>CM039130.1:12809607-13409607 GCA_022036555.1 Microstegium vimineum | reverse complement strand
TTTGATCATGTCAAGCTTTCTCTAATGGATGTTATTATTTAGCAGGATCATAAACTTACTATTTTTATATTTTTATTTTATAGGACATAAACATATTTATTTAAATTTTTTTATGCCACCACAGTGAGTATCCTTATGGGTTTTATGCCACGACTCTATTCACATGGGGCCTAAAAGATTTAAACATTTTTATTTTCTTTTTAAAGATGGCGTAAACATAATTAACTAATTTGAAGAAGTAAATCATTAAGGGAAAAGATAACTATCAAGTTTTACCTCTTGGCACGACGTTCGGTGGTTTAAGTCCTCCGAACAGGACTCCATACGTCCTTAGTTGTCCTGGGGCTCGTTGGATGGCGTAGCTGGCGCCTCCGGCTGCGCTTCTTCTTTTGGTATGATTTCTTTTTGTCTCCACACTTGTGTTGGTGTGGCGGCCTCCCTAGGAAAAGCTCTCCTTTCTGAATACTTATTACAATTGAAAGGACATACCTCTCCATCTTCACAAGATTCTCCGCTCTCGTGCCTGGGGTAGTCATAGAGTGATCTTTCATTTCCCAACCTTGGAGTTGGTGGTGTGTTCGGCCTCGAGAGTGGAGTTGCATATATTGACTCTTCTTCTTCGTTGGGGTATCTCTCTTCATATCTTGATACTTCTCCTTTATAGTCTGCCCATCCGTTCTTGGTGTTCTGCCTCTTCTGGTTGCGGTAGCGACGTCTTCTTCTCGTTCTATTCTGCTTAGATTCTTCAACAATGCAATTAGCATTAAAGTAATGACGTACCTTCTCAGAGGGGAAGTGTAGGTGCACTTCTCTTGTCCCAATGTAGATGATAGCTTTGGTGGTGCTTAGGAATGGTCTTCCAAGGATGATAGGTGGATCATAATCATCTTCTCCCATATCAACGACTAGAAAGTCTGTAGGGATGAAGTGGTCATCAATCTGGATGGATACATCTTTGGCTATGCCTTCGACGACGCGGCATGTCTGATCTGCCATCTGGAGTTGGGTGTACAGGCATTGTACCATATAGAAACTCATAGGTCAACTTGGCCATAATGTTGACGCCCGATCCGGTGTCGCAGATTGCCTTCTGAAAGGAGCATCTGTTTATTGTGCATTCAATGGTTGGGACACTTGGGTCGTCCTTCTTGATCAAATGAGGGGATCTGATTTGGTGATCTTGATTATTGTGGAGTGCCGTGACGATCTTTGCTGGTTCTGTCCGTACTTGCTTCTTGTTCTTGTTCTTGTTCTACTTGTTTTGCTTGTTCCTCCTGTTGATCCTCTTCATTGGTTCATCTTAAGGTTGTTCGGGAGCTTGTATAGTTTTGTTCTTGAAGGTAAATGTCTCCTTCTTCCCTTTGATGAAGAAACTGATCTTGGCAGTGCTAGCATAGATGACAGCTCCAGCAGTGTTCAAGAGCGGCCTCCCAAGGATGATGGGCGACCTCTCATCAACACTGGTCTCTATCACCATGAAGTCTGCTGAAACATATGAGGTACCAATCCGGACACGAATATCTTTTAATATTCCTCTTGGGTAGCACAGTGTCCGATCTGCAAGCTGCAAACACAAGGTTGTTTCTAACAAAGGATAATTAAAGTATTTTTCATAGATTACCCTGGGCATGATATTGATGCTTGCGCCAAGTCACAAAGTGCTTCAGGAAAGTTCAGGGTGCCAATGGAGATTGGGATGACGGGTCGTCCTGGGTCTCCTTTCTTGGTTGGCATAGAGTTGCCACACCACCCTTCGGTGGGGTTGTTCCAATAAGCACCTGCATCAAATATGTCTACAAGATTTGCAGATTCTAATCCTGGGTAGTTACCTGAGTAGTTAGGCCTTTGTTGTTGTTGGTTCCAACCTTGATTTTGCTGAGGACGGTTGTAATTGTTGTTGTTGATGTAGTTCACATCCTCTTGCACTTCTGGACAATTATTGCCTGAGTGTCCAGTGTCTCCACACTCCTCACAGGTCATGTGAGGGTCATAAATGTGCATAACTTCTTTCTTTTCTCTAGCTTTCTTGTTGAGCTTCTTCATGAGCAGGTCTAGCTTTGCTGACAGCATGTCTACCTCTTTGAGCTGGTGCATATCTCATCTCTTCTTGCGAGTTTGAGTTCTTTCTTCACTCCAACCTTGGTTGGATGCCATCTTCTCCACAAGAGCCGCGGCTTGTGGTATTGTAAGTGATAGGAATGCTCCTTCGGCAGCAGCATCCATGGTTTCACGTGTGCTGTTGTTGAGCCCATGATAGAAGGTCTGCATAAGTACCCAATTCTCCATTCCATGGTGGGGACATTCTAGGATGTAGTCTTGGAAGCGCTCCCATGCTTCTGGAATGGACTCGTCATGTTGTTGTTGAAAACTTGAAATCTTCCCACAGAGAGCATTGGTCTTTCCCATGGGAAAGAACTTTGCTAGGAAATTAGTGGAACATAGTGCCCACGTGGTATTCTTCTCCTTGGTTGCATAGAACCACTACTTAGCTCTTCCCAAGAGTGAGAATGGGAAAAGACGAAGTAGTATGGCGTCTCTGGGGATGTCCTTGATGGTGAATGTGCTGCAAATCTCCAGGAAGTGTTGGAGATGAGCACTGGCGTCTTCATGTGCTTTCCCACAGAACTGATTTGCTTGCATGATGTTGATGAGTGCAGGCTTGAGCTCAAATGACCGATCAATGTCCACAGCAGGTCCAGTGCGAATGTTGTCCGTGGTGGGGGCTGAGAACTCACGAATTGACTTGTTTGCCATGGCTTCGAACTCTGGTGTCAAGTTTCGAGCGATTTTCGGTGATCTCCTTGATTGGACGAAGCTTCAAACTGAAATGTTGATGATGATGATTTTGTTACTTTCTTGAGCTTGGCTTTTGTCCTTCTGATTAAGGCTTTGGGATTTTCAACAAAATTATCTGGAAGATCAAACCTATTCATACATTACCCTGCATAAAATGATAGGAAAAATAGGCAAAGATCAAGGGTAAGGCTGTATGACTAGAGAATTGATGTTTTCTCAATCCATTAGTGATGCAAGTGATAACTCATTTATTCCTTTTAATAGCTAATCAACCTTCCCCGACAAAGGCGCCAAAAATGCTTGTTGATACTTCTTAACGTCATTACCAAAAGTAGAATAATTTTTATTTCTGATAACGGCGCCAAAAAGGGTTAACCACCTCTCATGCCACTTAAGCCAGGTTGTCATCCCCAGCATGACAGAGAGATGTAGTATTGAAATATGCAATTGCTCTAAGTGAATATGAATAGAAATGTGTTTCTGCAAGCGCACAGATAATACCGATGTAGCATTTTAACCAGGAGTATTTCAGGTATCGTTATTTATATTTTTACCACTGGGAAGGGATACTAAGGAATAAATGAGGAATTAGTAATGATGATTAATGAGTATCACTGCATGTGTAATGGAGAGTTTTCATCTATCTCACTGAATACAGGATAAGGTGTCACATAAGATATAGATAATGAATGAATAGTGACAAAAGATAAATACTGATCAGCATATATGTAGCCACATAAGATAATGATAAGCACCTCAACATATATTCTAGCAAGTCATTAGCATGGAATTAGGATGAACTACAAAGATATTTCCTAAGTCATTCTTAACTATACAGTCTAGTATACTATGATTAGTGCAATTACACTTGGTAATCATGGCAAGAAAAGAGATATTCATGTGTAGTGAGTATTACTAAGGAAGATGAAGAACATAGCAATCACTTCCCCATAATAGAACTGCTTTGCCTGCCCTACAAACGGGAGGAGGGCTACAAAGGACTCAACAAGACTGTCACTCCCGCGATCTACCTCACGATCCGGAATGTAGGGTACAATCGCAGATAAATACGGTCTAGGCACCACGCCTATGCAATATCTATCATTTACCCACAGGGCTGATGGATAAACGCTATACGATTCTAAACATGCATATGATTTAGATCTAACTATGCCAAGCATATGATCATAATAAACTAAGAACAATATAATTGAGAACATAATCAAATAGAGTAAAGTCATAAACAATATAATGAAGTAGAGCAAAGTCATATTCATAATATTGAAGAACAAATGAAGAACAATGAAGAACTAGAGAGAGAATTACCAATAATCCTCTTGATAGATCCGGAAACCAATTGAAGATTGACTCCTTCTAGTTCTAATCCTATATAGCTATGCTAAACTAGAGATCTAGTTGATGTGGTGGCTCTAGGGCTTGATCAGGGACCTCTTCTCTTGAGATGGAATGAAATTAGGTTAGAGAGGCTCTCCTCCTCAGGATCAGGGGCCTTCCTTATATAGCCTCCTCAAATGAACGTCGGCCGTCGGATCAAACCGACCTTAATGGAGGGCTTAGATGTGATCTCAAAGGCGGTGGGGAGATGGTCCCACAAGGCAGACCCTATTGGGCCTTGCCCTAGGGCGGCCGCCCCAAGGGGTAGGGCGGGCGCCCTGCCCCTGGGCCCGCTCGGCCTCTCGCTTCTTCCTGTGGCTTCTTGACCCTTCTAGATTATTCTTTTTCGTACGAATGATAATTATCTCTATGTAAACATGACATGTGGGCCTTTCCTCCATATTTCCTGATATCCCCCTGCAGAAACAGACATTCACCAAAACTCGTGGAATTCTATTAGTTTAAACCTTATTTCTAGTTATTGGTTTCATATAGATCCTTATCCTTGTTTAGTTGATGGTTGATTTTGGTATTTAAGGACCGTCAACAACATATTAGAAGCAACATCTGATCTCTACCTTGTTCTTTTACATTTTAGTTGTCAATAAGAGCAAGGCAACCTACCTTGGAGGGCTTGACTCTTTGGAATAGATCCTTGGTATGAATATCACTATGATTTCTTCTGAAGTTTTATTCCCTACTTATAATTATAGTCTTACTTATGAATTAGAGTATAGTCTTTATGTTATGATCTTAGAATATGAACTAGTCTATAGTTTACATGTTAGGATATATGACTTCAGATCTAATTATTCATATGATTGATGTGATTAGAATTAAAGCTAAGATGGTGTGATGGTTCATCGTGCCTTCGGATGTGCTCAAGCCTCATAGTTGTCAATCCATACGGTTGGATTCCTAGGTGGGTTGAGTATTTTATTCATACATCAGTGTTGTGCTTGGGTTATGGATAGGTCAGTGTCTGCATGGCCTTTTCTATTCCATAGGGTTGGAGTCCTAGGTGGTGACAACCATGTTCATCCTTTGAATTCCCCACATACGAGAGGATGTAGGAGTTTAAATTGTCACCTAAGTTTGTTGGTAGACCAATACTCGTGACCTCCTGATCTACTTTATTCTTAGCACTAAAACTAATGATATAACTTTTGATTATTAACTATTATTTGTATGACTATATTAGATCATACATTCTCTACTTAGTTTTATCCAAATTATTCTTTCTTTTACTTTATCCTTGAGGAATGCTTACGTGTGTCCACTATCTTTACCATACCATAATTTACCCCTATATTAGTAATTGGTTTACTTGCAAGTATGTTCTTGAGTTCATATCCATACAATGATCTTGATCAATTCTAAAGCTCTCCTTTGGGAATAAATAATGATACCCTGAATACTTTTAGGTGAAATGCTACAATAATAGATCTGTGCTCTTGCAGATATAAATCTAAATCATAAAGAACTATCTTGTATTTACTTAGCAGCATTGCTAGTTTCTAGTGATGACATTAAGAATTGCCAACAATGGACCGGTTGCAAGCATGAAGGGGGTGTTTGAGGCTTTGAAGTGATGGATCATTTGGCAGCGAAGCTTGAGCAAGACTTGGCACCGATGGACGAAGGCAACGGTGAAGAGAAAAAGAGGTCAAGATCAATGAACCAATAATGTCACGTGATGATATGAAGTGAATCATATCATTTGGTGATAGGTTGGTAAGGATGGCAACGAGCACATATTACCTGTGTGCCCGCGGGCATAAACTCCCTAAGGAGAGGGTATGGGTGTGAAGTTGTACCCACCGGTGTGCAGGGTTTGTAATTGAATCCGATGGGTAAAATCTGGCGGGTACAAAAAACTCGTACCCATGCCCGCTAGACCCGCAAACCCACTTCAAGGCCCTGACATGTGGGTGTTGATGTGTTGTGTCATGTGTGATAGTTTGTATATAATCAAATCTAGCTAATTGTCTTTGAAAATCTCAACTATCAACATATGGTTTATACTAATCAATTATTTTTATAAACCTTGTGTGCATTTTTGCTAGTTAAAAAATATTATTCTTTCCTAAATATTGATATTGGCGGGCTAGTGGGTGTGCCCGTGGGTAGCGGCTGTGGGAACACTTTTGTGCTTGTCACGGGTAACAGGCTTGGGTGCAAATGCGGGTTTCAGGTCGTGGGTGCAGGTTTCCATACCATGTACCCGCGGAAAGTGTGCCCATTGCCATGCCTACTGGTTGGTTCATGTGTTGCATCAACAATGGAGGAGATGGAATGGAATGCACAAAACAAAAGTATAACCTAGAGCATTTCATTTCACCGGTCACAAGTGTGTATAGAAGTTTATGACCAGGTTCATGATGGGTTTATGATAGATTATCGTCCAATTAAGAGGGGCAAACTTGTTTGCATATCAGTCATCTAGTGCCACTTGAGTGATCTAACTTTGCATGTGTGTTAGGATCGAGTAGCATGTTGAAAAGAGTGAAAGTACTTTGGAAAATGTTTGTGAAATGCTAACACACATGCACATGATGGTGTACACTTGGTGGTGTTGGCACTTTTCCAAAGGTGGTGAAGAGAGGAGCTCGGGTTGCTGTCTAGTGCAAGGTTGACTACCCAACCATATGGTGTGGACTGTCTGTGGTGACTAGATGCGCTACTGTGTGGCGACCAGACATGCTGGGAACAATGTGCCCACATCTAGTTAGTGATCTGTGGAAGCGCGTGGCGAGCTGTGTGGCAACCATTGTCGGTAGTTCATAGCTTCACTAAAGATAGAGCGAGTCTACTATCCCCGGCAGTGGTGTAGAAATGCTTGTTGGCACTTCCAAGCACTACTACCAAAGATATGAAGCTAAAGCAACTATCTACTAATGCCAATCGGGGTCGTCAATCCCGACACTAGTAGGAGCTAACTAGAAAGATTGCAATCTACCACGAGGAGATTCTACAAGCGCACAGAACTATCGATTGTAGCACTTCACCTGGGAGTACCAGGTGTCGATTTATTTGATCCCAAGGGAAGGCTAGGGTGGTGTATGGATCGAGTCAAGGAAGGGATGAGAATCCAAGAATAGAATAGGGAAGATGAGAAGGATGAGAGGCTATAAAGAATGGATGATGGAATTGGCTAAGGATGAATGGAAACTAAGGAGGACGATAGTGAGATAGATGATAGAGTAACTAAAGATAACTAACCTAACTACTCACTACTCCTAGATAACTAAGTTGCAAGAGTCAGCAAATGACAATAAAGTAAAATAAGCTAAGCAAAGCACTACCCTTATCTTATCAAGCACCGAGGCATACTCGCCTTTACCAGTCTATCGGTTGAACGCGAGCACAACGAGCCTTACTGTTAAACTAGACCGAACATGGTAGAATTCAAGGCTCCCAGGGCTGTCACCACCTATTTGCTACCACAACTATCCGGGGGCGTAGCCGTATCTGAAGGTAAGTCTATAACTAAGCACCATGCCTAATTATATTCAAACTATATCTACCCTAGATTTGAATAGAGACACCCTTGCGGACGACAGAAAAATTACTTGATCTAATAAGGATAACACTAAACTAACTAAGCAACCTATTGCCAAAGATCAAACACTAAGCTCACTAGAGATTAACTACTATGGCTAAGTGTATTGAAATGTAGGATAGCTAGAAACAGCCAAGTACTTGATAAAGTAATTACTTAAAGAAATACTCGAAAGTAGACTAAAGTAATACTTGAATTGAAATAGAATAAAGTACTTGGGGGTATAAGGAGCAATACTAGACCAGAGATGTCGGAAGACTCTTCCGACCTATGATGCTAATCACTTGCGAAGCTTCTGCTCTTCTGGCTAGCTCCAAGCTTCACTACAACTAGAGCAGGGATAAGCTAAGCTAAGAGCAGCTCTTCAGCGAGGGCACTAGAGCAAGGGTGCTTGCTCTCTAGCTATTCTACTTGCCTAATGTTTCTTCTCTTGCTTCTACCTTGCTTTTCCTTGGTTTCTTCCTTGCTTAGTTTGAAGTGACGCCTCCAGGGGGTATTTATAGCCTTTAGGAGCACCAGGGGGGGGGGTACTTATGGGCAGCTAGGGAGGCCAACCGCCATAGGGGGGGTGGCCGCCATAGATGGATAGCGGCTGCCACCCCCACTCCACCGACAGTAATCCAACGACCCTCCTTTGCCCTCCTAAGTCGTTTTAGGGTAGGTTTAGGGTTTGTCACGTGTCAAATGTGCCAAATGGGCACAATCCAAGTGACACACCCTCCTAGCCCTTGGATGTAACCGACTTAGTGGGCTACGGTCTGGATTTGGGCTTGAGCTTGAGCACACGGATCAGTGACGTGGCAGGGGAGTGAGCAGGCTAGTGGGCCCTGGCGGCCACCAGCTAGGGGTGGCGGCCGCCACTCCACCTTGGCCCAAATGGGCCCTGGTGGGTGGGGCCATCCTCTAGTGGGTCCACTTGTCATATTTTGCCTATTTCCTGCATTCAAATAAAATTCTATGTACATGTGGAATTTGATTAGTTTGAAACCTTATTTACACCATTTCATGTGTTTTCATTATGATTATGGGTAAAATGTTGATGGTAAAAACAGGTGTTAAGGACCATCAACAAGCTCCCCCAAGATAACCTGTTGCTCGTCCTCGAGCAACAATGCGGTTCAAGCTCTAAGTATGAAACAAGTGGCATTAATTTTGTAAAGGATGCATACAAAAGGCATATTGCATATAGCAAGGAATAACTTAGCACTTATCATAAATTAGAGCAATGTGGGGCTTATAGCTTTTCACTTTTTAAAGCATGCCAGAGTGGCATAAAGTAGTAGGTAGGAAACTTTTATATCTTGCTTTGGTTAGACTAGGATTCTATCTAGAGGTTTCTGAAATTTTCAGAAATGAAACTTGCTTAAGTTCCCTATGATTCACTCAATCACTCAGTGGTGTTTGATCTTCACTAAGGCCAAAGATAGCCTTACCTATTTCTAAAGGATGATATATAGAGTTCATAGGTAGGCTAAAGAACATGAGCAAACTTGCATAGTGTTTATTGTTAAGCTAGACACTCAGATCATAAGGAGCAACAAATGATATAATCTGATCAAGATGTGCATGTGTGGCTAATGAATGTGTAAGACATTTCTTGATCTTTCCTTGTTATTTCTGGGGTCTAGAGCTGTTTGATAACTTCTTTTTGAATACATAGTGAGTAGACAAAATGTGTCCTCACATTTGTTGGGACATAGTCCTCTTTCTATGAGCTAATTTGCTCTCTTTTTTTTAGCTCTATATTTCCCCAGAAAGGTTTATGAAGGAAAGATTTTGAAAGATGAAGAGGAAGAGAAAGGAGATGCATATTTCCAGTTTAGAAATAGCATATGACTAGCAATGGGATGATGACAAGCTATTACATACCTCCAGTGTAGAGAGTAGGAAATTATTTAGTGGTTGCAAACCTCCAAAGTGGAAAGTGAGCAAATTTGTGGTAGGTGTAAGTATCTTTATCAAAGGATATGAAATGTTTCTCTACTAAGATATATGAGGTCTAACAAAACTCAACACGAGCAATGCTCTTTGTGGCTTTTCCCTATCTACACATATTTATGGCCAGTGGTAGGATGGGATAAAATCATAGAGGAACTTATAGCAAGGTTTTTATAGGTTAAAAGAAATCCTCCAGATTTGGTCCTAATTTCACCTCAGAAAAGTTTAAAGATTTACTCCAACCCTTACTATCTTTAGTCACTAAGCATGGATTTGGATCAAGCCTGTGCAACCCACAAAAGCTAGAACTTTGATAACGCTAATTATTCAAACTATAGCAATATTACTTGCATAACATGATTCTTCACTTATTCAGGTTTCAACAATTATTTGAAGCAGATTTGAACAGTTTATTCATAACATAATTATTAGGCAAGAAGGTAGGATTTACATTGTGAAAGATAATGAAATTCAAAACAGAATATAAGAGTAGAGTTTGAAGACATACCTTATTTGCGCGAGGATCTCCCCCAAGCTGACTTTTTACTTGGTGAAGAATCTTCTCCTTTCTTGGACTGGGCTCTTTGTTTATTTTATTAAAGGAAAACTAATCTAATGTGATATTTATATCTGTTTTTTTAGTTAACATATATCTATGCATATAACTAGTTTAATTGAAATAATTTTTTTAGCTATATACATGGATATATGCATTTATTTATTGAAAGTAAATTTGAAAGGAAATTAAAAAACATACCTCAGATCCATGGAATTTCATCCTTATTGGGCGGTTCTTCTTCCTTGGGTACTTCTTCCTTGGGTACTTGTAACACCCCTGGTGTTTAACATAATTAAAACTGGCCATGTCATCATATGCATAAAGCATCATTCACTTGATTGAGAACCTTGTCATGCATTGAATTAAAATAAGTTTATTTGTTTGTGCTTAGCTCAATTTGTGAATGCTTGTTGTGTTTTCAAATTCAAAGTTTGAATTTTTGTTTCCAAACCCTAATTTCCAGAGGGGGTAAATCATACCCTAAACATGGTTTTCAAAATCTAAAAAGATTTTGCATATGGTTGTTAAATCAAAGTTGTAGAGCTCTGTTTCTATTGCAAAAGTCATGTTGGGAGTTTTTCAAGTTTTATTCAAAAATCTTGAGCAATTGAAAAGGGGGTAATTCATTTTGAATAGGGTTTCAAATTTCAAAAATGCATTTAAAACATTAGGCCAAATTTGAAAAAGTGCATGTTGACAAATTTGTAGAGCATGAAGTTTTGAGAAACTTTGGTATTCAAAGTTTTTCATGAAAACCATCAGAAGAGGGAGTTTTCGTCTTTTTGCATTAGGGCAGTTCTGGCATTTCACCGAGCACCTGCATGTCGGTGCAGTGCTCTCGCTGCCGACACCTGGCCGGCTAGCTACCGTTGCCACCGTGCGCCTCCTGGCCTCGATGCACGTCGCGTCCGATGTGTGGCAATGCCACGGCTCCATTGCCGTCTTTAAAACGGGACGCCGTGCTCCCATTCATCCCTTTGATGCCCGCACTCTCGCTCTCCTCTACTCTGCTCCACCGCGCATGCCATTCATGCTGACGAGCTCACGCGAGCTCGTTAGCCACTGCCAAGCCACCAAATCTGTGCCATTGCCTTCGCCTTGACCTCGCGCACCTCCGGCGTGAGTCGGTTGGAGCTGTGACCGCGTGAATCGCCCGACGCAACCCCGTCTTCCTCGGCTCTGGCGAGAGCTCCGCCTCCTCGGTTTGCTATCGACCTGGCTAACCAGGAGCCACATTGTTCTTTGACTTGTTGTTTCTTGTTCCTTGTTCATCACTGATCATGACGCTCTCCTCCGTTTTGCAAATGGTGGACCGTAGCTCCGGGAACGTCGTCCTTGCCGCTCGGTTCATCGTCTCTGCCGGCACGGTCTCTGTCGCTAGCGCATTCTTCTTCCTCTCTGGTCGAGTTAGCGTGCGCTTCATGTTTGGGGTAAGCTCCTGGTGCTCGTAGAGTAGCTGGTTGTAGCTAATTCCGAACCGTAGTCGTGGTTCGCGTTGCTCCAGCGTGTTCGCGCCGCCGTGTCGGTGTTCACCGCCGTGAGAGCTCGGTCGTCGCCGTTTTCTTCAATTGATGGTTGCGCTAGCTTCGCCTAGCCTTGCCGAGTCTCGTTTGGATGTTGGTTGTTCACGTGGAGTCGTGGTTTGGCCGGTGCGCGTCATCTTTTTGTTTCGTTTTTGTTGCTCTTCGTGTTCGCGTTGCCACCCTGAGTCCGTCGGTGTGCTTGGTTGAACCGGTGAGGGTCTCTAGTCGCCGACGTCCATGCGGCCGTGCTCGGGTCACCACCATTGCCGCCGGTGAGGGTGTTGCGAGGGATAGATTAGGGCGTGTCGCACCTCGTTGTGTTCGTAGTAAGGTGTAGATCACGATATGAGGGTTGGTTGTGCTGTTGGATCACCGACGGCGACGCGCCGCCGTGTTTTGTGGTCGTCGGTGCCGCTGCGCCGTTTAGGTGGAGCTGACAGGCCGGCCCCGCCTGTTAGTCTCTGTTAGTTAGGGTTTTGTTTATTTCTGTTTTTGCACAGTAGTGATTTTTGTTATTTTTGTATCATTATTTTTGTGCATGTTTAAATTATGAGAAAATTTGTGTATGTTCTCCGTGATGTGTAGTATTTAAGAAAAATATAATATGCCTATGTCCAGTACAGTTTTAAACCTGTATAAATGCTTAAATTAAATGAAAAATGTGTTTTCCATGATTTTTCATGCTCTGTATGTTGCTCCAAAAATTATGAAAATTTTTGTGTAACCTGTATACACTTATACCTTGTTGTACAAAAAGTTTGAGTATTTTTGGAAAAACTGTTACATATGTCTATTTAGATAATTAAGAATAAAATAATTAGGAACCCTAGTGACTTTAGGATTTGTGTGACTTTGGCTTGTTTGATGCAAATGGCCATTGTCCAGTGGCAACTACATCATGGACATATGTGATTAAATATATTTTATTTTCAGTTCTATTGGATATAATTATTAAACTAGTTAAATAAATTAATCATGGTTTAGTTAATTACTCTATGCTTTAGTTTTGTTTACCTTCATGAAGGTAAGTTGTACTCAAGGTTCATAAATATGAAGTGTTCACCTTTTGAGTTCATGCTTGTGTTATTGTTATCATCATGTGTTTTATTTCATGCATCATCTAAGCATATCATATTATCGTGTAGATATCTCGATTGTTGGGGTGGATAATCTCTCTAGTGAAGGGGGGTTTTTCTGTTAGTGAATCTGATCCAGAGTTTGTGTATCCCTCCAACCAAGGCAAGCCCTAGTGCATTTAACCCTTCCTTGTATTTAAATATTTGTTTTAAATATACTTATGGTTATTATTGCATTGTTACTACTTTATTTAAATTCCTACTTGTTGCATGGCCTTTATCCTTGTATTATTGAATCCTTTACCTTGGTACCTGTTTAAAGATGCAAATTTTGCTAAAAATGCTTAGTATGCTTAGAACTTTTCTAGTAGGTGATTTCCAGTCACCTACACATAGCGTATTGCTTCGGCAAATGGTTATGCTTTTTGAGAAAGGAACTTTGGTGAGAAGTAATAATCGGGACTGGACGGACACGGTGTTTGGGAGCCATCAGTGGTGACTGGCGAGTGGGTTCTTTCCGCCTGTGCCATTTGGGACCGTCCGTTGTAAAACGTAGAAGGGTTGTGACTTTGGAGTACTTATCACATACTTTGGGGAAGCTGGACCTTGGCTATTCCAGTCTTAAGAATAGTTAATCCGCACTGGGAGTGGAAAGATGGCGAGAGTAGTGTGTACCCTCCTGACTCGAGGAGTAGGATGGAGGCGTACTATGCTCTCGGGTGGCGGAACCCCGGTCTTGGCTAGAGGATCCAGAGAAAGGTAGTCATATGCGTGTTTTAGTGTTGTATATGTTGTGTGATAGGGAAGCCCCAGCTGGGTTTAACCGGTTCGAATCTGTCACATCCGGCCCGTTTGGCCCGTAGTGGTCCATGTGTGTTAATGAGATATTGTGGAGGGTTTAGTCCCACCTTGCTTGTTTAAGGTGGGATAGACTAACATATAAGGCTTCTAGAGTCCATCCCACCATCTCCGGGTTAATCCTTTTAAGCGAAGCGAGGACGAAAGCTTAAGTGGGATGGTGGTGGGTGTGGTTTGCTCAACGTGCAGAGTGGATCTTAGCCATTTGGACTCTGGGGCGTTACAAATGGTATCAGAGCCGACCTTCGCGGCAGCGGGCGCGTGCGGGCTAGGTGTGCGGACATGGTAGGTTCATTGCGCGTGTAGGCTCTGCGGGGCGCACGGCATGGCACATGTGCCGACACTGGGCGCACGGTCGTGTGTGCTAAGAGGGAACGTTCCTGGTCATCGTTTGCCCGGTTGTGGGTATGTTGGGCTCGACGAGGACGTCGAGTTCTTTGAGGGGGGGTGTATGTCACATCCGGCCCGTTTGGCCCGTAGTGGTCCATGTGTGTTAATGAGATATTGTGGAGGGTTTAGTCCCACCTTGCTTGTTTAAGGTGGGATAGACTAACATATAAGGCTTCTAGAGTCCATCCCACCATCTCCGGGTTAATCCTTTTAAGGAAAGCGAGGACGAAAGCTTAAGTGGGATGGTGGTGGGTGTGGTTCGCTCAATGTGCAGAGTGGATCTTAGCCATTTGGACTCTGGGGCGTTACAGAATCATCGTGTTCCTCATATATGGAAACATAACCCTACCTTTTACATCATAGTTAATGAAACTTAAACTGGATATTTGATGGTTTCCTTTCATGGATGTTGAATTACCTCGTTATCGATCATAACTTTAGGTCGGTACTTGAGTAATCGTATAAACAAAATAAATGAATTTCAATTGTTATACAAAATGCTCATTTATGTAAAATACTTGATTCTTGTACAACCCCACATTGAATCCTATGACTTGCATATCTTTGTCCACCAAATATTTTATTTATCGGATAAGTCTTGTTGAGTACTCCCGTACTCAGGATTTGTTAACCCCTGTTGCAGATGAGGGTCCTAATACGTTCTGTGTAGCTTCATGCTGCATGACCGTGGTTACAGTTGATGAAGATAAGGAGTAAAATGTTGTTGTGTGACTCTTGGGCAAGAGTACTTCGCTTTCTTGTTTATACTCTATCACTAGCTTGATATAATAAGATCGTATGACACTTATGTTATGTTTCAAAATCCTATGGTTTGTAATATGACTTTAAATTCCGCTACTTTGATGTAAATTAAATTATTGTATTAATTCTGCAATGTGTGTAATGAGGAGATCCTATTCGGAAAGAGGTGGATGACCCGTTGTAAAGTGGTGACACCTGACGGACTAATTAAGACTCGGATGGACATTAATCCTAGCAAGTGGGCCTTATTCTTAAGAGGTTCTGTCACAGCTGGTATCAAATCTCTCCTTATTACAGAACTTGCAGTTGTAAAGTTTTCAAAAATGTTTTGGATCTTAAATTAAAATTTGATTTGAGTCTAAAAATTTCTTCAACTTATCTTTTCTCTCGTTCAAATAATAGGAGAGTAGTCTTTAGGGATATCAAGTTTATAGTGGTATGAATTTATTTATATGCCCTATATATATGTTATGTATGTAATAAAGTTTTATTCGTAGGCGCGAATCATGCATCATATCATACAAACTTGGGATGGGTTTAAAAATTTGTTCTTTTAATCAAACTTAAATCTATCAGTTACACACTTGCCTCTTTTAAAAATCTTGTCTATAGAATGGCCAGGACTAAGTACACGCCTCACAAGTGTACTGGACCCCATGGCGTGCCCCGCTACCAGTTGGCACCCCGTGGAAACGACAGTGAGAGCAGCCAGCAGGGTGCTAGTCGCAGCGATCGTCGCAAGGCGAAGATCGAGTATCTAAGGACAGAGCTGGCAAAGATGAAGGCAAACATGGATGAGTTTTCTGACAGGACTGACACACTTGAGGATCAGATGGAGGCACGTGAGGTTGAGCTCAAGGAGTGTCAGGAGAAGTTGGCAGAGAAGGAGACCGAGGTGACGTTTACTGAGGGTCTCATGTACCAGTTTCTGGGAGAGAGGAATGAAGCCTGGGACCGAGAGTACCTTTTGTCCGACATGTACCTCAACTTGGGGCACTATGCGGGCAACATCGAGGTGTACAACAATGTGCTTCATGAGGAGGTCCATTGCCTCAACAATCTAATGAACCTTGAGTACCAGCAGCAGTCTCTTGTAGAGGACCTTGGTGAGCTTATTCAGGTCGATCAGTTCCTTGCGCCTACGCCTATGGGTGTGGACAGGGTCGAGCCTGAGCTGATGATGATCACCAAAGACGAGGAGGAGGAGGTGGAGTTGGTGGTCCTTAGTGACGACGAGTAGATCATGTTTCGCCTAGCTATCTAGTTTCGGATACGAGTAGTGGATCTTGTGTAATATATGTTACCTTTATCTATCGCTTTCCAGAACTCTTTAGTTTTAGCATCTTTATGTTATGTTGGGTCATATAAGTTGCGCACTTTGGTACTTTTATGCTAGTGTTTTCAACAAAAGTATGTTTGTGCAAGCAGATGGCTAAACATAATAATGTTGGGGCACATGATGGAAATGAGGGGAAATTCCTGTTCCACCCCCTGCACCGCCAACCTTGGCACAAGCTTTAGCTGCGTTGATCACTGTTTCTGCTGACAATGCATGCCTCTTGCGCGAGATCACTCAGAATAATCAGCCAGGCGGTAATGGAAATCGTGGCCACAATAATCAGGAGGCGACCTTTGTTGACTTCACTGACACGCGTCCTCCGGTTTTCACCAAGGCAGATGAACCTTTGGAAGCCGATGATTGGCTCCATACCATGGAGCAAAAGTTTGAGCTGATCCATTGCACAGAGGTGTAGAAGCCAATGTTTGCAGCTCAGCAACTTTGTGGAGCAGCAGGATCATGGTGGTCAACCTTTGCCGCCATGCAGGTAGCTGGTCATTGTGTCACCTGGACAGAGTTTCGTGAGGCTTTTCGTGCACACTATATTCCTAATGGTGTCATGGAGTCAAAATTAGAAGAGTTCCTGACTCTAAAACAGGGAGGTTCCACAGTTATGTAGTATGTGGGCAAGTTCAATCATCTCTCGCAGTACGCTGTTGAACATGTCAGCACTGATGCTAAGAAAAAGAGGTGGTTTCTCCGGGGGCTCTCAACTAAGCTACGAACCATGCTTAATCACAATCCCAATGCTACCTATCATGAGCTGGTGCATATGGCTATCTCATTTGAGACTACGCTGCGCATCCATAGGGGGGCAAAGAAGAAGAAAGCTGTTGTGGGGTCTTCTAGTGGTAACCAGAAGAGGCAGAAGATTATATACCACCCTTAGAATCACAATCGCTTTCAGTATCGTCCTTTTCAGCAGCATTCTGGTTAACAATCATCTGGGGGTTATTAGTACCCTAGGCAGAATGCTGGTCCAAATAGTCAAGTGGCCGCAAAGCAAACCAGCAATGCTTGCTTCAACTGTGGGAAGCAGGGGCATTATTCTAATGTGTGTCCTCTTCCTAAGCAGTATAATCAGAATTATCAGAAGTTCGTTGGGAATCAGCAGCAGCAGAAGCTGAGTGGCAATGTGGGGAACCAGAAGGATAAGAATGAGAAGAAGTCTGGGCGGGTGTTTCATGCCAGGGTGAAGGAATGCCGGAAGGAGAGCCAGTGTTGCAGGGTAGGTTTCCTATCAACGATCATCCAATAGATATTCTCTTTGATTCTGGTGCATCACATTCCTTCATTGATAAAGCATTTGTGCTTAAGCATAGTATCCCTTTGTCTGAATTGAAAGTGGATTTTCATGTGCAAACACCGGGTGGTCACATTTCAACTAAAGAGTTGGTATATCAAGTATCTTTGAGTCTGGGTGGGCATATCTTTCCCATGACCATGGTAGTACTTCCGAACCAGGGTTTAGATGTAATCCTGGGGATGAATTGGTTGCAGCAGCACAAAGCTGTGATCGATGTGTTGAATAGAACTATCAAGGTGGATGTGTGAAATCCCAAGTTTGGTTTTGGTTAATTGATGAAACCTATGGACTAAGCCTATTGCTAAAGTGTATGATTAAGATAGGGTGATTCAAATTGACAAGTGGAGCTAGATGAAGGATCATGATGGATCAAGTGCCCCAAGACTAAGGAAAAGAAGAAAGAGAAAAACAAAAATGGGCTCAAGGCAAAGGTATATCATAGGGCCATTTTTGGTTTAGTGATCAAGACACTATAGAGAGTGTGATCACCTTTAGGATAGATAGCCGTACTATCAAGAAGGGAAAACTTATATCGATTGCGGTTATCATGTGCCACTAGGTTTGCATTGCATACATAAAATGAACCTAAGTGACTAAAATTGTGAAACAAATCCAAGTTAATTCTTTGCAAAGGCTAACACAGGAGAACAAGTGTTGGATCACAAGGTGTTAGCACATGAAGACTTGGAGAAGAAGTGGCAGCTCGGTTTGGCACGATGAAGAGCTCCGTACAGAGGTCTAGATGCTCATTTTGCAAGGTCCAGACTATCGTCTACGCGTCCGGAGGCAAACCCTCGCTCTCGGCCTCGGCACACAGGCGGTCCGAACGCAGTCGACCGGACGCTAGCTCCGGACAACCGTCTGGAGTGGTGGAGCTCTCTGGACTCTCTCTGGTGGAGCGTCCGGACGCTAGGTGTCGTCCGGACACAGGACTCCGGACAAGCATTCGGGCAATCGGTGCTCTCTTATACTCTTTCTGCAGAGGGTCCGGACGCAAGGCACGATGGTCCGGACCCCCAACTATTCCCCGCGTCCGGAGACACGTGGAAGGACCTGGTGAAGGCGCGAACAAAGACTATTCAAACGCAGAGGGTCCGGACGCATGGCCATTGGTCCGGACCCACTGTCTGCGAGCGTTCGGAGCTCCCCAGAAAGCTTCTATCAAGGGGCAAAATGGCTAGTTGTTTGATGAAGACTATATAAACATTTTGGCCGGCTCAAGGGCACATCTCTTGCACCTACTATTCATTTGACATACTTGTGCTTACTTGAGAAGGCCCTCAACTCATCTCTCTTTGCTTTTCTTGCTAATTCATGAGAGTTTGAGTGAACCAAGTGCTTTGATCATTGCATTGCATCTTAGTGGCACTTGGTCATCATCATTGCCGCAGGATTTCTTGTTATTCTTGGTGTTTGCCAACACCTAGATGGCTTGGCGATTGTGGAGAAGCTTCGGCACGTGTTGGTGATTGTTCGTGGCCGGCTTTGACGATTGTGAGAGGGCTTGTACCCACCTCGGCGGAGTGCCTAAGGGTAACTCTAGTGAATTGCTCGTGTCATTGAGTTACTCTCATTTGGGTGGATTCTTGTGGCGCCCGGGTAGTGGGCTAGGCTTGTGATTGCCTATTAGCCACCGAATCACCATTTGAGTAGTCGACACAACGGGGACTAGCTTGGTGGCAACCAAGTGAACCTCGGGAGAAAAACCATTGTGTCATCTTGTCTCCTAGCTACTCATTGGTTTTCATTGTGATTGACTTATCATATTGACATCCTTTGATCACAAGGCATCGGTATAACAATCACCTCTATCCTTTGCATTTACTTATCTTTCATATCTTGTTTAGTTAGCTTGCTAGTTTAGTTCTTGTGTTAGTTGTTCTTGCTAGCTTGTGTTAAGTGCCTTAGGATCTTGCTATTGTTTGTTAGGCACTAACTAACTAGAATTGCTTGGATAGGTGGCTTTGCATCCCTAGTAGAGCTAGAGCAAAAAGCTTCGCTTAAGTGTTATTCTAACCTTTGCTCTAGTGATTTGTAGAATTTTTATTAGGCTATTCACCCCCCCTCTAGCCATCTAGGACCTTTCAATGTGCCAGACAGTAAATCTCAACTCTTGATTTAGCTTTCTGTGCCTAAGAGGTAAGTGGAAAATGTCTATGGTACAATGGCTGTTGGGGTACATGATATTCCCGTAGTTTGTGAGTTTCCAGACGTCTTTCCTGATGACTTACCTGGCTTACCTCCCTATAGAGATGTTCAGTTTTCTATAGAGCTTAAGCCTAGCACAGCACCTATCTCTAGAAGGACCTATCGAATGCCTCCCAGAGAGCTAGCAGAGTTGAAGACTCAGTTGAATGAGTTGCTCGATAAAGGTTTCATTCGGCCTAGTTCATCGCCATGGGGTTG
Organism: Microstegium vimineum; assembly: GCA_022036555.1. Classification (NCBI taxonomy): domain Eukaryota; kingdom Viridiplantae; phylum Streptophyta; class Magnoliopsida; order Poales; family Poaceae; genus Microstegium; species Microstegium vimineum. Next base: position 13,389,697 of record CM039130.1, on the reverse strand, counting down.
TATTGCCATTTTTGTGAAGAAGAAGGATCATACCCTCCGTATGTGCGTTGACTATCGTCCCTTGAACGAAGTGACCATCAAGAACAAGTACCCTCTGCTGCGGATTGATCTTCTCTTCGATCAGCTCGCTGGAGCTACGATGTTCTCCAAGATTGACCTGCGGTCAGGATATCACCAAATCAAGATTCGACCTGAAAATATCCCCAAGATGGCGTTTACCACTAGATATGAGCTCTATGAATATCTAGTAATGTCATTTGGTTTGACCAATGCGCCGGCATACTTCATGTATTTGATGAACTCAGTGTTTATGCCGGAGCTGGACAAGTTCATTGTCGTCTTCATTGATGATATTCTCATCTATTCCAAGAGTGAAGAAGAGCATGCCCATCATCTCAAGATCGTCTTGACTCGATTGTGAGAGCATCAGCTTTATGCTAAGTTCAGCAAATGTGAGTTTTGGTTAGAACAAGTGCAATTCCTAGGACATGTTCTGTCCAACGGAGGAATAACAGTGGATCCTTGCAAGGTGAAGGACATTCTGGATTGGAAGCCACCAACGACTGTCCATCAAGTCCGAAGTTTCCTTGGTATGGCTGGTTATTATCGTCGGTTTATTCCAGACTTTTCTCGAGTCTCGAAGCCCATCACCAGTCTACTTAAAAATTAGACCAAGTTTGTATGGTCTGCTGAGTCTGAAGAAGCTTTTCATACCTTGAAGAAGTTAATGACTACGGCTCTAGTGTTAGCTCAACCTAATATTGAAAAGCCCTTCGATATATATTGCGATGCATCCGGTATCGGTATCGGGTGTGTTTTAATGCAAGAAGGGAGATTCATTGCGTATGCTTCTAGGCAATTGAAGAAACATGAAGAGCACTACCCAACTCATGATTTGGAGTTAGCGATAGTTGTCCATGCTTTGAAGATTTGGCGGCATTATCTTCTAGGCAACCCTTGTCATATCTATACTGATCATAAGAGTTTAAAATATATATTTACTCAGTCTGAGTTGAATATGAGGCAGAGAAGATGGTTGGAGCTTATTAAAGATTATGATCTCGAAGTTCATTACTATCCAGGCAAAGCAAATGTTGTAGCTGATGCCTTAAGTCGTAAGGGCAGTTGCAATTGTCTGAGCCTGAAAGCGGTGAATTCCACGCTCTGTCACGAGTTAGAGAAGTTAGACATATCTATGGTTCAGCATGACAGTCTAGCTAATATCTCTTTGGAACCCAGCATTCGTGATCAAATTATCAAAGCTCAGAGAACCAATAAAGGCATCGCTCATATTAGAGCAAAGGTTAAATCTTGGAAACCTTCTTGTTTTAAGTTAGATGAAGCCGATGTGCTTTGGTTCAAAGATTGCCTTGTGGTGCCCAAAGTCCTAGAGTTGCGACAAGCGATTCTTGATGAAGCTCATACTTCTCAATTGTCCATCCATCCTGGAAGCAACAAAATGTACTAGAACCTAAAAAGAAAGTTCTGGTGGACAAAGATGAAGATTGAGATAGCAAGCTATGTGGCTAAATGTGACACTTGTCAGAAAGTGAAAGCAGTACGTTTGAAACCTGGAGGTTAGCTTCAACCTTTACCAGTTCCAGCTTGGAAATGGGAAGACATCAGTATGGATTTCATAGTAGGTTTACCAAAAACCTCTAATGGTTATGACTCCATCTGGGTAATTGTTGATCGATTGACCAAATCTACTCAGTTTCTACCTGTGAGAACTACCTTACGCATTAGTGCGTATGCTCAGCTATATCTATCGAGAATAGTAAGTCTTCATGGTATTCCTAAGACCATCATATCTGATCGTGGGACTCGATTTGTATCAGCCTTCTGGAGGCATCTTCATGAATCTCTAGGTACTAAACTTTTGTATAGCACCTCCTATCATCCCCAGACCAACGGTCAAACTGAACGAGTAAATCGGATACTTGAAGACCTATTGTGATGCTACGTTCTTAACTTTGCCGAGAAGAGGGATGGATGCTTACCTTTAGCAGAGTTCTCTTATAACAATAGTTACTAGCAGAGCATAAAAATGTCACTGTTTGAAGCTTTGTATGGTTGAGGTTGCAGGACTCCTCTTAATTGGTTGGAACCCGGGGAACGTGAGTTCTTTGGTGTTGACTTAGTTAAGGAAGCTGAAGATAAAGTTAAGCAGATCCGCATCAATCTCAAAGTAGCTCAGTCTAGGTAGAAGAGCTACACAGACAAAAGAAGAAGGGCACTTCAATATTAGCCAGGAGATCATGTGTACTTAAAAGTCACACCTATGAAAGGAATCTCTCGGTTTGGAGTGAAGGGAAAGTTAGCACCTTGCTATGTTGGCCCATTCCTAGTTTTGGAACGCATTGGCAAGGTAGCTTATCGTCTTCAGTTACCGGAAAATCTCTCAGCGGTGCATGATGTGTTTCACGTATCCCAGTTGAAGAAGTGTCTTCAAGTTAAGGATACGATCATTGAAGTTGAGGCAGTGCAATTAGAACCTGATGTGACATAGTCCGAGTATCCTGTCAAGGTTCTTGATCAGAAAGATCGAGTTACTCATCGCAAGACCATCAAGTTCTACAAAGTTCAGTGAAACCAACACTCAGAAGAAGAAGCTACCTGGGAATCTGAAGATTATCTTTTAGAGAATTTCCCAGAGTTTTATGCTTCTATAGTTTGAACTGCCTTGTAAATCCTGGTCATAGTTGTAATATAAGAAACGTGAAAAAGAAGGTTCTTGACACATTTCCTTTTCTATTACTTTGTTTACACTCCTAAATCTCGGGACGAGATTTCTTTAAGGGGGAAGGGTTGTAACACCCCTGGTGTTTAACATTATTAAAACTAGCCATGTCATCATATGCATAAAGCATCATCACTTGATTGAGAACCTTGTCATGCATTGAACTAAAATAAGTTTATTTGTTTGTGCTTAGCTCAATTTGTGAATGCTTGTTGTGTTTTCAAATTCAAATTTTCAATTCTTGTTTCCAAACCCTAATTTCCGGAGTGGTAAATCATACCCTAAACATGGTTTTCAAAATCTAAAAAGATTTTGCATATGGTTGTTAAATCAAAGTTGTAGCGCTCTGTTTCTATTGCAAAAGTCATGTTGGGAGTTTTCATGTTTTATTCAAAAATCTTGAGCAATTGAAAAGGGGGTAATTCATTTTGAATAGGGTTTCAAATTTCAAAAATGCATTTCAAAAACTAGGCCAAATTTGAAAAGTGCATGTTGACAACTTTGTAGAGCATGAAATTTTGAGCAACTTTGGTATTCAAAGTTTTTCATGAAAACCATCAGAAGAGGGATTTTTTGGTCTTTTTGCATCAAGGGCAATTATGGCATTTCACCGAGCACCTGCATGTCAGTGCAGTGCTGTCACCGCCGACACCTGGCCGGCAAGCTACCGACGCCACCACGCGCCTCCTATCCTCGACGCACGTCGCGTCCGATGCGTGGCAACGCCACGGCTCCGTTGCCGTCTTCAAAACAGGACGTCGTGCTCCGATTCCTCCCTTTGACGCCCGCGCTCCTGCTATGCTCTGCTCCGCCGCGCGCGCCATTCATGCCGACGAGCTCGCACGAGCTCGTTAGCCACTGCCAAGCCACCAAACCTATGCCATTGCCTTCGCCTTGACCTCGCGCACCTCCGACGTGAGTCCATTGAAGCTGTGATAGCGTGAATCACCCGGCGCAACCCCGTCTTCCTCGGTCCGGCGAGAGCTCTGCCTCCTCGGTTCGCTGTCGACCCGGCTAACCAGGAGCCACATTGTTCTTTCAACTGTTGTTTCTTGTTTCTTGTTCATCACTAATCACAGCGCTCTCTTCCATTTTGCAAATGGTGGACCGTAGCTCCGAGAACGTCATCCTTGCCGCTCGGTTCATCGTCTCCGCTAGCACGGTCTCCGTCGCCAGGGCATTCTTCTTCCTCTCTGGCCGAGTTAGCATGCGCTTTGTGTTCGGGGTGTAACACCCTAGGTGTTAAGCTTGCATTTGCATATCATTTCATGAGCATGAGCACAAGCATCATTGCATTCATGCATTTCAATGATCATATGAGATGATAACCCTAAGTGATCACCTTGTTTTCATATGTGTATGTGTTAATCTACACGTAGCTTTGTATGAGTTATTCTTGTTTGACCAAGTGCTTGATGTTTTGATCACTAATGACCATCTAGAAATGCTTAGGGATGAAAATGGAAGCATGTTTATGTTCATGATCAAGTCAAAATAAGCTTCTAGGGTTTAAGCTTTAATGATTGACCCTAGGAACCCTTTTGCTTGATTTAACAAATTGACCTTGTTAATGATTTTTTTTGAAAAAGTTGGCTTAAGGAAAGTTGTAGAGTTTTTAATTCTGCACAAACTTTGTTTAACCACCTTGAGGTGATTTGGATCCTAAAATACCCTAATTGGTCAATCAAGGCTGATTTGGGGGCTGTTTTAGCTTCTGAAATCGTCTAAGTCCTAAGTGACTTGCAGTTTGAATGTTACCATGTTTGAATTCTTGTAGTTTGAAATCCAAACCGTTTTAGTTCAAACCAAGTACACCAAAGTTGTAGTCAGGCTATAGCTCTATCTACTGATGTATTTGGTTGAAGCTAAGACGTGAGGATTAGAGAGTTAATCGCTTGGCAAAACACGCCGTCAGACAGCCTGATCGGGCGTTTGAACGCCGACAGAGCGTGCCATCCGGTCGTGGCCGACCGTGTCGGGCATCTCGCGCCGTGTGGCAACCGTACACCGGCAAAACGCCCGCGCCGACCTCATCCTTGGAGAGCCGAACACTCCACCTCGCGACCGCACTCGTGCCCGCGCCCTCACTCTCTTCCTCTCCTCTCTGCTTCGAGCGGGAGCACAACTGAGCCATTGCCGAGCAGCAGCGCAGTCGCCGAGCTCGCCTGCGCATTTTTCCTATTTCCCATATCTAGTATTATAAAATCTGTAGCAACATATGAACCTCTAATTGCAACAGGTAAATCAGTTACTATTCCTTCTACATGGCATGTGGATTGGTCAGCTAGCACAATGTAAGCAGAAGTAGACGACATGGGTGGAAAGAACGAGTTTTCATAGAAATCCTTAGACAATATGTTCACACTCGATCCTAAAGCACACACGGCATTGTTAAAGATTTTACCATAAATTGAACATTTAATTAAGGGACTCCCCGGATCACCTTTCTTAACAGTCATTTCTTGATCTTCATAATAGTTAAAATATTTAATTTCAACCATATTTACAGTTTCCATGTCAGGTTTTCCAGGAATTTTACCAGGTTCAAAAGATGGTATGGTGACAGCAAGTTGAGCTAATTGGGTTTCTAACATCTTATTAAAACTAAGTTGATTTTTCAAAGAAGATGAGAAATCTTCCAATTTAGCATTTATATTCTCAAGCAATTTATCATTTGACATTAACTTTTTATTCAACAATTCAGTTGTTCTACCTTGGGTATAAACAAGATTCTTCAAAAATGAAAAGTTATCATTAGAATGTGGGAATGAATTGTTACCTTGAGAATTGGATTGCTGATTCCACCCTTGATTTGGTTGATGGAAATCGTTGTTGTTGTTGATGAAGTTCAAGTCTTCATGAAGTTCGGGGCAGTGGTTCCCATAATGTCCAGTTTCTCCACAGACTTCACAAGTCATGTAGGATTCCAGAGATTGTACACTCTCGTGTTGGTTCATCTTTTCACAGCTATCTAGCTTCTTTGCTAGTAAGTCCATCTTGGCAACGATCATGTCGGCCTCCTTTAGGGAATGCATACCTCTCTTGCGGGGTTGTAGCCTCTCGTTGTTCCATCCTTGGTTCGACACCATCTTCTCTATGAGTGCCTTGGCATCTGCAACATTAAGAGAAAAGAATGCTCCGCCAACGGCAGCATCCAAGTGGCTCCTAGAGAGTGGAGTTAAGCCGTGGTAGAAGTTCTGGATCAAGAGCCAGTCTTCCATTCCATGGTGTGGACAAGCAGCGATGTACTCTTGCATTCTCTCCCAAGCCTTAGGGATAGATTCCTCAGCTTGTTGCGTAAAGTTGGAGATTTTGTTGCGAAGAGCATTCGTCTTGCCCATCGGGAAGAACTTAGCGAGAAAAGCATTGGAACACTTGTCCCAAGTGTCTACAACGTTGCGATTGGTATAAAACCATTGCTTCGCTTTTCCTAATAAAGAAAAAGGGAAGAGACAAAGTCGAATAGCTTCTTGCGTTATCCCCTTGATGGTGAAGGTGCCACAAATCTCCAAGAATTGTTGGAGATGCGCATTGGCGTCTTCATGAGCTTTGCCACAAAATGGGCTAGCTTGGACCATCGTGATCAGAGCGGGTTTCAGCTCAAAATTTAAATTGGTGTCGATCACGGCTGGTCCAGTTGCTACATTAGCGGCAGAAGGAGCAGAAAATTCACGAATGGTCTTGTTGGCCATCGTGAGGATTGGACGGGATAAAAAAGAAAGAAGTTGAAGGAGATAAAAGGTAAGAAGAAATAAAGAAAGAAAGAATGGGGTGAGTTGGGATTCGTTAAGCGGGAGCTTAAACGAAAATAAATTCGACAAGGACTCGAAGGATACACTGATTGCCTTCCCCGGCAACGGCGCCAGAAATGCTTGTTGGTAGTTCTTAGCTCCACTAAAGATAGAGCGAGTCTACTATCCCCGGCAATGGTGTAGAAATGCTTGTTGGCACTTCCAAGCACTACTACCAAAGATAGGAAGCTAAAGCAGCTATCTACTAATGCCAATCGGGGTTGTTAGTCCCGACACTAGTAGGAGCTAACTATAAAGATTGCAATCTACCACGAGGAGATTCTGCAAGCACACAGAACTATCGATTGTAGCACTTCGCCTGGGAGTAATAGGTGTCGATTTATTTGATCCCAAGGGAAGGCTAGGGTGGTGTATGGATCGAGTCAAGGAAGGGATGAGAATCCAAGAATAGAATAGGGAAGATGAGAAGGATGAGAGGCTAGAAAGAATGGAAGACAGAATTGGATAAGGATGAATGGAAACTAAGGAGGACAATAGTGAGATAGATGATAGAGTAACTAAAGATAACTAACCTAACTACTAACTACTACTAACTACTCCTAGATAACTAAGTTGCAAGACTTGGCAAATGACAATAAAGTAAACTAAGCTAAGCAAAGCACTACCCTTATCTTATCAAGCACTGAGGCGTACTCGCCTTTACCAGTCTATCAGTTGAATGCGAGCACAACGAGCCTTACTGTTAAACTAGACCGAACATGGTAGAATTCAAGGCTCCCAGGGCTGTCACCACCTATTTGCTACCATAGCTATCTGGGGGCCTAGCCGTATCTGAAGGTAAGTCTATAACTAAGCACCACGCCTAATTATATTCAAACTATATCTACCCTAGATTTGAATAGAGACACCCTTGCGGATGACTGAGCAGTTACTTGATCTAATAAGGATAACACTAAACTAACTAAGCAACCTATTGCCAAAGATCAAACACTAAGCTAAGTGTATTGAAATGTAGGATAGCTAGAAACACCCAAGTACTTGATAAAGTAATTACTTAAAGAAATACTCGAAAGTAGACTAAAGTAATACTTGAATTGAAATAGAATAAAGTACTTGGGGTACAAGGAGCAATACCAGACCAGAGATGTCGGAAGACTAGCTCCAAGCTTCACTACTACTAGAGCAGGGCTAAGCTAAGCTAAGAGCAGCGCTTCAGCAAGGGTGCTTGCTCTCTAGCTATTCTACTTGCCTAAGCTTTCTTCTCTTGCTTCTACCTTGCTTTTCCTTGCTTGGTTTCTTCCTTGCTTAGTTTGAAGTGACGCCTCCAGGGGGGTATTTATAGCCTTAGGAGCACCAGGGGGTACTTATAGGTAGCTTGGGAGGCCAACCGCCATAGGGGGGTGGCGGCCTCCATAGATGGATGGCGGCTGCCACCCCACTCCACCGATAGTGATCCAACGACCCTCCTTTGCCCTCCTAAGTCGGTTGTAGGGTAGGTTTAGGGTTTGTCACGTGTCAAATGTGCCAAATGGGCACAATCCAAGCGACACACCCTCCTAGCCCTTGGATGTAACCGACTTAGTGAGCTACGGTCTAGATTTGGGCTTGAGCTTGAGCACACGGATCAGTGACGTGGTAGGGGAGTGAGTAGGTCAGTGGGCCCTGACGGCCGCTAGCTAGGGGTGGCGGCCGCCACTCCACCTTGGCCCAAATGGGCCCTAGTGGGTGGGGCCATCCTCTGGTGGGTCCACTTGTCATATTTTGCTTATTTCCTGCATTCAAATAAAATTCTATGTACATGTGGAATTTGATTAGTTTGAAACCTTATTTACACCATTTCATTTGTTTTCATTATGATTATGGGTAAAATGTTGATGGTAAAAACAGGTGTTAAGGACCATCAACAACCATACATGTGGCATGTCTAGTCATAGTTGACTGGATGTGTCTAGTCTAAAAAAAGATGCTTGTGTGTTCCCTGGATGTGGACTGGATGTTGGGTGAAGCATGTCTTGTCGCTAGAGAAGACGCGTCTGGTTAGTGACCATGGACTATCCATGCCCTGGTGGTAGACTTTTCTCAGTCAACCACTCCCGGTAGCGAGTAGTGGCACTACAAGTTTCTGTGGAGGCATCGGTGACAGTCCACCAGTGAGTTATGATCTTTAACGACTAGTTTTCATGGATGGGGACTGTCTGGGGTTGTACCCTAGACTATTCAAGAGAGTCGTTGTAAAAGGGAAACAACTAGTTTCCCCTCCTATTATATAGGGGTGGTTAGCCCTTGGGTAAGGTTAGGCACCTTGGGGACTTAGTGTCTACCCTTGGAGAGTGCTTGGGACTCCTCTAACTCACACATACTTGATAGCGTTCATCCAATTATGTGAGTGAGTGATTCTAGTGCGAGTGCATTGTGAGTTTGCATTGAGTGACACTAGGTGATCATGTTGTAAGCTAATGGTGCTTGTTACTTTTAGAGATTGCCACCTCTTAGATGACTTGGTAGTTGTGCCTTTATCAAAGATTTTAAGGAGATTGAGTGGTGCTCTGGAGAAGAGCTTTGTGAGGCACATTGTGTTTGCCCCATAGGAGATCATGAAGAGCAACTCTAGTTGTGTGTGTCGTTGAGTGCCCTCATCTTGTATTGGTTAGGTAGCAACCCTTGACTAGGTTAGGTGGGTGAGGCCTGTAAAAATTCATAAAGCTCCAAGTGAGTGGGCCGACATAACAGGGACTAGCTTGGTGGCAACCAAGTGAGCCTCGAGAGAAAAATCAAAATGTGAACCTTGTCATAACCTTTTGGTGGTTTGCATTATCCATTCACTAGCATATATTTACTTATTCATACTTGTGCTCACCTTTTGTCACATTGCGATACTAGGATCCTCCACCGCCTCCATGGATCAATCGCTACAATACATTCAAGTCAGTTCAACATAGAGTCAAGATGAAGTTGTGTTAGGGATTCATGGGCCCATAGAGTGTAGAGTGCGCCTATAAAAGAACCCTAGACCCCATCTACAAGGCAAACACACCTACACACAAAAGTTTCACTCCTTCATACATTTTGTAGTAGTGTCCCTCTAGATGGTTCTCATCTAGTTTTAGTAGAAAAGAGGGAGAGAGGAGAGGAGAGAGATGGGGAGGAGCTAGACCTGTTGAATCCTCCTCGACTTTCCTATACGAAGTCCAACTCATCTTCGAGTAATATCTAGGTTCATCTTCTGGTATTCCTAAGTTTTCTATTTAATTGAATTCAATGTTTACTATACTTATGGGATCTCCATTTGCATCAAGTAGATCTAGTTATAGACATTAGCATACCTGTGGTGTTTAGGCTAGTGTTTACCTAAGTTTTCACTCAATCCCACGTATAGTTATGGTAGCCCCAAAGTTGACAACTCTGTTAGGCCTTAGTAATCTACCATGTTTGGGTTGGTGTTTTCATAAAGCTCTTTGGCAACCTTCCCTGACCAGACTTTCTCACCACCTTTGAGGGTTGGAAAGGTACTTTTCTCCAAAGTAAGTATAGTAAACATGTTCCTTGATTAATTAGTTCATCTTGGAAAACCTTAGGAAACCTCTCTCTACCCACAAAAGCATTTCATCTTATCTATCCTTGGACATCCTTGATTTGTTACTAGTGCACTTCACGATCCCTGTGGAAATCGATACCTTGGAATACTCCTGGGTGAAAGCTACATCGATATCCATACGCTTGGACTTTTTTGTGTGTGTCAATTAATAAATACCAACAACTGCAATGTATGGGTGCTTCATCATAGCCATCCCTCTTCCTTGGTACTATTTTCATGCCAGACGAGCTCCTAAAACATGTGCACTATGTTGTCATGGAGTGGCATCACATGCTCTAGTTCCACAGTTGCATGATGCAATCTCACACCTCCTCTTCATGATAATCAGCCTCTCTTGTAACCGTGAACATGTCTTGTCTAACCTCCACCTTAGACGAGGGATAGCACATGAGCTCCACATTTGCATACCTTCTGTGAGCCATGGTGTAAGTGCATCAATCCTATTTGCAGTTTTGGTGAATAGATGATAATGCATAAAGATGTGACATTAATGTGAAAAGGGCAAAAAGAAACATGAGACCCATCAATTATTACATTCAAACAAAGATGTGACATTATGCATCAAATTGAGAGAAGTTTGTTATTATTTCAAATTTATTTGACCGTCTCTTGAGCATAGGATGCCATACTAGAAAGAGGGATCAAAATTATATTACTTGCAGGTGTCATTTGTGCTCAATGGATCAAGCCTTTAAGTGCAAGCATATTTTTTCGCCACATAGCAACGCCACATTAGAAAAAAAATGTCCACATGGCAAGTATGGGTTTGTGATGTACCACTTAAAAAGTTTAGGGGGTAGAAATACATTTTTTAAAGTTTAGAGGCCTATGTGTACTACTTAATCAGTTTAGGGGCGGGGGGTCAGAAATGCATTTTCAAAGGTCAAGGGCTTATGTGACACATACATACAAGTTCGAGAGTCCCTCTTGCACTTAACTCTATTGTTAATAATCTCCTCGAGGGTCTAGCACAAGCTGTGTTTTTCAATGGAAGAAGAGAATTTTTCATATCATAGCCCACTTGGTCTCATAAGAAGATACTTATGAAAGCAACAACATAGAAAAGTCCCTGTCAGCCACTAGTGATAAACATTCCAACTAATGAGTTCTGAAGCACATGAAATGGAAATCCATGCATGTTATGTGTCATTTTTCGCTCAACACTCATAAGATATGTACTTTGTCTCGAATAAGACTATTTTCACTAGATAAATATTAATTTGTGTTGATTTCCAAAAGAAATACTACCTGTCGTTCCCTATTATTTAATAGTTCCCAGTCTCAGTTCAATGAACAAATGATGGATGTACGTGGTATGGTAATCATCAAAGTTTTAGGTTTTGAAAGAAACATGAGACCAGTATATACATGTCAATGAGCTAATGAGAGTGTACAAGCAACTCATGCAAAGGGAATCTTTCTTCTTCTACAGATCCAACGAATCATGGGTTCTGTAAAGGTTACGACATGTGAACAATTGAAAGTGAGAATAGATGGGGCTCATTAGCTTTTCTGTTTAATTCACCAGCTCGTCAGATCAATTCTCATAAAGAGATCTAGAAAGGGAAAAGGTGGTTAGACTTTGAAGAAGGCTTTCAACTCAGCACTATTTTTTTTTTTGCTAAAAGCTAAAAAGCATGCAAAATATGTAGCAAGGAGGTTGCAGAATACATGCAAGTCAGCTACTGAGTTTGGATTGAGTTATTAGTTATTAGGCATTCACATTTTTTTTTCAAAAAAGTTTGCCCACTCAAGTAAACAATGTAATAGAGGGAGTGATTAAAGCACCTTTTATGTTTTTTTTCAAGGAAAGAACACCTTTTTGTGACTGGAAAGAACACATATTATGCAATGATGTACTAACTCCATTCTATTATAGTTTGTTTAACTTTTTTAACTTAAAATTTGACTATTCGTCTTATTAAAAAATTTGTATAAACTATCATTTTTTTTATTATTATCTTGCTTTAGTAATAATTTTTTTTCAAAAATAACGTAAACTTGACTATATTTACATAATTTTTTCTGAATAAGATGAGTGGTCAAACCTGAGGTTAAATAAAATAAACAAACTAAATTTGGAACGGATGAAGTATATCAAATGAATTTGTATGAGATGATAACAGATGTGCCCTGTATGTACTTATATATCCTGGGCGGGCTAGCAAGTATATAGCAACAATAATGCCATCACATGGATGCACTCAAACGTTCCAAACCTTTGGCTACGACTTCAGTACTTCACTTGGTGGTTGTGTTCCTTGCGTCAATGATGTGAGGAGTACAATAATGTACATAAACCGCTATTATGGGATCTTGCTTTGTTTCTAACAAACCAAAGTGGTGGTGGACACAAATCCTAGGGGCAAGATTTTCATACTTTGACTATCTAGCTCCTCATTCAAGGAAGCAAAACAAGGGCCCTCGAACAACTTCATCTCCAGTGTTTCCCTTTAATCTCGAATTAATATTAAAGGGACTTCTAGTACAAAGCTACTTTTTACCTTTTTTTTGCGGGGTACTTCTCCTTGCTTGGACCACTAGTACAAATAACCTTTGTACGGGCGACACTTTTTTGGATTTTTATTGGTGGTTTTTTTTTAACGGTCAGTGTAAAATGCCAATGTAAATGGTGATGTTCATCAATTGGCATCACATCAAAACCACCTATATAGATGTTTTATACTAGCGGTTGACATAAGGCTGCCACTAGCGTAAACAGTTTTAGCCTCACACGTTGCTTCCTTACCACAATGCCTCATATTCAACTGTGACTAAGTGGTTGGTACATTCATTTCCTATTCGTTTGTGTGAACACACTGCAATACATATTTGGACCCTAAACAAATTCAAATAAAATAGAATTTGAACAAAAAAAGTTTTATACTACTTTGAGTAATACAACTTTAGTTTAGGTCATTTCTCCATATGTGGTCATTTGAAAAATAAAAAAAATTCAAAATCATTAATCTAAGACAAAAATTTCTTGCCCTAAATGATTTCAAATAAAAGAATAGTATACTATAAATATGCATATCTTTTTAAATACTACAACTTTAGTTTAGGTGGTTTCTCCATCAAGGTCATTTGATTTTTCTAAAAAAAACATTTTAAATTATTTGTGCTAGCGGCAGTTTAAAGAAACCACCACCAATGTAAACATATTTATATTGACGGTATTGTTAAGGTCATCACCAATATAAATCCAATATTTACACTGGTGGCCCTTAAACCAACCACTAGTATAGCTAGATCCAATTTACAATAGTGACAATTGTCTTAAGCCTACCTACCACCACTATAAATAGAGGATTTGTACTAACGATTATCTTAGAAAATCTACCAGTAAAATTGTCTCTATTAGCAAGTCATAGCTATGGACCCATAGTTCTATTGTATGACAACCCTTTCTGTACTAGTATGCTGGCGACAATGCATCTTGTGAGATATACCACTGTAACTTTGGATGAGATGTGATGTTTGCCTAGTACATGCATCTCTACACGGTATCAACTAAAATGTCCTAATATATCCTTGATGGATCAGGTCCTACGAATTCCTATAGTGCTGACTAACCAGCCATGGGTTTGGGCCGGCCAAAGGTCTGCTTGAAGGTGCGGAACAAGGCGCGGAACAAGGTGACATGATCTCCAAGCTATCAAGAACCAATCTACACTAGTAGATAACTTGGATCCAAATCTGGTTGGAAACACCCTTTATTCTCGGTTTCCCAACTGGGTTTGCGTCCGGGACGAAAGTCCCTCCCCTCTCAATCTTGGTTCTGGCAACCGGTTAGTCCGAGTTGTTAATATCAACTGGGACTAAAGGGCATCGCTAGCTCTTGCCCCAGAAGACACACCTATAGTCCCGGTTGGTGTTAACAACCGAGACTAAATGTGTTTCTTTTTATTTCTTTTAAAACATTTATTTTAGTTCTATTTATTTCAGTTTCAATTTAATTATTTGTATACAAATTATACGCTGCTAATATATACATTCGTTTGAGTATATGTTACATATATATTGTAGATATCACATATTGATATGTAATATATGAGAATTTAATCTATACATACATAAATCTTAATTTACATACAAGGAATAATAAAGTGACAAAATCTTGTGCATAAGTCCTTAGAATTCGTTCAATCCTAATGTTGGCTACCAGCAGGTATTTCTTCTTGAGGGTCATAATGGTATGCGTTCGTTGCGATCTACTACTTGATTCATAAGAAATGCTGGTAGTTCCTCTTGAATTGCTTTCATCCGCTCAGGTTGCAGGATCTTTTGCCTTTTCCATTCAATCTTCAATTTAAATGACAGAAAAGGTATGAATATATTTGATTATATATATCAACACAATACCATGAAATATTTTAATTGTGTGTACCTTTACGTACTTTAAGGTACTCTTCAATTGTTCCCATTGAGTAGTGCATGAGGAACTTGCAAACGTCGTATCCACGTAAGTTGTTCCCCGGTCCATGCTGCAGACACCACTTTATGAGAAAAAGACGATTCATTGTCAACCAATGAAGCAAGGAAATAAAATAATTGCGTTGGACTTAATAAAGATGATGTGATCTAGCTACTAGTACTTACTTCGTGTTGGACTACATCCAGATGCACTTTTCAAACACCATATTGATGTTTTTTTGGCAAAGTTAACCCAAACGCTGCCTAACAAAAATAAATAAATGGATCAATTATATCAATAAGATTGCATAAGGGAGTATACAACAATTATTTATGAGACCAAAATTACCCTTGGAGAATATCTATCATATCTTTGTATTCTTGTCAGGGTTTTATCATTGAGTCAAAGATTTTGATATGACCCTGGTCATATCGATGACCATCAATGACCAATGAAAACTACATGATTATTACAAAGTAGGCATAACTCATTAACTAAAATCAACATAGAGTAAGCGTAATAAAAGATGCACAAGACATTATTAAAACTCACTTGAAGCCATAAGGGAAGAGTATCATTGTCATCTGCTTGTTTATCTAATATAGTGAACAAATTCTTCTCCAAATCCTCTTTTCAAACATCATATTTAGTAACCCGATCCTTGAATGTTCGATTTGGATCCACGAAACCGACACCACTCATATTTTTTCTCTTTAGTTTTAGCATATCATTTCTGCATATATAGTAAATAATAATTTATATATAGTATGAGGATAACTATGTATAGATAACATATGTACTAACATGTACTTGAATTGTAGAAAGAATCACTTATAGACACTGACAGTTGATGAGACTTTTGTCAAGAGCATCCCTTTGTAACAGTTGGTGTCATTCATTGAGCTCGATATGTATGACGTCATGGCCAAGGAAGTAATGCTCTGATCTAACTCTAACAAAAATAAATTCCTCTTTCCTTTCACACGCATTCATGTACCATTGGTTTAACAGGTCATTTGCATACCTAGTGATGGCCAATCCTTTCTAGCAACAAGACTTCTACCATACTTGTAGGTCCAGAACACATCATAATCAACTACTAGAATCGATGCATTCCCATGTATTTGTTTCCTTGTAAGACAAGTACGCATCATGAAATCTTCAAATTCATCATAATCGAGTGTACTCTCGCCTTGTGCCTAGATTGCTTAGATTGCATCCCTAGCTGTGCCACATCTTTCCTTGGTCCCTTCGCTTTCTGTGACGCCGCCTTTTGTGACTTATTGAGAGAGCACTCATAGTCTTATTTAGGAGATGTCTTACGAGCCTCACGCTGATTTTCTATTGCTCAACTACTTGTTGTCTTAGTTGTTATGATCCTATGTACTAAGGCTTTGGTGGGTTTCTGGCGAGTTCATTCCTCTTTTCTTTTTGTTCCTCTACACTTGCCCAAAAGGTCTTCAAATATTTTTTGCCCTGACATTTACTTCCTCTTCAGTCTTCTCGTAAGCCTTCTTCTCTGGAAGAGGCATTATTTTATGATGACTGGAGGAGGTGGTGGACTTCACTGCGAGCGGGGGCCTCTTATGGCTACTCTACAGCATGGGCGGTGGAGGAGGGGGTGCTAGGGTAGACTGCCTTGTAGGAGATGGAGATGGTGATGCAGTCATGGCATCACCACATTGTTATCATGCAAAGTAGTAGCATCTTATTGAACATTCTGATGATCTGGAGATGGATGATAACATAGACTCAAGCTGTTAGACTTGTGTTTGGGAAAATTGTTATTATGCATGAAGCTAACTAATAATTGAGAATGAATATAGAAAAATTGTTTCATTCCCACCTATCATGAGATAGTTGAGGAGGAGGAGATTGAACCCTAGCCACCGCACTGGGAATAATGATGTAGCGCTTATGCCACAAAATGAATCCATGCTTTGCTTCTCCTAGGGTCTTCTACCCATCACCTCCAATAATATCAAGGGCCACCCACCTATGCTCTCTGATTACTCTATCCACACGAATGATGTGTATATCCAGGTGTAATTGGACTCCCAAGGATTTTCCTATTAGGGTCCATATGAGAAACAATACCGTCCACCACCTAGAGTGTGCCATCAGACATGGAAATGTGCACCTCACATATCGTTGAAGGCACAGTGATGCCATCCACGAGGAAGTGTTGCATTGTGTCATCTGCTTGTTGTGGCATCTCAGTGGAAGCATAGCTGCTTCTTAGATTCTCACTGGGGCTGACTCCATGCTTTGATGTTGGGTGCCCTTGGCTACTCAAGTGTAGCGCCACATGATGTATGATCTCCTCTTGCATTCTCTTGTCCCTGCTTTTTCTCGCTCTTGTGATAGAACCACCGCCTCCTCTAACTTAAGGATCCGCTCTGTCTCTTCCTCTTGCCTTTGCTTTCAGGATTGGTAAGTATCAACATCATCAGGGAAGCTGTGCCACCACAAAATCACCCCTTTGCCTCTTGTTCTTCCAGGGTGTTCAGGATTCTAGAGGACGTATGCCAGCTCATCCTTCTCTCTTTTAGGCACAAAGGCACCACTAGTAGAAGCATATACAACATGGAGGAGTCTTGGTGCTACTATTTTGATTTATGCACCATAAACTGGAAGCCCGGTCTCCTGGTCTAGTGAATACCCATGCGCAAAAAAACAATTCTTGGAGCATTCAAGCCAATTGATTGAAAATGAATGGATCCCTCTGGTAAGGAGGCCTTGTTTGATATTTTGCCACTTGAGAATGCCTGTCCTGTAGCCACCTGATCTAGGTTTATGGTGGTACTCTTTTTTGTGCATTCTCTTGGTTCATTCTTGCCCTCTCCTGACCCTCCTCTAAGGTCTTGTACATAGAAAATTCATTCCATACGTCCCTCAAGTTTTTGAATGGGCTATTCTCAATGAAATATGGAATTAGATTCTATTTGACAAAATCTTTATATAGCTTCTTCTTCTAGCTCTAAAATTGTGTGGCCATCTTCTTGAGAGCCAAGTTTTCATTAAACTCTTTCCGCTTCATCGCCTGGTAGACTGAAATGTGTGGTGACTTGATCCCAAAGAAGGTTCTTGTCTTGGTCAGAAACAAAAGTGATATGAGGAGCATCCATCTTCATTTTTCATTCATGGATGCTGATGGGAAACCTACCCCTAACAAGAGCCTCATAGTGGTTTACACATTTCTTTGTGTTCTTTTGCTGGCTCTGGCGGTTCGCTGGTACTAGGATCGACTTCTATGATTGGGAAGTGGCCCTCCAACGGTTTAATCGAGCCGTGTACATTTTTATCGCTTCTCGTAGACGATGTCGATCCAGAGGGCTACATTACATAGAAAATAAAGAGATGGAAGATTGTTAACAAATATACCTCACCAACATTTTATTGCATATGATTTTCTTCCATGGAATTATCTTGCTCATCATTCAAGTTTAGGTATTGAGAGTCGTCGTCATCATGGTCGGCCTCATTTTGCGAGAGGCCATACTGATCACCTGAATTGATAAGGTCCAACATGGCCTATTATGGTCGTAGTCGTTCCTCGGGTCGCCCATCTTAATTATCACAACTCTCTACATAAATGAAAACCATAGTTAGAATTTGCATATGCGTGGAGCTTAGTAGTAGTAATGCTTGGTGGTGGTGGTAGTGTTGGAGTAGCTGTGGTGGTGATAATGTATAGGAGCAGTGGTGGTGGTAGTGTAGGAGTAGTAGTACGGTGGTGGTGGTAGTGTAAGAGTCGTAGTGTGTATGGTACGTAGTAGCACTGTAGGAGGAGTAGTAGTAGGTTTAGGGTTTGCGATGAGTGAATCAGAACTCCTAATATATCTAACAAAGATTAACTTAACTCTAAAGTGTACTTTGACTTCTTATTTTTTAAAAAATATTTATTAAAAAATTATTCCTTATTTATATTCTCAATGTTTGACTCAAACCTTATCCTAAATGACATGTTTTACAAGTATAAAGGGAGTATGTCAATATATGGAAAAAAATCTATCATAATTCACATCACAAAACTATCGTCAAATTAATACATACATATATGTCAAAATTAACAAGATTCAATAAAATTAATATATACATATGCATATACACACACATGGATTGTTAAATTAAAAATATTCAAATTATTATATATACAAAAATTCTATATTCTATATGTCAAAATTAACAAGTTTGAAATTAATATATACATATATACACACATATATCAGGTAATAATTGACATGAGCGATCGGCACGGCAGAGAGGGCCGGGGGCGCGTGCGGCCGGCGACGGCGGCGTGAAGAGCTACCGATGGGGTCGACAACGACGACGTGTAGACCGGCGGGGAGAAGATGGCGTGGGTGCAGGCCTGCCGGGGAAGGCACGCACAGGGGCTGGCGGCGCCGGCCAGGGAAGACGTACGCGCGATAGCTTGATGGCGGCGTGCGAGCCGAAGAAGACATCACAGCGTGACGACGGCGCACAGGCCAAGGAAGACGACGGCGGCGTCGCGGTCGCTGGAGATCGAAGACATCCAGTGGACAGTGGCAAGGCGTGGCTGAACGCGCTTGAGATCGAGAGCAAGGCAGGAGGAAGAAAAAGGTCGGGCCTTCGGCCTACTTATACCTATAACCTTTAGTCTCGATTAGTTGATGGAACTGGGACTAACCAGGACTAAAAGTAAAAGCCAACCGTTAATCTTAGTTGGTGGTTAAAACCGGAACTAAAGGTGGGTCTTTAGTCCTAGTTCTAACCACCAATTGGGACTAAAGGTTGGATTCCTAAAAGCACAACCCATTTTTAGCCCAAGTGTTTAATCCAACGAAGACTAAAGATGGGATGTGTTTTGGTTTTCCGCCAGTTTCTTTATCTGTTTTTATTTTTTTAAGTATTTTGTTTTATATAATGTGAGAGTTTTTAATTGCTAGTAAATATAATATTAGCAAGAAAATTACAAAAAAAAACAAGTTCTAGCTCTGTCCTTGCATTATTGTACACATAGTAATAAAATTCTGTAACATAAACTCTTTTCTCTTACCATGTAAATATTAAATATATTACATATAATAAACTCAATCTCAAACATGCAAAAATGCAAATCCTAATTTAACGAATTCAAACTCTTTCTCTACGACTGAAAATTAGTTTTCGCATCTTATTAACGTAAATCATTTGGTTTTTATCATACATAATCCACATGTATGAAATCCACGCGTGAGACAAAATTAAATTAAACCATAGCAAATATAAAAACACAACAAAAAAAACTTAAGTCACATTTTTTCTCTGGATAATAGATCTAATACATCACCATATCAAGCGGAACAACAACAAACTTTTTCCTTGATATATGTCCCTCGGTTATGATCTTGCCATAACCATGGAGTGTCCTTACCATTTAGCAGGATGCTTAGATCATTGTTCACTATGAAGGTTGAAAATTTGTCAACAAAATATGCATCACAGTCTACCTAGGGGTACCCTACGGTAGTACATTGTAGGCGGAGGTGTGGCGACGGCGATCAAGCGTAACACAGAGAGCGTAGACACGGCGGTTTATACAGGTTCATGCCGGCAAATCGACGTAATACCCTACGTCCTGTGTTTTGGTTGCTGGATTGATATGAGTATTAGGTTACACGAGGTGTAGATGATATGATTTCAAGGGGGTCCATGCTCGCCTTTTATAGGCGGGGAGCAAAGTTACAGTTTCCATATCCTAACAGATTACGATCGGTCCCTTAAGGTAAGGGATCCGAACCTATCTACTAGGATCTTACTTGGCAATCAAGACTCTTCAGTCCCTAGTGAGCACGGCGGGCTGGTCGCGTGCCGCAGGGCCTCGCAAACTGGGTCGTCTTCTGGTCGGTAGGCCCATAAGGTCCCTAGGATATGCCGAGGTAATATCCCCAACAAGTCCTCGAGCACGTTGCTTTCTTCTGGCGAGCCCACGACGTCGTCCTTAGAGGCGTTCGGCTGGTCACCTTCGTCGTTGCAGAGTGTTAACCAGGCTGTTTGGTCACGGTACTGCCCGGAGAAGCCTCCCGACCAGGTCAGACTACTCGAGAACGTCATGGCGTGGTACGCGAACAGGTCACCTCGTCGGAGGTTGCAGCCGCTTGTTGGAAGAATGTGACGTGCTCAAGAATAAAATTTTAAAAGTCTTTTCCAGTGAGTGTACCCACTTAGACTCTGCAAAAACAACACTGAAATAGCAGAGTTTGTCGAGAAGGAAATCAGTACATTCACCGCAAGGTGAAGTGTACCCACTTAGTCTCCGGGCTTGGAGTAGGTGAAGTATGCACGTGGCGCCAAGCTTTATAAAAGATAAAGAATGCATAAAAACTTTAGCCTAAAGACTGAAACATAAGTTTTGTAAAAAACGACTGCGAATACCCGTAGTCCCCGAGCTTGATGCAAGGAGCGCGACGGTTCTTGTATCAGGATCATGTTGCTCTATAGTCTTGGCAGTCCCCGAGTTTTAGTCCCTGAATTTTTGGTGTGGCATGCTAGCTTACGTTTGCCTTGGTCGCAATAGTCGCAGTCCCCGAGTCTTGTTCGGGTTACATAACTGGTGGAGTCCCCGCGCTTGGTCGGGCAGTGGCGACCGTGTGCAAGGATCGTAGCTGTGGTCAGCGAAGTCCTCGAGTGCTTCCACTTCGGGTGGTTGGTGGAGTTTGGCGACTAGTTTACTATAGCAAAGGTAGTGTGGCTGCGAAGAAAATTCTCAGAGAAATATTATACTCAGTCCCGGGACTGCGGAGTTAGCGAGATTGGAAAATCATTAATCGCAAATTAAGGAGGCTTTTTGGAAAGAACAATGGAATAAAAAAGGTAAATGGTCCAACATAACCGCGTTTAGCGGCCCATATAAGGAGAACCGTTTGCACGCGGATGTCGTGGCGGTCACGCACTAGACCATCACGGTTTCCCAAAAACCCTGGGAGGCGAAGCGTCGCGCCGCTTGGTATAAAAGGTAGTCTTAGCGGAGGTGGTGGTTTTTCATGCTTTTCTCTGCGGTAGAGCCCTTCGTCTTCCCCAATCTTCTCCGTCATTTTTGCTTGCGCCCTTCTTGCTTCCCTCCATGGATCCTTGACTCTACTCACCTTAGCTCTGCAATGGCGCCAAAGAGGGGACCCCGCACTCGTGCTTCGTCGAAGACGGTGGCGGAGAAGTCCGCGAAGAAGGCGGGTGGCGATGCTTCCAGACTGGACCAAGGATTGGTCAAAATGCATGATGAAGGAGGAGGACATCCAGCACCTCGTTACCGCCAGTGTTCTTCAAGAGAAGTCGATCGTGGAGTGGAGGGCTGCAACGGAGGAGTTCCATAGTCCTAATACCGGTGAGCTTGTTGTCTTCGAGCCCTTCTTCTAGTGTGGGTTTAGCGTCCCTGTTCACCCTTTTCTTCACGACCTCCTGGAATACTACCAGATCGCGATGTGCAATATCCACCCCAACTCGGTGTTGCACATCGCAGTCTTGATTCATCTTTGCGAGGCGTATCTGGGGATCGAACCCCACTTTGAACTCTTCCACTACTTCTTCCATCTGAAGTACAATGGCACCGGCCCGTCACGAATCGTCGGGTCGGTGTATCTTCAGCTTTGTGAAGGTATGGCCGACGTGTACATCGCCACTGCTCTAAAATCCAAGGTGGCGGGGTACAAGTCGCGCTGGTTCTATGTTCCCCAATCAGAGCCGCACGCTCATGGCGACCCGACAGTCTTTCCTGTGTCGTAGCCGAGCTGGTCGGTGCGGCCGACGTCCAATGGCATGGGCCAAGTCACAGAGCGCCTGGGTCTGCTGGACCGCGAGTCAGTCGACGGGGTTGCTGTTGGCTGGAACTTCATCAAGAGGCGATGCTAGCCCTGTAAGGACAAGGATCATCCTGCGTTCCGGTATACGGGTCGTCACGACTCTACGCGGGAAGCTTCTAAGCCGATAGGGTCCAACGATGCTCGCACCCGTCTTGCTCTCATATTCGACCTCTCTTGGGGACATATGCAGGATCCTCGGGATCCTTTTCGTTCAGACGCCCCTCTGCCTGAGGTAGAGTTCAGGGCCTTTGGTCTTTCCTACTCTTACCTGTGTGTGTGACTGTCTTAATGGGGTTTTATGGGCAGGATTGTGCCATCTTCTTCTCCCAAGTTCCGTCAGCTGAATGGCCGGCGGCCGTCGACCAACTGCCGAGGCGGGAGGCCTTGGTGGATGATCACGAGGATGACGAAGGATCTTCTGGGTCATCCTTCGGGGGGGGGGCAAGTCCCCAGGCGTCTTGCTGAGAAACGTCGGGCGCGCAATGACCCGCTAGGGAAGCGCCCAGCTGATTCTCCACCAAAGAAGTCAAAGCCGTCGGTTGAGACCAGCGGCAAATTTACATCAATGAGGGTGTCGTCCCCCCCACCCTTGTTGTTAGATTGGACTGACGATGGTCGGATGGGGAGGATAACACGCCGTCGACCGACGTGGATGGGGCCTCCGGGTCAAGTGCTAAGGCGCCCTTGCCCAAGTTGTTTGTTGGTGTGCGGCCTGAGTTGTTGGTTGCCAAGGAAACTGATGCTCACGAGTCGGAGCGTCCACCCGTGGTCGCATCGCCTACCTCCGCGGGGGTGCCCCCTACCTGCCATTTCGTGAGGGTGTGGCGGACGTCGGCCTTGTAAGTAATCTGACTCCCCCTTTCTTTGTGTTGTTGGATTGTCCGTCCCTTTGTTTATGGCGCATTTTTTGTAGCTCGGCGATTGCTGAGAATCCATCTGCTCCGGATGGTGGGGCGTCGGATGCCTCTGGTCGGATGGCTAGCTATTCTGGTTCGGCAGGCTCTGAAGCTCCGGTGTCCGTGGAGTCCTCGGGGCGTCCGGCGGATCCCGGTCCTTTGGGTGCTCCTGTGGTAGCTAATCCTACGGGAGCCGATCCTGCGGGTGCGGAGGCTGGTTTGGTGCATGTCGATATGTCTGCGCCGTGGGTGGCCTTGGTCCTGGGACTAAGGTTGATGAAGAGAAGGAGGGGGGTGGAGTCACCGGAGGAACCGGAGTCGGTGGAGGAAATTCCGCGTGCGGAAGATGACCCGAAGCCAACGCCTGTTCGGACCTTCCGTCGAGATGGCGAGGATTTCTTCGTCGTCGAGGAGGATGAGGCAGACGAAGAGGTTGCTTCCATCTTGAATGACGCAGGTGGCCTGGTGGAGCATCTTAAGGTTTGTCTTTCCTTCCTTTGTGGTTTTGCTTGACTGTTTGCAGTGTCTGATAGTTGTTTCATTGTGATCGCAGGGATACCTTATGGCTGGTAAAGAGTGGAAGGCTATGGCCGACCAACTTACCCTTCTGGTGGCGGAGAAAGAGCGCCTTCACGGGGAGGTTGCTCGTGTCAAAGGCCAGTTCGCCGGGCTAGAGGAAAGCCTGGATGTCACGCACCGGCGATCGCAGGTGCTGTAGGCTGACATCCAAGGGCCGGATCATGAGATTGCCGAGCTTTCTGCCTGTAAGTCTTCGAGCTTCCTCCTTTGTTTGACAACTTGGTGGTGTCCCATCGGTGGTTTTTTATTACTTAATTACGCAGGCCTGCTTGGTAGAGGAGGAGGAGGTAAAGCGCCTGGTAGAGGAGGAGGTCGCGACAACCAATCATGAGGTGTACAAGATGTAGGTAATGCATGAGGGTAGGTTTTTATGTCCCTTGTCTGTTACCACGGTGGTGGCGGCCTCTTGATATTATGTTGCCGTGCTTCGCAGCTTACGGTGGGCGCGTTTGTCTTCAATTTGCAGAACTACAGGCGAAGATGGATGCCTACTACGACCACTTCTGGTCGCTGGCGATGGAGGTCGACCCAGTGGTTAAATGTGTCGATGGGCAGGTGCTTATTCCTGAGTGCGACAGGCAGGCAACGATGGATGGCGTTCTGTCGAGGGTTCGTGGTCTCTGGGGCAGGCTCCGGTCATTCATGACATCTACGGCGTAGAGTGTGACTACTCATGGTTTGGCCATGTTGCGGTCGCACTACCGGAGGGTGGACTTGGGTCATCTGGTGACCGACTTCACGGCGGGCATGTCGGAGGAGCAGATGCATCGTCTAGAGGGCGAGGCCGAGCCTTTGGCGGAGGTCGTAGCTAGGGATGTAGACTTGTTTGCTGTGGGATAGTAGTAGATTGTATCTTTGATGAAAGTTGTCAGACTTGTATGTGAAAAGCTACAAAGTTGTATTATATTCGGAGCGGTGAGCTTTTGTTTCACTTGTATGTCCTTTCGTGCCTGCTAAGTCATGAGCTCTAGCGATGAATCATTCGGCCTTGGGTTCCCCAAGGTCCAGATCGTAGGACCCAGAGCCTCTGCACGCGTAGGTGCCATAGGGATTACCAAGGGGGCACGCTGCTGGCAACCCACGGCACAGAGGGCGAGCAGCTCATGCACGCGTAGGGAGATGCCAGGGACAGGGCCTTTTTTCGAGAGGCTCGATCGTGGCGTGACTAGGACCTGTGGAGATCGTTCCTGTAGACGCTGGGCAAAAAACCATGCTGCTTGTAGAGTCGTCGAACGTACCGTGGTCGTGTACAAATTCTGGGCACATAACCTCATGGCTTTTGACCCGAGCGATGTCTCCCGGTTGTTGGGGAGGCACCGCTTGGGAGGCCAGTCGATGTAGTCATGGCGTATAGGGTAGCTACTTCTATGCACTATGGTTAATCAGTAGGCCAACTTTGAAGGCTTTCTGGTTATGGCCAGACTATTTGGCGAGAACACCTTAAAGCATTATGGAGAGGTCGTCGAACGTTGTGTGATCGTTTTGGAGAGGTCGCCGAACGCCGTGAGCGTTTTGTAGAGGTCGCCAAATGCCGTGAGCGTTTTGTAGAGGTCACCGAACGCCGTGAGCGTTTTGTAGAGGTCTCCGAACGCCGTGAACGTTTTGTAGGGAACGAGTAATTTTAAACAGAAGTATGAAGAAAAATGTCGAACCTTTATTCACTAATGAGGGGTACAGGGTACAAACTTATTGGAACATTTTAATTTCTAATCATCTCGCACCACCAGGGGTCGAGGGTCTCTACATCTAGCTACGGGTGATGTCGAAGTTGGTCGCCGCTAGTCCTGCTTCCTTCGGCTTTTTCATGGCGGGCTTGTCGCCAGGTTCGGAGTCGTACGTGTCTTGAACTTGGAACTTCCTGACGGTGTTGAGCGTCTGCTGTTCGCATTTATATGCGATCTGCAGATTGGTACGGAGGCTGAGGACGCCCTGTGACGTCGGGATCTTCAGCACCATGTAGGTGTAGTGCGGGATTTCCATAAGCTTGGCGAGCGCCGGGCGCACTACTACAAAAATGATTTTGCGCAGCTCCCCATTTTTGGGGTCTGTGGCGAGCACACTGTTTGCCCGCCACGGTAATTGGGTGGCCGGCCTCCCAGGGCCGGCCGCCCCAGTGCCCGCTGCGGTAAACGATTAACCGCGGCGGGCGGCATAACGTGCCTGCTGTAGTAAAAGCCTATTAACAGTGGCGGGCGTGATAACCTGCCCGCTTCGGTAAATCGATTAACCGTGGCAGACAGTTTAGGGCGTCTGCTGCGGTTAATAGGCATTTACTGTGGCGGGCACCTTATGTTTCCCGCCATGGTTAATCGTTAGAAATAAATACCAGCCGCCGCCCCCTCTTCTTCCCCACGGGTCTTCCTCTTCTAAATCGTGGAGGGGGAGGTTTTGCCCTAAATTTTAACCAAACCTTTGAATTGAGTCATAGATCTTGGATTTGGAAGAAGAGGACCCAACAAGAGGTACATGGAGGCTCTCTCAACCCTCTTTTATTCATCTTTGTGCCTCTTGCTAGTTCTAGGATCTAGATCTAGATCTAGAAGCCATGCATGAGAGAGAAAGCTTGTTTTTTTGCTTTTGTAATACTTCTTGTTTCTTTCTGCAGCCACCCCTCTTCTTCCCCACGGGTCTTTCTCTTCTAAATTATGTGGAGGGGGAGGTTTTGACCTAAATTTGAACCAAATATTGAATTGAGGTTTAGATCTTGGATTTGAAGGAGAGGACCCAAACATGAGGTACATGGAGGATCTCACATCCCTCTTTTATTCATCTTTGTGCCTCTACACCTAGCTAGTTCTAGATCAAGCTAGACATTTCAATTAATGAAGATATATAGAAAAAAACTTGTGCTTTTACTTTTGTATCCTATTTCTTTCTTGTGATGTCGTTAACTCAATGGCGATTTGCAGGCATTCAAGTCAATGGATAGGTCCGAATGGATGTACCGGGTGAACAGAGTTAGTGATCCGCGATACTTGGATGGATTGAAGAAAATTATTGCCTTGGCGAAATCTCACCGTGAGAGGTTGAAGCGGACGACAACCATATGTCCACGTTCACACTGTCAGAATCTGAAAGGCTACGTAGATAGCACGGTGCAAACTCATTTGATTATGTATGGTTTTGTCAAGGATTACACCGTCTGGACATTTCACAGTGAAAGAGAAGATGTGACTGGTGGTGCATCAGGACTAAGCTCGTCATCAGTGCACGACCCTCCGTTTTAACCTCCAGCTGTTAATGTTGAAGGCTCGGCATGGTTGGTCTGACACTGGCTTCAACGAGTTGTTAAGTATCCTTGCTACCACGTACCCAACGGCTAACAATGTGGCCGCCAATACGTATCGGGCGAAGAAGATGATCCGGCCATTGGCGATGAGACTTATAAAGTTCGATGCATGCCCTAACCACTGCATCCTATATCAGGGCAAGGACGAGAATTCGACGAGTTGTCCGCACTGTGGCGCGAGTTGATACAAAAGGAATGCCGGTTGTCGTGTGGATGCGGACGACAACATGGTAGCATCGCGAGGTGGGCCGAAGAAGAAGAAGGGGGCAAAGAAGAGCACTGCGGCTGAGAAGAGGATCTCGGCTCTACAGGATGAGGAAGAAGAGGGCTACACGATGAGGAAAAGTCCTGCGCTATCGGTGTGGTACCTGCCAGTGATCGATCGCTTGCGTGCGCTATTTGGGAACCTAGAGGATGCCAAACTAATGTCGTGGCATGCATCAGCTGAACGTCTGAAGGATGATGGCAAGCTATGGCACCCCTCTGATGGGAAGCAGTGGAAGGATTTTGATAACAAACACCCGGAATTTGGCAAGGAGTCTAGGAACATTAGGTTCGCGCTTAGTACCGATGGGATGAATCCATTTGGTGAGCTTAGCAGCTCCCACAGCACTTCGCCAATCGTCCTCACCATATACAACCTACCTCCACATCTATGTCAGAAGCGCCGGTACCTTATGCTAACTATGCTCTTTTCTAGACCGGCACAGCCAGGCAACGATATAGACGTGTTTCTAGAGCCGTTGATGGAGGAGATGAAGACACTATTTAACGTTGGGGTTATTATGGTGGATGCGTCCCGCCAGGAGAAGTTCACCCTAAGAGCCATTATTTTTGTCACCATCACCGATTACCACGGGCTTTTCTCACTGTCAGGGCAGATCAAAGGCAACACCGGGTATGTGGTTTGCATCGATGGCACATGCTACACCTACCTCAAGGGATCCAACAAGACTGTGTACACGAGACATAGACGGTTCCTTGCCCGAAATCACAGGTACCGGAAAAGTGTCATGAATAAGTACTTTGACAATGAGCACGAACCGCATCTTGAAGAATCGATGCGGAATGCATAGGGGCCAAAGGTGTATGAAATGGTCAAGAACATGGATCAGATCGAGTTTGGAAAGAAGAAGCTAGATAAAGATGGAACACAGAACAAAACAACAAGGAAACGAAAGCGCGCGGATGGTGAAGCAACGCCTGATGTCCCCCTTGTCGTTCCTTTTAAAAATAAGTCAATTTTCTTCAAGTACTTATCGTACTGGAAAACACTAAATACACCACATGCCATCGACTGCATGCACCTCGAGAAGAATGTCTTTGAAAGTGTGATCGGTGTCCTGCTAGACATCCCGGGCAAGACAAAAGATGGTCTCAAGTCATGGACAGATCTTATCAACCAGGGCATCCGACATGATCTTCACCTAGAACCGCTTCAAAACGGTAAAGTTAACATCCCAGGTGCGGCGTACAACCTAACAAAAGAGGAGAGGATGAATATTTGCAAGTTAATTAGGGGCATCAAGGTGCCGACTGGTTTCTCTTCCAACATCAAGAGCTTGGTATCCATGAAAGACCTCACAATGACCGGCTACAACTCACACGATTGCCACGTTATGCTTATGGTGTTCCTTCATATTGTGTTCAGAGCTATCCATCCAGAGTATGTCAAGATGGTGATCACACGAATGTCATACTTCTTCAACCGCATCACCCAGAAGGTCATCGATGCGGCTGAACTGCCTACCCCGAAAGTGTTCATCGCCGAGACCCTCTGCCAGCTCGAGATGTGCTTACCTCCGTCTTTCTTTGATATTATGCCGCACCTGATGATGCATATGGTTGATCAGATCGAACAACTTGGCCCCGTGTATCTGCACCAGATGTGGACGTACAAGCGGTTCATGTCCACCCTCAACAGATACGTCCATAACCGTGCTCGTCCAAAGGGCTCTATGATCGAGGCGTACACGACCGAGGAGTCTGTGAAATACTGTATAAGATATATAAGAGATGCGAGGGAAATTGGGCTACCACTCCATCAGCACGAAGGCAGAACCTCGGGTATGGGGTGCACAGGCCGGAAAGTACAAACT
This sequence comes from Microstegium vimineum, assembly GCA_022036555.1. Lineage (NCBI taxonomy): Eukaryota > Viridiplantae > Streptophyta > Magnoliopsida > Poales > Poaceae > Microstegium > Microstegium vimineum. The sequence goes on along the minus strand of CM039130.1, from coordinate 13,360,510 downwards.
GATGTACCATATGAAATTGTGGAAGAAGCTCATTATAACATCCTCCATCAGCTAGTGAGCATGGAGAAATACGTCGAAAAGCACCTGGAAGAGATCCGCGCTGCTCATGACGGGCAACAAACAGAGGAATGGGTTAAGAACCATCACAAAAGAACTTTCGTAGATTGGCTCAAAGAGCAACACATACCACTTGATGGATGCCCTGATGAAGATACGGAGACCGTGAAGAGGCTTGTGTCACGTCTGTCTAGCCAGGTCACCACGTGGCAGGGGTACGACATCAACGGGTACAGGTTCCACACAAAAGAGAAGGACAAGAAAAGCGCAGCTCAGAACTGTGGTGTTCGATACGAGGGCATAGACGAGTCCACAAGCCAGAGGAGGCAATTCTATGGACAAATTGAAGAAATCTGGGAACTTGATTATGGCGGAGACCTGAGCATAACCGTCTTTAAATGCGAGTGGGTCAAGCCTAAAGCGGTCGCAGTTGATAATTTTGGGCTAACCACCGTGGACCTCAAAAGTATCGGTTACAAAGATGATCAATGGGTAGTAGCAACTGATGTCGCGCAAGTGGCATACTATGTCTATCCAGAGGACACTAAAAGGAACGTGGTTGTGTCAGGCAAGCAACAGATTGTGGGAGCTGATGGGGTTCAGAGTCCCGAACAATACAACAACTACGCAGAGCTCCAACTTTTTACTGATCATCCAAAGAAGATCAAGGTCGTCGAGGACAAATTCAACAAGACCAAGATGATGCCCTGGGCCCGCCCTGATGATGAGAAGCATACCGTGAAAGCCCCTGCACCAAAATGATTGTGTTGCCAAACAATTATGTAATTGCAATGAACTCCATATGCAAGACATGTTTTGTAAACTTTAACTGATTCATGTTGATCCATATGCAAGATTGTGTTGCCAACACATGCTACCTTACTACTTTGCTTTACTACTACTACCTATACCTTACTACTACCTGATGATTTACTACTACCACCTTCTAAAACTGAAACTGAAACTAAAACTGAAACTAAAACTAAAACTAAAAACTGAAACTGTAATCAGTATACTACTGTAGAATACATTTACCGCAGCGGGCATCCTACCATGCCGCTTCGGTAAATCATTACCGAGACGGGCCCTTAACTGCCCGCCACGGTAAATCATTTACCAAAGTGGGCATGGTAGGATGCCCGCCGCGGTAAATGAAACCCTATAAAGGCTCCTTCGAAAGCCACCACCACCAAGTCCTTCGCGGTTTTGTTTTTGACCCCGAAGGGCTGTCCAAAACCACCGCCGCCATCGTCGCCGCCGTTCCTCGCGCCTCCTCAACGCCGCCTCTTCCTTCGGTGTGGCTCCACGTGGGCCCCCGCCCCTGCGGACCTCCTCCTCTTCCTCATCCCCCGCGCAGATCCTCCGGTGCCGCGTCATCGCCCTGCCCTCGCCGACGCTGTGCTTCTCCGGTGCGGCCTTCTCCGACATCAACGCCGGCGTGGCCTTCTCCGTGGACTTGGCGGCCTGTGCGGACGTCCTGCTCCGGTGCCGCCGCCCGTGGGCCCTCGCCCTCGCCCTCGCCCCGGTCTCCTCCCCCGCGGGCCAGGGGATCACGCCGTCGAGGACCTCCTCCCGCCGTCGCCCCTCATCCCGTGTGGGCACCATCGTCAAGGACCTCCTCCCCTGTCTCGCACTCTCCTCGCCAACTCCCCTATCTCGCAGGTGAAGAAGTAGTATACTGCGGCTATACTACTTTACTACTCCTATACTACTTCCTTACTACTCTATAATGCTATCCTACTGTCTAACTACTGCTATACTACTTTACTGCTCCTACACTAGTTCCTTACTACTCTATAGTGCTATACTACTGTGTTGTTTACTATCTAACTACTATCTAACTACTGCTATACTAGTCCTATACTACTTCCTAACTGACTACTGCTATACTACTGCCTAACTACTGCTATACTATTGCTATACTACTCTCTTACTGCTATACTAGTGCTATACTACTTCCTAACTGACTACTGCTATACTACTGCCTAACTACTGCTATACTATTGCTATACTACTCTCTTACTGCTATACTAGTGCTATACTACTTCCTAACTGACTACTGCTATACTACTGCCTAACTACTGTCTAACTACTGCTATACTACTGCTATACTACTCTCTTACTGCTATACTAGTGCTATACTACTTCCTAACTGAGTACTGCTATACTACTGCCTAACTACTGTCTAACTACTGCTATACTACTACTATACTACTTTCTTATTGCTTTACTACCTCTTGTGCTTTACTACTACTACTATACTACCACTTGTTCTTACTACTGCATAACTACTGCTACACTACCTCTTGTGCTTACTACTGCTTAACTACTGCTATACTACTGCCTTATTGTTTGTTCTTTACTACTATAGTCTTTACTACTATCTATACTACTGCCTTGCTAGTTTGTGCTTACTACTACCACTACCTAGACTTGTTTACTACCTCTTGTGCTTACTACTACTATCTAGACTATTGCCTATGATGCTTCTGGTTTTTTGGCATTTGGAGTTTCTGATTTTTTAAAAAGCTTCCTATATGATGCAACCATGACCATGATGTGAGACTTTAAGCTGAGGCAGCGGCGATGATGATAAACATGTCCCTATATAATTGTAACCTACTAAACTAGGATGGCTTGTCAAGTAACCAGTTTAGAGGTGATGTGATGACAATAGGGAAAATCTGAGCCAACACTACCTTGTTATATATTCTTACTTACATTGTGACTTGTTTACTACTACCTACTTCTTTACTACCTAGCTGTGCTTACTACTACTACTGCTGCTATACTGCCTTGCCTTGCTAGTTTGTGGTTTCCGTTTTCTTAAACTGCCTATGATGCAACCGTGACCATGAAAAAGGATATTTGAACATAGCATATGCCACTGCTACTGATACTACTACTATACTACTCTACTACCTTACTACTTGAAAACAACTATGATATCGTACATACCTCTTCTACCTATTCAATGGCAGTGGCTTATGCAATGATGAGAAACTTTAAGCTGAGGCAGTGGCTATGATGATAAACATGTCCAAATAATTGTAACCTGCTAAACTAGGATGGCTTGTCAAGCAACCTATTAAACTAGGATGGCTTATCAGGCAACCAATTTAGAGGGATGTGATGACAATAGGGAAAATCTGAGCCAACTATATCTTCTTATTCTTACTTACCTTGTTACTTGTTTAATAATACTAGTAGTAGACTCTACTACCAAGTTCTTTACTACTACTACCTTACTATTGTACCCTACTGAAAGGTCTATTCTTTGTAGCTTTCCAATGGCTGAAGAACAACCAGCCAGCCAATGGTGTGACCCTATGCCCAGTTCGTCTTCAACTAGCTTATGCTCCAGCGTGTTCGTGACCCCCGAGAGGCCAAAGAAACAACGTACAGAGGAGGACGATGACCCAACCTACCAGCCAGAACAAGAAGAAGGATCGAGGCCGAATCAGGATGACGAGTTACCCCTAGTTCCTCGACAGTTGGAGTTCAAGGAGGAACAACTAGAAAGGGACGTAAAACCACCCGCTCCCTCGACGGCGACCTTGTCGAACAAATCTAGCACCTCAAAACGGAAGCAAGGGGAACACGAGAGGCACCAAGTGCATAAAGCGGACAAAATCCATGTGATTCTGGCGGTGGGGCCAGAGGGACAGCCGTTGAGCCCACAATCGGTCCTCGCCAAGTTCAACAACCAGTGCGCATGTCTGGTGAAGGAGAAGGTGGAGATCACTTGGGAGGACTGGCACTCTATACCAGAAGACTATAAGGAACATGTCTGGAGAGAGATCCTTCGGCGGTTCACTTATCCTGAAGATGCAAATATGGCTAAGTGTAGGGGTGGGTCATGCACGTGGCTAGAAGAGCACTGCAAAACTTCAAGAGCTTTCGAACCGGGGATTACCTGATGAAAGGGAAGTCACCATGTGATAAATACACTAATGTGAAGCCACATCACTGGGAAACTTTCGTCAGATAGAGAACGACCGATGAAGCAAAGGTAAAGAGCGAGAAGTACAGTGCACTCACAAAGAGGAACGAGCACCCCCATCACCTGGGCATGATTGGGTTTGTTGGGCATAAGCCCAAGTGGTGGGCAGAAGAAGCGGCCTTAGCTATGGCTGGTACGCCCAGCCCGTTAGCCGAGCTCCCGGAAAGGGGACGGGACTACATATATGCCCACAGGCCGAAAAAGCTGAAGGATGGCAGAACCAAGTACAACGAGCCTCATTTCGAGGAGGTGGAGAAGGCTCTCATCGCCGCAGCTACGTCCAAGATGGACAACGGGAGCTCTGAGGTCGATAGGGGCCACGACTTGTTGACACAGGTGCTGGGAAACCCCGAGCACCGAGGTTGCGTCCGTGGCATGTCATCAAAGATGAGCTGGAACGCAGTGGAGTCATGGAAAGCCGACAGTGCTAAGTACAAGTCGAGGCAAAGGTATAAGAATGACATCTTTCACAAAGGCGTCCAAGAAGGGGTATCTCAGATGATCAGCCAGGGTATAAAGGTTGCCTTCACGAGTCCTGACCCGCACATGGTAGCGCTAAGGAACCAGATGTTTCGACAGGCTGGCGTGCCCCTTCCTGGCGTGCTAATGATCAAGGACAGCCCAAGGTAATGGGAAGTCGACATCAAGGAGCCCACGTCCGTCCAGCTTTTGGTGTCATTTGGCAAGGTTAAGAAACTAACCGTGGCCAAGGGATGTGTGTTTCCAATCAACAAAGTCCAAGGTTACACCAAAGAGCAGATACCTCCCAACTACATTGTCATGGTTCCTACGTGGAGTCATGTTGATTATGAAGAATATGAGTTGGATTATCCATCTGCTCATGGAGTCAAGTTTCTTGGAGTCTCGACTGGTGAAGAAATCCTTTGGAGTAGGAACAACGTTGAGATCCTGCCACCGACAACAACGATGACTTCGCGATCACAGCCGCCCTCATGTGTCGGATCTTCTCCCCCAGACCCGGGCGATGGCGGGGATGACGATGATGAAGATGACGACAAGGCCAAGAAGTCACCCCGAGTCACAAGCCCGCCTCCTCCTCGAAAAAGTCAGACTCCGTAACCGACTGATGCGGCAGTAGGTTCAGAGGAAGCACCGGGGGACAAGGCGACACCTACTAGCCCAAGCGAAGGAACAAGAGGTTCAGAGGAAGCACCAGGGGAGAAGGCACCGACTAATGCGGCCGTAGGTTCAGAGGAAGTCCCTAGGGACAAGGCGACGCCTACGGGCCCAAGCGAAGGACCGAAAGGGTCAGAGGAAGCACCGGGGGACAAGGCACCGTCTATAGGCCAACCGAGGATGAGCTCTCCTCCACACCCAAGCAGTCCGCATATTGGGCCAAGCGAAGGACCGGACTCTACAGATGAAGCACCAGGGGAGAAGACACCATCTGCTGCAGGGCAACCAAGCCCACACACGTGCCCTAACGCGCCAAAAAAGGCTGACAAGGAGATAGATGTCGTACCCGAATTCTGATACTCGACTGCATTTGATAGGTATACATGCATAGTACTTGTTTTCGTTCATATATTTGGTACTCCTTTACAATCACTAACGTTTCTATCACATTGATCCAGGCCGAAAACACCGATCAATTTCAATCCCCCTTCGGATGAATGCCCTGGCCACTTTGAGAATGGCAAGTTCATGATGACTAGAGCCCAACTCGTCCACAAGCAGAAGTGGGAGGTGCGGAGGTTCCATCTATGGTATATGGAAGCATCAAAACTTGGTATGTCATCTTTTAGCGTCAAGATTCCGGCAAAGTACTTCCACTTGCCAACAGATGCTGAACTCATCGTGGAATTCCACGACATTTATAGACTACTGCGGGGAGATGTCCTGGACGTGGCACAAGTCACCTTGTTTTCTCTGTAAGTACTTTTTGAATTCCACGGATTTCCTATACGGTCGTAAGCAAGGAATGCCTACTTATGCCATCCTAACTTGTCCTCGCAGGATGATGGCCTATGTAAGCAAGGAACTTGTGCTAAAGATCATCTATCTCTCTCCGATGCATATTGCTGAGCGAGTGATCGTTGGTTACACGCTACTGGACGACCATCTAGAGATGATTGAATTGACTGTTCGACAGAGAGAGCAAAAACGGAAGAAAAAGATCGACGAACAAAAGTTGGTCGTGTCCCAATACATACTAGGAGCAATGAGAGAGATCAAAGCAGAGGGATCAAACCGATGTATCCTCGCTGCCTACCACTTTGGGTAAGTCCAAAAATTGCATGTAAAGACTATTAGTGTGTACGATCATCCATTCTCAGCGTAATATGTATTCTATTTGAATGGTGCAGCGCGGGCCTCACAGGCCACTGGGTTACATTTCTCATCTATCCTCAGGACGGCAGGGCCTGCATCTTTGATTCGTTACGGACAACCAATAAGAAAAGCATATAAGCACTTTGAAGATTGTATTAAAGTGTAAGCGCCCAAACTTACTACATATATATATAATATATATTCGTCAAGTATTGTAGTACGTATTCAAATTGTTACTAACACTAGTGTATTTCATGCAGAGCTTATAAGGACTACTTCAAGACACCCGGATTCTATGATCGAAGATCAGAAAAGTTTAAGAAAAGCAATGGGATTGATAAAATCAAAATTAGGCGTGAATTCCCGGTACGTACTTTAAAGGTTCAGTTGTGGTTTTCATGCACCTAGCATTCTATATCTCTGCATGTATATATGTGTGTTCTAACGATTGTGATCTTGTGTAGTGCGCCAAACAACCGGACAATTCAGTGCTTTGTGGCTTCTATACTTGCGAGTACCTAAGGAGGTGCAAGGGCTACAACAACAGCTGACGACAACTCAAGAAAGGAATGGACTGGTGGATGAATGTGCAAAGAAAACAACACCCCTTCAAGCAAACAAGGGCAGACTTATGTAAGTTTGTATTAGACAAATGCGTATACGAAGGGGAATAGTTCTTCAACACTGATAATCCGTTAGGGCAGGAGCCGAAGTACGAAAAGCTTAGGAAGTGGCCTACCATGCTAAATCTAACGGATTACTCTTTCGACATGGATTTTACACTGAACTAGTACGTAGCTAGTGGTGTTTGTGAGAACCTTTGTATATATGTATGTGTATTTGTGTGAACAAAGTGATCGAATGAATAACTACTAAGTATGTCTTGTGAGAATTTTGCCGGTTTCATGTGTTTGAACAACTAAGTGAATGAATGGATGTCTTGTGTATGTATATATGTGGATGTCTTGTGTATATATATGTGGATGACTTATGTATATATCTGTGAAATGTGGACTGATTTTGAATTTGATTTTGAATACTGAAACTGTTGGATCCTGTTTTTATTTTTATTATTTTTTTCAAATTACTGAGGCGGGCATATGACAAAGCCCGCCACAGTAAATGCATTAACCGCAGCAGGCAGCTTACAATGCCCGCTGCAGTAAATGCTTTTACCGAAGAGGGCACTTTATATCAACCGCTTCCGTTAATCCATTAACCACAGCGGGCAAACCTGCCTGCTATGGTTAATCGTCTATTAACTGTGTCCTCCCAACCAAAGCGAACGTGTTTGCCCGCCGTGGAAAAGCAAAAACGACTGCCTCGGTTAAGATTCCTGTAGTAGTGGCGGCCGAGAATGGCGTGGTAGGCTGTCTCGAAGTCGGCGATGATGAAGTGGATGTTTTCGACCCGGAAGTGATCCTGGTCGCCGAACTGCACAGGGAGGGTGATCTGTCCCACAGGCGTGGATGCCTTGTCTGGTATGATCCCCCAGAAAGGAAAGTTCGCTGGGGAGAGGTCCTTCTTTGAGTAGTCGAGCTGGCAAAATGCGTCAGCGAAGATGATGTTGAGGGCGCTGCCACCGTTGACCAATACCTTCCGGAAGCAGCATGTGGCTATAGTTGGGTTGATGATGAATGGAAAGCGGTCGGGATACCTATAATCCGTCCACTGGTCCTCCCTGGAGAAGGTGATGAATTGCTCTGACTAGTCGAGGTACCGGGCATTCGCTGGATCGTCTCTGATCGATGGCGGTAACTGAACAGATGTCCTTCCGGACTTGGCGTCGTCGCCTCTCCCCTTCAACGACCATGCTGCCTCCGAATATAGTGAATGTCCACGAAGCCATTTGGAATTCTTGTGCCGGGGGCTCCTTGTCTTTGTTCTCGTCGTTGTTGTCTCTTCTCGGCTTCTTGTTGCTTCTTCCACGCATTGCCATCTCGAGGACCTCGCATTTGCGCATGGAATGCTTGGAGTTTTTGTGTATGGGGTACTGGCCATCGAGGATATTCTCGTAGTTGCTATCGTAGTTGCGCCATGGTCGGGTGCCTGTGTTGGCAACGTAGTGACCGCCGTGCCTGTAGTGGTACCCCTGTCGATAGCCTTCTGAGTTAGGTGGGCGGTAGTCTCGGTGGTCGCGCCCCCGGTCGTCAGGCCTTCGCTCGTCGTAGTAGTTGGGTCTGCGGTCGTTGCCCCTTGTGCGCGCCGGGGAGCGTGAGCAGCGTCATCTATCTCGGCTGCGGGTAGCGTCATCTTGGTCGGCGTAGGTGTTGGCGATGGTCATCAAGCCCTCTATGGTGGCTATCTTCTTACGGACCAACTTATTTCGGAGCTCGTCGGTACGTAGGCCGTTGGAGAAGATGGAGATGGCCTCCAGGTCAGAGATATCCGAGATAGTCAACCGTTTGTCAGAGAAGCGATGGATGTATTCCCTAAGGCTCTTGCCGTGTCGCTGGCGAACGTTCTCCAGGTCGTAGCGTGTCCCTGGCTGGTCGCACGTGGCCTTGTAGGATTTGACGAACACCTCCTTGAGTTATTCCCATCTGTCGATGGAGCCCTCAGGAATTTTGTGGAGCCAATTGTTCGCTGATGCTGATAGCATAACCGGGAGGTAATTGGCCATCATGTCACTATCTCCTCCTGCAGCGAGGACAACGATCTCGTAAGTGGTCACCCACTGCTCTGGATTCGCCTTGCCATCATACTTCTCGACTGATGTAATTCTGAAGTTCTAGGGCCATTTGAAGGAGGGCAGGCGCCCCTGGTCGTCATGGCCGTCGCCCTTGTTGAAGTACGGTGGCGGCACGGACGGCGACCATGATGGCCAGAGAGCCGATGTCGCGCCATCTGCACGAGGTCAATGGAGTCAATGATGCCAGCGTTGGAGCGGTTGATGGCATCAATTAGATCGTCAACGCTGACAACCTTTTGCGGGTGATACTTCGGCATGCGGGACGGTGTGCATGTGACGGCGCGTCTGACACGCGCGGTGTAGATCCGACGGTCCAGGATATAGATCCGATCTAGAGCACGGTGCCGGCCGCTGGGAGGACCATCGAATCAAGGAAAGTGACCGCTTGGAAAGCCATTAAGTTGTTGCACACACCCCCTACCTGGCACGCCAACTGTCGACGAAATATGTGTCACAGTCTACCTAGGGGTTACCCTACGGTAGTAGATTATAGGAGGAGGTGTGGTGACGGCGATCAAGCGTAACACAGAGAGCGTAAACACGATGATTTATACAGGTTCAGGCCGGCAAATCACCATAATACCCTACGTCCTGTGTTTTGGTGGCTGGATTGGTATGAGTATTAGGTTAACCGAGGTGTAGATGATATGATTTTGAGGGGGTCCCTGCTTGCCTTTTATAGCCGGGGAGCAGGGTTACAGTTTCCATATCCTAACAGATTACAATCTGTCCCTTAAGGTAAGGGATCCGAACCTATCTACTAGGATCTTCCATGGCGAGCAAGGCTCTTCAGAGTCCCTGGCGAGCACGACGAGCTAGTCGCGTGCCGCAGAGCCTCGCGAACTAGGCCGTCTTCTGGTCAGTAGGCCCATAAGATCCCTAGGGATATGCCGAGGTAATATCCCCAACAAAAGTCATCATTCTTTTCATAATCTTGTAACATGTCAAACTTGTCCTTAATTCCCATGATGTTCTTTTTTCCCAAAAAGATTTATGTGGCGCTTTGGCTCACTGTCTGAGACATTTGTTTTCACTTTCTTTGGTTTGGTGGACATGTCCTTCATATAGAACACTTGACTCACATCCTTGGCTAAGACGAATGGCTCGTCTCTATACCCAAGATTGTTGAGGTCCATTGTTGCCATTCCGTAATGATGGTCTTTTGTTACCCCGCCCCCGGTCAACTTGACCCATTGGCACCGAAATATTTAAAGGGACCGTAAAATAAGGTCCATAGTCTAGTTCCCATATCTTCTTTATGTCTCCATGATATATTTCCTCATTCCCATTTGGGTCTGTGACATCTATGTGGACACCACTATTTTGGTTGGTGCTCCTTTTATCCTAGGTGATCGTGTAAAATTTATTGTCATTTATCTCATACCCTTTGAATGTTAGGACATGCCAAGATGGTTCCCTAGCTAACATGTACAACTAATCATCAAGACTCTCGTCACCTTGACAATGTTTTTTCAACCAACTGCCAAAAGGTTCCATATGTCGATGTATAATCCAGGCTTCAGTCCTCCCTGCGGATTCATATCGTACAATGTTCTTGTGTATATCAATATACAGATCTACCAAGCTAGTGTTTTGTAGAACAATGTAGTGTGGTTTCTAGACATAATTTTCTTCCACACCAAGTACAGTTTCTTCCCTAGTGTACCCTTTCCACTTAGCCTCCCCTCATGTCATGATTCAGGAATACCAATTGGGTTGAGGTCAGCAATAAAATCAACATAGAACCCAATGACCTCCTCTATTTCATAGCCCTTGGCTATGCTTTCTTCTAGCATAGCACAGTTATGAACATATATCTTCAAGACTCCCATAAACCTCTCAAAGGCAAACATGTTGTGTAGGAACATAGGACCGAGAATACTAATCTCTTTGACTAGGTGAACTAGGAGGTGCATCATTATATTAAAGAAGTATGGGGGAACACCAACTCAAAGTGGACAATACACTACACCATGTCCTTCTATATCTTAAATAGATCCACTAGATTGATTGCCTTCTAAGAAACTGAATTAAGGAATGCACATAGCTTCATGATAGGTAATCGTACATTTTCAGGTAGAATCCCTCTCAACACAACTGGAAGCAATTGCTTTACAAGCACATGACAGTCATGAGACTTTAAGTTTAGGAATTTATTCTTTGACACATTTATTATACCCTTTATATTTGATGAGAATCCAGATGGGACCTTGATGTTTCTTAGGCAATCAAACATGGTTTCCTTCTCTTCTTTGCTATGAGTGAAGCTAGCAGGACTTTAGTAATGACGTCCATCATCGAACATCTCTAGATGCAAGTTGTCATGTTCTTTCAAATGCTATAGGTCATGTCGTGCTTCTAATGTGTGCTTGGACTTCCTATACACACCCATGAATCCTAGTAGGTTCACACAATCATTCTTTGTCAAGTGCATAACATCAATCGCACTATGGGCCTTTAAGATTTGCTAGTAAGGTAGCTCCCAAAATATGGACTTTTTCTTCTACATGGGTGCATGTCCATGAGCATCATTCAGGATAGATTGGCTGCAAGGTCCCTTCCCAAAGACTACTTTTATATCCTTGACAATATTGAATACATCATCACCGCTATGGTTGTCAGGCTTTTTTTTATGATCTGCCTTACCTTTAAAATTCTTTCTAAAGGACCAAAATGGTGACCAGACTGGGGGGGTGAATGGGAGCCTACAAAAACTTCTCGAAAAACTTAGGCACTTGTCTCAAATTCAACCTCGACACAACCACACGAGAAATCGATGAGTTCACGACCCAACACATGGCTAGATACCTTAGAAGATGTCCTAGAGGTACAACGAAACAATCAGAAGAGGTCGACAAACAAGACCCAAAAGAAACAACTCAAAACAGCACAAACAGGACAATCGCAGACTATTTGCCAAGTGGGGGCAGAGTATCCGCAACGAGGGGGCTAGACTGTCTGCACTCAAGGGCCAGACTATCCACCAGTTAAGCCTGGACTGTTCGCACTCAGGGCCGAACTGTCCAAAGGCAAGACTTACCGATAATAGATGTTTAGGAATAGTTCTGCACACAAATCAATACAGGGCCACACTATCCGCACGGGGGGGGGGGGGGGGGGTGTCCTGAACTGTCCGCGCTTGTAGCAAAAAAATCAATAAGCAAAAATAGCACAAGTGTTCGCCCTGGAAGATGAATGGAAGACTGTCCACGGTGGGGTCCTGGACTATTCGTAGTTCATGTTCTTTTGCGAGGATAGACCCTAAGAACGCAAGCCACAAAAATCGCCCCAAAACAAGAATCGTTTGCAACTCAATCAAATCTCCATGAACTGCTGTGAAATTTGGAAAAAGTGTTCACTAGGGAGTGGATTGGCTAATCCCAAAAGATCAACCTCCAATTTGGACCCAAACTCCTAGAGATTGTCTAAGAGCAGAAAACTTCGAATATTTTCTCGAAAAGATTGATTAAACCTGATCTATGTGCTCGTGAGGAATTGGGTGATTTCCTTCAGTAGAAACATTCAACTCACGTCCTAGCACAACTTGATTCAAGCGAAATCAATCCAAACGCCCCAATCAAAAGATATAAGCAAATTAATAAAGGAGGTGGAGAAGGGGGAAAATGAAGAACATGAAGAACACAAGAAAATCAAGACACCAAATCACAAATTGTACCTACCATAGCATGAGGAGCGAAGGGCCTCCATTCCTGCACAAACTCGGTTCAAGTGTTTACACGTATGAATCACAAAATCAACCACGGACCTCAAAGCATGAAAACTAGAGAGAGAGGACCTAAAGAGGTGGGAGGAAGGAATGAGGGAATGAAAGAGGTGAGGGTGCTAAGCGCCCCATCATTCTTATTAAATGATGCATTTCGACATTTCCAAAACACCCCCTAGATACATGAGCGAATCACCTAGCCCTAAAGCATTGCGATCCAACTCTCCCAAACCTTCTCATTGATCTTCATCAGATGGCCCCGCTTCTTGCCTAGACTTGTTGTCGCCTCAACACAACCTCTAGGACTCTGCCATGTGCCATCCCTGCTTCCTCGGAAGCTCCGCCAGGGTTTTAAGGCCCAAACCCGTAAACCGGCCACCGATGGTTTTGAGGCCTAAACCACCAAACCGCTTGCAGGTAGCATACTCCATACACGTCTCCCACTCCTCGACATGTATCACCACATCCTCGACTGCCTGAGCGCCAAGTCTGCTGGAGCCTTTCTACTCGACTTGCTCGCCCGTCGTCTTCACTTTGTCAACACGACCACCTCCATGTACTCTTGAACTTGTCAATGCCCCAAGTGTCCGCCACCGCGGCTAGTCCTCTGGCCCTCCGAACCCTTAGTCCATGCCTCATGTCCACCCTTAACCGTTCTCAGTCCATTAGCACGTCATATCTCTACTTGACCTTCAACTCGCCATTGACTACCGCCTCCGAGCTCAACACCTGCGCAACACAAGCCAAGAGACATGCCAAACTGTGCTTTCAATGTAGATTAGGTGAACACACTCAACCTGAAATGGCTTTTATGATGGCAATTCACTCGTCATAAAATTGAACATGGGAACTTATGAACCATGTGTTCGCACTTTCCTTTCTTTCTTAGGGCATGATTCAGTGGAAGAAATTGACGATGACCAATGTGTATGACCTTTTGACATTTTTTCAAGAATACACCTTTCATGTCATTAAAACACTACGTGCATTCATTATATCCCTTCTTTCATTATCCTAAAATATTACTAAGAGTAGGTCAATCATTGATTGTTAGAAACAACAAGGCTCGCATCCCACACTCATACTCCTACATTGTTCCACAAAAGTAAAAGTTCATCAACTAATGGCCTTAGGTACACATCAATGTCATTTCCAGGTTGCTTCAAGCCTTGGATGAGCACTAGCATCATAATAAACTTCCGCTTCATGCATAGCCACGGAGGCAGGTTGTAGATACATACAATAATAGGCCAAGTGCTATGACTACTACTCTACTCCCCAAAAGGATTCATGGCATCCGTATTTAAACCAAACCTTAAGTTTTTTACGTCATCAGTGAACTTAGGGAATTCTCTATCGATTGATGTCCACTGGGACCCATCAGCGGGCTGTCAACATATCGTCTACCTTATGGTCTTCTTTGTCCCATCGCAACAACTTTGCATGATCTTTGTTTCTAAATAGTCATTTCAAGCATGGTATCATAGGAGCATACCACATCATCTTGGCATGGATTCTCTTCTTAGGTTCTTGTTCCTCACCCTTAACATCACCAAGGTCATCTCTCCTAATCTTATATCGTGATGCATGGCACATCGATCATTCATCAAAATTCTCATACTCCTTGCCACAGTAGAGGATGCAGTCATTAGGACATGCATGTATCTTTTGGACTTGTAATCCTAGAGGGCAAACGACCTGTTTTGCTTTATATGTGCTGGCAAGCAATTCATTTTTCTTTGGAAGCATCTTCTTCATGATAGTCAGTAACTACCCAAATCTCTTGTCGGATACACCATTCTTTGCCTTCCATTGCAGCAATTCTAGTCTTTTTCCCAACTTTTCTGCCCCTCTTCACAAGTTAGGTATAGCAATTTCTGGTGATCCTCTAGCATGCGATCGAACTTGATCTTCTTATTTTCACTTTTCACTTTTATGTAAGACTAGGCAGAAATAAATAATGATATATATGAAATGTCAAAGGATAATGATTCTACAAGCGGACAGATTAAATATACCATTGTAGCATTTTACCTAGAGTATTACTAGGTTGTCATTTATATTCTACCACTGGGAAGGTCTAGTTAAAACTGATAATCTATAGTATTGATAACAAGCATATGAAATGAATGAAGGGATTTAACCGTCAATGATCTCTACTCTTAAACAGGGGTAAGTCACATGATAATATATATATATAAATGATAAGGGTAAATTGATCAGTCATCATCATAATAATCATAATAAGGATAAAGTTATCTAGAGCATTCTAGTCACTACACAAGCGCCGTCTAATACAAGTAATAAAGAAATAACTCTTAACTATTCTAGCTACCGTCAAAGCTACGCTAGTTAGTGCAAGTACATCTAATAATTATTGTTAAGTAATACTACCAATATTCCCAAATATAATGGGGCCATGAATATGATGAGTTGAGTTCAGAAACCTTAGATATAACAAGATATCCTCAACCTGACAATTCCTCCCTACCAAACCACTGTACGGGGGAGGTCTACAAAGGACTCAATGGATCTGTCACGTCCACGATCTACCTCACGACCCAACACAATTGGGGATATCCGCAGATAAGCAAAGTATCTAAGCACCATGCCTATATACTGCCTACAACTCGCCATACGATCGAATAGACGAGCGCTATACGAACATATGCATGAACTCAATAGCAAACTAACTATACTAGATATATTAACGTAGACAATGAACAAAGTAAACAAGAACATATTAATGAAGAATAGTGTTTCCTATAAGTATCATACAACTACAGATAAATACTAAAAGAGAATAAGAGAATAAGAACTATACTAGATATATTTTCGCAGGTGTTTCTCCGCGGGATATATTCGATATCTTCTCTGATTTGCTTTCCTTTATTCTCTTTTCTGGAATAGTCCCTGAAAAATAATGAAACACCAAAACTCATGGAAATTATTAATTAAAGCCCTATATTTCTAGATATTATATTTCATTGATCCATTTATTTAATTTATAATTGCTTAAAAAGTTGACACTAAGGACCGTCAACACTCATGAGCCGTCTCTGCAAAAGATTGTTGTATGTGCTCAACATAATTGTCCTCCTATTACTAGCCTTCACATCTAGTGCCATCCCACTGAGATTAAAACAACAAATTAAGAACTTTAATCAACGTCATCAAGAAAAATGACTAGAACCATAAAAACAAAAGCGACGAAACAACTTACATTGTGATCCAGATGCTTGTAGAAGATACTACCCTTGTTGAAACCCTCCTTTCTCACTCTACTCCATCACAATCTTCTGCTTACACTCACCGCTCTCAATGAGAGGGAGGACCGGCTTGAGTTGCTTTGGAACTCGAGTGGTCGAAGACCCGGAAGCTGTAGGCGCCATCTACTCTCTATACTCATTTTTTATAAACTAATATAAATTCCTCATTTTCTAAAAAACCCCTAAATATCCCTATTTCTCTAAACCATGAAATGAGCATGCATATATACATACATTCGTCCAAATGAATAGTAGTTTTGATCCATAAAAGGTAAATACTACTTTTGATGAATACTATGAAAGGTGAATACTAGTTTTGATGAATACTATAAGCTTCCTTCATTCAAATGCACAAACTATCAAATGATTTTTAGCTCAAGTGACATAAAAATGAAGAAAAATCAACCATTATGCACATTCTAAAGAACCATAGAATTTTTTTCTATTATAGACCACGAAATGAGTGAAAGACTAGTGATGAAATATGAGAGGATGAAGTTGGTACATTTAGAACCAAAGAATGAATAGTGGAGTCGAAGAAATCTTAAGATGACCCTGAAGTCGAAGAGGAACATAGAGTTATTGACGGCCAAGAACAGAGAGCTTGAAATAGCTCGGACTTGGGGAGGAAGAAGTGTGGTAAATATAAAGGGGAGTATTTAGTTCTGGTTGGTGGCTCAAAACAAGACTAAAGGTTTAGCTTAATTCTCGGCTAGAGCCACGAACTGGGATTACAAGCTTTAGTCCCGGTTGGTTAAAGGAGTCGGGTCTCAAGCTGGACTTTTAGTCCCGGTTCGAGCCACCAACCGGAACTAAAGGTTTCCCTCCTACAAATGCTGTCGCCGAAGCCGTTGGGGTAGGGGACTTTAGTCCTGGTTGGTGTATCCAACCGGGACTAATAAATCTTTAGTTCCAGGCCAAAAAATGGCCAGGACTATTCTCTACTAGTGCTAGTCAGATTCTTAAGGAAAACAGTCTTTGTAATAGAACTAGACTTTCCTATTGTAACCGACTAGGACGTACTGTGGCAATACGCCTTACCATCTAAGCTATACAAAGAGAGGCAGTCATGTACCCCTTGTACCAATCAATCATACACAACACCCCAATGCAAAGTCATACGTCTAACTGAACTAAGGTATTGCACTATCTTATAGCGACATGAACTAGTATAAATTGTTGTCTTCACGTTTCAAAATCCCTCAAACAAACACCCCTTCCTTTTTCATTGAAGAAAATAAAAATATATGCATTACACATGTATAATGAGTACGAAGTATATGAGCATTACAACAAATTTATACATGGTTGGTTGATTTTAACTAGTTTAGAAAGTTGAAACAATATAAATCCAATTGAGTCACACCTGACAATTGCGATATGCATGGCAATGGTTATCATCTCACAGTTCATGTGGAAAAGGTTTTTATACAGTTACCTGTAGGCTCATTTTTTTTAGTCATTTACCTTTAAGCATGGCTCCATATATTCCTTCAATTTAAAGGAGTGATGTTTATTTGTTGAAAATTTGGAGTTTCAAGATCAATTTTTATGTTCAATATTAAAATGGTACCTGTATATTACAATGGGCACCATATGGTTTACGTTCTGCAGATAAAGTTTTCTGGGCAAGAAACAATTTAATTTATTGGATCTAAATTGCTCCCTCTATTTCAAAAGATAAGACCAATGGATTCAAGAAAGTCAAACTTCATATCCAGTAGTTCTATTGTGCTCATTTTGTTTTCATATATAATAAATTAGTAACTATATAGAATGCTAAATTCTAGGCTCATAAGTTATCTTCATGCTTATTGATCGAGCTCGCAGGTACATTTGCCAGGATATAAATCACCGTTTGCGGTGATAATTAATTAATATATAAATTTAGTTTTTTGTGCTCTCAAGCATTAATTTACAACTTTGCCAAACGAGGATCGAGCGTCGTCGGCTATTTGAAATTTGTGGCAGTAAAAGTCTACTTAGCCCCCTCACGTATATAGCGTGGTCTACTTCACACTCTCAACTATAAAATCAGGTATTTTATCCCCTGAACTTTTCAAAACCGGTTAAATTACCCTCTCAGATGGTTTTCGACGGTGGTTTTGCTACAATTAACGGTGGTTTTATCTTTATCTTTTTTATTTTCTTTCTCTTAATATTTAAAAAATCATAGTAAATTATAGAAAAATTATAAAAAGAAAAATCTAATTTTGTTGGACTCCACATGAGTAGATCTACATAGTGGTTTATTATGTGTAGATCTACTCATGTGAAGTACAACAAAATTTGATTTTCTATTTTATGATTTTTTTGTGATTTATTATGATTTTTCAAAGATTTAAAAAAAACAAATAAAAAAGAAAAAAACAAAACCATTGTTACTGTAACAAAACCACCATAAAAACCACTTGAGGGGGTAATTTAACCAGTTTTGCAAAGTTCAGGGGTAGAATAACTGATTTTATAGTTGTGGGTGTGAAGTAGACCACGCTAGATAGGCGAGGAGATTTAAGTAGACTTTTTCCATTTTGTGGTAGTGGTCCCATTATATATTTTGGCTCTGTTCATCAACACTAATCTAGCGTTGCTTTTTAGCGAATGAGTTATGTTTTCTTCTTTTTTTTTGGATGAAAGAAAAATTATATTATATGAAACTTGGGTACATCAATACATTATAAGCACTCAGCATTACAAAATAGTACCTACGATGTGAATAATATAACTCAAAACCTAGCCTATTAATCGCTCAGGCAAACCCTCATCAAAGAGCCTGAAAAAACTGTCCCACGAATGACGGCCAACATTCCTAGGCGGAATTGAGGATCATTTTCTTCTTTTTGATGTCTTTCTTCTTCTTCTTCTTCTTTCTGCCACCGAAGAATAAATAAGATAGATCTAAAAATTATTCACGCTAGTCTTTCATCGTGGCCAGTCTAACCACAATAAAACGGAGAAATGATTGAAGAAAATTATTCTATGACGGTAACATCATCTTCGCCTTGATGCCGCCATCCAAAAACAAAAAACTTCATGTCATCATGTCGATGAAGATGGTGACGCCAAAATTGTCATCCTCGTCTTCAACGGAGCCACTATGAAGAAGGCAATTCCACTCTTCTAGTACTTCCCCATTGCCAGAGAGGAGGAGAAGAAGATAAAACTTCAATACCAAGAACTTTGGCATCGAGACACTAACCCTAATGACTCGATCTACTAAAGAAACTTATTAAAATCAATGGATCCCCACTCCCTTCCGTCCCCAGCGAGATGCCGAAGGGGAAGGGAGGGGGGCCAGCAGTGGTGGACGGTGAAGGGCAACGACGGCCTCTCTCCCGATGGCTGCGGTTGACGTAAAACTCAACACATTGTTTTCTTCTCACAATAGACCAGCATATATAAGCATTTAGTATAAGCCAAATTTTAGCGAAACGAACAGCCCCTTCATGTCTTCGTGTATATCTGCTCTAGATGATATATTGTTTAGAGAGAGACACTACACCACAAAAAAAATTATGCGTTGTAGTTGGAATGTCTCTCTCGATCTCTGAGTGAGACAGAGACAGAGACAGAGAGTTTCTATTCATGTGTCATGGCAAACAGGCACATCCAATTTCCTGCCTCCACTCTCTCCGTTCTTCTTCTGTGCTGTAATTGCACCTGTGTAACGACCTCTGCCTCTGATTGCATTGCAACCAACATATACTTGAGCAGTACCGACAGTGACTGTTCCTCCAACTGCATGCATGCATGCAGGCACATGCTGATCGATGGATGCATCAGTGTCATGTGTATAATCATGTTCTCTCTCAGGCACAGTACTACCGCAACTTTCCGGCCGGCCCCCCCAGGATCTATATTCACAAGCTCATCAATGTGACTTCATGTGTAAGGGAAGCAGTTGGTACATGAAAGGAAAGCAAAGAGGAAGCAAAGGAACAGACACAAACTAAAAGAGATATAGCTTTACCACCAAGGGAAAATATGGATAAAGGTGAAGCATGCTGCATTATATATGCAGCATTGCAGCTACAACATTCTTTTATATATATTATGCAACCCTTATTGCATGTACAATATAAACAAATTATATGGGAGATTACAAGATTATGTGAGATGAGAGGTGATGACTTCCACATATAGTATACCTCAAGATTTGATTGAATTATTTGCATGGCATGCATGATGAATGCCTTACAAGAGGATGAATAATCCAAGATGTGGGTGTGGGACCAAAAAGTGAGGTGAAGCAGCTGTGTGAGAAGAGAAAATCTTTTACACAATGTCAAGGATGTAAAAATACTAATCTTAACGTATAAGTATGTATAGTTGTATATATGCATGTATGTACTACTCCTTCCATTGGCAGCCAGCTGGAGATGCAGCATGTGTGATATGGGCCCTCCCAATCATTCAACTTGGAAATCAAGGAAAGGCAAGGATGACACATCTTTCATCAGGTCCTCCAGGTCCCACTCCCCATGCATGACATTCCTGCTCATGTACTGCTGGTGGGCCCCCTCCCATAAGACTGCAGCCACATTGCTGCTGCCAGTGTTCACTTGGCTGATGGTGTTGATGTTGTCCTTGGTGTTGTTGTTGTCTGTGATGTTGCTCTCATTGTTACTCAGTGTCGTTGTAGTAGTCTCAGTAGTGTTGTTGCTGCTGTTGTTTTTAGGGTTGTTACCGCTTGATGCCATTATTAGGGTAGTCTGGCCTTGCTCTTGCTCTTGTACTGCTGCTGACATGGGCTCTAGCAGAGGTGGCACTGCACCAAACATGTAGCATCCTGCTCCTCCTTCCATTGTTGCCATCATCCCATGGTGATGACTACTGCTGCCGTAGTAGCCACCGTGCAATGAGGCAACTTGGTGCTTGAACGCCGGCGCCGCGTGGCCATGAAAGAACCCTCCCGGCGACGCGTCCGCCGCCACAACACCACGAAGCTGGTCAGGGAACGGGACGAGGCCTCCATATCTCCTGCTGGCGGCCGCCACGGCCGCTGCCATGGTCGTCGGCGGCGGCTGCCTCTGATGCATTGACGAGGTCGACGAGGTACAAGAGGAGGATGAGTCCACCATCCACAGACCTGTCGTCGTCATTGCGTGGTGGTGGCCACCGTCCTGATCTAGACCGGCGAGGTCTGGGCAGCTACCGGCGACGACCTTGTTATTAGGCTCCGGTGACGCGCAGTCGTCGGTAGCCACCGGCGACGAAGCTGCCGAGCTGTTCTTGAGCCGCTTCTTGATGGTGGAGTTCCAGAAGTTCTTGATCTCGTTGTCGGTGCGCCCCGGCAACCGGGCAGCGATCTGAGACCACCTGGAATGTCGTAACGAAGGGTTGATTTCACAGTAAGCAAACGATCGATCAAGATGTTTCTGTCAGAGAAAAAGTCATGCGTACGCCCACATTTTTTACACACACATATATATATATATGTTGTACGTGTCAACATCACACGCAGCTATATGTTTTGATATGCATGCATGGATGCATATGGCTAGCTCGAAAGAAAATATCTCGATCAAGGTCAAGGAAAATAACTACTGATGTCTTAGTCTCCTTTAAGAAAAATTAATGTGGATCTCTTCCAACTAAAATTGCATGATGCTAAGTAAATAAAGGAGCTAACGGGCAATATCTCTTTCGGTGTCCTTTTGAGCGACTTTTTGGCCTCTTGGTTTTATCAGCCTTGGAAATTTATTCATTTCATGGGCAATAACATCAAACGCCCCCAAAAAAAAATGAACGAATGCAAATATGGAATATTGTTGTAAAATTTTAGGGGGTGTTTGGTTTGAGGGACTTAAAAAAAGTCCCTGTCACATCGGATATCTAGACACTAATTAGGAGTATTAAATATAGACTATTTATAAAACTAATTTGTCAGCCGAAGACTACTTTGCGAAACAAATCTATTGATATAAAATAGTCTATGATTTGACAATATGGTGCTACAGTAAACATATGTTAATGATGTATTAATTAGGTTTAATAGATTCGTCTCGTGAAGTACTACATGACACTGTAATTAGTTTTATAATATAAATTATATTTAATTCATTTAATTGATACCAAACATCCGATGTGACAAGGGACTAAAAATAAGTCAGGCAACCAAACACCCCCTTAGTTATGTCACCGATATATTACTAGCTAGGTCTTGGGTAAATATTCATGCTAATGATGTGAATCATTGGATCTATCTATGTAAAACATACATTTATCAACTAGCTAGCTAGAACAGAAACCAAATTATATAACTTCTCCTTAACCTAATCTCGCACCTTATAATTAGCTAGTGATTTTTATTTCCGTATATTATATTCTTTTAGCCCTTTTATATCTCTGCTTGGGGGCAATTTCCTCCCTGCTGTTTTTTCTTTAAAAATTCTTTGACATTAAGAAAAATATAAAAACCCTTCACACTGAATTGCAACTAATTGAACTTCCTACATAAGTCACAACATATATGTCACTCATTGTAAGGCTGATAGCGAGGTGACCAGGCCCGTATTTTGGCCAGGCACATTATAGTGACATACAATAATTATACTTATAAAGCTATTTCATCACCCATTGAAAACTTTCTAGTAAAGTCGTTATTACTGGAGTGCAATGAAACTACAGGCTCGTGGTGATTTCCTAAGCTGCTTTGATTTTTTATGTAAAAGTCAAAGCTGACTTATAATTTAAAACGGATGGAGTACAATATATCACTCTTGTAAGTCTTGTGTAAACTAAATGGGAGCTAGAAAGGAGGGACGAATGAAACTCCATCTATGTAGGAATTAGGAAATCTAAATGCGTGCATTGCAACAATATATGTATGTAGGAGAGCTCTAATTAATTCAAAACATCAAATGAATCTTTTGGTCAGCAAACAAAATAAGTCTTTAAAATCGAATGCAAAATAATGAAAATTGCTTGCCAAGCGACATAATCATCAACGCCCAAAAATTTACTCTCTAGAGAGCAGTAATCACCATGCTGCACGTGTGCATGAGTGCGTACCTGTTTCCTAGGATAGCGTGGAGGCTGACGATGAGCTCCTCCTCCTGCGGCGAGAAGGCGCCGCGCTTGAGGTCTGGCCGGAGGTAGTTGATCCACCGGAGGCGGCAGCTCTTGCCGCACCGCTGCAGCCCGGCGTTCCGGGCCACGTCGCTCCAAGAACCCTGTCCACTACGCAGCATGTACGCCACCAGCCTCTCGTCCTCCTCCGGCGACCACAGCCCCTTGCGCAGCTTCACAGCCGTCCCGGCATTGCCGCTGTTCGCCGCTGCTGGGCACTCCGGTTTCCTCATTGACGTGCTATAGCTGGGTACTTTAGTAGTGCTGTAGCCGGCTCGATCGATCTCGCACCTGCGGAGGTTGATGATGCGCACAGCTGCGGATAGCTAGTGCTAGGGAATGTGCATGAGGTACCGTGGATCGATCTCGTCGATATCGTTGCAAGCAGAGCAGTGTGTAGATGTCGAGAAGATAACGAGGAAATGGACGACCTGAGTGTGGGTGTATATATATGATGATGTGTTTGAGTGTTTTATGGAGTGAGGTGAGGAACGAAAAAGGAAGAGAGATGCACGAGAGAGAGAGGAGTGAGGGAGGAGGGTGAAGAAGATGACATGATGGTGATGGTGATGGGTGTGTGTGTGCTTTGCTTAAAATTTGGACAATGGGGAGAGCTGCAGGGAGAGATCGACAAACAGCAAAATTGCTAGGCTCACACGCCCCGGCAGTTTTCAATTTGGTTTTGGCCTGGGTACGTAGTATTGCTCAACTTCGATATGTGCCAATTCAGGTTTCTGCACCTAGAAAATGGATAAATAAATAAATAAAACTCACTTTTAACTTATTGCATGAAACTCATTTGAATTGGGGACCATAAGTCACAATTTTATTTACTAACTATTTCTACATGGTTAGGGTTCTTTACTCCCTGCCATTGCCTCTCCGTCTTCACATGGCTTCTCCTGCACTAGTGGCGAAGCTAGAGGAAATTAGAGGGGGTGCCTTTCTCTTATAGATGTGAAAATTTTAATCTACAATCATGGTGAAAATATATTTCTAATAGTGTTTTTTTTCAAAATTTTGTGGGTGTATGGGCACCCACAGTCATCAACGTAGCTTCGCCCCTGTCCAGCACCACCACCACCACCATACAGTCCCCCTCTTCTATGCGATAGATGACCTCACTGATAGTGAAGAGCATCAAGATCCTCCGTCATCCAATCTAGTTGTAGTAGTTGGAGTTTAGATTAGACAAATTGCATCACTGAGCTACCGAATATAGCATCGCCTTCATCAATTCCTAGGCGAATCTTGTTTCTTGTAAACAATTCTGTTGTGAATGCCTATCTAGGCACTCAATCGGTATTCTTCGTTTGTACATCTGTGTCACCGGTTCTCTAGATTCTAATCTAGCATAGAATATTATCCGGACTTCAACTTTTAGCATATTGGAACTAGGCAGTTGTCAACAACATGTATTAAATTGGAGATGAAGAATGTTATTAGAGGGCTCTGAACTTACTTAATTTAGTGTTTCCTGATTGTGTAGAGATTTGGATTTACACAGAGATGTAATTGTTCTCTCAATTTAATAAAATCCCTTCCTCTTTGCAAAAAAATTAATAAAATATAATTTACTGAGACTACATGTATGAGTGGGATACTTGTTCATGAGTCAAGCATTCATGGCATGAAGTGGTGAATATACAACACTAATAATGAGACACATTGTAATTTTATAGAACTATAATGACTTAGAATTGCAATGCTATCGTGTTAAGAGTGACCATCAATTTGTATCGCGCATCATCCACAACATTAATTGATGGTTGTATCTTCAAATATTATCAGTTTACAAATTCAATTAGGGGAGAATGATTAGTGAATTTCAAAGATGTATGAGGCGCTTGAGATATATAACCTTGTTCATCATGTTATTTTTCAAGGAGGATGAAGGAGTTGGTGTAATTTGTTGCCTCAGTTTTCAATTCGTGTTGCAAGAGAATAGGTGCTAATGCATCATGCTGGCTCTTTTTATTTGAAAGTAGGATTGATATATAGCTTCTGTTGAGCTATAATATATCTGTTGAGTATATGCGATTGTATAGGTTGCCTAAAAAACTCATTGAGTTTCATTTAGTTTTCTTACTTTGTAATAATTATAGAGGATGGAGCTTCACTACTAATTAATAAAACTTCCTTAATCAAGAAAATCATTTTGAGAGAGGCTGATAATTAAGTATAAACAACAACAGTATTAATTGCATTGTACTATATATTCGTACAATTGCTTTGTACTATATATTCGTACAAGTCGAAACAGATAAATATATTGGTTGTAGAATAACTTATTCTAGTTGGCTACCAAATATATTTTCCTTATAAGTATTAATACGCTAACTAGGGTGCTGGATGTGAAGCATATACCTACGGTGTGGTACGGGTGGACCATGCATTTTGTTGTGCCCATGAGAGTTGAGACACACCCAGTGCTCTAGTCTTCTTGTCTTTGACTCCAGCTCTGGTTGTCTTTTTTCCCTTGTCACGTCCCTTGAGCCAGAAGGCTATCATGGCCACCTGAAGGCAGCGAGATCAGTTGAGGGGACAAAGATATATACATCTATGCCCTTGTCCCAGTAGGGTTGTTTTGCAATGAAGCATACCATACACATACCTCTCGCCATGTCACGTAATTGCTTCCACTTCACATAATCTCTCTCTCTCTCTCTCTCTCTCTCTCTCTCTCTCTCTCTCTCTCTCTAGCTTACAAATGGCATCATCACATAAAGGGGTTATTTCGATGAGGGGCATATCGGAACAGTCGCTTATAATATGTGCATGCAATAACAGACCGATCGATGTCGATGGAACCGGCCGGCCTGGGCTGTTGTAGTAAGCTGCAAAACATGCATGCGTGGAAGCCTTTGCCTGGAGTGTACGTCTGGCTACCAGGCCCCCCCTCTGCTTCCTCTTCATCTGCAAGGGAGCTAGCCGCCCGAACGTGCATTCATCTCTCTCTCATCTCTAGAAATCGAGATGCATGGCAAATAATAAGGGAAAAAGAAAAGAAAAGTTGATTCATGGATGATATGTAGTACATACCTGCAGAGATCGAGGGCTAGCTTGCAACTTTACAAGTTGGTCCTGTATAGTATATACATCACATCATACATGCTGTGATCTTCTCAAGATTTTGTCCACTTGTTACATATCAGTGGGAATACACACCTGTACGTACGTGCAGCAAAGTAGCTAGTGGGGCATACCAGTCAGTGGGCTAACTGTCACCTGTCTCGCTAGCTAGCCTTCTAGGCTACGGCGTTTCGTGTGATCCCTACGATATAATGACCACTGCACTGACAATATTCCCGGCTGGAGTATCACTACTACCCAAATGAATCATCGCAGCGGGCGAAATCAGTTTTTTACAGCGGGCAAACGCTTCCGCTGCGATGTTAAGGCCACGGTAAATCGTGGGGTTTTTACGGTGGACGCGTTTGCCCGCTGTGGTAAATTGATTTACCGCAGAGGGCACATTAGAACGCCCGCAGTGGTAAATAATTTCGAAAAAAAACAAAAAAAAAAGAGAAAAACTCATATGGGCTACGATCTGGGCCTGGATCCCGCCACAGCCGTCGAAACCCTAGCGTGCGCGAGACCCGCCGCCGCCATCGTGGCTCTGAGCGTCGTCGCGGCTTCAAGCGTCGTCGCGGCTCCGAGCACCTCCGTGGACGACGCGTGACCGAGACCCCGCCGCCGTGGCTCCGAGCGCCGTCGCGGCTCCGAGCACCTCCGTGGACGACGCAGGGGGCGGATCTACACTCTTCTCTACCGGATCTGCAAAAGGAAAGGAGTGGGGGAGTGATTCCATCCAACCAGACGTCCATACCAAGAGGAGAGGAGAGATGCAGATGACCTGCAACGGCTGCCGCGTCCTGACCGAGAGGAGAGATGCGCAAATTCCCCCGCCGCACAGGCTCGCCAAGTTCTACGGCCGCGCGGGGCTGCTCGAGCAACTTGCTGATCGCGCCGCCCGCCGACCACCTCCGCCCCGCCGTCTTCCGCTTCCTGCTCTACGAGGTGTGCGGCCGTCTTCCGCTCCCGTCGGCCTGCTCTGGTCGGGACAGTGGCAGGAGGAGGGGGAGGGGGATGAGGAAGGAGAGAGGATGGCGTGGAGGAGGGGGAGGGGGACGAGGAAGGAGGAAGCTGCGGCGGGTGAGACCGACTGCTGAGGAGCCGCGACCCTGAGCTGTGGCAGGTGTGAGATGGGTCTGATGCCCCTAAACCCTAAGTTCTCAAATATATAGTAAGAAGGCTATCGGGCTTCGAGATGGGTCTAGGTGTTTTTCGTGGCGGTCTTTTAATGCTGCCCGCTGCGGTAAATCAATTTACCGCAGCGGGCACCTTAATATGTCTGCCACAGTAAATACTTATTTTCCGTGACGGACATTTTAAGATGTTCGCTGCGGTAAATCGATTTACCGCAGCAGTCAGAAGTGTCCGCCACGATAAATAAAAAGTGTCCGCTGCTGTAAATTGTTTGAATTACCGCAATGGGCAAAAAGAGCCCGCTACGGAGTGCTTATTTGAGACGTCGCCGAAGTTCGATTTTGACGTAGCGTATGTATCTACCTACATTTCCAGGTAATGCTGCCTTCGTTCTCTTGCCGCGTGGCTGAAGAGGTTTGATAATTTCGTTATGGTGCCACACGTGTGCACGGTAAAAGTTTTTGTTTAGATTATTACATTTTATTTAGAAGACTCTGGACTACTAGAACTGCCCACTACCTGAAACCGGTTCCATAAGGAAAAAAATTCAAAGCACATTTTGAAGCAAACAACCATGTCGGATGAATATATGATCAAACAATCAAAATAAACTTTATAGATCTCAAAAAGTTACCAAAATAAACTTTGTAGATCTCGAAAAGTTATGAAGCTTTATAGTTGGTAACCTTTTAATTTGAAATCATCATATCATGTAAAACTGCGTTTGAATTTCAAAATTTTAAAATTCAAATTTTTCAAACGATCACGGATGGAAAAACAACCAAAATAAATATTTTAAATCTTGAAAAGTTATGAAACACTATAGTTGACAACTTTTTATTTGAAATCATCTTATCATGCAAAACTATGTATAAATTGCTTACAATTTAAAATTTGAATTTTTCAAACGACATCGGATGGAAAAACAAACAAAATAAACATCGTAGATATTGAAAAGTTATGAAACATTGTAGTGGACAAATTTTATTTTTAAAATCATCTTCTCATGCAAAACTATGTTTGGATTTTAAAGTTTTGAAATTCAAATTTTGTAAACAACCTCGGATGGAAAAACTTCCTTAACAAAAAGTCTGGATCTCAAAAATTTATGAAACTTTATAGTTTACAAGTTTTTTATTTTAATTTGTTTAGGATCTCAAATAATTGACATAAGTGATCTACACTCGGTTTTCGTATAATATGTGGGGAACTAAAACGGAATTTAGATACAAGTGATAATATTGTGCAGTGGTTAGATGAGGCAAGGTGCAAGGGAGAGGTCACTGGTTTCAAATCCCGATGGCCATGTTAGCTGCGACTTGCAACTTGGGTGTTGGTCAGTGGGGTTCTCCCCTATTAAAAAATTCCTATTTTTTCGAGTTTTTTTTTCAACTTTGTCAAGTGTTAGGTACTCGGCAAAAACAGCTTTGCTGACCTATTTTTTGTCAGAGTGTCCTTTGTTGAGGGTGACACTCGGCAAAGCTTTTGTCGAGTGTATATAGAGCTTTGCCAAATGCCTATGCCAAGTGTCGCGGGCACTCGGCAAAGCCTCTGTCTCTGGTAGTGGACCTTTGCTGCCGGTCCATCACTTCCGATTGCTCTAGAACTGGCAATCATAACACTTCACTGTCAATTCTTAAATTGAAAATTAGAAAAGGGTTAGGGTCTCCAAAACCAGTAGACTATCAGTTTGTGGCTTGATCCGATAATGACATTGAGCTATCACTGCTCGCTTTTGGCTTGCCGCCAATGATAACTGCATAGTACAAAAGTTGATGTCATTCTCCATCCTTCACCCCTTCTAGAGCACACTTAGCCATGGAGACACATTTCCCTACCTCTCCCTCCATTTTTCACTAGAGGAGGGTCTGAAAAAGTCATTTGGTATCTTCCTATTTTCAAATGCAAAGTCAGCTAAGCTATTGCAGTGGCATGGCGAAGAGCATAAACAAGATACAATGTTGAGGCACCCTGCTTATGAGTGAGTGGAGAACGGTCAATACTATGTGATATAAGAAGATTGGTGGAAATGTAAAGCATATTTGGTTTGGTTTGAGAATAGATGAGATGGATCCATCGATCAGGTTAGAACCAATCATAGCACCTAGCTAGTGACGCTTTGTATATATAACCTTCCACCTTGGCTTTGAAAATGATCGTACATCCAAATGTCACTACTCTAATAATCCAAGGGCCAAAACAACTTGGCAATGACATCAATGTGTATCTAGAATCATTAGTTGATGAACTAATAAATATGTGGGAAGAGAGGGTGTGAAGGACATTTGAGACGAGTACAAAAAAGAACATATCATGATCAAGGGAATACTTTCGCTACAATCACCGATCTACAAGGGTAAGGTTGCTTATCTGGCGAAAAGATAAAAGGATATACTAGATGTGTGTCGAGTCTTTGGACGAGACTAATGTGGTATGGCTTCCGAACAACCAGAACATGACTTATAATGGGACACAGTAGGTTCCTACCTAAGGATCACCCTTAAAGCAGGAACATAAAATCATTTCACAAGACTATTGAGAAACATGGACGTTTAGAATATCATGATGAGACTGAGACACTTGAAGAAGTTAGCAAACTCCAAGTTGTCTCTGGGAAGGGGCAAGGGTAGCACCAGCCAATGCTCTACCAAAGAAAAAAATTGGTTTCATGGAAACTGCATTAGTGGCCACTGTTGAGTATACGTCATTATCTTGATCCCAATGCACATTACTAAAAATGTGTGCACCAACACGCTAAACTCCTTGATTAACACGGAGGAGCAACGAAGGATCCACTCGAAACACGCTTGGACATGCAACACTTGGAACTCAAGAATGAGTTGCATCCCATAACTCTTGACGATGGCCAGAGGAAACTTTTGGGCAAGGTCGAGTGAGACCCCTTAGGTTGGCCGACCCTAGCTAGGATCTACCACCACCTCACCATCCTATGGTTCTAGTTCCTAATCCATGGTGGTTGGTAGTTGAGCAAAGGTTGTTGTGAGCCATGGGACTATCCTAACCCTCTTGGTGGGCCCATGAATCCACGTGAAGCTCCATCATGGCCCTTGAATGCAACCAATATCAAACCAACATATGTGTTTTCTCCAAAGTGTGTTTCTCCCATTGGCATAGATCGGTGATGTGGCAAGGGCCAGACTAATGTTAGGTAGCGATAGGTGGGGCTAGAACACTCGACCCCTAGCCCTGACCCAACTTGACCAAACCTCTTCAAATAAGTTTGGTTGTCTCCTAAAATCAGTTTTGTGGTAGTTGAAAAGAAATATGTATTTACAAACCGCGATAGGGTACATGATAGAAATTAACTTACTTAAAGTTGTAGGGGGCAATTATAAGACCTTTGTCTTCCATGGTCTTTCAAGCTTATGTGGTCTACGCTGCAATCTTAAGCATCTATTCATGTTTTCTTCTACTATAGATTCTCCCTTTGTCCACCATAATTTGTTCCCCCACTAGCTCTGTCATCTGGTTTTCACCTTGTAGGGTAATAAAGGTTATTTTTGTAATTCTTTCAAAGTTTAGGTACCTGGAAGGGGGATTTGTTTTTAAGTTTCCTTTGATGGGTTATTTACATTCTCCCAAAAACATTGAGTGTCAACATATAAACATTTAAAGATAGAAACAATTAAGATAGGTCTCTAATGAGTGATTGTGCATTCAATAAATCACATACAGAGATTTAGGCAACCCATTTATGCCAAACTCAATGTGATAGATGATTGATAAGAGTTACAGCCCCTAATATATCACGGACGAGTGTCGACTCCCCATGTACCACCGCCACCAAATCCAGCCTCCCCCCATCGTGCTACCACCAGATTTGACCTCCCTGTGTTGTGTGTCGCTGGAGGTAGAGAGGAGAGAGGGCACTAACAGGGCATGTTGTTGTGAAGGTAGCAATCCGGCAACCATGAGAGGTGCAGCCACACTCGCGTATAGGGTGCGGGGCACCCCGTCACCTTCCGTCTTGCACTAAGAAGAGGTGAAGGGAGAGGGATGAAGAGGCATTGTGGATCTGGCCTCTGCCCGCGTGCTCGCAGAGAGGTGAATGGAGAGAAGAAGGCTGCTGATGGCTGAGTGAGAGAAAAAGAATGGGGATTGTGGGTAGGCTAGGGTTTCATTCCATTTATATATTGTGACCTGCTTCTGGGCTTAGCATGGGCTTTTAAATTCCTAGTGGGCTCGGTCACATTAAGGTTTACCACTAAGAATGGTCTTCATTTTTGGAGGTCGTAGATCGATTTTTGGAGGTGATTATTTTTTGAATGCCTTTGTATAAACAGATTTTATGAGATGGTTAATTGTGACCGCCTTGATAAATGAAAATGTCCTCCTCCAAAAATCCTCGGGAATTTTATAAGGCGAATGAGTTTTGTGACTATCTCAATTAATGTTTAGTCAGTGTCTCATAAAATTATGTTTGTAGTAGTGTTGTGTAGACATGAGAGAAGAGAGAAAGAAGAATCAAGGAAAGAGAAAAGTAAATGAGAGGTGTTGATATTTCTTAGAGCAAACGAGTAAATTAATTATCTGCAAGCGCGCAGATAAATACCGATGTCGCACTTCACCGAGATCACCCAGTTTTAAATATCAAACCCAAAGGAACAGTGTTATGAGAAAGACTAAGTCTATATTAACTTAACCCGTTTCACAAACAAGTATAGATAACTATTGATAAGAGGAGAAAGAACCAAGGACTATCTAGTTCTGGTCACTAGGTAAGCATTATCTTTTATGATCTTTAAGAGCGATGACTTAAATAAGAGCAGAAAACAGAGTTCTCTCCTACTAAGCACCTATATGCCTGTCGAACCTATTACGGGAAACGGACTACAGAGAAATCAACGTAGCTATAAGAGTCACCTACGCGAGCTACCGTTATCCAGAAAATCAGGGGACATTCACAAGTAAACCTAGCCTAGGCACCACGCCTAAACTATGAATTACTACTTCAATCAAGAAGCTATCAAGATCAAAGCACTTAGGAAGAGTTGCAAACATAAAGAACAATAAGGATAATATTGCTTACTTGAACCAGAAGTCGACTACCAAGGTATCTCAGAATACAGATCCTGGGTGAGAGGATCTGATCCCAAAGAATACAGCAATGAAGAAGCACCGATAGGTCCGAACTCCTCCAGAACTACACTCTCCAACTCTAAATCTCTAATCTCTAAATAGAGCTAGATCTACATGGATCTAATCTCTCTTGATTGCTGGCCTAGATCTACTAGATAGGAATTAGGGCTTTATACTCTTGAGCTTCTGATCTGGCTTGGCTCCAGGGGGTACGGGGCTCTATTTATAGCCCGATGGGATGCACCATAGTCGTTGGATCAAACCGACTTAAAGTAGGGCCTAGATGACTCCTCTATGGCGGTGGAGGAACGTTCCAGAAGGCGGCGGTAGGCGGGCCCAGGGGTGCTGCCCGGCATGGGCCCAGGGGTGCCGCCCGGCACGGGCCCAGGCCGGCCGGCCCTCTAGGTGGGCCTCTCGCGCCCCGCTTCCGTTATATGCTAATTTATTCTGATATTTATCCTGATTTGCTTTCCTTTATATGCTTTTCCGGAATAGTCCCTGGAAAATAATAGAACACCAAAACTCGTGGAATTTGTTAGATAACCCCCTATATTTCTATTATTTTATATGTGATTGATCCATTTATCTTGTTTAAAATTGTATAAAAAGTTGACGCTAACGACCATCAACAGAGGGTTAAATGCAAAAATGCATACCACATTTCGTGCCATGTAAGTAAGGTACCATTGCCTAAGTGATATGGACTTACGATGCACCGAAAATCAACATAAGACACTCAGAAATGCAATTTAGAGTTTGTAGATCTAAGTGGCATCTCCTAAAAAATTCAAGGGCCGTTGATGTCCTTAACTTTAACTAAAACTAGAACCATATATCTAAATATTTTATTTGGATTTTGGCATATTCCAATCTATCTCAAAAAAACTTTTAAACTTTTAAAAGTACATATACATTTTCCATAGTTTAAAAACATATCAATATTCACAAAATTTTCATTACTGAAAAAGACAAAGACCACCTTTAAACCCACTCAAGATCAGAGCAGGAGGTAATTTGAACAGTTTGAAGAGTTAGGGGATAAGATGTTTGGTTTAGAGTTTAATAAGAAAAATGAGACTATGACAATAGTTAAGGGAGGTATGATGAGACCATGAATGGACCTTCATGAGCGGGAACTTCGGCCATGACTGATGGACCTTTGTAGGCTTCCCGAACAGTTCTGGGAAAAAAGAAAAAAAAACTGGTTGTGGACCTTCGTGGGCTGAGACCGCGAACCAACAACTCTCGGGACCTCCATGTGCTTTGCAAGCTTGAGTTGGACCCTCGTGTGGCTGTAGATTTTATATTTTTGTATTTTTCCAGTTCTGGTTTTGAAAGATATTTGTCTACAAAACTATACTACTTCTAGGATCGTCAGAACATTTGTTAGATTACATTAGAGCATCTTTAATCTAGTGCACAAAGGATATCGGCCTAGCCCAATATATAGCTGGGATAGCCCACAACATATTAGAATCTTAGGCCTGACTCAACCAAAAATACTAGGATGATGGTTGTCCCTGTTGCATATTTTATGCTCTCCCACTATTAATTAACGATGTGGGACTAAACCTATTAATTTTATCATTATATATTTGACCCAACTCTTCCATCACACAACATCATTGGAAGACATTTTTCACGTCCCGAGTCCAATGCTCCATGTCAAACACAACCGGTGTGATCTTCAAGATGTTAACGGGATCTCCTGTCACCATGTGAGCTTTGAGATTTTTAAGGTTTTTCTGACCATGAGCACTGATACCACTTGTTATAGTGCGTAGCAGATACTGTCCCAGCTCACTATACTAATAAGTTGGCACCCCTTGGTCCCATAACATACCAAAGTCTTAAGCCTAACTCAACTCAAAATACTAACCTAATAGGTGAGGGCTGCACCCATTGTATGTGTTGTGTCCCCACCATCAATTACTGATGTGAGATTAAACCTAATATCCAAAATTACCCAATGATCCTTCCCAATTCATGATATTTTTGAAAAATTAAAAAAAAATCCATCTCCAATAGCTCACCAACTCCCCTTCCAATCTTTTGGCATGTGGAAAAAACTCCCCTTGCGCATAAAGATGAGCCGAGCCGCGCGTATCTTCTCCTGCGGCGATCTAAACACCCCTATTCTTTGACCAATCTAAAATGGAAGGACAAGAAGGAATAAAGAATAGAAAAAATTCCTAGTGCAAATACACAATAGAGAGAATATATATAAAGATAGTTAAGATAATTTAGGTATAGTATAGGATTTTTAATGTAAAATTGTCTTCTATATTTTTCTATATTTTAGGAGTAAATTATTAGAATTATTGGAGATGATCTTATTTATTTCTCCTAATACTTTTTGAAGAGTTGAAAAACTCCATAGTTTTCAAAAGAAATTATTGGAAACTATTGGAGATGCTCTTGCCTCTATATGTATTGATGGGTTTACAATTGCCGGTTCATCTTAAAAGATTATTTTTTATAAAGAAAAGCGATATACAACTAAGTTTATGCCTTTTTCATTTGAGATCGATACCTAAAAATCTAATATAATATTCATATATAGAATTGTAGATTTAATCATTGTATCGACTATTTTGGGTATCAAGACGGCTTCATACGAAAATGTTGTGAACTAAAAGGTGTAAAGTTCATTTTTAATGCAATTATTATACAAATTTTACCTACATGCTCCGGAGTAAATATCTTCTCTTCCGAAATATAGAGGACTAGCTACTGGATAAATCGAGGCAAATTATTCACACCCTTTACATAGCACATCTTCAAATGCGGGAGTCAGAGCATCCATTTCATTTGTTTAGGTGGGAAGAGGAAAAGCTAGACAAGCTTGCAATCGATCAGCTGCAAGTTCTTCGAACTTATAATAGCGGGAATCTGCTCATTGATCCAAAGCTCAGAAAGAGATAACAACAATTCATAGGAGTCCCCAATCGAGGCAATTTATTCACACCCTTACATAGCACATCTTCAAAAAGAAATATATAGATTTATCCAGTAGCTAGTCCTGTATATTTCGGAAGAAGATATTTAGAAATTCCGACTTTTTAGTATAAGCTCATATAGGGATAATATTTATACAAATACTGTACATTATAGATGGGCCTATTTGGATCGTAGAATTGAACTGAATTGAAATTGGATTCATGGGTTGACCCTGAATGGCTGCAAGTAGAAATTGAAAGCGACATTTCAAGCCTTTCCCCAGAGCCTAAAATGATGCGCTGTGATGACATGCCGACAGCTAGAATGAAGTCCACGACGTCCTCGCCGGCCTCCGCGAAGAGCACCCACGGGCCGAGAGTGAGGCCCTGCTTGAGCTTGGGCTTCATGCGCAGGATGAGCTGGTGGAGCAAAACCGGGACCAGGAGCCAGAATTTGTTTCCGACGATGCTTCGGACGGGACCGGGAGCCAAAAGACTAGAAGCTGGAGCTTCGATGCTTTCTAATTTCTTGTTCATATATCTTTCCCTTTCTCTTTGATTTTCTACGTTCCAAACCACGGATGATACTAACTGTATGTCAGTAGCCTGCCTGCTTTCTGCTGGGAAAAAAAAAAGCTAGCGCAAGTTCATTTCATTTTCATGAAACCAAAAAGATAACCTTTTGTTGTACGTGTATGAATCCTTTGTAGACATGTTCCTATCGCACATTCAAATCTACTTTTTAAAAAAAATAAAAATCCCAAAAAGGTTTGCATCCAACCCGTTAGTAAATAAAAGTGCAGCCGCCGGTGGTATGCTT
Source organism: Microstegium vimineum (assembly GCA_022036555.1). Classification (NCBI taxonomy): domain Eukaryota; kingdom Viridiplantae; phylum Streptophyta; class Magnoliopsida; order Poales; family Poaceae; genus Microstegium; species Microstegium vimineum. The sequence goes on along the minus strand of CM039130.1, from coordinate 13,324,334 downwards.
GCTTTTGTGAAGAATACCAACGTAGCTCTTCGCTGCTTCTACTTCTAACTTCCAAAGCGGCGCTCGCTGGCAGGGACCACAGCGAGTGGTGGTAATATAAGGACAAGGAACGGCGTTGTCTTCGCCGTTGGGATTTGTTTGTACCAGCGTCTCCATCAGATGCCGACATTTTGTGAATGAATGGAACGAATCCATCCGAACCAGGCAAGCAACGGAAGGCCAGCAGGGGCGCGCAGCCAATCCGTTCCCGGTGGCCCGCCGCCGAGTTCTGGCCGCAATCAGGAGCTGCACAAGCCACCAGCAGCTAGGCGCCGGCGTCTGCGTTTGCGTGGGCACGGTGTATAGGCTATAGCTTGCCCTGCCGCTCTATCTCTCTCTGACACTCATTGGACTAGGCTTGATTCTCTCGATCCTTGAGACCATCAGCTGCGCATTGCGATCATATTCTACTTTGGTGTGTTCACTCTTGACTTTCATGAGCTAGCTAGGGACATCCCTAGGTGCTGCTGCTGTTTTACCAAGCTTTCATCTATTGGCTTTTCATCCCCATCATAACAATGCTTCGTTTTCTTTTCTAATGATAACAAAGAAAGGAGCATATGCTGCTAGATTTTGTTTTGGTTATGCATTGATCATAGATCCTTCATATTAAATGATGATAAGTACTGTAAAAAAACACGGCGTATAATGAACCTGATTGCGATAGCTCTGTACTCAGGTGCCCTCCAACATTGAGCTCGATAAAATACTGTTATTCGTTCCATGTTGAGTTAGACTTGAGAACGATGTGTATACGATTTTTTACTTATTTTCTCCAATTGGAGGTTGTTGTTTTCTACTCCACTTCCATGTTAATAACATCACAAATGGTTAAAAAATAAGCAACTTGACCATATTTTAAACTTGGAAGAAGTCAAGTAACAAGCTCATTTGGAATTCCAAGTTGGATTCATAAACCTCTGTGGCTTTTGATGTATTGTTGTATGTACATAGAGGCTGCTGCTTTGTTTGTCATATATATCTGCCTTTAAAATCTAAGACCAATCGTAATGAGTGACGCCTATATATACAACTCTCTCTCTCTCTCTCTCTCTGTGTGTGTGTGTGTGTGTAGTATGATATAAACAAATTTGTATGTTTATTTCCTGTCCACCATCAGCTATATGTAAAAAGAACTTTCAGGATCCAAAATGGATGGAAACAAACAGGACATAGAGGTGAGAGATTGCACAAGGAAACACACGCTAAGAAACAACCATGGTAATGCAAAATATCTAATGCTAATATTTAAAGAGCCCTTTCATCTTGACCAATAGGACAATGCAAGAACATACATTGACTATGCTTGTTACTACTTAGTGTTATAATCTCTTGTGCCTTTGGGTTTCGAGTTTATTACCTTATTTCTTCCACAAGGCACGAACTTCTTCTCTTTCCTCATTTCACTTGTTGTTATAGATTTTAGGGCAAAGTATATTATTTTTACCTCCATCTTACACGATAACTTGATTTTCAGCCATAAACTACGAAAGTAGGTATCATACACCGTCCAACTATTAAAACCAGACTAGTTCAAATATGGTTTTCTATTTTCTAAAAGTAAAAAAAAAAATATGGTTTAGTCTCTAGGAGTTCATAACTAATTCATATTGAGAATAAAAATAAACTAGTACCATTGTTAAGAAAATGCTATCTATATGTTGCTATTTGGAGTTATTTGGATATTATTTGTTCATGTTTGTAGTGTTTTTTCATTACTTGTAATCATGCCTCTTATTTATTCAAATTATCATTTTGTTCTTTACTTCTATTGATTACATCACGAGTTAAATGTGTGATATTTGAGGCACTACATTGCGTGAAACCTATAACCTAATCATGCAGTCAATAACTTAATCATGCAATCAAAACAAAGTAAAGTGCTAGCCATGCAATGCTAAATAGGATCTATGCATATGATGGAGCATGGTGACTGTGAGGTTAGTGTCATTTCCTTATTTTTCTGTCACAGACTATGAGCAATAAAGAAACGCAACATTGTTATGTGAGTTCCAAATAACTATAAATATATCATCAATAGAAAGATAATACTTTTAGAACTAGATCACCAAAAATATTTTTAGAACTAGATCACCAAAACAATCTATGACCCTATTTCATACAACTCTGGTTGGTGGAGCACAATTTTTTTTTGGTTTTAACTCCACAAACAGCTCCACCAGGAGCTTAAACGATGCTAGAAAAATATTTGGTAAAACAACATACATGGGGGATAGAAGTGATGAAATGTCTGTAATACACTTCTCTATTTTTTTTCTTGCATATATCTTTTTATTTTCTTCCTTTATTTATTTTCTTCCTCTCTCTATTTTTATGTTACCATCTTCCTCCTCCCATTGCCCTCTGATCCACCAATGGTGGAGCTAGGATTTGACAACAAGGCATTTCAAGAACAATTTTGAAAACAACACAAACTTAAAAGCACTAGTACAACTAGATATTTTAGTATGCATAATACATATTCATTATGTTACTGGAAAATATGGATATTCCGAGGGATTCCTAAGAATACCCATCCTTGCGCCCCACCTCCACCTCCCCCGCCCCTCCCTGCAATGGTCCACCTCCGCCTTGCCTCCGCTCCTTTTCGCACTACCATTCATGTCATCACCCTACCTCTACCCCCTCACTACGTCGATCTCACCTACACCGTCGTGCCCCATGCCAGCATACCCTAGGGGGAAATATGATCATGGTCGTGCTAAGGCCAGTAGAGCGAGAGGGGTATATGAGAAGATGGTATTTTCAGTTATTGCTCCTGTCTCCATCTCTAGAGAGCAGAAAATCTAGAACTTCACCTATAGAGCTACACCTCAAGCGTTTGGTTGGAGAAGTTGTGGAGCTGCTAGTGGAACCGATGGAGAGGTTGTTTGGTTGAAGAAGTTGTGGAGCTACTAGGTGAACCCATGGAGATGTTGTTTGGTTGGAGAAGTTGTGGAGCTGCTAGTGAACTGATGGACATGTGTATCAAACGTACCATATAGTGGATGATGTCGATGGGATATCCTATAGGGTACCCATAAGACCGGCTTACCGGAGCTTTGGGCCTCCATCACCCGGCCCACGAAGGAAGGAAAGCAAACAACCGAATTCTACTCGGTAAAAACGACAAGACCGAAGCATAGCTTAGGACTCTGAGTTTGCAACCGAGTAGGACTAGAACAATCCTCAGCCAAGTAATCGATCCCATACAGACTGCATAACTCCGCATCCACATACGAGAAATTTCTTCAAAAGAGGATGACAAGAAGCGTAACTCTTAAAGGCGCTCAAGAGGGAATGATTATGTCAACAACTCCAGAAGGATGTATCGTGCACTGGCCAAACCAATCGCCAAGAATTCAAGACCAGGATGCAGAACTACTGTTCCAAATAGGAAAAGAACTCGGACTTTACCAGGGATTATCATGCAAGACAAGAAAAACAAGTCAACAAACAAAAAGAACTCGGAGGGCACATACTATATACATGGTAGAGCTAGAACCTTACCTAGAGCCACCACAAATACCTGACTTAAAATCATCAGATGAATCAGAAGGGGATATCTCGGACGATGAGGAAGGCGACGACAATGAAACCAATGATCACAAAGCTGCAAGGCTGAAAAAGAACAAGGCTAGAGGAGGAAGAAGAAATCGAGCCACCCAGAGAAAGCAAATCTAGAACAAATATAAAGCGGAATTGACAAAATACAACAAGAGGAAGACGAAAAGAGAATCCATGAAGAACTCGAAAAGAGAAAGAATTGAAGAACTGACAAAGGAACTAAACATCCTTACTAAAGAAGAAAGAATCACAGACGAGCCAATTAAAAAAAACGGAGACCCCAATAAATAACCCGACGACAACACACCTCAAGAGGGACAAGGAGAAAAACATGAGGAACAACCCCCCAAGAAATCAATATTTCACAGACTGGGGAAAACAAAGGTACCACAACCATCGGAAAGACAGGAACAACATCTCGGACTGGTAAAACAAAACAGCCTAGATTGGGGCCAGCGTTATCCGGAAGATTACGGCGAATCTGAATACAGAGGGGACATGGATTATTACCGAAGAGACTGGTCACTAGACTTCAACAGGACAGAACAATACGACAGATTCTCATGCTTCGCCGGAAGACTGCAGACGTTGAAATTATCACACAAATTCAAACCAGCAAACCACTCCAAACACAATAGAAAAGTGGAACCCAAACAATGGATAAGAGTATATTCCCAATCCATTGAACTCGCAGGAGGAAACAATGACATCAAAGCCTTATACTTTCCAATGGCGCTCGAAGCAATGCCTTTGCAATGGTTCGACAAGCTGAAACCAAGATCAATTAAGTATTGGGAAGATTTGCAAGAAGCCTTCTGCAATAACTTTGCAGGAATAATAACCCATCCCATGACAGTGCCAGAATTGAAGAATGTTAAGCAAAGAAAAGGAGAAACTCTAAGGGAGTATTATCGAAGGTTTGGAGAACTCAGAGCTCAAATACACGACATCACTGACAGAGAAGTAATAGAGACATTTGCGAACGAAATCATAGCAAATTGGCAGTTCAAAGACTACTTCAACGAAAACCCAAGATCTAATGAAGACTTCAAAAGAGCTATCGAAAAGATGATATCATCAGAAAAAAGAACTCAACACAGATTCACCCGAGATTTTCATGAAAATAAAGGACCAGATTTCAGACCAAATGACAAAAGACAAAGACAAGACAAAATGGTAGCAGCAGCAGACAACAAAAGAAGATTCAACGATAATGATAAAGGAGGGTACAACAACAATTACAACAACAACAAAAATACAAACCAAAATAAAAGATACTCAAACAACAACTACCAGGACAACAACTGCACTGAAAGGTCCTAGATGGCTAGAGGGGGGTGAATAGCCTAATAAAAAAAAATCTACAAAGCACTAGAGCGAAGGTTAGATTAACACTGAAGCGAAGCTTTTTGCTCTAGCTCTACAAGGGGTGCAAAGCCACCTATCCAAGCAATTTCTAGTTAGCTAAGTGCCTAACAATAAATAGCAAGAACCTAAGGCACTTAACTCTAGCTAGGAAGAACAACTAACAAACTAAGCTAACAACCTAGCAAGATATGAACAAGGTAAATACAAGAGAGGAGGTGATTGTTATACCGATGCCTTGTGTAGAGAATATACCAATGTGAAGACCAAACACAATAAGATCACCAAGAGTAGCCGGGAGACAAGATGAACACAATGATTTTTCTCTCGAGGTTCACTTGGTTGCCACCAAGCTAGTCCCCGTTGTGTCGACTACCCAAATGGTGATTCGGTGGCTAATAGGCGTTTCACAAGCCTAGTCCACTATCTGGGCGCCACAAGAATCCACCCAAATGAGAGTAACTCAATGACACGAGCAATCCACTAGAGTTACCCTTTGGCGCTCCGCCGAGGTGGGTATAAGCCCTCTCACAAGTTGATGAAGCCGGCCATGAACAATCACCAACACGTGCCGAAGCTTCTCCACAATCGCCAAGTCGTCTAGGTGTTGGCAAACACCAAGAATAACAAGAAATCCCGCGGCGATGACGATGACCAAGTGCCATTAAGATGCAATGCAATAATCAAAGCACTTGGTTCACTCAAACTCTCATGAATTAGCAAGCAAAGCAAAGAGAGATGAGTTGGGGGCCTTCTCAAGCAAGCACAAAGAGTGAGAATGAATGGGAGGTGCAAGAGAGGTCCCTAGGAGCCGGCCAAAACATATAAATAGCCACCACAAAGGAACTAGCCATTTTGCCCCTTCTTTGCCACTGTCTGCGTCACTCCGGACGCTGTCTGCATGGGGAGTCCGGACCATTGGGGGTGCGTCCGCACCCTCTGGAGTTTGAATCCTGTCGTTCGCAGCCCTCGTCTGGTGCTGCCACGTCGCCTCCGGATGCGCACAATAGTGCGGGTCCGAACCAAAGTCGCCCGCGTCCGGACTCCACACAGAGCCGATCCAGAGAGCTCCCCGAGTCCCGACGATGGTCCAGAGAAGCATGTCCGGACAACGCCCAGCATCCGGACTCTCAGCAGAGAGCAACCAGAGACGTCCATCACTCTGGACGGTTGTCCGGAGCCTGCGTCCGGACCTTCATCAGCGTCCGAACCTCCTGTCCAGAGAAGCCGAGAGCTAGGGTATGCCTTCGGACGCACCGCCATTTGTCCGGACCCTGCCTCCCTAGCGTCCGGACCTCTGTCCGGAGCTCAGTCTCGAGTCCAAATGAGTTGCCTTCTCTTGTGCAAGCTTTCATGTGCTAACATCTTGTGATCCATCACTTGTTCACCTGTGTTAGCCTTTACAAAGATATTTTCTTGGATTTATGTTTCACATTTTAGTGTCACTTAGGTTCATTTTATATGTATGCAATGCAAACCTAGTGGCACATGATAACCGCAATCGAAACGAGTTTTCCCTTCTTGATAGTACGGCTATCTATCCTAAATGTGATCACACTCTCTCTAGTGTCTTGATCACTAAGCCAAAATGGCCCTATGATATACCTTTGCCTTGAGCCCATTTTTGTTTTTCTTTTTCTTCTTTTCCTTAGTCCATGAAGCACTTGATCAATGCACAATTGTCATCCTTCTAGCTCCATGTGTCAAGGTCGATCACCCTAGCTAGATCATGCACTTAGCACTAGGGTTAGTCCATAGGTTTCATCAATTAGCCAAAACCAAACTTGGGCTTTCATACGCAAAAAGGCCAGCAGAGAGGATAGAAGACCTACCCTGCTACATACATCGTCTTGCAGGCCATAAGCTAGTTGAATGTGACACTGAAAGGTTCTAGATGGCTAGGGGGGGGGGGTGAATAGCCTATAAAAATTCTACAAACCACTAGAGAAAAGGTTAGAAAAACACTTCAGCGAAGCTTTTTGCTCTAGCTCTACTAGGAGAGCGAAGCCACCTATCCAAGCAATTCTAGTTAACTAAGTGCCTACACACAATAGCAAGAACCTAAGGCACTTAGCTCAAGCAAGCTAGAACAACTAAACAAGAACTAACTAGCAAGCTAACTAGGCAAGATATGAAGAGGTAAATACAAGAGAGGTGATGATTGTTATACCGATGCCTTGTGATGTATGGATGTCAATGTAGAGAACCAATCACAAGAATACCAATGAGTAGCCGGGAGACAAGATGACAATCGATTTCTCTCCCGAGGTTCACTTGGTTGCCACCAAGCTAGTCCCCGTTGTGTTGACTACTCAAATGGTGTTTCGGTGGCTAATTGGCAATTCACAAGCCAAGCCCACTACTCGGGTGCCACAAGAAACCACCCAAATGAGAGTAACTCAATGACACGAGCAATCCACTAGAGTTACCCTTTGGTGCTCCGCTGAGGTGGGTACAAGCCCTCTCACAAGTCGATGAAGCCGGCCGCGAACAATCACCAACACACGCCGAAGCTTCTCCACAATCGCCAAGTCGTCTAGGTGTTAGCAAACACCAAGAATAACAAGAAATTCCGCGGCGATGACGATGACCAAGTGCCACTAATATGCAATGCAATGATCAAAGCACTTGGATCACTCAAACTCTCACAAGTATGCAATCAAGAGTGAAGAGAGTGAGTTGGGGGCTATCTCAAGCAAGCACAAAGTGTTAGAATGAAAGGGAGGTGCAAGAGAGAGCCCTAGGAGCCGGCCAAAACATATAAATAGCCACCACCAAAAGAGTAGCCGTTTTCTCCTCTTTTCTCCACTGTCTGCGCTAGTCCGGACGCACTTTGCATGGGGGGTCCGGACTAAAAGTAGCGTCCGGACCCTTCTCTGATCGAGCTGCAGCGCCTCTGCTTTCTAGTCCGGACGCATCATCCAGACGCGCGAAACTTGGGATCCGGACCAATGCGCTTGCGTCCGGTCAGCCTGTCATTTGAATCCGCCCGTTCCCGCCTTGCTCTGCTGCTGCCACGTCGCCTCCGGATGCGGGGAATAGTAGCGTCCGGACCTTAGCAGAGAGATTCCAGAGAGCTCCAAATGCCCGGACGCACGTCCGGAGTCCATGGTCCGGACTAAGCTTAGCGTCCAGAGAATTCACCAGAGGGGAACAGAGAGCTCCATGGCTCCGGACTCATGACCGGAGTCCTGTGTCCGGACGCACAACAGCGTCCGGTGGTCCTGTGCGCTGCTAGCCGAGGCTAGGGTATGCTACCGGACGCATCTGCGTTAGTACGGACCGAGCATCCCTAGGGTCCGGACCCTGCGTCCAAACCACTGTCTTATGTCCAAATGAGTTGCTTCTTCTTCTCCAAGCTTCCATATGCCAACATGATATGATCCAGTCCTTGTGCTCACATGTTAGCCTTCACATAATATTTTCTTGGATTTGTTTCACATTTTATGTCACGTAGGTTCATTTTATATATATGCAATGCAAACCTAGTGGCACATGATAACCGCAATCGAAACAAGTTTTCCCTTCTTGATAGTACAGCTTCTATCCTAAATGTGATCACGCTCTCTATAGTGTCTTGATCACTAAACCAAAAATGGCTCTATGATATACCTTTGCCTTGAGCCCATTTTTTTTTTCTTTTCTCCTTTTCCTTAGTCCATGAAGCACTTGATCAATGCACCATTGTCATCCTTCTAGCTTCATGTGTCAAGGTGGTTCACCATATCTTGATCATTCACTTAACAATAGGGTTAGTCCATAGGTGTCATCAATTAACCAAAACCAAACTTGGGCTTTGAATCTCCCCCTTTTTGGTAATTGATGACAACCTTTCACAAAAGAATGTATGTAATGAAAATTTCCACTTTGGTAGTATTAGCTCCCCCTACATATGTGATATATGAGTTTGGTTCATTTTGATCACATATGCATGAATAGGAATTGTGGGAGAGTGAATGCTACCAAATGATGCTAAGGTATAAGAGATGGACCTTTGAAGCGTGAGACCAATCGGAGTGCCATATTATACCATCCTTAGCACCATGAATGCCTAGAAACCACTTGAGAGCAAACTTGAAATACCACTTGGAAAGCTTAAGCTCACAAGAAGAATTAGGCTAAAACCTAAGCATGCTAGTACTTCAAGCATCCAGTCAATTATGTTTCTAGCATTCACCACACAAGCATGTCATGAATCATAAAAATATATGCAAGCAAGCACTTATGAATGCACAAAGATATGCAACAACTTGATTCATAGGCTTGCTCCCCCTACTTGTGTGCTTTACAATTTTCAAAATTTTCAATTTTATTTTTCTTTGTGACTACTTACTTCTCCCCCATTTTCCCTCCCCCTTTGTCATCTATTATCAAAAAGTGTTGATTATTGGAGAGAAGCTTAGTTGTGGTTCATTCTAGACTACTTGCCCCAAGATATTTAACTCGGTTTAAACCATGGACAAGCTTGTTCACACATCCTAGAATGGTTATCTTGCCCATGTTGAGCTAAACATTTGAAGTTCATATTCTAGATCAAACACTAGGATTGCAAGCTTATAAACATGTCATATGCTACCACTAGATCAAGTCAAGCATAGAAGCAATAGTGGTACCATATAAGCATCAAATTCATTTGATTTTCCATGAATGAGCCTAATGAATTGATGTCTAGATGCACTAACAAGTCCTAATAGGGATGAATGACATGTCAATCAATTTTTACCTTGCTTTGCTCGAAGGAGAGGCATGTCATATATGTGGGGTGCATCAACACATGTTTGAATAATCAAGAATGTTAAACTCATTTCTTAGCTTGCAAAACCTCTTCTCATCAAGTGGCTTGGTGAATATATCGGCAAGTTGATCATCGGTGCCAACACTTGTGATCTTGATATCACCCTTGAGTTGATGATCCCTTATGAAGTGGTGCCTTATGTCAATGTGCTTGGTTCTTGAGTGTTGGACGGGATTGTTGGTTAGCTTCACCGCACTTTCATTGTCACATAGCAATGGCACTTGCTTGAATTTGACTCCATATTCATTCAAAGTTGCTTTCATCCAAAGCAATTGAGCACAACACTATTTTGCTTCTTTGATGACCAAGATACAAGTGACATGCCTAGCATTTGACATGTGCCCGAGTGCTCTTCCTATCAACCTTGCATCCCGCATAGTCGGAGTCCGAATATCCAATCAACTCAAAGTTAGACCCCTTGGGATACCACAATCCAACATCTTGTGTATGCTTCAAGTACCTCAATATTCTCTTTGTAGCCTTCAAGTGACTTTCTTTTGGTGAGGCTTGGAATCTTGCACACATGCATACACTAAACATGACATCCGGCCTTGAAGCGGTCACATAGAGTAGGCTTCCAATCATAGACTGATACAACTTTTGATCCACCATGTTTCCACTAGCATCACTATCCAAGTGTCCATTAGTTCCCATAGGAGTGCTAATGCCTTTAGACTCTTCTAAGCCAAACTTCTTCATCATGTCCTTGATGTACTTGCCTTGACTCACAAAGGTGCCATTCTTCATTTGCTTGATTTGAAGACCAAGGAAGTAGCTAAGTTCACCAATCATTGACATTTCAAACTCATTTGCCATCATCTTGCCAAACTCTTCACAAAAATCTTGATTAGTTGAACCAAATATGATGTCGTCCACATAGATTTGGAGCACAAATAGATCCTTGCTAAGCTTCTTGGTGAAGAGAGTAGTATCAACCTTCCCCATGATGAACCCTTTGGATAAGAGGAAATCTCTCAATCTTTCATACCATGCTCTAGGTGCTTGCTTCAAGCCATATAAAGCCTTCCTCAACTTGTACACATGGTTGGGCTTCTTGTCATCTTCAGAACCGGGAGGTTGCTCAACATATACTAGCTCATTGATGTATCCATTCAAGAAATCACTCTTCACATCCATTTGGTATAGCTTGATGTTGTGTGCACATGCATAGGCCAATAGGATTCTAATTGCCTCTAATCTTGCAACCGGTGCATAAGTTTCTCCAAAGTCAAGACCTTCAACTTGAGTGTAACATTGAGCTACCAATCTTGTTTTGTTTCTCACAACTATACCATCTTGATCTTGCTTGTTTCTAAATATCCATCTTGTGCCAATCACATTGTAGTTCTTGGGTCTTTCAACTAGTTCCCAAACTTGGTTTCTAGTGAAATTGTTGAGTTCTTCATGCATAGCATTGACCCAATCAACATCTTGTAAGGCCTCTTCAATCTTTGTGGGCTCTATAGATGACACAAAGGAATATGTGTTCACAAAAGGATGCCAATCTTGATCTTGTTTGAACACCACTTGTAATATCACCAACTATTTGGTCAATGGGGTGATCTCTTGCAATGTTGGTTGGTTGGAGGATAGGAACTTGATTGCTTGAGCTTGGTTGAGACGAACTAGCCACTTGTTGATCTTGCAATTGAGAATTACTAGCTTGCACATTAGGTGAGTTGAGCACTTGATCTTTGTCATCTTCAACATTTATGACTTGCCTTGGCCAAATATCAACAATATCCATGCTCTTCATAGCATTGGCCAATTGAGATCCACTCACATCTTCTAAGTTCTCATGATCATCTTGTGATCCATTGGTTTCATCAAATTAAACATCATGAACCTCCTCAAGTATACCACTAGCCGAATTCCACACTCTATAGGCTTTGCTTGTGGTTGAGTAACCAAGTAAGAACCCTTCATCACATTTCTTGTCAAACTTCCCAAGTCTTATTCCTTTCTTCAAGATGTAGCATTTGCACCCAAAGACTCTAAAGTATACAATGTTGGGCTTTCTTCCATTCAATAGCTCATATGGTGTCTTCTCCATCAATGGGTGACAATACAACCGGTTGCTAGAGTAGCAAGCGGTGTTGATAGCTTCTGCCCAAAAAGAGTGACTCACATTGTACTCACTAAGCATAGACCTTGCCATATCAATCAATGTTTTATTCTTCCTCTCAACAAGGCCATTTTATTGTAGAGTGTACTTGGCCGAAAGTTGATGCTTGATTCCAACCTCATCACATAGCTCCTCAACTCTTGTATTCTTGAATTCACTTCCATTGTCACTTCTCACTTTCTTGATGGTAGTTTCAAACTCATTGTGACATCTCTTGAAAAATGACTTGAATGTAGCAAATGTATCACTCTTGTCATTGAGAAAGAATACCCAAGTGTATCTTGTGAGATCATCCACTATCACAAAGCCATACTTGTTGCCTCCAATACTTGTGTATGTCGTTGGTCCAAATAAATCCATGTGCAACAACTCAAATGCTCTACTAGTGCTCATCATGCTCTTCTTCGTATGGGTGTTACCAATTTGTTTGCTGGCTTGACAAGAGCTACAAAGTTTATCCTTCTCAAACACAACATCTTTCAAGCCTCTAACTAAGTCATGCTTGATCAATCTATTCAATTGCTTCATGCCAACATGACCAAGTCTTCTATGTCATAACCAACCCATACTTGATTTAGTGAGCAAGCAAGTTGACAATTGAGCTTCACTAGCATTGAAATCAACTAGGTAGAGGTTCTCATATCTAAAGCCTTTGAAGATCAAGTTTGAACCATCTACACTAATGATCTCTACATCATCTACTCCAAATATGCATTTGAATCCAAGATCACACAATTGAGCTACCGATAGCAAATTAAAGTTCAAGCTCTCAACTAGCAAGACATTGGATATGCTCAAGTCATTGGATATTGCAATCTTACCAAGACCCTTGACCTTGCCCTTGCCATTATCACCAAATGTAATACTATCAATTCCATCACTTGTGTTGGAGTTGATTGATTTGAACATTCTAGAATCCCCGGTCATGTGTTGAGTGCACCCACTATCAAGCACCCAATGCCTTCCTCCGGCTTTGTAATTGACCTACAAAACAAATTAGTTCTTCTTAGGTACCCATACTTGTTTGGGTCCTCCAAAGTTAGTGACCAAGGATTTTGGCACCCAAATTGCCTTCTTCTTTGGGCCAACAATGGGTGTGCCAACATACTTAGCCATTACACCATCTCTCCCTTTGGTAAGCATATAACATGAATCAAAATGAATGGAGGTGGATTTAGCAAACTTGGTTTGGCTCATGTTTAGTTTACAATATTGGTCAACATGCCCCACTTGTTTGCAACTATTGCAATACCGACCATTGCTTCTCATAAAGCTAGGCTTTGGAGTCACAAAGGCGGCCTTGCCTTTCTTGGGGGTATAGCCCAATCCCTCTTTGTAGTGGGAAAATCTTTGGCTACCCAAGCACTTTAGCAAGCGGGCATCTCCACCATATGCCTTACCCAAAGCATGAGTGAGTTCATTAACATCATTTTTCAACTTTTCATTTTCACTCACTAGTGTAGCATCAACCTTTGAGCTCTCACTAGTGGATGTGCAAGTGGATGTGCTAGTGTCGGTTGGGGTGACAATGATAGGAGTGAAAAATGATTCATCAAGAATATTACAAGTGACTCCAATATCACATGATGCGACAACCTTATCCTTGTTTTGCTCAAGGAGGGAGGAATGAGCCTTTTCAAGCTTGTAGTGAGTCCTCTCAAGCTTCTCATGGGCTTCCATTAGCCTCTCATGAGAGCCATTGAGCTCATAAAAGGATTGTTCAAGAGCCTTAAGCTTCTTGTTCAACTCTTTGCACTCCTTCCTCATTGCCTCAAAGCAAGCATAAGTTTGCTTCATCATATCTACTAGTTCTTCCTTGGAGTACTCCTCCTCATCATCACTACTATCATCATCACTATCACTATCATCATGAGATTGTACCTTAGATGGCTTAGCCATGAAGAATGATGGAGTGTCGAAGATAGATGGCTTGTTGTTGATAGCAATGCTTGCCAATGCCTTCTTCTTGGACTTCTTCTTCTCATCATCACTAGAATCATCATCGAAAGAGTCATCACTATCCCAAGTCACCATATAAGATTCACCCTTCTTCTTCTTGGTGAAGGATATCTTCTTATCCTTCTTTCCATGCTTACTCTTCTTCTTCTCATCATCATCACTATGATTGGGACAATCCGCAATCATGTGACCGGTGCTCGTGCACTTGTAGCATCTCTTCTCATATTCTTTGCTCTTGAAGTTATCTCTTCTCTTTCTAGCACCATAGCCCTTCTTCTTCATGAACTTGCCAAACTTGTGCACAAAGAGGGCCATCATCTCATCATCAATATCACTAGCTTCTTTATCATCACTTGACTCTTGCTTCTTTGCTTTGCCCTTGCTCTTGGTTGATGATGCCTTGAAAGCCAAGCTCTTCTTTTCCTTCTTTTCTTCCTTGACCTCTTCTTCTTCACTTTCTTCATTGTATTGCTCTTCGGTCATGATCTCACCAAGTACTTCATTGGGAGTGATCTTGTCCAAACCATCTCTCCTAATTATTTGCCTCAAAGTTTTGTATTTCTTGGCAAACAACCAAGAAAGCGGTTTGAGAAGTCTTAATCCTTGACCTTCTCACCCAAGCTCTTGAGATCATTGGTGATAACTTGGAGCCTATGAAACATCTCTGGGATGGACTCATCCTCCTTCATATTGAAATGAGATAGCTTGTCCTTGAGCATGTACAACTTGGCATTCTTTACTGTTGAAGTGCCTTCATAAGTATCTTCAAGTATCTTCCACACTTCACTTGCCTTGTCAAGATCTTTGATTTGCTCAAACACCTTGGAATCAATGCCATTGTAGATCACATTGAGTGTCATGGTGTTGCATTGCCGGTTCTCTTGCTCTCTAGGTGTGGGAGCGGCTTCATCAAGAATGACAAAGTCATGTTCGGTCATACTCCACACCTTCTCATGTATTGAGCCTAGATGCATCTTCATATTTCTCTTCCAATAATTAAATGAGGTGCCATCAAACATTGGCGGTTTGCTCCCAACATGGTTGAATTGTATTTGAGCCATCACTAACACCGAAGGTTGTTAAGCCTTGATAATAGCGGTGACCACGACTCCGATACCACTTGAAAGGTCCTAGATGGCTAGAGGTGGGTGAATAGCCTATAAAAATTCTACAAACCACTAGAGCAAAGGTTAGAAAAACACTTAAGCGAAGCTTTTTGCTCTAGCTCTACTAGGAGAGCGAAGCCACCTATCCAAGCAATTCTAGTTAACTAAGTGCCTACACACAATAGCAATAACCTAAGGCACTTAGCTCAAGAAAGCTAGAACAACTAAACAAGAACTAACTAGCAAGATAACTAGGCAAGATACGAAGAGGTAAATACAAGAGAGGTGATGATTGTTATACCGATGCCTTGTGATGTATGGATGTCAATGTAGAGAACCAATCACAAGAATACCACTGATTAGCCGGGAGACAAGATGACAATCGATTTCTCTCCCGAGGTTCACTTGGTTGCCACCAAGCTAGTCCCCGTTGTGTTGACTACTCAAATGGTGTTTCGGTGGCTAATTGGCAATTCACAAGCCAAGCCCACTACTCGGGTGCCACAAGAAACCACCCAAATGAGAGTAACTCAATGACACGAGCAATCCACTAGAGTTACCCTTTGGTGCTCCGCTGAGGTGGGTACAAGCCCTCTCACAAGTCGATGAAGCCGGCCGCGAACAATCACCAACACACGCCGAAGCTTCTCCACAATCGCCAAGTCGTCTAGGTGTTAGCAAACACCAAGAATAACAAGAAATTCCGCGGCGATGACGATGACCAAGTGCCACTAATATGCAATGCAATGATCAAAGCACTTGGATCACTCAAACTCTCACAAGTATGCAATCAAGAGTGAAGAGAGTGAGTTGGGGGCTATCTCAAGCAAGCACAAAGTGTTAGAATGAAAGGGAGGTGCAAGAGAGAGCCCTAGGAGCCGGCCAAAACATATAAATAGCCACCACCAAAAGAGTAGCCGTTTTCTCCTCTTTTCTCCACTGTCTGCGCTAGTCCGGACGCACTTTGCATGGGGGGTCCGGACTAAAAGTAGCGTCCGGACCCTTCTCTGATCGAGCTGCAGCGCCTGTGCTTTCCAGTCCGGACGCATCATCCAGACGCGTGAAACTTGGGATCCGGACCAATGCGCTTGCGTCCGGTCAGCCTGTCATTTGAATCCGCCCGTTCCCGCCTTGCTCTGCTGCTGCCACGTCGCCTCCGGATGCGGGGAATAGTAGCGTCCGGACTGCCTGTTTCCTGCGTTCGGACCTCAGCAGAGAGATTCTAGAGAGCTCCAAATGCCCGGACGCACGTCCGGAGTCCTTGGTCTGGACTAAGCTTAGCGTCCGGATAATTCACCAGAGGGGAACAGAGAGCTCCGTGGCTCCGGACTCATGACCGGAGTCCTGTGTCCGTACGCACAACAGCGTCCGGTGGTCCTGTGCGCTGCCAGCCAAGGTTAGGGTATGCTACCGGACGCATCTGCGTTAGTACGGACCGAGCATCCCTAGCGTCCGGACCCTGCGTCCGAACCACTGTCTCGTGTCCAAATGAGTTGTTTCTTCTTCTCCAAGCTTCCATATGCCAACATGATATGATCCAGTCCTTGTGCTCACATGTTAGCCTTCACATAATATTTTCTTGGATTTGTTTCACATTTTATATCACGTAGGTTCATTTTATATATATGCAATGCAAACCTAGTGGCACATGATAACCGCAATCGAAACGAGTTTTCCCTTCTTGATAGTACGGCTTCTATCCTAAATGTGATCACACTCTCTATAGTGTCTTGATCACTAAACCAAAAATGGCCCTATCATATACCTTTGCCTTGAGCCCATTTTTGTTTTTCTCTTTCTTCTTTTCCTTAGTTCATGAAGCACTTGATCAATGCACTATTGTCATCCTTCTAGCTTCATGTGTCAAGGTGGTTCACCTTATCTTGATCATTCACTTAACAATAGGGTTAGTCCATAGTTGTCATCAATTAACCAAAACCAAACTTGGGCTTTCAGACACCTTTCAACGAAGATTCACAAAGAAAGAAGATACACGAGCAAACAACTCGGAACAGAGAACAAATGAATCCGGAAAGGATACGAAGAAAGCAGAGGGGAATTATCAAGAACCTCAACGACAAATAGCAGTAATCTTAAAGCTAGCACACAGAACCATTATGGCAGCAGAACCAGCTACCCCAAGATATCTAGATTGGTCAGAATACCTGTCGGATACCTAATTTAACGATAAACTTTCTAAAAGAATCAACAACCATCCGAGAGGAAGCCAGAAGCCCATCAGAGCCGAATCGACATGGCCCATCGGCCCATAGGACGACAGGGACGGGTGTCACCATCCAGTCGGCCTAAGAAGGCAGATGTACCCCGAGCATACGTGCCCTGGGCAGACGTGCCTTGGGCAGACGTGACTCCGCCTCGCCCGACGTCCTAGGGAAGACGTTCCCATATCTCCATCCACGTCAGCACTCTCTAGATTGAACCAATCTAGGTCTTCCCAGTGAAGCCATTGGTTCCAGGAGGCGTGACAACAGTAAAGGAAAGACCTCTTTACCCCTATCCGAAGGGAGGGGGCCACTAGTCCTTAGCTGCCGACGACGCACTCTCTATAAGATAAGAATGGAGGTACAAAACCACGTAGAATCGTACGCCCCGTATAATGCGAGGCTCAGGATAACACCCGACTCCTACCCGAACGAAGACATGTCAAGTTCCCCAATCGGGACGAGACGAAGCAGGGCTCCTGGACAGGTAGGAATCATGCCTCTCGCGAAGCAGAGTCAGTCTCACACATCCCTGGCCCCTATAGGAGCTCCTCGAATGAAGGTACGACGGGTACAGGGGGCCCCTCTGAATAACGGAGTCCATTGGCCAAGCGTGGAGGAATCTTGCCGTACACAAAAATAATTGGAGGAAGGTACAACGTTGTACCAGCCGACGGAACAAGAGGCAACCATGCCTCTATCCTACTACGGGTTTAACCGGAATGCCCCCCCCCCCCGTATTCTCCGGCGGTGCGGCGAGGGCCGACACGACACCCAGTCTCCGACCAAGTACATGGACAATAGGAATATAGTATTATGAGTACTCCTCATCCTTCTGGGAGAAGGCAAGGATAAGGCACCGCCTCCCAGGTAAATTCCCTGCGGCACACACTTATAACTCCCTTGAGCTCCTTGCTACTATAAAAGGAGGGCGGGGGGGGGGGGGGGGGGGGACGACGAGGGACATCGAACAAAAAAGCGATAGAGCTAAAACACACTCACTCACCGACGCACTCAGAGACTTGGGCTCATACCCCCTCTCTCGACCAGCTTGTAAACCCCCTCCAAGCAGAGATAAGGAACACGAGCAGCTACACACTGGACATAGGGATTTCTTGCCCAAACCAGTATAATCCTCTTGTCTCTTTGTCTCACCATTCGAACCCGACACGCGTACAAATTTACTCGTTGGTAGTTTCTAAACACCAACAGTTGGCGCGCCAGGTAGGGGGCATCACATGTCGCGAAGTTTTAGTGGTTTCGAATGGCCTCCCGCAACTCCGACAACCCTGGGCTCTCCTTCATCTGCTTTGGAAGCCTGGAGTTCGCCTACTCCCCAGATGGGACCCTCACCCGTGGGCTACCTTCGCCGGACCAAGTCGTCGACACCATGACCCGTTCAGACAAGGGCCCCCCGGCTCTACGTGGGGATGCACTCGTTGAGACCTTCAGGCCACGAGGCCCCAGAGCCAACCCCACCGGACTTGGGGAAGAAACTCCCCGAGACGACAACAGAGGGCTCCACCTGCTCGAGACGTTCATGAGCGGTGTGCGGGACTCTGACAATGGCGGCCACGAAATCGATTACGCGGCTGAGCACGCCGTGTTGCGTTTTGTGCGCTCCCAATATGACTATCTCCTGGACTCAGACCCTAGCTCCGACGGCGACGAAATGCCAACGGACGACAGTCGCCTTGGAGCCGTCACCACGACGGAGGAGGTCCACCAGGACACCGAGGAGTGCGCCGACAATCCCTTCCCCGACCATGGCGCGGGGAGGAAACCTGCTGCAGGACAGATGACGTACTACGCCTCAGATGAACAATCCTCCAAAGGCAGCAATCGTCCACTCCTTCATAGGCGCAGGCTGCGCCGGCCTGCCAAGGGTTGCAGGGCGACACAACCCTCCCCGAATCATGCACTGAGACAGGCACTCTCCCACATTGATGTAGCCATCCAAATCCAAGGAGGCGCGCCACTGCAGGAAGGTGTCCCCATAACATACCCGTTCGGCCTTGTCAGTGCCTCATCCATCCTCGAGCGGCTCATTGCTTTGAAGGTGACTGACGCCCCTGACAACAAATTCGTGGGAACCATCGAGTCGTTTCATGGCCTCCTAACCAAGAAAGACCTGGCTCTCTCTAGCATGAGAAACAACCACCCCCTCGAGAACTCTACTCGACAGAGACCGAGGCAGATCTCCACAAGAAACCAGGCCTCGGTCAGACGGCGCCCCAGCTTTGAAGCACGCTTCCTGGGCAACGCGGGCAGAACGACGACGATAGACGGGCGCGACACCCACATAAGGGCGGACGACGTGAGCCCGACGAAAACCAAGGTTTGAACCTAGAGCCCACTGGGCCGCGTTGCTTTTCCCCACGTATACACGCGCACGAATCCCGATACAGTTCCGGCCACCAACTTACCTCCGAAAGTACGCCAGGCTCTCCGACCCCGGATTCTGGCTGGAGAACTATCGTTTCGCCTGCAAGGCGGGCGGGGCGGAAGACGAAGACTTCATAATTCGTCACCTACCACTTTACCTCTCAGACGTTGCGCGCGTGTGGCTGGAGCACCTTCCAAAAGGAAAAATCCGGAACTAGGGAGACCTGAAAGAATCCTTCGTCAGGAATTTTCGAGGGACCCACGCACGACCTAAACGCTCCAAGCACCTCTAGAGCTGTAAACAAAAATGGGGCGAGACTCTCCACGATTATGTCCGCCGTTCTCCCCAACGGTGCCACGAACTCCCAGGCACAGCCGACGGCGACATCGTCACCGCGTTCCTATTAGGGACGACCTGCGAGTCTCCGATCCGTAAAATAGGACGAAAAGAGCCCAAGATGGCGAGAGGCTCGCTCGGCGTCATCGCAAGCCACGTCCCGAGCAAGGAGGCGACCGACGTCGCTTCCTGAGGCATGGGTCACCGTGAGAAAGTGGGGCCCTCGACTCGTCTTCAAGAGAAGGAGCGAAACCGGTCACGGTACGACTCGTCATTCACTACGACGGTGGAGGGAAATACATGGGAAAAGGACGGGCAGGTTAACGACCACTTTGAAAAGATGCTGGAAGCATCCTATCCAAACCATGCAACTCCCGTAAACCACCTCCTCAAGGACTGCAACCTCATGAAGAAGTTCCTTAACATAGGGCTGAAGAAGAAGAGGTGGGTAAAAAAGAGAAGTGACGACGCAAGAGGCGCCAGAGGAAGGAACGACGGCCGCGCCTCAGCAAGCGAGACATTGGCCATCCTCAGCGACACGGCGGCGCGCGACCCCAGGCATCAGTAAACGGTCACCCAACAAAGAGGTTTATGCGGTCACCCCCATCGTTCCCTTTTTCTCCAGGTGGTCGGAGTCTAACGATGCTTTTAACAAGCAATCGCCTCGACCGTCTCCTTTATTTCGAACGATATCTGTTGATTGTTAATCACGTTGCTAGCTTAAAGTACCCCACTAAAGTCCTCAGAGATAGAAAAAGTACACCTGATTACCCTATAAGGGGGCTACACGACGCACAAGAAATATTAAACATCTGACATAGGAAGCATGTCCAAAGTTCATGACGACCGTTCCAGCGCAAATACAAGCCATGTAAAGGCTCAAAGAGCAATGATCAGTGTTCAGGGATCTGTTCGGTTTCGTTAAGAGCGTCGCCCTCCTCTTCGCCGACGGCCTCGTCCTCCAACGTTCGAAGCATCCCGGCCGCGACGGGCTCCATCTCTCTCTCAATCTCAGCCGCTAGGGAAGGGGTAGTCTCGGGACACCACCCCAAACCCATCGCCGGGTAACCAAGCTCAGGATAATGAGAACGCACAACGGACAATGCCCTCAGCGCGCCCTTTTTTACCCCTGCTTTGATAAACTCATCGACCAGGCTAGGTAGTCTAGAGACGACTATTTCGAGAGGACTCTCAGGGTCGACGGGTACCTGAAGGTCTCGAAGGACGGAGGCCAAAGCCTCCTCGAGCCTCACCCGGGAGCTAGAGGACTCCGCTGTGAGCGCCTTTGCCTCGGCAACCTCTTTCAAGAGCCGTTCTTCACTAACCGCTTGCGAATTTAGCCGGCCCTTGACACCTAAAAATTACAAAGTTAACCGACCCAGCAAGTGGAAACGAAAAAAAAGACGCCCTAAGAAAGACGCGGACGCTCGAGCTCCTCCGCGAGACGAGTTGAGCGGTCGGCGGCCTCCGGATTTGGGTCTCCCGTCGACCGATCTCCCCCCCGCTTGTACTGCAACTCGGCGTCTAGGGTAAGAGCGGAGTCACGATATTTGTCCCTTTCCTCCTCAGCCTCACGATGGTCATTCTTCTCCCCTTCCGCCCCCTCTAGGGCCAACATCTGAGCATGCTCCAGGTGCTTCACGTGCTCCTTGGTGTCCTTCAGCTTCTCCTCGACGACCGTACGAGCAGCCACCTGAGTCTCAAACCCCTGACACATATTTTCCTCGGCCTGACATGCGTCGTAAGCCTGTCCTCGAGCCTCAACCAATTCGTCCTTGTTGACACTTCTTAGCATCGTACCAAAAATAGAGATAAATCCCTATCCCTGGCAACGGCGCCAGAAATGCTTATGGGTATTTCTTATGACGATTGGATAAATTCGCAAGCGCACAGATTATACCGTTGTAGCACTTCACCTAGGAGTATTCCAAGGTATCATAATTTATTTTATCCCAAGGGAAAGTTGCGTTAGAAATGATAATTAGAGAGAGATCCTAGAAAGTACCTTAACTGAGTACCAACTAGTATAGGGGGTAAATGATAAATGTGATAGGAAGGGGTTGATGAATGAAAGAGCCTAGGTAAATGATACTTAGAATGGACTAGACAGATTAGCTAGGTGGGTGGATAACGAGAGAGTACAAGGGACTCCTAAGCAATTCACTCTACTTCAATATACTTAGCTAATTAACTAGTCCTAAACACTATAGTTTGCCTCCTCAATACAAGTATGCTAGGCGAGGGGATAGATCAGTAGGAGGACAAAACTCCTACCGAACCGCGCCCTCTTCTTATGGGGGCCTTACCTTTTAAGAACTTGCCTATAAACACGTGGTGGAATACAACGACTAGACAAGGCTGTCACCTCTTGCTAGCTACCACAAACAATCCGTGCACCTAGCGATAACCAAGGATAAGTTAATGTATAAGCACCACGCTTACACACAACTTAATACTTTGACTACGATCACTAATCAAAGCACCCTATGACAGGCAATGATCGCATATAGGAATGGTCACAAGGATCACAGACTATAAATGTAAAGGCTATTAAAGAGCAAAAGCATATAACAATACTATATCTAGTATAGTAATGCTCAAAGTAAATACTAAGTAAAGTAAAGGGAAAGGATAATATATTAATAACGATAAAGTCTTACAAAGAAGGAAAGATACAAGAGCTATACCAGACTTCCCAGAAGACAACTCCGGAATCCCGAGCAAGCTCGACTCAACTCTAACTCCCACTCTAGACTAACTACTAGAACAATTCTAAGGAATGGAGCTTGTAGGCTTCTTCACCATGTCTAGAGAGGGTGGTATGGCCCTCTATTTATAGTGGGGGGGTGGAGTAGGGGCTACTCCAGCACCACGTCAGCGATCCAGGGCCTTCCATCCTCCACCGTTGGATCCAACCGAATTAGAAACCGACCAAGGCATGGATGGTGGTGATCCAACACGTGGGGGGAGGAGTATGGCGGTTGGGGTCAGCCAACCGACCTAGGGGGTGGATCGGCCGATCCCCCCCTATGGCCACTGGGCCCTCTCTTGCCTCCTTGGATGAAGTCCCACTGGTCAGGGACTGAGTGGGTCCTGTGGGCCCAGTTGTGGATCGGTCGACCCCCCCTCTTGGGGGTTCTGGCGCACCTCTGCTGTCCTGATGTTGACCCCACTCGTCATTGATATTAATTGCTGGTTCTGAGGTGGTTGTCACGTTTATCTCCTTGGTGTGGGCCCAAGGATCCATGTGCTTTGCTTGTGAGCCGTTGAGAGAAAGCACAGAGTGATCCAAGGGTTGGAAATCACTCTGGAATGCTTCTCTTGGATCATGGCCGGGAGGGGAGCCAAGTGGGCCCATAGGGTGGTCGGCCGACCCCCTATGTGGGTCCCACTGGCTCTCACTTGCTTCATTTGTTCATTCCTACACTCAAACACTCATGGACATGTGGAAGTGGTTATTTGATAAAATATGCTCATGATGTGTTTGTTTTATCCTTGATCTAGAGGTTGGTGGCAACATTTTAGATATGTAAAAGATAGTCATAACTTGTGCCAACAAGATCCCCCAAGCTTAACCTTTGCTCGTCCCGAGCAAACATTCAAACTTAGCTCGATGGATCAGGAGTTGCTACTATGCTTTATATTTCAAGAGTACTAAGGTTACAACAATATACTTCTCTTTTGAATGAAAAATTAGCAAATAAGACTCACCCATATTACCTTAGTCCTTCATGGGGCTTATAGCTTTATCCCTTGTCTTGAGAGGTTGAGAGATAGAACAACTTGACTTGAGCACTAGTTTTCTCATTCTTTCACAAGTTTCATATCGGAGGTTTTGTAAGGTTTTGTAAAAAGAAAACTTAGTGTTCCTCGAATGGTACTCTCGAATCGCTCATAAGGTGTATGATTCCTTACCAAGGCACATATCAAAGTTTTGCCTTCTTCCATCCTATCTCTAAAGCTTATGTGAAGCTATAGGTAGGGATCAAAGATGTAGCAAACTTACCTTGCATATATTGTAAAGTCAAATTCCGGATCCAAGGAGAGAAGTGTCATACTCTTAGATCAAGATGTGCAAGTGTGTGGAAACATGTCACATCCGGCCCGTTTGGCCCGTAGTGGCCCATGTGTGTTAATGAGATATTGTGGAGGGTTTAGTCCCACCTTGGTTGTTTAAGGTGGGATAGACCAACATATAAGGCTTCTAGAGTCCATCCCACCATCCCCGGGTTAATCCTTTTAAGCGAAGCGAGGACGAAAGCTTAAGTGGGATGGTGGTGGGTGTGGTTCGCTCAGCGTGCAGAGTGGATCTGAGCCGTTTGGACTCTGGGGCGTTACAAATGGTATCGGAGCCGACCTTCGCGGCAGCGGGCGCGTGCGGGCCAGGTGTGCGGACATGGTAGGTTCATTGTGCGTGTAGGCTCTGCGGGGCGCACGGCATGGCACATGTGCCGACACTGGGCGCACGGTCGCGTGTGCTAAGAGGGAACGTTCCTGGTCATCGTTTGCCCGGTTGTGGGTATGTTGGGCTCGACGAGGACGTCGAGTTCTTTGAGGGGGGGTGTATGTCACATCCGGCCCGTTTGGCCCGTAGTGGCCCATGTGTGTTAATGAGATATTGTGGAGGGTTTAGTCCCACCTTGGTTGTTTAAGGTGGGATAGACCAACATATAAGGCTTCTAGAGTCCATCCCACCATCCCCGGGTTAATCCTTTTAAGCGAAGCGAGGACGAAAGCTTAAGTGGGATGGTGGTGGGTGTGGTTCGCTCAGCGTGCAGAGTGGATCTGAGCCGTTTGGACTCTGGGGCGTTACAAAACATGACAAATGATCAATACTCCTTTAAATGATCTCTCTTTCCTATCTTATGAATTTGAGACATAGCTATCTTTATTTATTTTTCTGTGAGCTTTTGAAGATGCTCATCATTTCATTTTTCAATTTTTTTTCATGAGCTTTGATGTGCTCAACAAATATCATAATTTTGCATAGTCTATGTCTCATATGCTAGTAACAACTAGAGAGAGATTTTCTACTATAGCATGGAGTATGAACTATGTGGAAATGTAAGACATGTTTTTGGGTACTTCCAGTGTAGAAGCAGCAAGTATATGTGGCGTGTACGTGATCTTGATCTTGGGAGCATGATAAATATTTCAACAAGGGTCACAAAACTTGACCAAACTCAACACAAAGCAAGTAGCTTATGTAGAAAGCTTATATCATGAAAGATCATGTATGGCTTTGGTAGGAATTTTCACCATTGAGGAACAAAAAGTGTTTTTATCATTTTAATAAATAAAACTACTATAATCATTCTTGCTTAGAACAATATTATAACAGCTCTTATCTTGTCATATCATGTCTCACAACAACTTAGACTTAGTTACAGCATTTGCAACCCACAAAAGTTTTAGGTTCATGATGAATTCTTTTAAGCCAAGTAATCCATACTTAGAGAAATATCAAGTTGTAAACTAGTACTAGAGAGACATTTAGCAAAGCAACTATTCATCATTTCCATAGGAGATATAGATTTTTCATAAAGCATTTTGAGAATGGAGTAGAGAAAAGTCTTTTTTATTATTTTTATCATATGCAGATTTTTTAGATGCAAAGCAAAGATAAGCAAAGTAGTACATAAATATAAATGCTGAAGTTAAAAACTTACCTTAGTGGAGGAGGAAACCTCCCCCAAGCTTGTTCTTTGCTTAGTGGTGCGGTGTCTGTGGATGGAATTGCCGCCACATGTCCCAATGCCGATGTTGTTCTGCTTGCATAGCTTGGATATCTTCGACAGTTTGCTGGACGATGCATGTCGTCTCATCGTGTTCAACACGTAGCTCACCTAAGGTGTTGGTGAGGTGAACGAATTCTTGCCGTAGTCCACAATGCTCCCTTTCTCATGTGGATGAGAAGGATGCTCGAGCTCATTGTGGACGTGCGGATCGGGGAGGCATGCCACTCGAGGTGTACATGGGATCGGAAGATGCATCGTCTTCCTCTTCGTCAATAGTTTCTTGGGAGGAACCACCTTGCTCAAGATGAAAAAAGTATAGCCCCTCCTGAGCTCTCCTATCTACACCTGCAAAACCTCTTTGTCCAATGCCTTGATCTAGATCAAGGGTTAGCTTACGAGTCCTATACAATTGAAGTTGCCTATTTGGAAGAGGCACCTCAATTGTATGGCCATTGTAAATCATTTTAAGATTACCATTGGCATCTCTTTTTAGCATTTGAGCAATTGTAAGATACTCTTCCGAAATTATTGTTCTAGTTGAAGAGATGTATGCAAAGGGGTAATTGCCATTTAACAAACCTATAGATTCCACAAGACGAGTAATTAAAGATGTGAATTGAATAGATCCATTACTCTCAATTGAACTTTGCCAAAATTCTACTAAGTATATCACAGGAGATATGTGTATTTTGTTAACCATGGCATAGAGCAATTTTAATTCCATGTCACTTATGAAGATAGCATCACTTCCAGGAAACAAAGTTAATTTCATCCAAAGATGCATAAAGCGAAGGGTTGGATTGTGAATTTCCTCAGGCTTAGGATTCGAGCAATCATTAAGAGCAGAGATAGAGGACCAAAATTTTCTCTTGTTGAACTTACGCATGACAAGGTTTAGATCTATCAAGCATGAATTTTCAAAACCAAGAGCAACACTTAGCTAACCCCAAGTTAAACTTTGATTTTGATTAAACATGTGAAAGGTAATTCCAACATTAGCAACTTGGAGAGAGCATAAGAATTCTAAAGAGAGCAACTCAACTCCTAGTTCATCTACTTGCCAAAAGTCAAACCAACCAAGAGCTGAAAAGATAGTATTAAACTCGGTGGTCATACCTGCGTTGGAGAGAAGACTTGGATCCAATATCCATGTGTGCTCAAAAGATCGATCCCGGAGAGAGAGATACCTTTGGTACTCTAGTTGATTGAACTCGAGACCACTTTGTTGATTATAGGTCCTCATCGGGGGCACCATGAATGTCCCGATATGGGGTACCTCTATCGGCACCTCTTCTTGCCAAGGGTGTTCTTCGGTTTGGAGGCCCTCCCAAGTGTATCGGGCAGAACCTCCCCTTCTTCTTCCATGAGAGCTATCCTCGGATGGGTGGGAGCAACGAGACGAGCTCCCACCTATGGCTTGCTTCATCTTCTTGAATGCGGATGTCAATGGGTTCTTCATCTTTGGAGAGGAAGAAGAACACAAGGGCAAGACTAGGGAGAGTATCACTACTTCTCTTGAAGGGAGAGAGCAAGGCAAGGAGAGGCTTGAGATAGAACTGAATTCTGGTTGAGGTGTGAGGGAATGATCTCTCCTTGCATGGGGTTTTATAGGGGAGAGGAGATGGCACCAAGGGGGTGCCATGGGGTGGTCGGCCGACCACCCATGGGCATGCCCCTTGGGTGCCATGATCACAAGCCTTAGTGGATGTCCTTCACAAAGCAAAAGAGAGGGAGGAGGTGACCATTGGGTGGTCGGCCGACCACCCCATGGTGGGGAATCCCCTCATGATTTTTCTAGTGCTTGCTGAAAGGTGAAAGATGCTATGTGATGTGATCAAAGGCAGAGTTAAAGTGGTCAAGATTCTCCTCTTTAAACAAAGAGTAGTGGGGAACAAAGGTATGTCATGGTTTGCTCAAAGGTGATTGATGTGTTTTCTTTTGCAAAGCATGACAAAGTGGAAGTGGAAGGTGTCATGATTCCCCCACTTTAGACAAGGAG
The DNA here is from genome assembly GCA_022036555.1 of Microstegium vimineum. Lineage (NCBI taxonomy): Eukaryota > Viridiplantae > Streptophyta > Magnoliopsida > Poales > Poaceae > Microstegium > Microstegium vimineum. The sequence goes on along the minus strand of CM039130.1, from coordinate 13,296,697 downwards.
TAGTGGGAGACAAGGATGTGACATGCTTTAACCAAAAGTGATTGATGTAAAGCATGACAAAGCAAAAGAGATGTCTCCTAAGGATAAATCTGATTTTTGAAAGAAACACTACTCATATCATGAGATTCTTGGACAAAGGATGGTAGGGGATAAATAGGGATGACCAAATGGATCATAGGGTGGTCGGTAGACCACCCTAGTCCTCCAAAAAAAATTTCTTTTTCTTTTATAAAGGTTCCTACATGCTCCTTAATCAAGTAAGCCAAGATGGGGTATATAGGGTGGTCGGCCAACCACCCTATTGGCCCTACCTTTTGTCAAATTTTAATGCTAATCTAATTCTCAAATTTTATTTAAACTAACTTAGTTATTTCTAATTTTTAAGTATGAAAGTAAAGGTTTTAACTAAATGAAAGAAGGAAAATAAAAGATAACTACCAATTTACCTTTCGGCGAAGGCTCCTTGATTTTAAGTCCTCGGAGTAGGACTCTCTTGCTGGTTTATTCTTTGGGTGCACCTGATGGCTCCGGAGATGGAGACCGCGGGGTGTGCACCTCTCTTGCTTTCCACACCTGCCTTGGATTGGCAATCCATCCTCCTCGAGTTCGTTGATCTTGGCCTTTGGGTATTGCTTCTTTGGGCGCGGGGCTCGAACTTTTCTTCTTGGTGGTTGTGCTTTAACCTGTTTGTTAAGTTTATAACCATTGAAAGCACATTTTACCTTATAGCTTGGGAACTAGAAGTGGATCTGGCCTGATCCAACGTAAATGACCGCGTTGGTGGTGTTGAGGAAGGGCTGTCCCAAGATGACGGGGACCTCCACATTAGCTCCCATATCGAGGATGATGAAGTCGGTGGGGATGTACTCGTCTTGGATGTTTACCAAGATGTCTCTCGTGAGTCCCTCGGGAAACCGTATGGTCTGGTTGGCCATCTGCAGGCGAACACATGTGGGGACCAAAGGTCCTCCTAAGAGATTTTCATATGTTACCTTTGACATGATGTTGACGCCCGATCCGAGATCACAGAAGGCGGTGTGGAATGTCTGCTGTCCGATTGAGCACTTGATCGTCGGGTGGTCTGGATCTTCCTTCTTCATGATGAAGGGAGGATCGAGAAGATAGCCCCAATTGGAGCGAAGTGGAGGCTTACCGAACTTTGTTGTAACCAAGTTAACATGCTCAATGGAGTCCTCTGGTTTCCCAGGGATCTTACCCTGTTCTAAAGATGGCATAGCTGCTGCTAGCTGAGCTAATTGGGTTTCTAACATTTTATTAAAGCTCAATTGATTCTTCATAGCAGTTGTGAAGCTATCCATTTTCTCACCAAGAGTTTCAAGAACTTTATCAGTGGCAATCATTTTCTTATTTATACCATCATTAATCTTAGATTGCCCAAGAACAAGATCTTTTAATGAAGGTTGGTTATTGTAAGAATTGTAATTATTGTAATTATTGTAATTACTATTACCTCCATTACCTTGGTAGAAGGGGCGCGAATTCCAGCTTCCTTGTTGTTGGGGTCGATACCCGTTGTTCTTGTTGTTATTGCTGATGAAGTTCACGTCCTCATTCGGTGTCTCGAGGCAACTGTTTACCCGAGTGATCATTTCCTCCGCACACCTCACACCATGGATCAGCTTCAATAGCTTGTGCAGCGGCGACGGGGTAGATGGCCTCTCGTTCCTTCTTGGAACTCTCATCTATCTTCTTCATTAAGAGGTCCATCTTGGGAGAGAGCATGTCCACCTCACTGACGGTGTGCATACCTCTTTTCTTTGGCTGGAGACGTTCCTCACCCCAACCTTGGTTGGTTACCATCTTCTCGATGAGGTCCTTGGCACTTCTCACCGTGTGTTGGAGAAATGCCCCTCCAGCGGCAGCATCAAGGTGACTACGGGACATGCTGGTCAGCCCGTGGTAGAACCCTTGAATCAGGAGCTAGTCGTCTATCCCATGAGGAGGACAGGCTCGAACATACTCCTGGAGACATTCCCATGCTTCGGGAATTGTCTCGTCAGATTGTTGTTGGAAGCTCAAAATCTTTCCACGAAGGGCATTGGTTTTGCCCGTCGAGAAGAACTTCTTGAGGAATGCGTTAGCACACCTCTCCCATGTAGTGGCCTCTTCTTTGTGGGCTTAGAACCATTGCTTCGCCTTCCGAATAGCGAGAATGGGAAAAGGCGAAGACGAATGGCGTCAAACGCCACTCCCTTGATAGTGAATGTGCCACATAACTCCATGAAGTGCTGGAGATGAGCATTGGCATCCACATGGGGTTTTCCGCAGAATGGGTTGGCCTGCACCATGTGGATCAAGGCGGGCTTCAGCTCGAAGGTGGCATCCCCGAAGTTGACCTCGGGGCCCTGAGCTATGTGGGTAGCTGACGGAGCCGAGAAGTCAGAGATCGCCTTCTGGGTCATAGCTTCCTTGAGTGGTGGTGTAGAGCCTCCTTCCTTGAACGGATTCAGGTTCGAGGTGAACCTCTAAGGTGGGACTTGACGACGTCTAGACCTCCTCAACAGCTGCTCAGGATCCTCTAGGTAGTTTCCCGGCAGTTGGAAACCGCTCATAAACTGTCTGGCTCCACAATAGAGGAAGACACAGACATGGGTAAGCCCCTATGACTAATTGATAACTAAGTTAACGATAATTTCCGGATTCAATCTAATTAAAATTCCTAGGCTATGCTTTCCCCGGCAATGGCGTCAGAAATGCTTGTTGACACTTCTTAGCATCATACCAAAAATAGAGATAAATCCCTATCCCCAGCAACGGCGCCAGAAATGCTTATGGGTATTTCTTATGACTATTGGATAAATCCGCAAGCGCACAGATTATACCGTTGTAGCACTTCACCTAGGAGTATTCCAAGGTATCGTAATTTATTTTATCCCAAGGGAAAGCTACGTTAGAAATGATAATTAGAGAGAGATCCTAGAAAGTACCTTAACTAAGTACCAACTAGTATAGGGGGGTAAATGATAAATGTGATATGAAGGGGTTGATGAATGAAAGAGCCTAGGTAAATGATACTTAGAATGGACTAGACAGATTAGCTAGGTGGGTGGACAAGGAGAGAGTACAAGGGACTCCTAAGCAATTCACTCTACTTCAATATACTTAGCTAATTAACTAGTCCTAAACACTATAGTTTGCCTCCTCAATACAAGTATGCTAGGCGAGGGGATAGATCAGTAGGAGGACAAAACTCCTACCGAACCGCGCCCTCTTCTTATGGGGGCCTTACCTTTTAAGAACTTGCCTATAAACACGTGGTGGAATACAACGACTAGAAAAGGCTGTCACCTCTTGCTAGCTACCACAAACAATCCGTGCACCTAGCGATAACCAAGGATAAGTTAATGTATAAGCACCACGCTTACACACAACTTAATACTTTGACTACGATCACTAATCAAAGCACCCTATGACAGGCAATGATCGCATATAGGAATGGTCACAAGGATCACAGACTATAAATGTAAAGGCTATTAAAGAGAAAAAGCATATAACAATACTATATCTAGTATAGTAATGCTCAAAGTAAATACTAAGTAAAGTAAAGGGAAAGGATAATATATTAATAACGATAAAGTCTTACAAAGAAGGAAAGATACAAGAGCTATACCAGACTTCCCAGAAGACAACTCCGGAATCCCGAGCAAGCTCAACTCAACTCTAACTCCCACTCTAGACTAACTACTAGAACAATTCTAAGGAATGGAGCTTGTAGGCTTCTTCACCATGTCTAGAGAGGGTGGTATGGCCCTCTATTTATAGTGGGGGGTGGAGTAGGGGCTACTCCAGCACCACGTCAGCGATCCAGGGCCTTCCATCCTCCATCGTTGGATCCAACCGACTTAGAAACCGACCAAGGCATGGATGGTGGTGATCCAACATGTGGGGGAGGAGTATGGCGGTTGGGGGGAGCCAAACCGACCTAGGGGGTGGATCGGTCGATCCCCCGCTATGGCTAGTGGGCTCTCTCTTGCCTCCTTGGATGAAGTCCCACTGGTCAGGGACTGAGTGGGTCCTGGTGGGCCCAGGTGTGGATCGGCCGACCCCCTCTTGGGGGTTCTGGCCCACCTCTATTGTCCTGATGTTGGCCCCACTTGTCATTGATATTAATTGCTGGTTCTAAGGTGGTTGTCACGTTTATCTCCTTGGTGTGGGCCCATGGATCCATGTGCTTTGCTTGTGAGCCGTTGAGAGAAAGCACAGAGTGATCCAAGGGTTGGAAATCACTCTGGGATGCTTCTCTTGGATCATGGCCGGGAGGGGAGCCAAGTGGGCCCATAGGGTGGTCGGCTGACCCCCTATGTGGGTCCCACTGGCTCTCACTTGCTTCATTTGTTCATTCCTGCACTCAAACACTCATGGACATGTGGAAGTGGTTATTTGATAAAATATTCTCATGATGTGTTTGTTTTATCCTTGATCAAGAGGTTCGTGGTAACATTTTAGATATGTAAAAGATAGTCATAACTTTTGCCAACAGGCCTCCAGGGCGGCGATTCACTGACGGCTCTCGGCAGCAGTCGGCCAGACCCCGGCTTCCCCGCGAAGGAAAGCCGACTTGAGGATGTTGCTCTCACATATCGCCTGCAGGGAAAAGGGCGTAAGAAAGGCATCATAAACCAAGCACGACTAAGCTAGGAGTCTGGGCGGGTCACCTCTATGTTGGGAGTTACAACATCCCCCCAGATCCTCGTCATATCTTGTATGCCCTGGCGGACCACCTGCTGACGAGAGTTCTCAAACCGATCATCCAAAACAAACACAACTTCGGGGTCGCTCGGGCGGGTCCAAAGGATGGGGTGGCCAGGCTGGTTCCGAGGCCTCGCAGCCACCTCCCGAGGGGCCATGTGAAAGGGAGGAAGGACTTCAATCATCTCCGGCGCCTCGACAGGGCTGACCCCAACACCCGGACCGGACTCGGCTAGGGACGAAGTTGGTATCCTGGGCACGAACACACGAGCCAGAGACGGAACAGTCCCAATGACCGGCAAAGGGGATAACGACGGAACGGCCGCCGGGGTAGCTTCCGATGAAGGGCCTCCCACCGAGGGGGAACCGGTGTCAGGAACACTGACCCTGGATGAAGTAGAAACATCCGCCTCGTTCCTAGCGCCACTCAGGCCCGCGAGCACAACGGCGCCGCCCGATGGGCGAGTTTCCTCATTCCCAGGCGGACCTTGGGGACGCGAGATTGCCAACCTTTTTGCCGGAGCCAAGGTCGGGCGGCCCATACTACGACTGCAGAAAAGACGCAATGACATAGGAGATAAAAGTTCTCTGAAGAGTAAAGCGGTTCAGGCTAGGCTTACCTTGGGGCCAGCGCTAGACATTTCGGTCGAGCATCCAACAACATCGAGCCCAGAAACGAGGGCCTACGCTTATGGGAAGAAGCTCTCGGCGTCAGCCGACCCCCGCGATTTTTCTCCGACTCCTGTGTTGCGGCATCGGGTGCAGAGGCGGCCGGCGGCGTCGGGTGGGAATGACAATAGGAAGAGGTATCACCCAGAGGAGGTCCTGAGGGCCAGATTGTAGTGACGGACCACCCGCCTCATGGGAAGGGGAGCACTCCGGGTCAGAGGAATCGTCGCCCTCGTCATCGGTGTCCTCCGACATCGACGAAACTTCTTCCCCTTCTCCTCTCTTTTCTTCCGTTCTCGTTCCGAACATGGAGGTCACTCCTCCGAATCTTCCGCGCCTGACCCTCCTTGTTGCACTCCCTGTTTGCCCGCCTTGACGCGGCGGTTAGGAGAGGAGGACAACTGGGACGGACGTCAACATGGCCAACCTGCAAAATCCTCCCAATCGGTCAACAGCAGGGGGAGCAGAAATACAGTTCTCTATCGATAAGAAGAAAGGGAAAGTCCAAATACGACGGGGAGCAGAAATACAGCCATCGTGGTCTGGTTAGGGAGGATCCTGGGAATGCCGTCGACGGGGTAGGATGCATCGGCCATCCCGGTGACGAGCCGAACGCGCGCCAACCACGGCATCCACAGTCCACCGCCTCTAGAGCGGTCACCGTCCCCTCGGAAGATGCACCCCTAGTCATCTGGAATAGCATCAGCGCCCGCTGGGGTAGAGGTACAAATCCCTTTGGAAAATAACCACCAGCCACATCGCGCAAACACACATGGGCTCTCTTAAAGGATCTGAATAGCACGGAAGGCATCCTCAAGCCGCTTCAAGGCCTTGTCATCGATCCCATGATAAAAAGTAGGGGAGCGGGAGTCGAGAAGCGTCCCGGTATAGCGAGGGAACGGGGCGCTTTCATTGTTTCAAAGATAAAACCACGACGTGTGCCATCCCTTGTTCGCCGACCTGGTAGGCACAGAGATGAAGTCCCCCGCACGACCAAACCTGAGCTTTATGACGGCGCAGCCCATAGGCTGTCCCCTTATGAGATCCACGGAGAACATTCACCGCCACAGATCAAAGTTCATCCCCAGGCAGCAACCACCACGACGGATTAGAAGGTGGGGGAAGACTTCCCTCTTGCACTAACTCCAGCAGCTGAGCCTGGGACACGATGGAACGCAGCCAAGGCACCATGGTCGACAAAAGAGGTTAGAATGATCGGTAAGCGCGCTCACCCAAAGAAATTTTGTTCAGCTCGTTGTATTTCCTGTATCTAGAATTCAGGGGCGGTGGCGGCGGAGGTGAGTTTTGGCAGTGAACGGCAACTCACGTCGCTCGCCTTACTTATGTGAGAAAACCTAATGGGTCGCTGGTCCTCTTATCCACCATGACGCGAATCCAGGTAAATTAACAAGGCCGAGGGATCTTGGGCTGGCCCAGCTCCATGGGTTCGACAGCCTCCCCGGCCAAAATTGAAGAGTGAGGGACGGTACTAAGTGGGCCCTAGCGGCCGGAACGTAGATGTCTTCACGTCGAACGCACTCAGCAAACGTGTTTAGGCTTCAACAGATAACAAAATATGTGGTAAACCCCACGAGAGGTGGCGTCGAGCCCTCGGTTCCCAGCGAACGGACCCGGGTACTATACATATCGATTGTTGGGAACAGAGATCGGTCGTCGATAGACCTCCGCCGGTGCGAGCCTCCACGGATGTGGACCCGGAGTCTCACCTAACCTACCCGATTGTAGCTCGCCGAGCGCTCGGTCTCATCCATCGAGGAAAGACACGAGGCTGCTCACTTCCACATCCTAGATCATGAGGGTGCGAGGAAGGAACAAGGGAACCGCGCGATGACGGCTCCCGGACGCATGATCCAACAAAAACAATAGGCAACGAACAAAGGCCTATGAAACAAAAATAATAACTAAAACAACGGTTAAAAACATAGAACAGGGAACGGATGATTCAGGTTCGTACACGCAAAATAAAACTCCCCAACCAGCATAACGCATTTGACTTAACACCGACGGTCATGGGGTCTCCGCCCCGGGTCGCGTCGCTAGGATTCCTTCCGCAGGTACGACGTCTACGCCAGCCTCCGCCGCGTTTTGAAAGCCGCTCAATGAGGTCGGAGTACTGGTCGACGCTCCGTCCGCGCGGAAATCTGGCAACGTTCGCCATATCCGTACCAGAATGAACCTTAGCCATGGCGAATGCAACCCCGGCCCCACGGAAGATGGCACGCGCAGTGGCATTGTGAACACGCGCGGGAACAGCTTGAAGACGCCGAACAACAGAGTCCCCCAACACATGGAGAAGATCGACAATGTCGGTCGTAGCAGAGCGGAGCGCCCGCAGCTCCTCCTCCAGCACTACAAGTGAGAAACCGGATGACGAATCGGTCATAGCAAAGCTAAGAAAATAGGAAACACTTACCCAAGACGCGTCCGTCAGCCTCCGCTAGCTGTTCACGAAGACGAGAACCCGCCTACACGGACACCAACAAACTCTGGCAGAAACCCTCGAGCATCCGATAGAGTAATTCTTTGTCCTGCACTCGGCGAAGATTCCGCACTGGCCGACTGAGCAACTCCTCCAATAAGCTGCGGTCCCTGCGTGCAGAAGGGGCCGAAGCAGGCTCCTACGAGGCCGGCGTCATGACCAAGCGAGGAGAGGGATTTGGACCCGCACGAGGCGACAGACGAATCGGCGCCAACACGTCGGACGGCGCCACCCACGCATGGAAGCCGCGCGGAAGGGAGGCGTCGTGGGCCAACGATGGCATCCTGAGCAAAGGACAAATCTCAGTAAGCGCGTAAGCGGAAAGAGAAAAAGAAAACTAGGGATGAAAACGATACAGAAACCATCCCGCCTCGATCATCCGGCGATGAAGATCCCTAGCGCTGGACGCACCCTCCCCGACGGGATCGCCCTCTACAGGACGTTTGTCGTGGTCCATGGCCCGGCGGACGGCAGCAAGAAAAGCTTAGGCAGAAAGCAAGAACGGAGGAATAGAGTAAAGAGCACGGCGATTCGGTCGTGACAGCGTACCAAAAAAGGTCTATAATAGGAGGAAAGGACGACGAGGATGGAGCCGCTTCGTGCGCCACCGGGTCCCACTGTCATTATTTTTGACCCACAGGACGGTCAAAAGTGAGCGGTGTCATACCCCGCCGCGGCGGGTCGACCGAGACACCGCACACGTCGAAGGCGTACCACGCACGACGCCAGCGGACACACGCGGCTAAGGAACAGCAGAAGTAGCCCTATCTCAAGTGGCAGACACAACTACACACCAACTCCGATTTAAGCACAAAACTGATCCGTATGGTCCGACCAAACGACATCAACGCACGCCTGGGGGCTACCCGCCACAGAAAATCACCGTACACGGAGAACTCATTAATGGATGCGTGGGTGGACACGACTACCACCCTGCTGTGTCTAATCACGACGGACGAGCCGAGGCAGCAACAACAAGAACGTACGATACGTGGCGACGAACAAGAGGCAAACAAGTTTCAAGGCTCAACGGCAAGTGGTAAACAGCATCATGACCAAATAGAGTCATCAGCAGCGGCAGTAGACTGTCAGGACAAAAATCAAATCCGATCCAACCTGAGGAGCGCACGCTACCGGAAGATTGCGATTCGAAGCAATTAAAGCGTATCCGACGTCCACAACCAGAACGCTAATATTAACACAACAAATCAAAAGCCCGTGCAAGAGCTACGCACTCACCCAGGCTCGGGGCTACACCCTCTCGGCGAAAGATAAAACAAATAGCTCGGCAAAGCATACAAAGCCTCAGCAAGGAAATCAAAAACCCTTCCTAAGGCTCGGGGGCTACTGTCGGATACCTAATTTAACAGTAAACTTTCAAAAATAATCAACAACCATCCGAGAGGAAGCTAGAAGCCCATCAGAGCCGAATCGACATGGCCCATCGACCCACAGGACGATAGGCACGGGAGTCACCATCCAGTCGGCCCAAGAAGGCAGACGTACCCCGGGCATACGTGCCCTAGGCAGACGTGACTCCGCCTCGCCCGACGTCCTAGGGAAGACGTGCCCATATCTCCATCCACGTCGGCACTCTCTAGCTTGAACCAATCTGGGTCTTCCCAATGAAGCCATTGGTTCTAGGAGGCGTGACAACAGTAAAGGAAAGACCTCTTTACCCTATCCGAAGGGAGGGGGCCACTAGTCCTTAGCTGCTGATGACGCACTCTCTATAAGATAAGAACGGAGGTACAAAACCACGTAGAATCGTACGCGAAGCGGAGTCAGCCTCACACATCCCCGACCCCTATAGGAGCTCATCGAACGAAGGTATGATGGGTACAGGGGGCCCCTCTGAATAACGGAGTCTATTGGCCAAGCGTGGAGGAATCTCGCCATACACAAAAAGAATTGGAGGAAGGTACAACGTTGTACCAGCCGACGGAACAACAGGCAACCATGCCTCTATCCTACTACGGGCTTAACCGGACTCCCCCCCCCCCCCGTATTCTTTGGCGGTGCGGCGAGGGGCCGACACGACACCCAGTCTCCAACCAAGTACATGGACAATAGGAATATAGTATTATGAGTACTCCTTATCCTTCTGGGAGAAGGGAAGGATAAGACACCGCCTCCTAGGTAGATTCCCTGCGACACACACTTGTAACTCCCTTGAGCTCCTTGCTACTATAAAAGGAGGGCGGGGGGATGACGAGGGACATCGAACAACAAAGCGATAGAGCTAGAACACACTCACTCACCGACGCACTCAGAGACTTGGGCTCATACCCCCTCTCTTGACCAGCTTGTAAACCCCTCCAAGCAGAGATAAGGAACACGAGCAGCTACACACTGGACGTAGGGATTTTTTGCCCAAACCAGTATAATCCTCTTGTCTCTTTGTCTCACCATTCGGAACCCGACACACATACAAATTTACTCGTTGGTAGTTTCTAAACACCGACAACACCCAATCCAATTCACAAGAGAAGATCAATGGACAAGTGCAGCAAATGCTGGCTACTATCCCCTAGTGATGGGACCAATAATAGCAGGGGTAGCAGTATCCAAAGTGCTCATTGTTGGAGGAGCAGGACTAAACATAATATTCGCAGATACCCTAAGTAAGATGAATTTGGACTACGAAGGCATGATCACGCCAACAAGTATTCCTTTCTATGGGATAATACCCGGAAAAGCTTCCATACCATTAGGATAGATTACCTTACCAGTTACATTTGGCACACCCGAGAAATATCGAACTGAGTTCATTAAATTTGAAGTAGCCGACTTCGAATCATGCTATCATGCAATTCTTGGAAGACTAGCACTCACGAGATACATGGCAATACCTCACTACCCATATCTACTACTCAAGATGTCAACAACAAAAGGAGTCCTTTCACTAAGAGGAGATCTAAAGAAAGCATATGATTGTGACGTACAAGTCATACAAATATCAGAAAAATTACAAGACTACAAGGAAAAAGAAGATATTGCGAAGAAGGTTGAGAAAATGAACCCGGACAAAATCCAAATACCGGCAAAGAAGCCAAGCAACTTTACAACTCCAAAAGAAGCAGCCACGAAGACAATCGACCTATTAACTGGAGATTCAGAGAAGATAGCAATAATCAGTGCAAATCTGGATCCCAAATAGGAACTCGAGCTCACCAACTTCCTAAGGGACAACAAAGACATATTCGCATGGAAACCAGCAGACATGCCAGGAGTCCCAAAGGAGTTGGCTGAGCACAAAATTGACACAAACAAAGGATCAAAACCAGTAAAACAGAAGCTACGCAGATTTGCACCAGACAGAAAAGCAGCAATCCAAAAGGAAATTACAAAACTACTGGCAGCAGGATTCATCAGGGAAATAATCAACCCGGACTGGTTAGCTAACCCAGTTTTGGTAGAGAAAAAGATCTCGAAAGAATGGCGTATGTGTGTGGATTACACAGATCCTAACAAACATTGCTCAAAAGATCCATATGGGCCACCAAGAATTGACCAAGTCATAGACTCAACAGCTGGATCATCACTACTATCTTTCCTCGACTGCTACTCGGGATACCATCAAATATCACTGAGAGAAGAAGATCAAAGCAAAACATCATTTATAACACCCTTTGGGGCATACTGCTACAAGTCAATGTCATTCGGACTAAAAAACACAGGAGCAACATATCAAAGAGCAATACAAACCTGTCTAGGAGATCAAATCGGAAGAAACGCTGAGGCATACATTGATGACATAGTAGTCAAAACAAAAGAACCCGAATCACTACTGGAAGATCTAGAAGAGACATTCAAAAATTTGAAAGCATGGAAATGGAAGCTCAATACCACAAAATGTGTCTTCGGCGTACCATCAGGACAACTACTCGGTTTCTTAGTCAGCAACTGTTGATGCTTCTTAACGTTATTACCAAAAGTAGAATAATTTCTATTTCTGATAACGGCGCCAAAAAGTTGTCATCCCCAGCATGGCAGAGAGATGCGGAATTTAAATATGCAATTGCTCTAAGTGAATATGAATAGAAATGTGTTTCTGCAAGCGCACAGATAATACCGAAGTAGCATTTTAACCAGGAGTATTCCAGGTATCGTTATTTATATTTTTACCACTGGGAAGGGATACTAAGGAATAAATGAGGAATGAGTATTAATGATCAATGAGTATCACTGCATGTGTAATGGAGAGTTTTCATCTATCTCACTCAGTACAAGATAAGTGACACATAAGATATAGATAATGAATGAATAGTGACAAAAGATAAATACTGATCAGCATAAACGTAGCCACATAAGATAATGATAAGCACCTCAACAGATATTCTAGCAAGTCATTAGCATGGAATTAGGATGAACTACAAAGATATTTCCTAAGTTATTCTTAACTATACAGTATAGTATACTATGATTAGTGCAATTACACTTGACAATCATGGCGAGAAAAGAGATATTCATGTATAGTGAGTATTACTAAGGAAGTGAAGAACATAGCAATCATTTCCTCGTAATAGAACTACTCTGCCTGCCCTACAAACAGGAGGACTACAAAGGACTCAACAGGACTGTCACTCCCGCAAACTACCTCACGATCTGGAATGTAGGGTACAATCGTAGATAAATACGGTCTAGGCACCACGCCTACACAATATCTATCATTTACCCATAGTACTGGTGGATAAACGCTATACGATCCTAAACATGCATATGATTCAGATCTAACTATGCCAAGTATATAATCACAATAAACTAAGAACAATATAACTAAGAACATAAACGAATAGAGTAAATTCATAGACAATATAATGAAGTAGAGCAAAGTCATATTCATAATATTGAAGAACAAATGAAGATCAATGAAGAACTAGATAGAAAATTACCAATAATCCTCCTGACAGATCCGGAAACCAATCGAAGATTGACTCCTTCTAGTTCTAATCCTATATAGCTATGCTAAACTAGAGATCTAGTTGATGTGGTGGCTCTAGGGCTTGATCAGGGGCTTCTCCTCTTGAGATGGATGATGAATAATGAATTAGGTCAGAGAGACTCTCCTCCTCAGGGTCAGGGGGCCTTCCTTATATAGCCTCCTCAAAGGAACGTCGACCGTTGGATCAAACCGACCTTGATGGAGGGCTTAGATGCAACCTCAATGGTGGTGGAGAGGTGGTCCCACAGGGCAGAGCCTGTTGGGCTCAACCCTAGGGCGGCCGCCCCAAGGGGTAGGGCGGGCGCCCTGCCCTGGGCCCGCTCGGCCTCTCGCTTCTTCCCGCGCCTTCTTGACCCTTCTAGATTATTCTTTTTCGTTCGAATGATAATTATCTCTATGTAAACATGACATGTGGGCCTTTCCTCCATATTTCCTGATATCCCCCTACAGAAATAGACATTCACCAAAACTCGTGGAATTCTATTAGTTTAAACCTTATTTCTAGTTGTTGGTTTCATTTAAATCCTTATCCTTGTTTAGTTGACGGTTAATTTTGGTACTTAAGGACCATCAACAGCAACAGAGGGATCGAAGCAAGCACAAAACAAGTCAAAGCAATAATGGATATGAAGCCACCAAAAGAGGTCAAGGACATACAAAAACTCACAAGATGTATGACAGCTCTCAACAGATTCATATCAAAATTGGGAGAAAAAGGACTCCCCTTCTTCAAACTCCTAAAAAGGAAAGAGAATTTCGAATGGACAAAGGAGGCAAATCAAGCTTTCTTCAAATTAAAAGAATACTTATCATCATCTCCAATAATGACACCGTCAAGAAATAAGGAGGACATGATGCTATATATCATGGCAACAAAAAATGTAGTAAGTGCAGCAGTCATCGTGGAAAGAGAAGAACCCGGACACACCTACAAAGTGCTAAGACCAGTATATTACATCAGCGAAGTACCCACAGAGTCAAAAGTCAGATATCCACACGTACAGAAACTACTATATGCAATACTCATATCATCAAGAAAACTAAGGCACTATTTCCACAAGCATAAAGTAACAATCGCGACCAACTTCCCATTACAAGACATACATAGAAACAAAGATGTCACAGGCCGAATATCAAAATGGGCAGTAGAGCTCGGAGCTCTAAACATAGATTTCAAACCAAGAACAGCAATCAAGTCACAGATACTACCCGACTTCATCGCCGAATGGACAGAAATCGCACAAAAAGAACCCGAGCCAATACGAGATCACTGGAAGATGTACTTTGATGGTTCTCTAAAGCTTGGAGGGGCAGGAGCAGGTGTACTACTGATCTCCCGAGAAGGAAGACAAATAAAATATATACTACAGATATTATGGCAAGCAACAAACAATGAAGCAGAATACGAAGCACTCATACATGGATTAAAAGTGGCAACTACTCTAGGAATCAAAAGAGTTCTCGCTTATGGAGATTCAGCAGTAGTAATCAATCAAGTAAACAAGGAGTGGGATTGCACAAAAAACAACATGGACGCATACTGTGTAGAAGTAAGGAAACTTGAGAGAAATTTCGAAGGACTAGAAATCCATCACGTCTTAAGAGATTCAAATGTAGCAGCGGATGTTTTGTCTAAATTGGGATCAGACAGAGCAAAGGTACCACCTAGAATATTCGTAGAAGAACTAGCAAAGCCATCAATCCAAGAAAGCAGGAAACAAAAAGAAGACCTGATGGACATAGACAAGATAAAAGAACCCGACGCCTCAAGACAAATCCTCACCATAGAAAGCGATTGGAGACAACTATACATCGATTATAAAAGAAAAAACAAACTACCCGGAGACAAAGCGGAAGCAACAAGGGTTATAAGGAAGAGCAAAGCATACGTCCTCATAAAAGACAAACTATACAAGAGAGCAGCATCTTCTGGAGTATTATTGAAATGCGTATCTACACAAGAAGGAAAAGAGATATTGGAAGAAATCCACTCGGGGTGCTGTGGAAATCATGCAGCATCTAAAACATTAATCGGTAAAGCATTCAAAAGCAGATTCTATTGGCCAACAACATTTAAGGATGCAGAACAATTAGTCAAGACATGCAAAAGTTGCCAAATGTTTGCAAGACAATCACACGTTCCAGCACACAATCTAATCTGCATACCGCCAGCCTGGCCTTTCTCATGCTGGGGGCTAGATCAAATTGGACACCTCAAGAAAGCAAAAGGAGGATTTGAATACATATTCATGGCAGTAGATAAATTCACCAAATGGATCGAATACAAACCACTAGTCAAATACAGTGCAGAAAAAGCAACAGAGTTCATACAAGACATCATGCACAGATTTGGGATGCCCAACCGAATAATTACAGATCTTGGGTCACCGTTTACAGCAAAGGAATTTCAATATTAGGCAAGAGACTGCGGAATAGAGATAGATTATGCATCAGTAGCTCACCCCCAAGCAAATGGACAAGTTGAAAGAGCCAATGGGTTATTATTGCAAGGCCTAAAACCAAGACTATATGAAGACCTAAAATACTATGGAAGTAAATGGATAGAAGAATTACCAAAAGTAGTATGGGGATTAAGAACTCAAATCAGCAGAGCAACAGGATATTCACCTTTCTTTCTGGTATACGGGTCAGAAGCCGTACTACCGGTTGACTTAATATGGCAATCACCAAGAATTGAGCAATATGACGAAGGAGAAGCAGAAGAAACAAGACGGCTAGAAATCGACAAGATCGAAGAAATAAGAAACGGCTCGGTAATACAAAATGCAAGATATTTACAAAGTTTACGAAGACATTACGACAGAAACATGTATCCAAGAACACTAAAGCCAGGAGATCTGGTACTACGGCTAATTCAAAAGAAAGAAGCAAGACAAATTACTCAGCCCTTGGGAGGGTCCCTTTATCATCAAAACAACAATACAACCTGGAACTTATGAACTGATGACAAAAGATGGAATTCAGCTAAGCAACACTTGGCATATCAGCCAACTCAAGAAATTTTACAACTAAAGACACAAGATACAAGACTTCAAGAACAAACGATCTACAAGTCCGCCGTTTCGTGAGGTGGCATGACAAGCTGACAGCTTTGCACCAAGAGTGGCACTGTCTAGTATTTTAAGTCAGTTGTTTCGTGAGGCAACTTGACAAATCGACTGCTTTGCACCATGAGCGGCACAGTCTAGTTCATATATATAATTCTACCATTTCGTGAGGCGGCATGACAAGCTGACAACTTTGCACCAAGAGCGGCACTGTCTAGCATTTTAAGTCAGTTGTTTCGTGAGGTAACTTGACAAACCGACTACTTTGCACCAAGAGCAGCATAGTCTGGTTCATATATATAAGTCTACCATTTCGTGAGGCGGCATGACAAGCTGACAGCTTTGCACCAAGAGCGGCACTGTCTAGCATTTTAAGTCAGTTGTTTCGTGAGACAACTTGACAAACCGACTGCTTTGCACCATGAGCGGCACAGTCTGGTTCATATATCTACAAGTCAACCGTTTCATGAGGCGGCATGACAAATAACAAACAATTCGGCGCAACAAAGAAGATCAGCCTACCTCGATGACATCCAAGTCAATCACTTGTACAAAGTGACAACACATTAACTGCTAGAAAAGCAGCAATAACTCGGCGCAATAAAGACTGCAAGCCGAGTACTATTACAAGAAATGGCATTTGTTAATCCAAACATGGGAAACTACTTGACAAAGACAACACTATTACCCCGAAACAACTCAGAGGTCATTAAAAGATGAATATCTACGAAGCCTAAACTCAGAAGCATAAGGCATTCTATGAGCAATACCTTTCAGTATAGTCATCAAGACACGAAGGTCGACAATACTACTTAAAACGAACTCGGAGAATACAAACAAGTCTACAAAGCCTAACTCAAAGGCACAAGGCATGATATAAGCAACAACATTTTCAATATAAATGTCAAGACATGAAGACTGATGACACCTACCAAGAAAGAACTCAAGGAATACGGATGAGTCTACAAAGCCTAATATAAAGGCACAATACTACAAACATCAAACAGAAGAACTCGACAATAGCTCACAAGACCTGAAAAACAAAGTACCCATCAGAACAACAATCAAGTCGACCAGAAGGCAACTTACAGACAAAGCAAGACAAAAGCATCACAACATTAGGATGAAGCCTGACAATATATTAAGCAAAAATATCATCCAAAGTATATTACAAGATCATTACTCAAAGACAAACAAATGTTCTTATTAAGAAGAAGGGGCAACACTTTCATCTGACTAAGTATTTCATTACAAAGATCTTCAACCTCAGGTTTTGACTTTTCCCACTTAGTCAAGAGATCGGCCTCCATAGGATCTTCAATAATTCGGTTCAAAGGAACCTCAGGAGCAAGAGCCCAAACAAAGGAAGCAACATTGTTAATGCATCGTACAAACCCACTCTACACAAACTCATGGAATCGTGAAGACAACACCGGTATTATACTATCCACACCGGTGCTATCATCTCCAGGATAGCAAACAACAGCAATAAGAGGCTTAACAACCTCAAGCAGAGACCTAAGTTGTGCCCGGGCAGAATTCAACTTCCCTTGCAAAGTCTGAACCTATTGTAAAGCCTGGACAAGGTCATGATCAGCACCAGCCCGACTCAACTGAGCTTCAGCCAGCAAATCTTGAGCCTTTTTTAATGTGTCTACAGCAGATTCACTTACATGCTCAGCATTATTTTCAGAAGACCGGAGAGTCTCGGTCATCACCTCCCAATCTCTTTCCCAAGCTTCATGTTGACGTTCGGCATCTGACAAATATCAAACAAATTGTTGACACCGTTTTTCGGCACGTGTCAAATGAGCTAAGACTTGTGTGAATCGGTGGCCATTTTCTATCGGCATCAAGAAGTCATCGGTAAAATTTACCGATGGGAAGGGTAAGTTTGCTGCCAAGGAAAGCTGGATGGTTCTTGCCGATAGAGGTTGATTGGTGAAATCAGGTCACCAAGATTGCAAAGTTGCCGATTGCCGATGAGGGGATGTTGCCGATGCCGATTACCGATGGGTACAGGATGACTTGGCGGTTGACGTCAGTGAAGGATTGCCGGTGGTGAAAGAAGGAAGTTGCGGATTGAAGGAGTCTGCTGATGGAAAGTTTTCATCGAAGCAAAGACATAAGGAAACTGGTGATTTCATACCAATATTATTATTATAGTAGTTTGAGTTTGACTCTTGCATGAGTCGTTTGTTTTCCTTTAAAATAGGTGTGTTTGTTTAGGAAAATAATATTGTTATTTTAGATTCGATTCCTGCGCGGGTCAGTTTCCTTAAAGTTAAGAGTTTGTTTTAGGAAAGGTACGAGTCGTGTCTTTGTACAACTCTCCATGCGGGAGTATAAATATGTGCCCAAGGGCTGCGTGTAAAGGGATCAATCATATCAAATCAAATCAATTTACTCTTATTCTACTTTTACTGCAATTTACCTTTTTGCATTAGTTATAGTTTATCTACGAGTTCTTCAAGCTTCGACGGGTTGCATCACCTTGATCTCCGTCAAATCCTTGTAAGTTCCGCGTGAGAGTATCTCTGAGCTTTGACATCCGGGCGCATCATTGTTGTCTCGTTCAGCTCTGCTCTAGTTATCCTGATCAAGTCCCAATCTTGGCATCCGGGCGCATCGCCGTTGTCTTGATTGAATCTTGTTCTAGTTGTCGTCCTTGTCGATTAACTGGTCAAATCGACTGACACGCCTTGGATATCGAATTTCGGGTATAAGCCCGAGGTGTTCGCAGATCCTAACGCTTTTTGTGTCAACACCTCTTTTGGCACGCCTTGGATATCGAATTTTGGGTATAAGCCCGAGGTGTTCACAGATCCTAACGCTTTTTGTGTCAACACCTCTTTTGGCACGCCCAGTGGGACCCGATTATACAAATTTAGACATCTATCATGGGTGATCATACCGACGTTAACCAAAGGAACGTCATCGAAGTCTCCGAGGCCGATCTAAAAGATGATCAGAAGCTGGCCATGGAGCGGGCTATGGAGGAGTACAAGCAATTGTATCTGAAGTCCTTCAGCCTAAGCAAGAGCGGCGAAGCCATTCAGAAGCAAGATCCGTCGTTGCCACGGCAGGTCACGTTCGATGCCAATCCTGGTAAGTTACAAGAGATGGTTAATTCTGCTTTAAGTCAAGCATTAATTAGCCACTCCAGCGTGCTGTCCAATACCGTCTACAATGCTGTCATGCAATCTTTCAAAGAAGGACAAGCACCCCAATATGTTGGTCCGGCGTATCATCAACCTAGATCGGCATCTATTAGCCCATCGGCAGCCCCAATGGCATCTTCCACTCCCGTGGATCCGTCTACCGATGTGGCTACACCGCCAAGACCAAGTCCTGAAGGCGTCACCAAGCTTAGTGCAGATCCAGTGGCGTCGCCAATGTCATGACCTGCTATCCAGAGTCGTCCAGCACCTACCAACTGGTGGGGTTACGGTATGCCTTCAAATCCATCTGCTGGTTCCAATCTGGTGCAGGGAGATAGTTCAGCTTGGAAGGGCTCTATGGCATCGGCAATGCAGTCACAGCCGGTGGCCCCTATGATGCATTATTCTACGTCCTCTCCAACTGTACAAGTGCCATCAGAAGATTTTCAAGTGATTCCTAGAATACCTCTGATGCCACCATCGGCAAGCCCTATGTCGATGCAACATACTACAGCAACTGGGAGTCAACCTATGGTTGCAAATCCTCAAGCCGGAGTACTAGCACATCAAGGTAGCCAACTTGTTGATTACTCTAAGATGCAGGAGCAACAGATGCCAGTTAGCTATCAGCCATCGGTAAGTCACATGCCGATGATTTATAATTCTGGATGGGCCAATCAGCTGTCGGTTCTACAGCCTGGCATACCAATGTATCAGTATGGAGGTCCAGCGAACACTCAGAGTGGACCATCGGTACAACAACCGATGAATATGATGACTCAACCCAATCTGCTAAGTGTGCAAAATTATCCATTGGTAAATCAACCGATGCATAGTGTCCAAATGATTGGTGCTGCGCCCGTGACAACTACTCCGAACCATCTTCTGCCAAGACCTGAAGAGGCGCGTCAGCCGACTCCACCAGTCAACAACCAGCCAATGAGTCGACAGGAGCAGGACGCATATTGGACCGATAAGATCGCCGAAGTGATGAAAGAACAATTCGGCATTAAACCCAAGGTTAATACATATGCTTATCGGACACCGTATCCTCCGGCTTATGATTTGATTCCTCTCCAAAATCAGTATTAAGTTCTCTGGCCAAGATGATACGTCAACGATGGAGCACATTAACCGCTTCATTATCCAGTGCGGAGAAGCTGCCAGTAGGGAGGAGTTGAGGGTGAGATTGTTCTCTTCATCATTGTCTGGATCAGCGTTCACATGGTTTATATCATTACCTCCAAACTCTGTGATTACATGGGCAGATCTAGAGAGGTAGTTTCCCAAATACTTCTTCACTGGCATACATGAGAAGAAGCTTACCGATTTGGTCAAGCTGAGGCAACACAATGACGAATCGGTAGAGAACTTTGTTCAGAGGCTGCGCGACGTAAAGAACAAATGCTACAGCCCAACTCTTGATGATCGACAACTAGCAGATTTGGCTTTTCAAGGACTACTGCCGCATATCAAAGATAAGTATGCGTCTCAAGAGTTTGAAAGCTTGGGTCATCTGGTGCAAAGAATTGCCGATCAAGACGTCAAGGCCTTTGAACCCAGGAAGACTTGGAACAAGAAGGTGACCTTCATTGAACAAGAAGAAGAGTCTGGATCCGATGAAGAGCTAAGCATCGGTGCGGCCGAATGGGTGAAGGACAAGAAATCTGTGTCTTGTCCGTTCGGCCAGAAAGAAGCTAAAAGGTTCACCTTTGACATCACTAAGGCCGATAAGATGTTTGATTTATTACTTCAAGAGGGGCGGATCAAGTTAGCGCCTAACCAAGTAATTCCATCGGCTGAAGAGCTCAGGAAGATCAGGTACTGTAAGTGGCACAATGCAACTTCTCACAGTACCAATGACTCCAAAGTATTCAGGCAGCAATTGCAGTCAGAGATTGAATCTGGACGCATCAAATTTGAAAATTCTAAAGTCCAGAAACCGATGAAGATTGATCAGCACCCGTTTCCAAATAACATGGTGGAAACTAGTGGAAAAACTAAAGTGCTGACATCGGCAGCTGCCAAAAAGAATGCATCGGTAGATCCTAACCATCAAGTGGCTGAGAGCGATGAGAGGAGGTTTGCCGATGACAAAAAGGGCAAGAAAGTTGCCGACGAGGGTAGCAGTGCCAACAGGGCTCCTGGTGTTATAATCACGCATAAGCAGCCAAGGCGAGACTATCGGCAATCACATGAAGAGCGATATCAGCAAGAAGAAGAGGAGCACCAAGAATGGTTACGGCATAGGGATCACTGGAAGTGTCCCTTCTTCGTTCACTGTTGGGAAGAAGGCATCAAGCTACCTACTGCCGATAACTGTTCCGAATGCAACGGGTACTACGCTGCCGATCGGTCAGGTAAGAAACCTTGTTTTGATGATCGTGCCAAGCCGCTTAGAGAGAAGAAGTCGGCACATGATCGACTGGGGGGCAAGCTCAGTGCCTATAACAGACTTGGCAGACGCATTGATCCAGAGGAGCTTGAGGAGATGGCCAACGCCAGAGTACCTGATGAAGAAGTGTTCTCAAGAGATCCAAACATCGGGAGAAGAACCGATGTAGGCAGTGAAGGGCAGCATCAGCCTGTCTAGAAAACTAAGCTTCCTCAATGGTGCCCTAAGGGTCTGACAAAGACTCAGAAAAGGAGGATTCAGCGTGAACGCCGAATCGACTTATATGACAATGAAGGACCTTCAAGGCAGAAGCAGTGGAGGCCAAAGTGCAAAGACAGGGATCCATCGGCAGAAATCAATATGGTTGTCATATTGCCGATGGAGTTTGTGGCACCTATCAGCGGTGATGAAGAGACTGCTGAAACGGCATAGTTGGTGCTGGATCTGATGACAGCTGTCTTCGAGAAGCCTGCCAATGATGAAAGGCAGCACCTAAGGGCTCTATTCGTTAAAGGCAAGGTGGATGGACAGCCTATGACAAAGATGCTGGTAGATGGTGGGGCATCAATAAACATAATGTCGTATGTCGTGTTCAGAAAGCTTGGGAAAGGCGACCAAGACTTAGTCAAGACCGACATGAAGCTCAAGGATTTTGAAGGCAACGTGTCAATAGCTATGGGAGTTGTATGTGTTGAGTTGACTATCGGCAGTAAAACTTTGCCGACAACATTTTTTGTAAACAGTGGCAAAGGCACCTACAACTTGCTCCTAGGAAGGGATTGGATCCACGCTAATTGCTGCATTCCTTCCACCATGCATCAAAGTCTTGTGCAGTGGGTCGGAGACAAGATTGAAGTCGTCCGCAGTGAAGCCCCATCGACCGTTGCGTCAGCGGAATCGGATACTTATGAGCAAACCAGATGCATATCAGGCGAAGCTTGGGACAAGGAGTTCCTCAGGGTTGCCGATTATCGCATTACACCGATCCAAGCAGTCGGTCTCGAAGAAGAGTTTTAATGGATCGGTTCGCTGACGATGGAAAACTGGGGCAGGGCTTCACATCCGCCAATGATTTATTCGAGATAGACATCGGCGATGGTAGTAAACCTATGCCTACTTTTATTAGTGCTAAGTTGGATTCCCAATGTAAACAACAGTTGACCGATTTATTAAAGGAATACAAAGATTGTTTTGCTTGGGATTATACATAAATGCCTAGTTTAGACCGATCGATAGTCGAACATCGATTACCTATTAAGTCCGGTTTCCAACCACATCGGCAACCTGCGCGCCGATGCAATCCTACTATTTTACCTGACATTAAGGCTGAGATTACAAAGTTAATCGAAGCTGGGTTTATTCGGCAATGCCGATATGCCGAATGGATTTCTAATGTGGTTCCTGTTTATAAGAAAAATGGAAAACTTCGTGTTTGTATTGATTTCAGGAATCTCAACAAGGCTACGCCGATGGATGGGTACCTGATGCCCGTTGCCGATTTGCGGATCGATGCTGCTGCTGGACATCAAATTATTAGCTTTATGGATGGTAATGCTGGGTATAATCAAATATTCATGGCTGAAGAAGACATATCCAAGACTGCTTTCAGATGTCCAGGTCACGTCGGCTTATTTGAATGGGTTATCATGACTTTTGGCTTGAAGAATGCCGGTGCTACTTATCAAAGAGGGATGAATTTCATCTTTCATAAGTACATCAGTACGATAGTTGAAATCTACATTGATGATGTGGTGGTCAAGTCTGGAAATTTTGAAAAGCATCTTGCCGATTTGCAAAAAATCCTTGAATGCACGAGGGAATATGGGTTGAAGATGAATCCTAACAAGTGTGCATTTGGTGTATCGGTGGGTCAATTTCTGGGTTTTATGGTGCATCAGAGAGGCATCGGAATCGGCAAGAAATCCATTGATGCAATTAATAAAGTGGTTGCTCCTACAAATAAGACTGAGCTGCAATCCTTGATCGGCAAGATTAATTTCATCAGAAGATTTGTATCTAACTTATCCGGTAAGATTAAACTTTTAGTCCATTGTTAAGGCTGAAAGCCGATCAAGAGTTTACATGGAAGGAGGAACAGCAGTTAGCCTTGGAGGAGATCAAGAAATATTTGGTAAACCCTCTAGTCTTGATACCACCTCAACACGGGAGGCCTTTCAAGTTGTATTTGTCTGCCGATGACGGTGTTATCGGATCGGCTTTAATTCAAGAGTTTGAAGGGAAAGAGCGTGTGATATATTATTTGAGCAGAAGGTTAGTGGATGCTGAGACCAGGTATTCGGCCATAGAGAGATTATGCTTATGTTTATATTTCTCTTGCATTAAATTGAGGCATTATTTATTATCGGCTGAATGCACCGTTATCTGCAAAGATGATGTGGTTAAGTACATGCCGTCGATGCCGATATTAAGTGGAAGAATTGGTAAATGGATTCTGGCACTTTCAGAGTTTGACCTAAGGTATGAATCGGCTAAGGCTATTAAGGGTCAGGTAATGGCCGATTTTGTTACTCAGCATTGCAATGTGGTAAGCTCTGTAGAGATTGCTCCTTGGACTTTGTTCTTTGATGGATCTACGTGCAAGGACGGAGCAGGTATCGGTATTCTCTTAATTTCACCCCGAGGGTGGAAGTATGATATTTCATTGCCGATTATTGCCTCTTCAACAAACAATCAGGCCGAGTACCAAGCTCTGCTAAAGGGGTTGGAATTACTTAGGGAGGTACATGCCGATGCTGTTGAAATTTTTGGTGATTCCATGTTGGTAATTAATCAATTTACTGGGACATATGAATGCCGAAGTCAAGCTTTAATTGCAACCCATGAGAGGTGTTTGCAGTTATTGAAAGAATTCAAGGAGTACCGCCTTGAGCATATTCCTAGATTGCATAATGAAGAGGTCAATCGGTTAGCACAGAACGCTTCAGGATATCAGCCGATTCAAGAAGTCATGGCATCGGTGATGGTTGCCGATGACTGGAGAAAGGAGATTGTCGATTACTTAAGGGATCCATCCAAGAAAGTTGAAAGGCGTCTAAGATTTCAAGCCACCAAGTATGTGCTCCTTGACAATGAGTTGTATTATCGGACAATTGATGGAGTCTTGCTTAGATGCCTTGGTAAAGAGGAATCAAAAGAGTTGATGGGCGAAATCCATGAAGGTGTGTGTGGAGCACATCAATCGGCATTCAAGATGAAGTGGATGATCAGGCGGAATGCATATTATTGGCCGACGATTCTTGAAGATTGCTTCAACTATTTTAAAGGATGCCAAGATTGTCAGAAGTTTGGTAACGTCCAGAGAGCACCTGCATCGGCAATGAATCCTATAATCAAGCCTTGGCCATTCAGAGGATGGGCTATTGATCTCATCGGCCAGATTTATCCACCGTCAAGCAAGGGGCATAAGTTTATACTGTTGCTACCGATTACTTCACGAAATGGGTGGAGGCGATTCCTTTGAAGAAGGTAACATCGGCAAACATGGTGGATTTTGTGAAAGAGCACATTGTTTATCGATTCGGTATTCCTCAAACTATTACTACCGATCAAGGAACCATGTTCACATCGGGAGAGTTTGATGAATTTGCTGCCAGTATGGGGTTCAAGGTATTAAACTCTTCTCCTTATTATGCTCAAGCTAATGGTCAGGCTAAAGCAACTAATAAGGGAGTCATCAAGCTTATCAAACGCAAGATTGAAGAGAACCCTAGAAGGTGGCATGTGGTGTTAAGTGAGGCCTTATGGTCGTATCGGATGGCTTGTCATGGTGCAACCAAAGTTTCGTCGTATTCGTTAGTCTATGGAATTGATGATGTCCTGCCTTGGGAGATTAAAACTGGTTCTAGGCGATTGTCTTTTCAGGATCAATTGACGACCGATGATTATACTACTCTTATGAAAGATGAGTTAGAAGACTTAGCAGGTTATCGGTTGAGGGCTTTGATCAGCCTTGAAGAAAACAAGAGAAGGGTTGCTAGATGGTATGACAAGAAGGTGAAAGTAAAGCAATTTGCCGATGGTGATCTGGTATGGAAGTTGATTTTACCGATTGGGACTAAGAGTTCTAAGTTTGGAAAATGGTCTCCTAATTGGGAAGGTCCTTATCGGATAAAGCAGTCTGCTCCTGGCAATGCCTATATTTTGGAAACTCTCAAAGGAGTTGCATTTCCTAGAATGATCAACGGAAAATACTTAAAGAAATATTACCCTAGTATTTGGGTAGATGCATAAAATGCTCAGTTGAGTGCCGATGGAAAGAGAAGTTATATAAACATCGGTAAAAGTTGTACTGACATTACATCGCAGAGCAAAATCAAGTATCAATGTTACAGTTGCTGATATAATAAATTGTAATAAATTACAACAAGGGTTGGATAACTGATATCGCACGCAGGCGAATTTGTTCTATTTCCTCCATCTCCTTGGCATCGGCATCGGCAGAGCCCTCGACTAGCTTGATTTTCTTCTTCAATAAAATGGCTTATCGGGCATTTTGGTCTCTTTCTTGCCGCAGAGCCCTGATGGTGTCGGACAGTTGGGCTTTCTTCTGATTGGCTGTGCTTAGAGCTTCTTCAACCTTTTTCAACTCAGCCAGTAGCTCTTCTTTCCTTGCCAATAACTGAGTAATTTCTTGCTCGAGATTGGTGCTGGAGACTTCTGCTTGGCCGATGCTCTTGTGCTTTCCGTCGGCAATACTTTTAAACTTGAGCTTCTCTTCCTCAGTCTGGGATTGGGCAGCCCTATCAGCTATGTGACGGGAGAGCCTCTGGTATTGGAGTTGCTTGCTATCGAGGAAAGTTGCCTGGAAGATTGTTTCTTCTGTATCGGCAGGGAGGTGGCCTTGGATATCCTTGAAAGTTGTCCTTGCTGCAGTTGAATCCTGGATGAGCTGGGATGTATCTTGTTGCATCAAGGAAAGCAGTGCTTCGAGTTTGGATTTGACCTCTGCCGATAGAGCTGGAGCAGAACTTTCTTCGTCCTCATCCTCATCGGGAATGTTGATAGCGAAGGAGAATAGGCTGTCTGCTCAAACGAGCCCTTCTTGGTGTTCATCCTCGTCCTGGAGGTTGATGCCGAAGGAGAACAGGCTGTCTGGGGAGTCTTGTGCCTAAAATGGAAGAAGTTACAATATGCCGATTATAAGGTTATGTTACAGGTTTTAGGTAACCAACTTACCATTTTGAAGCGAATTTCTTGCCTGGGACTTGACATGTCGGCTGGTACAGCCTCATCCTGGAGATCGGCAGCAGTTGCCGATGAGTGAGCTTCTGTTGGGGGAGCAGTTGACGCCATTATTGCTGGCGTTGCTTCCGTTGTAGTAGCTGGCTCCTGTGGTGGCGACGCTGTTCTCTCATCTGGAATTTCGGCTGGTGAAGGTGCCGATGTCAATGTTGCTTCCGCCGTTGCAGCAGGTGGTATTTCCTGATCAGGAATGTCGTCCAGTGGCTGATCAGGGGTGGGGGCCGATGATGGTTCTACTGCTGGCGCATCGGTATCTGAGGTGGCTAGTCTCAGGCACCTTTTCTTTCTCGGTGCAGCGGTGGGAGAACCAGCCCGTTTTGATGAAGCCTGGGGGGCATCGGCAGCAGGACTTGCTTGTGCGCTTGGAGCAGCTGCCGATGACCTCATTGCCTGAGAAAGTTTAGCGCAGGTTATACAAAGTAAAATGTTGCCGATGAAGCAGTATGTGATCGGTATAAGTAAAGATGAGATTTACTGCAAAAACACGTGTCAAGGCAGCAGCAGCAGCCGATGTAGCCTTGGTTTTTGCAGGCGTCGATTTGGGTACCTTCAGGGGGGTGAAGGCAGCCAGTGTGGGGGCGTTATTGCCGATGAGTGATATAGGGCTCATCATTCGGAGATTGAAGTGCTTGCCACTATTGCTCGTCTTAGGGATCGGATCGTCAACCTGTCAAGCATAAAGAGGTCAGATGCCGATGATAAGAATAAAGTAATGAGGAATGCATCGAGATTAAAAACTTACTGCATCGTCGGGGATGATGTGGTTGGCGTCAATCATATGCCGGTAGTAGTGTGATGACTTGGAAAATAATTGATATCTCCATTCTTGCCACAAGCATTTATATTCATTCGTGATGAAGGATGTTGGTGACCAGGAGGATAAGTCAATATCTGACGTATCGGCATTGGGAGGAAGATTGATGACCTTGTTCCAATCTATGGTGCTAGAAATGACTTGTCTTGGCTTTACAACCTTGGCATAGCAAAGCTTGATCGGTAGTTGGCCAAATGCCAGTTGTCTTGCCGCTACCGATGGGTAGTAGAATTCGAAGGATGGAGGAGCGTTCTTCCCAGTCCCAAAAATAATGACTAGAATGGCTCGGGGAAGAATACTGGCCTTCATGATTATCTGATTTTGAGGCACATTCCCATCGGTAAGGTTGAACAGCAGCGGGAATCGGTTGTCCTCATCAATGTATGGCCACCAGAGCCATTCCGAAGCAGGGATTCCGTTGTAAAATTTCTGGAAGAACAGATCAAATTGCTCTGCATCGGCATCGATCCCTGGTAGCATTATGATGGCCTCTCCGAAGTTGAGTGGAGGGCGAGTTGCCGATTCATCGTTCCCGTATTTGTAATTTTCTGATATGTCCCTTGGGAATTGCTCAGCAAACAAGTCAAACTGGAGGACTTTGTACATGTGTGCATTTAACCACATGTTTATGAACCACCAGGGGCCTCCAAGGTTGCCGATGGGCTCACCTAACAACAGCTTATTGGACGCTTGGTGTAGAAGGCGGTACACTGATCCAAGAAGATATCGGCCGAGAGGGAGTCTTGTTCCATCGGCTAGAAGCTCTGCTGCTGGGAGGTACATTGTGGTCGGTCCAACTGTTTTGCCACAGAAGATAAACTTCTCTAGCCACATGTTAAGGAAGATAGCGTGTTCTCTTTGGTTTACCGATCTAGTCTTTTGGTGCTCTTGAATATAACCGGTCCAGCCACCGATGTTCCGTGTGTTCACTTTATACTCAGCTTTCTGATGGAATAAAGTTGAGACATCATCGGAAGAAACATCAAGGCCGGTCAGCATGTGCACATCGGCAAGGGTAGGGTGGCTGGTCCATGTCTGAATAGGAAGGCGTTCATGGTGTCAGACCAGAAATAGGAGGCCGCTATCAGCATGTTCTCGTTTTTTCTCCATATCGGCAATGGAGAGCCTGATGCATTAATCCAGATTGCGCTCTGACCAGTAGACTTGCTGTGTTCTAATGACCCTAAGGTACCAGTTCTTCCACCCCTTGGTAGGCTTGGGCCATGAATGGAAGGCGTCCTTCCATAACCCTAAACTGAAGCTTTTAAATCTAAATGGAATACGGTTGGCTTCTACATTGATCAAATAGCTAGGGTCAGGATTTCCCATTGGGCCTAGACAGGTGAAGCTGGACTGCTCGAGAGGGATTACTACTTTGTTGTACAGTTCTTAGGTTTCGAAAAGAAAAGAGAAGAAGGAATCAAAGAAGGAAAGGGGAAGATTATGGATTCATACGGACAAGGACTTGCAGAAAGAGAAAGGAGGAAATGGATTTACCTTGGGGATGTCGAATTGGATCGCCATTGGAGTTGGGGAATTCTTGTGGTTCGTACTTGATTTGGGGAGAGTACTGTTGCTTGAGCTCGAGAAGGTGTTCTTCGGAGAAGATGCCGAGGTTGAAGACGCCGCGGTTGAAGATGGAGGTAGATGAAAAGTGAAAGAGGGCCTAGGGTAAAAAGTAAGTTGGGTCGTGGTGATTCTTATAGGCCTAGGTCAGGGGGTATTTTGGAGTTTCTGCTCATACTGTACAGGAATGTGGAGAGGCCTGCGGTGGATGTGCGCGATAATCAAGGAGATATTGTCAGATTTGCAACTGTTTGCGCTATGATCGAGGGATTTTATTAATAAATTGCGGTTCTGCGTGCGGGGATCGAGGGAGTTGTGCAGTTATCTCGGAAGGAACGGCTACAGTGGAAAAAATTTCGGCCCATAAAATATTCTACACTCCGAAATTGGGGGGCATGTGTTGACACCGTTTTTCGGCACGTGTCAAATGAGCTAAGACTTGCGTGAATTGGTGGCCATTTTCTATCAGCATCAAGAAGTCATCGGTAAAATTTACCGATGGGAAGGGTAAGTTTGCTGCCAATGAAAGCTGGATGGTTCTTGCCGATAGAGGTTGATTGGTGAAATCAGGTCACCAAGATTGCAAAGTTGTCGATTGCCGATGAGGGGATGTTGCCGATGCCGATTACCGATGGGCATGGAATGCCGATGGGTATAGGATGACTTGGCGGTTGACGTCAGTGAAGGATTGTCGGTGGTGAAAGCAGGAAGTTGCGGATTGAAGGAGTCTGCCGATGGAAAGTTTTCATCGAAGCAAAGACATAAGGAAACTGGTGATTTCATACCAGTATTATTATTATAGTAGTTTGAGTTTGACTCTTGCATGATTCGTTTGTTTTCCTTTAAAATAGGCGTGTTTGTTTAGGAAAATAATATTGTTATTTTAGATCCGATTCCTGTGCGGGTCAGTTTCCTTAAAGTTAGGAGTTTGTTTTAGGAAAGGTATGAGTCGTGTCTTTGTACAACTCTCCATGCGGGAGTATAAATATGTGCCCAAGGGCTGCGTGTAAAGGGATCAATCATATCAAATCAAATCAATTTACTCTTATTCTACTTTTACTGCAATTTACCTTTTTTGCATTAGTTATAGTTTATCTACGAGTTCTTCAAGCTTTGACGGGTTGCATCATCTTGATCTCCGTCAAATCCTTGTAAGTTCCGCATAGGAGTATCTCTGAGCTTCTACATCCGGGCGCATCGCTGTTGTATCGTTCAGCTCTGCTCTAGTTATCCTGATCAAGTCCCAACCTTGGCATCCGGGCGCATTGCCGTTGTCTTGATTGAATCTTGTTCTAGTTATCGTCCTTGTCGATTAACTGGTCAAATCGACTGGCACGCCTTGGATATCGAATTTCGGGTATAAGCCCGAGGTGTTCGCAGATCCTAACGCTTTTTGTGTCAACACCTCTTTTGGCACGCCTTGGATATCGAATTTTGGGTATAAGCCCGAGGTGTTCGCAGATCCTAACGCTTTTTGTGTCAACACAAATAAACAAAGGTAATTTGGCAAAATCAAAACAAGTAAAAGAACGAATGATACCAGCAAGTCGGGACTTTAGATCAGCAATTTCATCCGAAGCTCGAGTAGTAGCAGACTCCTGCAACTCTTTCACTCAAACCAATTCAGCCTTTACACAAGACAACTCGGCCTCAGCTCTACCATTGCTACCCTGAATAAGGTTAGCCGACCTCTCTTCTTGAGGACCAAATAGAACATCTTGATCCTGATGGAAAGTCTGCTGACAAAAATAAAGATAAGGGAAAAGCAACGAGAAAAACAGAAATACGAAACAAAGATCATCGAAAGCACCTTGAACTCCGTGCCATATTCTCAAGAAAAAGATTCCCAGGTTGAAAGCAACCTACCAATCCGCTCAGACTGAGCAGACAAAGGAACACAATAATCAACCGCGGGAAAAACTTGTGACTTCCCAAGAGACACATCAGTCATATCGGTACCACAGGGAGCCGCTAGATCACCTACAACAAAGAAGTCAACATAGAGATATATGAAAAACCAAAGAGGACAGAAAGTAAATCTACCTTGAGAAGACAACTTCAAATCTACGACAACTTTAGAAGAAGAGGAGCCATCTAAAGGAACGCTGCAATCAAAAATATCGCAAGTCTTTACAAAGAACTTAGTAAACATCAAAGAAATAAGCAAAAGAAAGGAAATGTACCTAGAAGATTTCTTGATTTGAGCCACAGTTTGAGAGAAAGATAACTTGGGAATAGCAAAATCAAAACCATCGTCAAAAGATGGTAAGACAAAAGAAGAGGGTATAGCAGAAGCAAAAGGAACATCAGCAGACACCCGACTACATTAGAGGACCAAGCGTCAGCAAGCATCATAAAAATAAAAGCACATAAAAGAAAAAAAAGAAGGAAAATACTTACCCAGAAAGACTCAAGGGGTCACCCGATTCATCTTCAGTCGAAAGAGCCAAATACCCATCTGCAAATCAGAAAGCAAAAATCAAGAGACAAAAGACAGACAAGAGAAACAAAAAGAACTCGATTCACCAAGAGACAAAAGACAAATAAGAGAAACAACAGAACTCGGCATAAAGATAACCTGACAAAGAACCCTGGCGAGCAGACCATCGCGTTTTCGGTCGAGGAGGTTTAATGGTTGCATCCAAATGTCCTCGCTTTGGAGAGGCAACACGAGAACCAGTAGCAGCATCAATATCATCATCATCTTCATCATCCAAATTTCCACCATCATCAGTAGCAAGCACATCGAGAGCAAAGTCATGACCGTAACACTACAAAGTAAAAGTACCCCAGATCAAAATAATAAAACAAAGAAAACAGATCAAGGATGCAAAAAAGCTTATATCAGATGGAGGATTGGCAGCACTATACTCCTGAATCATGACAAGAAGAATAACAACACTACCTAATACTCTATTCATCATCTTGAGAACAACATCATCTGAAAGTTCAGTCTCGAGGATAAGGCGAGACGAATCAGAAGGACCACTATATTCAAAACCTAGATGATCCCTTTTCATCAAAGGCTGAACTCGGCGACGCAAGAAGCTAGCAACAATACCATTGCCTATCAAACCGGATTCCTTCAAGAAACTAAGACGATCAATCAAATGCTTAAGAGCTTGTTTTTCAGAAGAGGAAATTTTATCAGACCAACAAGGAAGGGAAACTGGGAGAGAAGATAAATCAAAAGGCTTAGGAAACGATGGCTGAGAAACATAAAACCACCTTTCAGTCCAATCACGGACAGAATCGGATAGGGACAAAAAAGGAAAGGCATTTTTGTGACCCTGCCTAGATTGAATCAGGCAGCAGCCACAACTAGGAACCTTCGACCTACCAGTAAAATGAACCCGAAAGAAATAGCAGAAAAACAAGAGACAAGGAGGGATTCCTATGAAAGCCTCACCAAGATGCACGAAGCAAGAAATGAAGAGGATAGCATTAGGAACAAGATGATGAAGTTGGAGACCATAGAAATCAAGGAACTGAATTAAGAAGTCAGATGGTGGAAAACAAAGTCCAGATCTGACGTAAGAAACAAAAAGAAGAGATTAATCAGGAGATGGGTTTGGGACGATCGATCACCAGGCAACTGACAGATAGCCGATCTTGAAAGAAGACCTTGTGCAATTAAGTGATCAAGATCACTTTGCTGAACGGAAGATTTCAGGATCCCTTTACCCTTCATTGCAAAATTAATCCAGGGAGAACGACAGAAGAAGGTTAAACCAAAACAAAGGACAGAAATTTCCTATTAGTTGGAGAAAGACACAGTAACAAAGGGCAAAGGAACTTAAATAAAGATAAAACAAAGAGATTGGTTCCCATAAATAGTCGGTACTCAGAAGCAGCAATTATGGAAAAATAGCGGAACGGTTACCAAAAACCATCACTTCCTAAAACTACGCATCGGAAAAGGAAAAAACAATGGTCAGATCAGGACAACCACAGCCGAGTACCATAAAACTTTTGCACCCTGTAGAATATAGCATGACAAGAAAGCGGTTAGCCGGAGATGAAAACAACTCGGCAGAACGTAAGATGAACAGATTAGTGAGAACCCTTTATTGAGAAGTATCGGCACATAGCCGGTTTTACATCAGAATACAGTGCCTCAACATATACAGAAGTACCCTGACAAGCGGGGAGTAGTAGAATCAAAAGTAAAAATTACACAAACCGGAACCGATAATTGTTGTGCAGGAAAAAGCAGCTCGAAAGCGCTTGATTTTAGATGAGAGGAAGCACATCCTTGCTAATTGAATGAAGTAGAACTAAGAAGTCGTCCAAGACGGGCATCATTAAGGACAGCAAATCCAGAACAACCCGAAAGGAAGCACAAACAAGCGATTGAAGGGTCCATGACAGTACACACCAATACCATCACAAGGCCTACACCATTTGCTTTGGCTCCTTCCATAGAATTCTACCACCTTAGAACTAGCCTGCAACTAGTCTCTATTACAAGATCTACACCATTCACCAGATTACAACCAAGAAAGGGAAGAAAGAAGCCCGGGGGCTCGTCAAGATCGCCCACTACAATATCCATGATACAACAAGGACCTCCTAAAGGAAAAATAGAAGATATGTGACAAGGAAACCATACTACAGCTATTTATAGAAGAAAAATAGGTGCACATACACCAGGTCCATGAAGAAAAGACGACAATAGCAATAGTACATAAATGGAGCAGTAAAGGCAAAAGATTCTACAAGGACTACATGGATGAAATACAAATGGCTACAATAAAAGCAGTACATCAGGGTACTAGATAGAATATCTAGAAGAATATTCCAAGGACAATCATACAACCAGAAACACTCATTGGATACCAAAAATAACTCGGTCAGTAATCTTACCGATACAACAACCAGAAGCTACCAATACAAGGCCAATATAAACCTCATCTACAACAAAAGACCACAAGTGACAAAAAGTAAAGGCTACAACCAGGGTAATATCATGTCTACCACCAAAGAAGGCCTAATACCCGGACATAAACCTTACATGTCAAGACAACCCAAAACCTCAACACAAGCATGAAGAAGTGTTGGATCTCAGGCAGAAAACCACTCCTAGCAAATGAGATTGGACAGCTCCAGCTTTAGCCTTTCCAGCAGAAATTTGGTGCAAGCATGCACAGCTAGGAGGATGGAACATACAACTTCAACCAACTCAGGAGCGGCAACGGTTACAGCCCGGAGTTCAGCGGATAGATAGAGAAGGCATGGAAGCCATATCACAAGACTTCTTCTACCTGCTACACCAAACTTCCCAGGAAAATCTAACCGAGGAGTTAGTCTACCTCCAACTCCTTTCACAAGAATTCTTCTACCTACTCAAATACCGGAAAACGGACATAAGCCCGGGGGTTGCTCAGTTTCACTCAGTAGCATGATCATTAAAAAGAAAGAGGAGAACTCTAGAGATCAAACTACCAGTGCAAGCACAACGCAATATTGTTGACACCGTTTTTTGGTATGTGTCAATATGGACCGGGTGCATTGAATCAGTAAGGAGATAGTCTTTGTGTCCTATCGGCACTAAGAATACTATCGGTTAGGTTACCGATGGGAGCAAATGAAGTTACCGATGGTAGATTTAGTTGAAGAAAGCGTCAAGGAAAAAAGAAGGCTATTTGCCGATAGGAAGATATTGCCGATGGCTGCAGGATGATGTGGCAGACGTCAGCAGGATGTTGCCAATGGTAATGGAAGAAGGTTACAAATTGGAAAAAGTCTGCCGATGGAAAGTTTCATCGTAAGGAAGATGGATATGGAAACAGATGATTTTATGCCAGTATTATTGTTATAGTTTGAGTCTGACTCTTGCATAAGTCATTTGTTTCCCTAAAGATAGGTATTATTATTATAGTTTGAATCTGACTCTTGTGCGAGTCGTTTATTTCCTTAAAAATAGGAGTTTTGTTTAAGGAAGGTATGAGTCGTGTCGGTTTACAACTCCTCTTGATGAGGTATAAATATGTACCGAGGGGTGGTGTAAAAAAGAGATATACACAATCAATCAAAGAAGTTTACTATTTTCATCTACTTTTCCAGCAATTTATGTTTACTGCATTAGTTCTAGTTCATCTACGAGTTCTTACGAGGTGTTGACGAATTTCTGTCAAGCTTTGCAAGATCCGCGTTGGGAGCAAATCAGAGCCTTGACGTCCGGGCGCATCGCTGTCGTCTCGCTCAAGTTTGTTCTAGTTATCGTCCTTGTCGATTAACTGGTCAAATCGACTGGCACACTTCGGATATCGATTTTGGGTATTAGCCCGACGTGTTCGCAGCCTCGACGGTTTTTGTGTCAACACGTCTTTTGGCACGTTCGGTGGGACCAATAATATATCTTCAGGCCACGGTTTAACCTATATCAGGCTTATGGGGGACACTGACATCAATCCGCGCAATGTCATTGAAGTCTCCAAAGCAGATCTGAAAGATGATCAGAAGCAGGCTATGGAGGAGTACAAGCAGTTGTATCTGAAGTCCTTCAGACTAAACAGGAGCGGCGAAGCTATCTAGAAGCAAGATCCACCGTTGCCACGGCAGGTCACCTTCGACGCCAATCCTGGTAAATTACAAGAGATGATTAATTCTACATTAAATCATGCGTTAATTAGCCACTCCAGTGTGCTGTCCAACACTGTATACAATGCTGTTATGCAATCTTTCAAAGAAGGACAGGCACCCCAGTATGTTGGTCCAGCGTATCATCAACCTGGATCGGCATCTGCTACAAATTCATCGGTGGTTCCAGTGGCATCTTCCCAACCTGTGGATCCAACTGCCGATGAGGTTACGCCTCCAAGATCGAGCCCTGTAAGTATCACTCGATTGAGCACAGATCAGATGGTATCGGCAATGTCAGGGCCCGCAACTAAGAGTAAGCCAACTCCCGCCAACTAGTGGGGATACGGTATGCCTCCAAATCCATCTGTCGACTCTAATGTGATCCAAGGTAACAATACAGCGTGGAAGAGCCCCATGGCATCGGCAATGCCTGCACAGCCGATGATCCCGATGACACATTATGCTACGTCCTCTCCAACTGTGCAGTTGCCATCAGAAGATCTTCAGATGGTGATACCCAAAGTGCCTTATATGTCACCATCGGCAAGTCCTTTGCCGATGCAACAAGGCACGACAACTGGAAGTCAACCCATGGTAGTGGTGAATCCTCAAACTAGAGTACCAGCACACCAAGGTGGCCAATTTGTTGACTACTCTAAGGTACAGGAGCGACAGGCACCGGTTAGCTATCAACTATCGGCGAATTACCTGCCGATGACTTGTAATCCTGGATGGACTGCTCCAACACCGATTCAACAATAGGTGGTACAACTTGGGTATCAGTACCTGGAGAACGCTCAGAGTGGAACATTGGTGCATCGGCCGATGAATATAATGCCACAGTACATCCCAGTGGGTGTATAAAGTTATCCATCGACAAATCAGTCGATGATTAATACTCAGCGAGTTGGTGCTACGCCTGCGCCAAACATTCCAGCTTATTTGCCGCCAAGATACAAGGAGGCGTATCAACCAGCTCAGCCAATCAACATCCAGCCAATGCATCGGCAAGATCAAGATGCATATTGGACCGATAAGATCGCCGAAGTGATGAAAGAACAATTCGGCATCAAACCTAAAGTTAACACGTATTCTTATCGGACGCCATACCCTCCGGCATATGATTTGATTCCTCTCCCAAATCGGTACAAGGTGCCGGATTTCACAAAGTTTTCTGGCCAAGATGACACGTCAACAATGGAGCACATCAACCGCTTCATTATTCACTGTGGAGAAGCAGCCGGCAGGGATGAACTGAGGGTAAGATTGTTCTCGTCATCATTATCTAGATCGGCATTTACGTGGTTTATTTCACTGCCTCCAAATTCTGTGATTACTTGGGCCGATCTAGAGAAGCAGTTTCATAAGTACTTCTTCGCCGGCGTGCATGAGAAGAAGATTACCGATTTAGTCAAACTAAGGCAACGTAACGATGAATCGGTAGAAAGCTTCGTCCAGAGGTTGCGAGATGTAAAGAACAAGTGCTATAGCTTGGTACTTGATGATCGGCAATTGGCAAATTTGGCATTCCAGGGATTGCTGCCACACATCAAAGACAAATATGCATCTCAAGAGTTTGAGAGTCTGAGCCATCTCGTGCAGAGAATTGCCGATCAAGACATTAAAGCTTTAGAACCTAGGAAAAATTCGAATAAAAAGGTGTCCTTTATTAGGCAAGAAGAAGATGCCGAATCGGATGAGGAACCAAGTATCGGCGCTGCTGAATGGGTAAAAAACAAGAAGCCGGTGTCATGTCCGTTTGGCCAGAAGGAAGCTGAAAAGTACACTTTTGATGTCACCAAGGCCGATAGGATATTTGATCTTTTGCTTCAAGAGGGGCGGATTAAGCTGTCGCCTAATCAAGTGATTCCATCGGCTGAAGAGCTCAAAAGGATTAGGTGTTGTAAGTGGCATGATGCAACTTCGCACAATACCAATGACTGCAGAGTCTTTAGGCAGCAATTGCACTCAGAAATCGAGTCTGGGCATATCAAGTTTGAAAATTCTAAAGCCCAAAAGCCGATGAAGATCGACCAGCACCCATTTCCTAATAATATGGTGGAAACTAGTGGAAAGGTTAAAGTGCTGACGTCGGAAGCTGCCAAGAAAAGCGCATCGGTGGATCCTGAACATCAGATAGCTGCGCATGATGTAAGAAAGAAGGGATTTGTCGATGATAGAAAAGGCAAGAGAGTTGCCGATGAGGATAGCAGCGCCAGGAGGCCTCATAAGCGTGCACCGTATGGTGTTGTTATCACGCACAGGCGGCCATGGCAAGAGTATCGGCGATCACAGGAAGAGCAATATCGGCAGCAGGAGGAAGAAAGGCGCCAAGAATGGCATTGGCATAAAAATCATTGGAGGTATCCCTTCTTTGTTCATTGCTAGGAAGAAGACATCAAATTGCCACTGCTGATAATTGCCCCGGATGCAATGGGTACTATCTTGCCGATTGGTCAGAAAAGAAACCTTGTTTTGACGATTGGGCATCAAATTATGGCAGGCCAATCAGAGAGAAGGGATTAGCGCATGATCGACTGGGGGGCAAGCTCAGCGTACATGATAGGCTTGGCAAGCGTGTTTGTCAAGAGGAGCTTGAGGAGATGGCTAATGCAAGAGTGCCCGATGAAGAAATATTCTCTAGGGATCCGAACGTAAGGAGCGGTGCATATGCAAGCGATGAGAAACAGTACCATCCCGTTTGGAAAACTAAGCTTCCTCAATGGTGACCCAAGGGTCTGACAAAGACTCAGAAAAGAAGGATTCAGCGTGAATACCAGGGGGATATGTATCACGGTGAAGATCCTTCAAGAGAGAAATCTCCAGTTAAGTAGTGGAGGCCGAAACGCAAGGATAGGGATCCATCGGCAGAAATCAATATGGTTGTAACATTGCCGATGGAATTTATGGCGCCTATTGATGAGGAAGAAGATGCCAAGATGGCACAGTTAGTACTGGACCCGATGGCAGCTGTCTTTGAAAAGTCTACCAATGATGAAAGGCAGCATTTGAGGGCCTTGTTTGTCAAAGGCAAAGTTGATGGGCAGCCAGTATCCAAGATGCTAGTAGATGGTGGAGTGGCAGTCAATATAATGTCGCACGTTATGTTCAGGAAACTTGGGAAAGGTGACCAGGACTTAGCCAAGACAGACATGATGCTTAAAGATTTTGAAGGCAATGTGTCACCAGCTAAGGGAGCAGTGTGCGTTGAGTTCACCATCGGCAGTAAAACTTTGCCGACGACATTTTTTGTGATCAATGGCAAAGGTACCTACAACTTGCTCCTAGGAAGAGATTGGATCCATGCCAATTGTTGTATCCCTTCTACAATGCACTAGAGCCTCGTGCAGTGGGTTGGAGACAGGATTGAAGTCGTCTAGAGTGAGGCTTCATTAATCGTTGCATCGGCAGAATCAGAAACTTATGAACAAACCAAGTGCATATCAGGTGAAGCTTGGGATACGGAGTTCCTCAAGGTTGCCGATTACCGAATCATACCGATCCAAGCAGTCGGTTCTGAAGGAAAGTTTTAATGGATCAGTTCACCAATGACGGAAAACTTGGGTAGGGGTTCACATCGACAGATGATTTACTAGAGATAGATATTGGTGATGGTAGTAAACATAGGCCAACCTTTATTAGTGCTAAGTTAGATTCTCGATGTAAGCAACAGTTGAATGGTTTACTAAAAGAATATAAAGATTGTTTTTCTTGGGATTATACAGAGATGCCTGGTTTAGACCGATCAATAGTTGAGCATCGGTTACCTATTAAATCTGGTTTCCAACCACATCGGCAGCCAGCGCGCCGATGCAATCCTCTTGTATTACCTGACATTAAAGCTGAAATTACAAAGTTAATTGAGGCTAGATTTATTCGGCAATGTCGATATGCCAAATGGATTTCTAATATGGTTCCTGTGTATAAGAAAAATGGAAAGCTTCGTGTTTGTATTGATTTCAGGAATCTCAATAAGGCTACAACGATGGATGGTTACCCAATGCCCGTTGCCGATTTACTGATTGATGCTGCTGCTGGACATCAAATAATTAGTTTTATGGATGGTAATGCTGGATATAATCAAATATTCATGGCTGAAGAAGACATATCCAAGACTGCCTTTAGATGTCCAGGTCATGTCGGTTTATTTGAGTGGGTCGTGATGACTTTTGGTTTGAAGAACGCCGGTGCTACTTATCAGAGAGCAATGAATTTCATTTTTCATAAGTATATCGACACGATAGTTGAAATCTATATTGATGATGTGGTGGTCAAGTCCAAAAACTTTGAGAAGCATCTTGCCGATTTGCGAAAGATTCTAGAGTGCACAAGGGAACATGGGTTGAAGATGAATCCTAATAAGTATGTGTTTGGTGTATCGGCACGTCAATTCCTAGGATTTATGGTGCATCAAAGAGGTATCGAGATCGGTAGAAAATCTATTGATGCAATTAACAAGGTGGTTGCTCCCACAAATAAGACTGAATTGCAGTCTTTGATCGGCAAGATTAATTTTATTAGAAGATTTATATCTAATCTGTCTGGGAAGATTAAATCTTTTAGCCCGCTGTTAAAGCTGAAGGCCGGTCAAGAATTTGCATGGAAGGAAGAACAACAATCAGCCTTAGAAGAAATTAAGAGATATTTGGTAAATCCTCCAGTCTTGGTGCCGCCTCAACACGGAAAACCTTTTAGGTTGTATTTA
Organism: Microstegium vimineum; assembly: GCA_022036555.1. NCBI lineage: Eukaryota > Viridiplantae > Streptophyta > Magnoliopsida > Poales > Poaceae > Microstegium > Microstegium vimineum. Next base: position 13,256,317 of record CM039130.1, on the reverse strand, counting down.
TCTACCGATGACAGCGTTATTGGGTCAGCCTTGATCCAAGAATTTGAAGGGAAGGAACGTAGAATTTATTATTTGAGTAGAAGATTGGTGGATGCTGAGACTAGATATTCGGCTGTTGAGAGGTTATGTTTATGTCTATACTTCTCTTGTATTAAATTAAGGCATTATTTGTTATCGGTCGAATGTACTGTCATATGCAAGGATGATGTGGTTAAGTACATGATGTCAATGCCGATATTGAGTGGGAGAATCGGCAAATGGATTTTAGCGCTGTCAGAGTTTGATTTGAAGTATGAATCGGCTAAGGCAGTTAAGGGTCAAGTGATGGCCGATTTTGTTACTCAGCATTGTGGTACAGTAAGTTCCATGGAAATTGCTCCTTGGACTTTGTTCTTTGATGGATCTATGTGTAGGGAAGGAGCAGGTATCGGTATTGTCTTAATTTCACCCCGAGGACAAAAGTATGAAGTTTGATTTCTAATTGTTGCTACCTCAACAAATAATCAGGCTGAATACCAGGCTTTGCTAAAGGGATTGGAATTACTCAGGGAGGTGCATGTCGATGCTGTTGAGATCTTTGGCGACTCAATGTTAGTGATCAATCAGTTGATTGGGACATATGAGTGCCGAAGTGAAATTTTAATTGCACACCATGAAAAATGTTTACAATTATTAAAAGAATTTAAAGAATACCGTCTTGAGCATATTCCCAGATTACATAATGAAGAGGTTAATCGGTTAGCGCAGTATGCTTCGGGGTATCAGCCGATTCAGGAAATAATGACATCAGTAATGGTTGCCGATGTCTGGAGGAAAGAGATTGTCGATTACTTAAGGGATCGTCTAGAAAGGTTGAAAGGCGTCTAAGGTTTCAAGCTACCAAGTATGTGCTCCTTGATGATGAATTGTATTATCGGACGATTGATTGAGTTTTGCTCAAATGCCTTAGTAAAGAAGAATCGAAAGCATCGATGGGTGAAATTCATGAGGGAGTATGTGGGGCGCATCAATCAACGTTTAAAATGAAATGGATGATTAGACAGAATGGGTATTATTGGCCGACAATTCTTGAGGATTGTTTTAGATACTTCAAAGGGTGTCAAGATTGCCAGAGGTTTGGTAATGTTCAGAGAGCACCTACATCGGCGATGAATCCTATAATCAAGCCTTGGCCGTTTAGAGGATGGGCTATCGATCTTATCGGCCAAATTTATCCGTCGTTGAGTAAAGGGCATAAATTTATACTTGTTGCCACTGATTATTTCACGAAGTGGGTTGAAGCCATTCCTTTGAAGAAGGTGACTTCGGCAAACATGATAGATTTTGTAAAGGAGCATATTGTTTACCGATTTGGTATTCCTCAAACTATTACAACTGATCAAGGGACCATGTTCACATCGGGGGAGTTTGATGAATTTGCTATCGGTATGGGATTTAAGGTTTTAAACTCTTCTCCTTATTATGCTCAAGCTAATGGCCAAGCTCAAGCAACTAATAAAGGGGTTATTAAGCTCATCAAGCGCAAGATTGAAGAAAACCCTAGAAGGTGGCATGTAGTGTTGAATGAAGCTTTATGGTCGTATCGGATGGCATGCCATGGTGCAACTAAAATTTCGCCGTACCAGTTAGTTTATGGACACGATGTTGTCCTGCCTTGGGAAGTTAAGGCTGGTTCTAGGCGATTGTTTTCCCAAGATCAATTGACAACCGATGAGTATGATATCCTTATGAAGGATGAATTAGAAGATCTAGCAAGTCATCGGCTGAGAGCTCTAATCAGCATCGAAGAAAACAAGAAGAGGGTTGCCAGATGGTATAACAAGAAAGTGAAGGTGAAAGAGTTTGTCGATGATGATTTGGTGTGGAAACTGATTTTACCGATTGGAACTAAGAGTTCAAAATTTGGAAAGTGGTCTCCTAATTGGGAGGGTCCTTTTCGGATAAATTAGTTTGTTCCTGGCAATGCGTATATTTTGGAGACCCTCGAAGGGGTTGCGTTTTCCAGAGCAATCAATGGTAAATATTTGAAGAAATATTATCCTAGTATCTGGATAGATGCATAAAGCGATATATATATATATAATTGTCGATGACAAAGTTATTATACCAAACATCGGTAGAAAAAGCATTAACGTTATGATACAGAAGGGTTAGTCATCGAGCCCACAATTGTTGATACAGCAAATTACAACAGAGATTGGATGGATGAGATCACACGAAGGCGAATTTGGTCCGCTTCCTCTATCTCCCTAATATCGTCATCGGCAGTGCCCTCGACTGGCTTGATCTTTCTCTTCAACAGAAGGGCTTGGCGAGCATCGGCATCCCTTTCTTGTTGTAAAACCTTGGTGGCATCAGGCAGTTGAGCCTTCTGTTGGTTGGCTGCGTCTAAAGCTTCGTTGATTTTATGTAGCTCTGCCAACAGTTCTTCTTTTTGTGCCGATAGACGGATGATTTCTTGTTCAAGCTCGACACTAGAGGCTTCCAAGCGACCAATGTCTTTGTGTTTTTCTTCGGCAGTTTGCTTGAATTTAAGCATTTCTTCTTCGACCTTCGCTTGGGCGGCTCTATCGGCGATACGGCGTGAAGCCTTTTGGTATTGTAGTTGCCGACTCTCAAGGAATGCTGCTTGGAAGAGTATTTCTTCGATATCGGCAGGTAGATGACCTTGAATTGCCTTGAAGGCTACCCTTACTACGCTGGAATCTTGGACTAGTTGGGGTGTACTTTGTTGCAGTAAAGATAGCAGTGCTTCAAGTTTGGATTTTGCTTCTGCCGATATGGTGTCTGAGGCTTGGACGAAGCTTTCTTCTTCATCATCATCGTCTGATATGTTGATAGCGAAGGAGAAAAAGCTGTTGGGAGAGTCTTGGGCCTAAAAGGAAAAGAATTAGAGTTTGTCGATTGAATTCGTGTCTTGCGAGATTGACGGTTGATTTACCTGCTTTAGAGCGATTTCTCGCCTTGGACTTGGCGGGGCAGCTGGCGTAGCTATGTCTTGAGGATCGGCAATAGTTGTCGATGAGCTCGCCTTTGTGGATGGGACGGTTGGTGCTGGTACTGATACCGATACCGGTGGCGTCTCTGTTGTTGTGATGGCCAACTCTTGTGGCACCGATACTATCCCTTGCATGGAGACTTCGGCCGGCGTTTGATCAGGGATAGATGACGATGCTGGCTCTTGTGTGGGCGCATCAATAGGAGATTGAAAGGGCGCTACTGGTGACATGGCTAAAGTTTATGGTCTTAGGCGTTTTGGTCGGGGAGCGGTGCTTGAGGAACCTTGGCGTTTCAGCTCTTGCATTTGGGGGGCATCGGCAGGCTGAGTTAGAAGAACTCGTGCACTTGGAACGGCTACCGATGAGCTTGTCTGCTACAAAAGAAAAATATATGTGGTACAAGTCAACGTTTAGTGAGGATTACCGATGAAAATTTAGTGGTCGACATAAATAAGATGAAGATTTGTTACCGTGAAGGCTTGTGCCAAGATGGCGGTAGCAGCCGATGGAGTAACAACAACCCCAGATGGTATTGACTTGGGTTTGAGAGTGACCTTGGGTGCTTTTCGATGCGTGAGGGAGGCTAACGAGGGGGCCCTGCTGCTGATTACCGATGTAGGATTCATCGGTCGCAAGTTGAAGAATTTGCCTCTTCTACTCATTCTTGGGATTGGGTCATCAACCTGTTGGCAGAAAATCAGATGCCGATACATTTGAAAGGAAATAACAGAAATAAAATTGAAGGTAAGATTACCGCGTCATCGGGAATGATGTGATCGGCGTCAATCAAGTGTCGATAGTAGTGCGACGATGCAGCGAACAGTTGATCTTTCCATTCTTGCCACCAGAATTTGTATGACTCAATGATGAAGGATACTGGCACCCAAGTGGATAAATCAATGTTGGTTACATCGGCATGAGGGAGATGGACGACCTTGTCCCAATCCATGACGCTGGTGATAATTTCTCTTGGTTTTACTACGTCGGCATAGCTGAGATTGATCAGCAGTTGACCAAACGCTAGTTGTCTGGCTGCTGCCGATGGGTAGTAAAATTCATAAGTTGCGTGAGTGTTCTTCCCACTCCCGAAGATGTTGACTGTAATGGCCCGGGGAGTAAGAATAGCCTTCAGGATTCCTTCGTCCTTCTGTATGTCTTCATCGGTAAGGTTGAAGGAGAGTGGGAATCGATTGTTCTCATCGATATAGGGCCACCAAGCCCGTTCTACAGCGGAAACCCCACAGTAAAGCCTCTGGAAAAATCTGCCGAATTGATCCTCGTTGGCGTCAGTTCCCGGAAGCATTATGATGGCTTCCCCGAAGTTGAGTGGGGAGCGGGTTGCCGATTCATCATCGGCACACACATAATCTTCATCCAGTTCTCTTGGAAATTGTTGGCTGAACAGGTCGAGTTGAAGGCACTTGTGCAAATGGGTGTTTAGCCACATATTGATAAACCACCAGGGGCCTCCGAGGTTGCCGATGGGCTCGCCTAGTAGTAGTTTTGCCGATATCTGGTGCAGGAGGTGATAAACTGAACTGAGGAGGTATCGGCCAAGAGGAAGTCTTGCTCCGTTGGCCAAGAGCTCTGCTGCGGGGAGATACATGTTGGTAGGCCCAATTGTCTTGCCACAGAATATGAACTTCTCCAGCCACATGTTCAGGAAAGTGACATGCTCCCTCTGGCTTACCGATCCAGTCTTTTGGTATTCCTGAATGTATCCGGTCCAGCCACTGATGTTGCGGGTAGTTACCCTATGTTCGGGCTTTCTGTGGAAAAGGGCAGCATCATCGGCGGAGGATATATCAAGGTCGGTGAGAATATACACATCGACAAGTGTAGGAGTGGCTGGTCCATGTCTGAACAGAAAGGCATTCATTGTATCGGACCAAAAATAAGAAGCGACAATCATCATATTCTCATTCTTGGCCATATCGGCAAGAGATAATCTGATACATTGGTCTAATTTGCGTTCTGCCCAGTAGACTTGTTGTGACCTAGCCATCCTCAGATACCAATTTTTCCACCCTTTGGTGGGTTTAGGCCAAGAGCGGAAGATGTTTGACCATAGACCTAGGTCGAAATGTGTGGCTCTGAAAGGAACTCGGTTGATTTCCGCATTGATGATTTAGGTTGGATCAATATCTCCCATCGGACCCAAACATCAGAGGTGTGGTTGATCGATAGGGATTACTATTCTATTGCGCATCTCCTAGATTCAGAAAGCAAAGAGGCGAAGGAAAAGAGATCACAAAACAGTGCAAAAGAAAAATCGCAAGGTATGAAGCGAGAGGGGAAGAGATTGACCGTGGGGACGTTGAAGCTGATCGCCATCGGATCAAAGGAGACTCTTGCGGGTTGCGCCTTGCTAATGGAAGAAGAAGTCGCCGGTTGAATGCTGCTGGAGTGTTCTTCGAAGCGCCGGTGAAATGGGGGGATGGAGATATGAGCTCGGGGTGAAAAAGGGAGATCAAGCAGTGGTCTTTATAAGCCTAAGGCACCAAGGGTGTTTTCGAGTTTTCCTTTTGAGCAGAGATATGGAAGGGTTTACACGACGATCGAGGAGTTGTAACTATTGGCGCTACAGTTGCGGGAGCTATTGGTAACTTGTAATGATTGTGTGTGATAATCGAGGAGATGGCACAGACATCTTGGAGGAGAAGATTACAGCAGAGAAAATTTCGGCGTATAAAATATTTTATACTCCGAAATTGGGGGGCATGTGTTGACACCGTTTTTTGGTACGTGTCAATATGGACCGGGTGCGTTGAATCAGTATGGAGATAGTCTTTGTGTCCTATCGACACTAAGAATACTATCGGTTAGGTTACCAATGGGAGCAAAGGAGGTTACCAATGGTAGATTTAGTTGAAGAAAGCGTCAAGGAAAAAAGAAGGCTATTTACCGATAGGAAGAGGTTGCCGAAAGGAAGGTATTGCCGATGGCTGCAGGATGATGTGGCTGACGTCAGCAGGAGGTGGCCAATGGTAATAGAAGAAGGTTGCAGATTGGAAAAAGTCTGCCGATGGAAAGTTTCATCGTAAGGAAGATGGATATGGAAACTAGTGATTTTATGTCAGTATTATTGTTATAGTTTGAGTCTGACTCTTGCATGAGTCATTTGTTTCCTTAAAGATAGGTATTATTGTTATAGTTTGAATCTGACTCTTGTGCGAGTCATTTATTTCCTTAAAAATAGGAGTTTTGTTTAAGGAAGGTATGAGTCATGTCTGTTTACAACTCCTCTTGATGGGGTATAAATATGTATCGAGGGTGGTGTAAAAAAGAGATATACACAATCAATCAAAGAAGTTTACTATTTTCATCTACTTTTCTAGCAATTTACGTTTATTGCATTAGTTTTAGTTCATCTACGAGTTCTTACGAGGTGTTGAAGAATTTCCGTCAAGCTTTGCAAGATCCGCGTTGGGAGCAAATCAGAGCCTTGACGTCTGGGCGCATCGCTGTCGTCTCGCTCAAGTTTGTTCTAATTATCGTCCTTGTCGATTAACTGGTCAAATCGACTGGCACACTTCGGATATCGATTTTTGGTATTAGCCCGATGTGTTCGCAGCCTCGATGGTTTTTGTGTCAACGAATATATGGCAAGGAAAGACCACCAAAAGCCAAAAGTCACGAGAAAGAAAAGCAAGAAAACAACAAAAACTGACCAAAGCAAACAGTGAAAGCAAGATTCCACACATCCGTGAAAGCACAGTACCCACCCGTGAACAAAATTAGACAAAAGCAGAAGTATTTCAGACCCTTCTGCCGAATTCTTTTTCGCTAAAAAGAACCCAGAGAAGGCTCGGGGGCTGGAAATACATACCACACAAAGTTTTTTCTCGGATCCTCCGAATACTTGTACCAAGTAATCAGAGGCTCGGGGGCTACACTCAATGAGTGCACCTTTTGTCCAAAAAGCAAAAGGCGCAAAGAAGGCTACAAGGCAAAGACACAAGAGATCATCCCATGATTTTGCTTCAAAAAGAACTCGGCTTGCTTTCTAAACAACCCGACACTTTGAAGAAAAATCATGAGATGCTCGGGGGCTTGTTGATGGGATATCCTATAGGGTACCCATAAGACCGGCTTACCGAAACTTTGGGCCTCCATCACCCGGCCCACGAAGGAAGGCAAGCAAACAAAACCGAATTCTACTCGGTAAAAATAACAAGACCGAAGCGTAGCTTAGGACTCTAAGTTTGTAACTTAGTAGAACTAGAACAATCCTCAGCCAGATCCTGGACTATAAAGGGCTGGTGAGGGTACCACCCAAAAACATCTGAACATACTACGTAACACCCGATACGTAGAGCGACACACAACACCTTGTATTACGAGATCAGAGCAATAACAAGCGAACTAACTGGACGTAGGGTTATTACTCGACTATGTCGAGGGCCTGAACCAGTATAAGCCGTGTGTCCCTGCGTGTCCAACCATCAAGGTTTCACTATTCACCGAGGCATGAACTACTATCTCGGGTAACCCCGTGGCAGACTATCAGTGGTAAAACATCGACAGATGCCTAGGGTTGTTTTTCACTCATTGTACTAGGGGTGTTTAGACCCCTTCAAAATTCTAAAACTTTACAATTTTCTCTGGCACATCGAATCTTTGGACACATGCATGGAGCATTAAATATAGGTAAAAAATAGCTAATTACACAGTTTGTATGTAATTTACGAGATAAATCTTTTGAGTCTAGTTACTTCATGGTTGAACAATAATTACCAAGTACAAATAAAATGCTACAGTATAGTTTCTTAAAATTCTAAAACTTTACAATTTTCTCTGGCACATCGAATCTTTGGACACATGCATGGAGCATTAAATATAGGTAAAAAATAGCTAATTACACAGTTTATATGTAATTTACGAGATAAATCTTTTGAGTCTAGTTACTTCATGATTAAACAATAATTACCAAGTACAAATAAAATGCTACAGTATAGTTTTTTGATCCAAACAGGCCTTAGCTTTGAATCTCTCATTCAAAACAATATGTTGTGCATTGCACTATGCAACATGCTACTTTGGTGTTCCCTTGGTGCGGCTGTTTTCTAGACTTTTATTGATCGGTTTCATTCTCATTGTATCAATATTGTTTTTCTCTAATAGGAAAGGGGCATGCTATACATATAAATTAAACCTGCAGATTGCGATAGTTAGATCCCCTGGAGATTGGAGTCCTCCAACATTGTGTGAGTCGTAAACCCGATATAATATTGCTACTCCTTCCATGTGGAGGTGGACATGAAAACGATATGAAGGTGATTTCATTTTCCAGTTGGAAGCTGTTTTCAACTCCACTTCAATGCTGACATCATCACAAATGGTTAAAGAAACAAGAAGCTTAGACCAATTCTTCCAAAATTTAGAATAAGTATGTAACAAGCTCATTTGGCCATCATTCCTACTTTTTTTTGCTCATATTTGTCACTAAATTTAAGGTCAATCCAACTAGGTAATAGTTACTCCCTGTGTTCTAAAATAAGTTTGTTCTCGTTTGCCAAAAAGTCAAACATTAACTTCGGCCAAATATATATAAGAAAACATTAATATTTATAATACATAATGAATATTATTGGATAGATCATTGATTATATTTTCATAATAAACTTATTTGAAGAAATAAAAGTTGTAAATATTTCTACAAACATAGTTAAACTAAGTTTAACCGACACGAATACAATTGCAAAACTTATTTTAAGATGAAGGAAGTAGCTAGTTGGCCAGGTTGATTAAAAGGAATCTAGCTAATTGTTAGCTATTTAGCTAGCTAACAACTATCTCATTAGCTATTAAAGATGGAACTAGAGTAAATTAAAGGAGGTGTACTTACTCTGTGGATATAAGATTTTGTAACAGAGAGTGCAAATATGCTAAAAATTTAGCTCTTATCATTGTTTTTTTTGCATGGGTGTTCCTGCGCCCACTGCTTTGAGTATAGCTTCATTCCTATTTTCTATAATGAAACTAGCTAATATATTGCAAAAGACACTTTTGCCCTCCCATCTCTCTCTATGAACGTGCCCTACCAATAGCAAATAGAAAAAGAAAGACCACAAAACCATCAATGCATCCACACATTAGATAGTGGATCTAAATAGCACGCAACCAATAGGTAGGCAGCTAATATTAGCCATGAACTATAGCTAGCTACTCTTTTAGTCCCAACAAAATTATATTTTTTTTTTATTATCTGGTTGGATAATAAAAAACTCGACCTGCGAGGGTAAGACAACCCCGGGTATTGCATTAAGAAGACTTTCTCACGCAGGTCGAGAAAACCTCTGAACCCCTGCCCCACCCATACACAGCGACACCGTAGCCAATGTGAGACGACAATGACAATGACTGGGGCCGAACCTTAGACCTGTGCTTTGACTATGGGACAGACGAGGAGATTTTTTAACCTTAACCTGAAATTTGCTCCAACAAGGAGTCGAACCCAGAACCTGAGGAGTGCCGCTGGGTTCCTCTAACCAACTGGTTGGATAATGATATAGCTTAGAACATAGTTAATTATTGTATCAATTATCTAGCATATTATAGTGAGAACTGAGAAGTAAGAGCTATGTTAGAGTATCTCTAAGAGTATATAATATTTTATTTCTAAAAACAAGAGTTTTACAACTTCTAAAAATATTAGATTGAATAAAAAATGCCATCCCTAAAAGTTTTTAATAATTCACTTCTAAAATATACAAGAAAATTTTACATAAAAATATTATATTGTTTCTAAATTATTCTAACCACTTTTATATATTCTTTCTCTCTCGTGCATTTGCATCTGGAACCATTTTCTACTCTTTGTTCTTTCCTACCCCTTCCACCTTTAGATTGATCGATAAACCTGTCGAGGGAAGAGAAGATACGCGTGACTCGAATGTACAAAATAGGGTGACTTTTTCAAGTTCTAAAAGATTGAGAGGATGAATTAGGAGTTGTTCAAGAGGATTTTTTTCTTATCCGCTTAAAAATCAAGGATTAGAAAGGGATTTAGGGAACTCTTGGAGATGCTTTTGAGCGTCTCCAAGAGTTCCCTAAATATTTCTTCTAAAAACATAATGTTTTTCAACTCCTAAAAAGATATTGGGAGAAAAAAGAAGATAATTTCCAGGAGTTTCTAATAATCCACTCCTAAAATATACAAGATAATTTTAAATTAGAAATCATGTACTATTTATAAATTATGCTAATCATTTTTATATATTCTTTCCGTCTTGTATATTTGCACAAGGAACCCTTTTTATTTTTTATTCTTTCCACGTTCTTCCACATCTATAGTGTCCAGGATTTTACGCGTGGCTTGGAAACGTGTAACTTTCTACGGAACTGGATGATTTTTTCAAGTTCTAAAAGATCAGGAGGATATATTAGGAGTTATTGGAGATGGTTTTTTTCTCATATGGCTAATGAATAAGGATTAGTATGGAACTCTTGGAGATGGTCTTACTACCAATATATGTGATTCTCTTGCTCCTTTGGTTTATATAAATTATGAAATGTCATGTATCTATGTTAGAGAGACATCAAATCGAATATGTGACAAACTATGAATTGGAAAACTATTGCCTTCTAAATCTAAGTTGTTCATATGTTATCAACTTATCATAACATTATTTTTGTGGTTTAGACGCTAGAGTACAATTAGCCAATTGCAACGGTTTTTTTTAATATTTGTATGAAATTTCATCTGCAGTAGTACAAAATCTTATAATATACGTCTACACACATCTAGTCGTGGTAGGTATAGACGGTGTAGATGCTAGTTACAAACCTTGCATGTGATGTGAAGTGATCTCTCTTTTCTCTATGGAAACTTGACACAATCTTCCCGCAGCATGAACACACGTCACTACACTACACCCAGTGATCACCGGTGCACCAACGCCGGGTCCACGAGGACCAGTCTCCGATTGCGATACGACCAAAGCTCCGGGCGCCCAACGCCATCTCCACCGTCCATCCACTTTAAACCCCACCCCTCAGTCCAGTTCCTCACCCACCACCTTCCATTCCCAGTCCCACCACCACTTGCCTCGCCGCCGCCATGGCGTCGTCCTCCACCGCGGCCTCGCCGCTCACCTGCCACCACCTCGGCAGCGTTGGCGCCCGCCCCAGCCTACCGTCCCTCTCCTTCTCCCTCCGCCGCCGCTCCTCCTCCTCCTCTAAGCCCATCTCCCTCTCCCACTCCCTCCCCTCCAAGCCCTCGCTGTCCCCATCCTCCCGCCGCGGCCTCACCCCCGTCTCCGCCTCCGCCGCGGCGGCGGCCCCAGCCCCGGAACCAGCCCCTGTCCCTGCCCCTGCCCCGGCGCCCGCGCCGGCGCCGGCCGCCCCGCCGAAGAAGCCCGCGCTGCAGGGCGCGGCCATCCAGCCGCTCCTCATCTCAATCGCGATCGGCGTCGTCATCTGGTTCCTCCCGGCCCCAGCCGGCGTGCCCCAAAACGCGTGGCAGCTCCTCGCCATCTTCCTCTCCACCATCGTCGGCATCATCACCCAGCCGCTGCCCCTCGGCGCGGTGGCCCTCCTCGGCCTCGGCGCCGCCGTGCTCACCCGCACGCTCACCTTCGCCGCCGCCTTCTCGGCCTTCGGCGACCCGATCCCCTGGCTCATCGCGCTCGCCTTCTTCTTCGCGCGCGGCTTCATCAAGACCGGCCTCGGCTCCCGCGTCGCCTACGCCTTCGTCGCCGCCTTCGGCTCCTCCTCGCTCGGCCTCGGTTACTCGCTCGTCTTCGCCGAGGCGCTCCTCGCCCCCGCCATCCCCTCCGTCTCGGCGCGCGCCGGCGGCATCTTCCTACCGCTCGTCAAGTCGCTCTGTGAGGCATGCGGCTCGCGCGCCGGCGACGGCACGGAGCGCAAGCTCGGGGCCTGGCTCATGCTCACCTGCTTCCAGACCTCCGTCGTCTCGTCGGCCATGTTCCTCACCGCGATGGCCGCCAACCCGCTCTCGGCTAACCTCACGGCTGCCACCATCGGCCAGTCGATCGGTTGGACGCTCTGGGCCAAGGCTGCCATTGTGCCGGGGCTGCTGTCGCTCGTGCTCGTGCCGCTCATTCTCTATGTGATCTACCCGCCGGAGGTGAAGGCGAGCCCAGATGCGCCACGCCTGGCCAAGGAGCGGCTCACCAAGATGGGACCCATGAGCAAGGAGGAGACGATAATGGCTGGCACACTGCTGCTTACGGTATAATCTCGCAACATTTAACTTTTTGCCAGCCTTTACTAGCATTCTTTGAACTTTTCTTGTGCTATTAGTGTTCTTTATGCCTTGAATCCTGATGGTTAAAATTATTATCAGCTATCTTTCATAAGTAGTTTATAGTATTCTATTATGAATAGATGCACCATTTAATGTCTTTGGAGTGTTAGAATTCTTGTTATCAATGTTTTAGTAATCGACTGAACTCTGGCCTGTGACTTTGTAATGTTCATATCCTTGACAGTCGTTTTCACTGAATGCATTTTTTTTCATTGCCTATCACATCTAACTTGAATAGGAATTGGATCCACTTTTCTTACTGAACATTATGCTATGCCCTTTCTCTGCATGCCACCAGGTTGGTCTTTGGATCTTTGGAGGAATGCTGAATGTGGATGCGGTGTCTGCAGCAATTCTTGGCCTAGCGGTCCTCCTAATCACAGGGGTTGTCACATGGAAAGAGTGTTTGGCAGAGTCTGTGGCGTGGGATACGCTTACATGGTTTGCAGCACTTATAGCAATGGCTGGCTACCTCAACAAATACGGGTTCATCTCTTGGTTCAGTGAGACTGTTGTGAAGGTACACTCTCTTTTCTTCACACAACTCTCATCTCTCATGAGCCATGGCTCTTGGCATTTATAAGGTTAAGGTTTTTCCATTATTCATGAGGAAATTTCTTATTTGACAATTGAAGTTGACATGCTCCGTTTTTTTTTCCACAACGAGAAACCTGAATTTTATTACTTAAAGCAACAAAATTACCAACACAACGAGTTCAAAGACATAATGTCACAGATTGAGAGATCCCACCCAACTAGCATCCATACTTTTGATCACAGATGGACCAGAACGTGTGGAACCACCTCAGGCCCCCAACATGCTTTCTTTATGGCCCTGAAAATCTTTTTCTCCCTTATATGACACTGGGTCTATCTTTTTTGCCTTAATTTGACACTTCTATCAGTTTTGGCTGCTAACACATTAAAAGATTATATGAAAGGACCTTTTTGTCCCTCAGCCCTCTATGCGCTAGTATTGGAGTCCCAGCACCAGGATTTGTTGCGTAACATGTGAGGCAACAAGCAATTTCAAAAAATGATGCATACTTTTAGTTACTGATCAAATCAAGCTTATCATGAAAGTATGTTGCATATCTATCAACATGTTAACTTCATACATGAATTTTTCATCCTATTTCTTTCCCAATATTGTTCAACATGTTAATTTCATACTTGAATTTTTTTATCCTATCCATTGGTGAGAAAAAATGTGTTTAATGTAATCATCTCGTGAGAAAATAGTATGCTTTTTTTTCTTTGATGAATGAAACAGTAAGTTTTGTGAACAGGCCACCCTTCTTTCACTTTTTACTTTTTGGATGTCCTCTTTTTGTGAGGCTAGACTAGCTCTCAGAATGTGTGAAGATAAACGAGTTGCTTTTCTTCTTTGTATAGATTCTCTTGCTTAGCTCTTTGGTTCTCTAGTGTTCCTCAGGCATGAGGCTCCCTCTGGGAGCTTTGTGATAGATAATCCCTGCTGCATTAGCATAACAGTAGCTTAGCATAGCCATTAGACAACATCTTTCTTGTTCTACTTTAACCTCTACTTTAGCCCTTTATCCCTTTTGTAAGATACCTTAGGTATATGCTCTAGTGAGCTTCTTGTAAACCAAGTTTACTTTTTGCTATATAATACAAAGGGACTAGCCCAACAAGTCTGCAATTTCTGCAGCACCAAAACCCTCACCTTTGCATTGTTCCATTGCCAACAATTGGTATCGTAGCCTTGGAGAGAGCCTAGGGTTAGCCACCAGCCATGTCGACCTCTGCAGACCGCTCCGCACGCGCCGTCGCCGCCGCCATCCCTGCAGGCAATGATCGTCGTGCACGTTTGGCCGCCGGAGAGGCCGCCGCCGCAGCAGCCGTAGAGGCTGCCAGGCAGGCCGCCACGCGTACCGCAGCGGCACTCAGAGCAGAGATCGATGGCGAGGTTGAGGGAGAGCGTGAGCGGGCGCAGAGCCCGGCGCGGAGGCGTGCAGCGCGCAGCCCGCAGAGGCGCCGCGCTCCGTCCCCATCACCGGTGCGTCGCCGAGAGCGCGGAGGAGGACGACGCGAGTCGCCTGCGGTCCACACGGTCTACCGCGACTCCGGCGCAGGCACCACCTAGCCGATGCTGTCGAAGAGCAACTACCACGAGTGATCTCTGGGACGCCATCGAGGGTGAGCCGAAGCTCAAGATGCAGGCGCGTGATCTCTGGGACGCCATCGAGGGTGAGCTGAAGCTCAAGATGCAGGCGCGTGATCTCTGGGACGCCATCGAGGGTGAGCCGGTCTCCTACCGCGACGACAGACGGGCACTCGAGGTCATCATCGCCGCCGTGCCTCCGGAGATGGGGATTCCGCTCACTGACAAGGAGAGCGCGAAGGAGGCGTGGGACGCCATCGCCGCAGCCCGGATCGGTGTCGACAGGGTCCGCCGGGCGACGCTGCAGCGCCTTCGTCGCGAGTGGGAGCACCTCTGCTTCCACCCTGGTGACAAAGTCGAGGACTTTGCCATCAGACTCACCACTCTAATGCAGCAGATGGCGCTGCACGGTGATCAGGACCTGGATGAGCAGCGCGCGGTGGAGAAGTACCTGCGCGTGGTCCCGGCGAAGTACTCCCAGCTCGTCATCGCCATCGAGACCCTCCTCGACATGGAGAACCTCAACATCGAGGAGGTGACCGGGCGCCTGAAGGCTGTCGACGATCGGGAGGAGACGCCTCCCACCGAGCCGATCACCGTGGGCGGGAAGCTGATGTACACGGCCGAGCAGTGGCGGGCACGCCAGAAGAAGAACGACGATGATGGTGGGTCGTCATCAAAGGACCGCTGTCAACGTCCGCGAGGTGGTCGTAGGCAGTGGCCCAAGAGGAACGCGGCCGATGAAGAAGGAGGAGAAGAAGATGGCGAACGCCGGGCAACCCGCGACGACATGTGCCTCAATTGCGGCCGCACTGGCCACTGGGCACGCGACTGCCGTGGGCAGCGTCGCGATCGCGGAGGAGGCCGTGGTGGAGGACACGGCGAACGCGGTGGCGGTGGTGATCGTGGCGACCGTGGTGCTGACCGTGGCGACCGTGGTGGCGATCGAGGAGCAGGACAGCGCGGTGACCGCAGGCAAGGCTGAGGCGGTGGCCGCGGTGGAGCCGCGCACGTCGCAGAGGCAGAGGAGGATGAAGCTGCTCTCTTTTTCGCCCACGGGTTCCTCGACATCGACGACGGTGCAAGCTTGCGCTTTTACCGCGCACAATCTCGACCTCCACGAGCCCAGAGCCCGCGCCTTCCTCAACACTGACGCCGACGATGGCAAGCTTGGCGGCTGGTACCTGGACAACGGCGCCACCCATCACATGACAGGCCGTCGAGAGCTCTTCTCCGACCTCAACAACGACGTCCGCGGGACTGTGCGGTTCGGTGATGCATCCCGTGTGGAAATCCAAGGCGTTGGCTCGATCATCTTCCAAGCCAAGACCGGCGAGCAGCGCGTCCTCCAAGGTGTATACTTCATCCCTGCCTTGCGTAACTCAATCTTGAGCCTTGGACAGTTGGATGAGGGAGGCTCGAAGGTGGAGATCGATCATGGCGTGCTCCGCATTTGGGATCGCGGTAGCTGGCTACTTGCCAAGGTCCGCTGCGGCTCCAACAGGCTGTACATCCTCCACCTCGACACTGCACCACCAACCTGCCTCGCCACGCACAAGGAGGATGAAGCTTGGCACTGGCACGAGCGGTTTGGGCACCTGCACTTCGAGGCGCTCTGCAAGCTGGGCAAGGAGGAGCTCGTTCGTGGGATGCCAGTGGTCGAACACATGGAGTGGCTCTGTGACACTTGTGTCACCACCAAGATGAAGCGACGGTCATTCCCGTCCGAGGCCACGTTCCGTGCCAAGGAGCAGCTCGCACTGGTCCATGGCGACCTGTGCGGGCCCGTGACGCTGGCTACGCCCGGAGGAAGACGCTACTTCCTGCTTCTTGTGGACGACGCCACAAGATACATGTGGGTGGTGCTGATCCCCACGAAGGATGCCACGACAGACGCCATCAGGAAGGTGCAAGCCGCTGCCGAGATGGAGAGCGGCTGCAAGCTCAAGGCGCTCCGCACCGACAATGGTGGCGAGTTCACCGTCACCGAATTCGCTGACTACTGCGCCACTGAAGGAATCAAGCGTCATTTCTCTGCTCCCCACTCACCGCAGCAGAACGGCGTGGTTGAGCGCCGCAATCAGACCATCGTGGCGATGGCGCGCGCGCTGCTGAAGCAGAGGAGAATGCCAGCAAGGTATTGGGGGGATGCTGTTGTGACCGCGGTCCACATCCTCAACCGATCCCCGACCAAGGCGCTGAAGGGCAAGACGCCGTATGAAGCCTGGCACGGGCGCACTCCATTGGTGGTCCACTTCAAGACCTTCGGCTGCGTCGTCTACGCCAAGGAGTTGGGTCAGCAAGGCAAGCTCGATGACCGCGACAAGGCCGGCGTGTTCATCGGCTATGCAGAAGGCGCCAAGGCCTACCGGGTGCTCGATCCGGTGACTCAGCGAGTCAAGATCAGCCGTGATGTCGTGTTTGATGAAGGGCGTGGCTGGGATTGGTCTTCACCCGAGCCCGGAACGTCGAAGGCGGCTGACAGCGACTTCACGGTGGAGTTCTACTGGCCGGCTGAAGCAGAGGAGATGCAGAGTCCGCCGCAGGCAGAGCATGACATGGCAACGCCTGCCTCGACGCCCCCAGCTCATTCGCCGCCAGCATCTCCCGTGGCGCAAGGTCCAGACTCAGCGTCTCCGGTAGCAACCCCACCGGTGCTGGAGGCGCCGGATCCCCAACCGGAGTTCGCCACTCCACTGGAAGGCGACGAGGAGCGCGTGGATGCCTGGCACGGCAGTGAGCCGCTCCGCTACAGGACGGTCGCGAACGTTCTGGGGGAGGCGCCTACTCCACCGCCGGCGACCCGCCTCTTCGCCGAGCTTAATCTAACCCTTTCAGGGGAACCAGCTACCTATGGCGAGGCCAAAGGCGATCCCGCCTGGGAGGCAGCCATGAAGCAAGAGCTGCGCGCCGTCGAGCAGAACCGCACCTGGGAGCTGGTGCGGCTCCCCGCTGGCCACCGACCTATCTCGCTCAAGTGGGTCTACAAGCTGAAGAAGGACCAGAGCGGTGCTGTGATCAAGCACAAGGCTCGGTTGGTGGCGCGCGGTTTCATCCAAAGGGAGGGGGTCGACTACGAAGATGCCTTCGCCCCTGTCGCCCGCATGGAGTCTGTCCGAGTGCTGCTTGCGCTGGCTGCTCAGGAGGGCTGGCAGGTCCATCACATGGACGTGAAGTCCACTTTCCTCAACGGAGAGCTCAAGGAGGAGGTATACGTCCAGCAACCGCCCGGTTTCGCCGTTGCCGGAGAAGAAGACAAGGTCTATCGACTTCACAAGGCATTGTATGGTCTCCGACAGGCGCCAAGGGCGTGGAACGCCAAATTGGACACCACACTCAAACAGATGGGCTTCGAGCAAAACAGCCATGAGGCTGCAATGTACCGGAGAGGTACCGGTGGCTCACTTCTGCTGGTCGGGGTGTATGTTGATGATCTGATCATCATTGGCGCAAGGGAGCAAGTTGTGGAAGCATTCAAGGTGCAGATGAAGACCACCTTTGACATGAGTGACTTGGGGCTCCTGAGTTTCTATCTCGGAGTTGAAGTTCACCAGAGCTCCGATGGGATCACCCTGCGCCAGGCACACTACGCCCAGAGGATTTTGGAGTTGGGTGGCATGGCTGAATGCAAGCCAGCAGCCACACCCATGGAGGAGAGACTCCGGCTGAGCAAGCACAGAACGGCTGCTGAAGTGGACTCAACCCAGTACCGTCGGATTGTCGGCAGTCTGCGCTATCTTGTCCACACAAGGCCAGACCTTGCCTTTGCTGTTGGGTTCGTGAGCAGGTTCCTGGAAAGGCCAACTGAAGAACACCAGCAAGCAGTGAAGCGCCTACTGAGGTATGTGGCTGGCACCATAGAGTATGGACTCCACTTCACCAAGACATCCTCTGATGCTCGATTCATAGGCTACTGTGACTCAGACTTAGCTGGAGACATTGACTCAAGTAAGAGCACAACAGGAAGTTTGTTCTTCTTTGGAAACTGCCTGATCAGCTGGCAGTCCATCAAGCAAAGAGTGGTGGCTCTGTCTAGTTGTGAAGCTGAGTATGTGGCAATGACAACAGCAGCAACACAAGCACTATGGCTATCTAGATTGCTGGCTGAGATGTTGGGAAGGAAGGTTGACACAGTGGACTTGAAGGTGGATAACCAATCAGCACTTGCTCTTGCCAAGAACCCTGTATTCCATGACAGGAGCAAGCACATCAGAACCAAGTTTCACTTCATCAGAGACTGCATTGCAGAAGGAAGCATTCTGCCTGAGTTCATCCCTACTGAAGATCAGTTGGCAGATATCCTGACCAAGGCCCTTGGAAGACTCAAGTTTGAAGAGATGAGAAGTAGAATTGGGCTGAAAGAGATCATCAAGACAAGTGGCAGCAAAGATTAGGGGGAGAATTGATAGATAATCCCTGCTGCATTAGCATAACAGTAGCTTAGCATAGGCATTAGACAACATCTTTCTTGTTCTACTTTAACCTCTACTTTAGCCCTTTATCCCTTTTGTAAGATACCTTAGGTATATGCTCTAGTGAGCTTCTTGTAAACCAAGTTTGCTTTTTGCTATATAATACAAAGGGACTAGCCCAACAAGTCTGCAATTTCTGCAGCACCAAAACCCTCACCTTTGCACTGTTCCATTGCCAACACTTTGTTCATAGTTGTGGCCCCTTTTATTGTACAGTTTCTTCTTATTTTTATTAATATAAAAACAGTGGGGACCCTGCTGCTGTATTTTCTGTTAAAAAAAAGTAAGTTATTCACTGTATTGTCCATGCCACATTTTCAGGAGCTGGTGTGCAGCTTCTTATTTTATATTCACTTTAATTAGCAGTTCACTTCTTTTAAATAGCGCAAGTTTTAATTATATTATATAAAAAGTATGTTTATACTGTATTTCGGCATTTTGCAATCATTCCTTTCATCTCACCTTTCAGTTCTAGACTCTTGACATGTCACATAAACCACAAACTAAAAATCTAAAGATGACCTTCTGTCTGAACAAGAAAACAGAACCCATCACATGACCTTCCAAAGCTGCAGAGCACAGAAACAGGGGAGCAGGATTAAGGCCCTGTTTATTGTCTTATCGGGCATCTGTGGTGGAAAAAAGCTCAGAATCACACCAGACGTCCTGTGTTTGATGCACTTCTGCTGGCCGCCCTTCAGCATCACGTAGGGTTTTCAACAGGAAACATGAGATGCCGTGATGTGGGGATCAGTGCTTATATCTGCTACTCCTGTCCATGGAAACAAAAAGGACCTAAGAAAACCAAGTTATTTGTGCTTGTTTCACTGAGAGGAGATGGACTCCAAGCCTCAGGCACAGTAAATCAGGAGCCCAGGCTGCTTGGGCGTTGTCAGGCTGCAGGCTCTCTGGTCAGTCAGGCTATCACCCCCAATGACGTTTGGGGCACAGCTGCCCTGGCTGCTCGGGACAGTGCCACCCTTGTCCGTTTGGGCCGGTGCCGCCCATGCCACTCGGGCCACCACTGTCGACGTGGGCACAGCTGCCCTGGCTGCTCGGGCCAGTGCCACCCTTGTCCGTTTGGGCTGGTGCCGCCCATGCCACGGGCCACCACTGTCGACGTGATCCATTGTGCATGCTTCCCTGGCAACCTCAACTGGATGTGAACCCACCTGCTGACTAGGGTTTTGGGATGGAGAAGGGGCACAGGAGAGAGCGACACAGGGAGGATAGACTGTGTTCGAGCTTGTGACGGGAGAAGGCTGAGGGCGGTGCGGCTCATGTAGCTTTGAGGAAAGGAGCATTTTTTACCATCTCCATCTAATCTGACTGAACTTGAAGGTTATCATTGTTGGAATGGACGGAATGTCAATGTAGAGCTGGTGCCATATAAGGGAGAAATTTTTAGGGCCTTAGAAGGAACCATGTCAACTTCTAGTGTCAAATAAGGAATTCTCTTGCTGTTGTTAGGTCTTGATGATTAGCATGCTTTACGAACTAAATTACCTTCTTTAAGAGATGTTGGGCA
Source organism: Microstegium vimineum (assembly GCA_022036555.1). Taxonomy (NCBI): domain Eukaryota; kingdom Viridiplantae; phylum Streptophyta; class Magnoliopsida; order Poales; family Poaceae; genus Microstegium; species Microstegium vimineum. The sequence goes on along the minus strand of CM039130.1, from coordinate 13,235,922 downwards.
TGATGGATGCTTTTTGCTGCAATATAACATGATCCAGCAATCTTGAATCTAGAAATTTAGCGTTTTCTTTTTTTAATGTTCATTTTTAACCTAGTTCCACCAAAATACGAAAATTTACTTTGGGCAAAGAAAGGTACTGAAGGGCATGCATCTCTTTACCCTTAGCCAGAAACAAGTAGTAGCAATTTATTGTTCTGATTGTCTGTTCACTGAAAGAAAAACACCAAAATTGTGAAGGGGTAGGCTTGGGTAGTCATCATGCTATAAGAACCTTGTGTAACATGTTTTTGACACTGTTAGGTTTGACATATGAGTGGTTATCTTGGTTATGTCTGAACTTCCTGTTTGGATCCAAGGTGATAATAATGAACTGCTAATAATTAACTCCATAGATCCAAACAGATTTAGCTAATACTTTAGCTAATTGTTAGTTGAATGCCAAACTAATCACTATTTCACTAGTAGAACAAAACTAGCTAATAGCAGCTAATATTAGTCCTGGACTATTATTAACTATCTAACTATTAGCAGCTAATGGATCCAAACAGGACCTTAATACTGCTGAATTCATATGCTTATGGATGTATCTATGCAAACTAGGAAATAAAAAATTGAAAGACATTAATTTGGTAATTGTAACATGATGCAGTTTAAATTATATTGGGGTCTGATATTACTAGTTTTTTTGTTATTTTTTTCTGGCATCTACAATATAGATAGATTGGTAAGTTCTTTTTAAGTACTTCTGCTAATTTATCATTTATTGACCTTATTGCTTTTGTTTCAGTTTGTTGGAGGGCTTGGCATGTCATGGCAAGCTTCATTCGGTGTCTTGGTGCTGCTGTACTTCTACTCTCACTATTTCTTTGCCAGTGGTGCAGCACACATTGGAGCAATGTTCGCTGCATTCCTGTCAGTGGCGAGTGCCCTGGGCACCCCGTCGCTCTTTGCTGCCATGGTTCTTTCATTCCTCTCGAACCTCATGGGTGGCACCACCCACTATGGCATTGGCTCTGCTCCTGTCTTCTATGGTGCTGGGTATGTCCCATTGGCTCAATGGTGGGGCTATGGGTTTGTTATCTCCGTCGTAAACATCATCATCTGGCTTGGGGCGGGCGGTTTCTGGTGGAAGATGATTGGGCTGTGGTGAGCACCACATTAACTGCGACATTCCTTCGTTTTCTGTTGTTTTGGTCGAGGGGGAAGAGAAACTATTCCCGAATTTGCGGTGCCACAGATGCTGCTGTCCACAAAGTTTTGTTGTCGACATGATTGCAACCCATTCTTTTAGTTGGTATCGATGCATTTGTTCGAACCTTCCGGCAGCTAATTGTGAGGCCAGGGTGCAGTGTTTAACTTGCAAATTTAATTATATAGAGTTGTGCTCTATGGATCTTGGAGATCATCATTCTCTCGCTATGTGCCCATGATGATGACTATTTGTGCTGGTTCTTTTTCATGTTCGGATTCTGATTGTGTTGCTTGACAGCACTATATGGTGCAGCCGATAGATTTATACTACTGGTTGGATCATTGTGCATTCCAATTAAGATTGCTTCTGAGAGTTCCGTAAATTGTTGCAAGATGATGCTTGAGTAAAAATTGCTGACATAAATACCAACTGCAATCACTGGGGTCCCGATCCTCGCATATGACTTTTACCTGAGCATGAACATTGCGCTCTTTTCATTCTGGAAATTCTGATGATGCACTGGTGGGATTCATGGCTCGCTAGTGGAGCTGCTTGACTTGACGCTGTTTTCCCTTTTGTCTAAAAGTACACTCTGAACATTAGGTGCTCTGTTGGAGGTCACGAAATCATGCTCAAATCGGGTGTGCTTTCTTGCGCTACTTTTTATGCCAAGCAGATTTGTACGTACTGTTTCATTATTTGCTGGTGACGTTCGATACCTTGAAAAAACAGCGTGATTTTGGTTTTTGGACGACTTGTGTGACAGATGGCGTGATTCAGTTGAAAGTTAGTGCGCAACTTGCACATTCGATATTCATGTACGGTCGTCTTCAAAAGCAGTGTTGGAAGCCAAGCCCAAGACAATGACCGGCACTTTTTTTTTTTTAAGAATTACACGGCATCAGTACCCAAACTTCCAAAGACCAAAAACACCCATCTCTTTAGACTCAAGGATGGGGCCTCTGCATTTAGCTTTGATATCTGTATTATTCTTAAATGTAATGCCATGGCCTCTGGTGTTCATTTTATAATTAAGGGAACAAAACCCTCTACCGAAGTACCTCAAGTCCTCAACCATAATAGTATATGTTATTGAATACCCCAAACATTCTCACCACTCCTTTCATTTGGGTTTATATTAAACAAGCACGAATGACTCTCTGCCAATAAACAAGCTCTGGGTAAAATTTTGTCAATCTGAATAAGACTGATAAATTTTTGTCTTGCTTATTTGAACAACCGAATAAACACTCCCCTTACAAAAAAGAAAAGAAAAAACCTTACACGGATAATTGAATTTGCCATCTCCAAGAAAACAACTGAAACATGGGATCGATGCTAACTTGTGGCAAGGAGCAAAGCTGAACCTGTTAGTCTCAGCTCAGGTACCTTTACAAGTGGGGTGAACAATGTGCTGACACGAAGAGACCGATCGAAAGAGACGTCCAATTTCGTCCTCTCAGATGAAAAGGGCGGTGAATCGCTGGGCTGGGACAAAATCTTGCGAAAACGTATGTAAATCAAGCGTCCCACGTTCGATGCACAGCATCAAAATCTTTTCACGAAAAGCTCGAAAAGGCAGGAATATATATGTAGCTCATCTGGTAGGACAAATATGCTCTGAGCCTCTGTTTGTCCTCATTCCCTTCCCTTTTCCCTCAATTAGTCTCGAGTTTACTGTGCAACTTTAAGAACCTCAGTTCAAAGCCCTCTCATGAAACATCGTTTTCCATCTTTTCGTTCATCTTTACTCTCTAATCTAATTAATGCCAAATTTCGAAGTGCATCATTCTTTCCTAGATGCAAACTAATCCAAGAAATTTCTTTCAGCTCTTGAGCTTTTTAGCCCACATGACTGTAATCAATTAGTGCTTACATTGTTTCTTTTTTATTCACCTAAACTTATCAGAGGCCATATCATTTATAAGTAAGAAGACACATTCTTAAGATACTTAACGATTCAGGGGCGAATCACAACATACATGAGTGAGTACACACTCTTTAAGACACTCGATGCTCATTAGGCAATTAGAAAGAAATTGTCTCAATCCACGTGACCTCAACCTCTCCACACGTCTTGAATTTGAAATTAGGAAATTAGCACATTACATAGGGACAAAACGAATCTTGATAGAGAAATTTAAATAAACTAATTACATGTGTGTGACAGTCAATTGCCTAGCGCAGCTTGAAACCTTCAGGGTTCAAACACACTTGTTATTTCTCGTGGGGAAACTTAAAACTAATAAATACTCTTAGCATATCATTTTTGTTTAAGTACTATAGCACGACTTAAGACCTCACATAGCTTGATCGATCTTAAACGGGTTTCTTCAAGACTTCAAGAGACTCAGAACATGGGTGAGAACAGCAGGAAGCACTATATTTATCACGATTTTGTCAAAGTGTCAGCAATCATGTGAGCGAAGCAATTCTGGGTTTGGTACCAGCCGGGCCCACACAATTCATGTGCTACTCTTCTCAAACCATACGGAAGACTGAAGAGTTGAAGAACGCCGCACCTGTGTGGAATGTTGGAGAAGCCCCTGGTGGTATTGCTAGAGATACTCATAACCCGGACATCCAAACATTATGATCATATCGTGTTTGTTATTATTTTTTTAAAAAGTATTACAGTACTGACACAATCCTACTCCCTCTGTCCCAAAAAAAAAAGTCGTTCTCGCTTCTCAAAAAATTAATAATTTTTAACTTTGATTAACTTATTTAACAAAATATTAATATTTATGATACATAATTAGTATCATTAGGTAGATGTTTGAATATACTTTAATAATAAACTTATTTGGAGATATAAGTATTACACACATTTTCTATAAATCTAGTCAAAGTTAAGAAAGTTTGATCAACACGATTATTATAGCGACTCTATTTTTGGGACAAAGTGAGTACACGCATATGCGCACGAACTTCTATGCAAGCACACACATTAGTAGAGTAGCTTCGAAAAGCTGTACTCCCTCGTCCCAAATAGATGACGTTATGAGATACGTGTAGGTCAAATTTTCTTAACTTTTACTAAGCTTATAGAAAATGCGTGAAACATTTATATCTCTAAATAAATTTATTATGAAAGTACACTCAACGATCTATCTAATGATACCAGTTATGTATGATAAATATTATTATTCTTTTATATATAATTGGTTAAAGTTTAAAAATGCTAACTTCTCAAGAAACGAGAATAACTTCTATGAGAGAGTATGTTAACATCTCGCTCTCAACAGTCATAATGCCTATCATTAAAAAGATAACATAGTTAAATTCTAAAATAAATCCATAAAAATACAAGTATCTATGTTAAGTCTAGAATTTGAATCTACATTAATAGGTTTGAAAATCTAAATATTTGCCTTGGTATGTAAAATAACAAACGAGGTTAGATTTTGTCAGCAATCGATGTCCAATTTTTTTCTGATGCATTTATGGATATATTATTTTCAAAACATAGTACATGACATAAAACAAATACAAACTCATGAACGCTCAAGACTACAAGCGTCTATGATATAATGAGTTGATAGATCTTGAAATTAGCTGAGTCACCGTAGACACGTAGCTATCGATGACCTATCGACTACCAAAGAAAAATATTATAGTCAGCTTTTGGAATATAAAAATATGAAACAAAGTCCAGACACAAACTCGTACGATCAATTTTCACCACAAGAACCAACTAAGCCGCATCCAACCATTTTTGAATATCTTTGGCTCTAGTAAGAATGATTTTTCAAAGAGAGATTGCAAGAGCTTTGCCTTGCATTTATAACTAGAATAAAAAAAAGTAAAACATGACAAAGTCTAGCCGTAACGGGCTAGGGTCAGTCTCAATAAAGTTTTATTAAAGTTTTATGGGCATTAAATATGTTGATGTGTCGGTATATTAATGAAGAAAGAGATTGTGAGAGTTTCATGGGAGCCTAGAGAATTTTATGGAGATGAAACTTTTTTGCACTGTTTCCAAAATGGAACTGCTTTGGAAACTAGGATATGAATCTCTCATTGAGGATGACCTAACAGTAAGATGTTGTAGCAGCTAATAAACCTCAATCACCTAATAACAAAGCTAAGAATGAGGGTCAACGCCACAAAACTCCAAAGCACCTATTGTAGGTTTCGAAAAACATGACGATGAATCGTGCTTAATACTTTTGTCAAGTACTGCCTATTTTGCCTAGACAAGAAAAAAACTGGATATTGCTACTCCCTTCGTCCCTTATTAAGTGTCGTTTTAGATTTTCGGTTTTCATGTCACAACTTTGATTAGATTTATATAAAATACATGTATTCAAATAAATCTATTAAAAAATTAAATCAAAATATCTATCTAATGATATTATATTATGTATCATAAATGTTAATAGTTTTTTTATATAAAATTAATTTAAATTATTTTTCAAGAAGTGATAAAGACAGTTATTTAAGGACGGAGGGAGTAGTTGTTTGGTTCCCGTGCCTCCTTGCCCCGCTAGCAAGATTTTCCTAGCTCGCTTGGGCTAGCAAGCGGAGCGCGCCGGCCGGCCTCCTCCTAGACATGGGGAGATGAGCCAAAAATCAACCGGGCAAATTAAAGCTTAGAGGTTCCAAGCATGTCCAGACGTCACTATTGAATGTCGTTTTCTTTTGCTCATACTGTATCCGCTAATGATGTAGCTAGAGCACTCACTCAAAAAAAAATCATCGGTAAAAATAGGTAAAAGTGACAACTGACAGACAACATTTTGTTGCTTCAAAGGAAAATAACAACTCCTTGTCAAACTATGCGCAAAAGAACAAACAACTCCTTGTCAAGAAAAAAAACGAAAGGTAAAAATGAAAATAACAGCTAACTTTTTTTTTGATAACAAGCAATATAATAGATTAGCAGCAACGTGCTGCCGATATGGTTACATCGCTCAAGTCTACCTCAAGTAGAGCTTGGAGATAGTTACAGAGGGGTACAAGATGCTCCGACGAGCAAGAGAAGTCTAAAGATCTCTCTAAGCTGTTATCCTAGAGAGCCTGTCTGGCTAGAGTATGAGCAGTAATATTTAGGCTTCTGTGGATCTTAAAAATTGTAGCACAAGAAGAGTTGGCATGGTTGCGGTATATCTGAGTAAACTGCTTTATCCTTTAATCAGGCGGATTGGAAAGGTTCTGTTGGTGAAGAAAGTGAACCAGTTGTTCACTGTCTGATAGAAAGTTGATACCTATTACATTGAGTTTGTGGACTATTTGTGATGCTAACGCCAGAGCTGCAGCTTCTGCCATCAGAACCGAGGTGCAAGCCTGTAGTTTAGCTTTGATATAAATAGACTCAGTGGAATTTTGCTGCAGGAGAAGGATTAAAATTCCAAGGCCTGCCATTCTCGGTTGTTGATTGGGTTGATCTGGAGCTATAGAGGAGTCTACATAGCACCTATGTCCTTGGAGCATGGTCGGTGCAGTAACTTGGTACCTGTTCATTGTGGACACCTGTAGGGTTAAGGGGATGATACCTGGGCTGGAGGATGTTTGCTGACATGGTGGATTTGAGTATGTTGTTGGAAGTCCCAATGATGGACCTGCATGTGTAGTATATATATGTTGATGAGCTATTTGGCTGTGAGCCAGTGACACTTGAGGTATGTTGGTGTCTCTGCTGTTCGGGGGCAGTAGGGCTACACTATAAGAGGAGGCGTGAGCCGTTACTGCATGATGCACCTGGGTCGACGTCCATTGTCTCCTGTTGAAACGGTAATCGTTCCTAGCTTTCCAAATATACCAAAGAGTGTATAAATTTTCATTGAAAATAGTGTCATTAACAGATATAAGGTGCAGATCGAACTGCTACTGCAAGGTGTGCAATAGCAGCATCTGACCCATCCAAAAGGCCATGAATGGCTAGGATCAAAGCTATAGATTTTTCTTTTTCCCTCCCCAAGTGTTGTTGTTAGCATACGTGTAACACCCCTGGTGTTTAAACTTAATTAAAAATTTGATCATGTCATCATATGCTTTAAGCATCATTCGCTTGATTGAGAACCTTGCTATGCATTGAACTAAAATGAGTTTGTTTGTTTGTGTTTAGCTCAATTGTGTGAATGCTTTTTATGATTTCAAATCCAAAGTTTCAAATTCCTTTCCAAACCCTAATTTCCAGAGGGGGTGGATCAAACCCTAAATATGGTTTTCAAAATCTAAAAAGAATTTGTATATGGTTGTTAAAGCAAAGTTGTAGAGCTCTGTTTCTATTGCAAAAGTTATGTTTGGAGTTTCTCAAGTTTTATTCAAAAATCTTGAGTAATTGAAAAGGGGTAATTCTTTTAAAGAAGGGTTTCAAATTTCAAAAATGCATTTTTAAATCTAAGACGAATTTGAAAAAGTGCATATTTACAAAGTTGTAGATCATGAAATTTTGAGAAACTTTGGTATTCAAAGTTTTTCATAAAAACCCTTGGAAGCTTGAGCATTTTACAAAATAGTCTCAGGGGCAGTTTAGTCAATTCATCGAGCACCTGCATGTCGAGCTCGTCCATGGCCGTGACACCTGGCCGGCCAGCTGCCGAGCTCACCACGCGACCTCTGGTCTCGACTCACGTCGCATCAAGTGCATGGCAACGCCACGGTCACGTTGCCACCTTCAAAACGCGACGACAAGCTCTCCTGCCCTCTCTTTCACGCTCGCGCCGCTAACTGCTCTGCTCCGCCGCGCGGCCACTTCGCGTCGATGAGCTCGCGCGAGCTTTCCAGCCACTGCCAAGCTCACCATCCACCGTCTTTACCTTCGCCTTGACCTCGCGCACCTCCCGCACGAGTTGGTTGAAGCCGCCGAGCCCTCGTTTGCCCGGCGCGACTCCGTCTTCCTCGGCTCCGACGAGAGCGCCGCCGCTCTAGTTCGCTGTCGTCCGGGCCACACAGGAGCCACATTGTTCTTCTGATTCTTGTTTGTTACTCCTTGTTCATCGTTGATCATGATGCCTCTCTCAGTTTTGCATATGGCGGACCGTAGCTTCGGGAACACCGTCGTTGCCGCTCGGTTCATTGCTTCCGTCGGCACGGTCTTCGTCGCCAGCTCGTTCTGCTTCACCTCGGCCAAGTTAGCGTGAGCTTCGTGACCAGGGTGAGCTCCTCGAACTCTCCGCATGCTTGGTTGTTCTTGAATCGAGCCGTCATGCTCTGTCCACGACGTGCTACCTGAAAGGTTTAGATATGGCTAGAGGGGGGGTGAATAGCTTATTAAAAATTCTACAACAACACTTAGGAAAACTTGTTAGAATAAAACACGGCGTAAGTAAGTTTGCACTAGCTCTAAGAATCGGCAAGCCACCTACCAATTCTAATTACTAGCAAGATAGATACTAAAGCACACAAACTAGCTAGCAACCTAGAAAGCTCTAAACAAGACTACACAAGACTAGAGAGCTACTCTACTTTGCGAGAATGTAAAGAATGAAGTGCAAAGCTAGAGTTAGGAAGGTTATACCGCCGCGAAGAGAATACCAATGAGATAACCAATCAATCACAAGATGAATCCTCGGTAGAGAGACAATGAGACACAATATTTTTTACCGAGGTTCACTTGTTTACCAACAAGCTAGTCCTCGTTGTAGCGATACACCTACTTGGAGGTTCACGCGCTAATTGGCATCACACGCCAAACCCGTCACCGGGTGCCGCAAAACCAACACAAGATAGGGATCCACAAGCTACGAGCAATCCACTAAAGATACCTTTTGTGAACTCCCGCAGGGAAGGTTCAAGAACCCCTCACAATCCACCGATCAGAGCCGGAGACAATCACCTTCCTCCGCTCAACGATCCTCGTCGCACCAAGCCATCTAGGAGATGGAAATATCCAAGAATAACAAGAGCCCCCGCAATGACGACGATCACCAAGCGCCACTAGTATGCAATCAATGAGCAATGCACTTGGATTCACTCAATCTCTCATGAATATGTCAATTATGTCAAGAGGATGAGTGGGTGGAGCAAACTCAAATAACCACAAGTGTAGGAGAGAAGTGAGAGTGCAAGAGTATGCCCCAAGGGCCGGTCAAACACTTATATATAGCCTCCCCTCACAACTAGCCGTTTTGCCCTCAAAACAGGCTTTCTGTGCGTGCTCCGGACGCGCACAATAGTGGGAGGTCCGAACTAAACTCCGCGTCCGGACTCCCCTCAACCGAGCAGCCAGAGCCTCTGGACAACACTCCGGACGCGGCCTCCGGACGTGCGCAACGCGTCGTCCGGACCAATGGTCGCGCGTCTGGTCAGCCTCCCGTTCAAACGTCTTCTTTCCCGCGCGCGTCTCTGCCTGCCATGTGGCTCCGGACGCGAGCTACAACAGCCACTCCGGACCAATGCTTGCTCCGTCCGGACCCCAGCAGAGAGTTTCTAGAACGCTCAAGACACTCCGGACGCCGTCCGGACACAAAACAGTGTTTGACTCTTTCTTCCGAGCACAACAGAGAGCACCAGCACTTCGGACACACGTCCGGACCTCAACTAGCGTCCGGACGCCTCTCCTCAGCCGAGTTGCCTAGGGTATGCCTCCGGACGCTCACAGCAGTCCGGACGACAGCAACCCCAGCGTCCGGACCCTGCGTCCGGACTCCTTTCTCTGCCCAAACTCAGCCACCAACTTCTCCCAAGCTTTCAAGGGCTAACACTAAGTGATTTCAACACTTGTGCACGTGTGTTAGCTTTTAATTCGCATTTATCTTGGAATTGGTTGGTTGTTCCACTAGTTCAATTGATTTTAATGCAATGCATATAAACCTAGTGGCACATGATAACCGCAATCAAACACAAGAGTTCCCTCCTTGATAGTATGGCTATCTATCCTAAATGTGATCACACCCTCTATGGCGTCTTGATCACCAAACCGAAAATGGTTCCTAGTTTCACCTTTGCCTTCACATCATTTTCCTTTGCACTTCACCTCCACCATGCTAGAGCCTTTGCAATCCACACCTTGATCCATTAGCTCCATCACATGGCATGTACCAACATATCTCATGATTCACACTTATAGATCCAAGGTTAGTACTTAGGTAAGTTTCATCAATTACTCAAAACCAAACACATGGGGCTCTCATCGCCGTAGTTTATGGCCGTCGCGACGGTGCGCTCGTCGGTTGGACCCATTAGTTGATCTTTTCCTTGTCCGAGTGTTGCGCTAGCTTCGCCTAGCCTTGCTGAGTCTTATCGTGGTGTTGGTTGTTCGAGCGTATGCGTGTTTTGGCTGGCGCTCGTCGCGCAGATCTCCGCCGTCCGTCATGGTCGACTGCGAGGTCGTCTCGTTAGGTTTTAGGCTCGTTTTCTTGGTGCGTTGCGTTCGCGTTGTCTTCCTGAGTCCGTTGAAGTGCTTGGTTGAGTTGGAAGAAGCTTGTACTAGCCGGCGCACGAGCGACCGAGCTCGAGCCGCCACGGATGCCGCCGGCGAGGGTGTTGTGAGGGATATAGGTGGCTCTATCGTACCTCGTTGGGTTCGGGATGAAGCGTAGAGTCCAGCACACGAGTCGGTTGTTCGGTTGGTTCGCCGACGGCGACACGCCGCCGTGTTTATGGTCGCCGGTGCCGCTGCCCTGCCTCTGGGTCACTGACGCGCTAGACCCAGCTGTCAGTGGCGGTTTCAAAGGGTTTTCCTATTTTTTGTTTTGCACAGTAATGTTTTTTGTTATTTTCATATCTTTATTTATGAACATGTATAAATTATGGAAAAAATTGTGTATGCTCTCTGTGATGTGTAGTGTTTAATAAAAATATAATATGCCCATGTTCAGTATATTTTTAATCCTGTAAAAATGTTCAAAGTAATTGAAAAATGGCTTTTCCATGATTTTTCATGCTCTGTATATTACTCCAAAAATTATAAAAATTTTTGTGTAACCTTTATACACTTATATCTTGCTGTACAAAAATTTTGGGAATTTTTAGATGAACTAACTATTTTAATAATTAATAATAAAATGAATAGAAACCCTAATCACTTTAGGATTTGGTGATTTTGAATTGTTTGATGCAAATGGTCATGGTCCAGTGACAACCACAGTATGGACATGCATGTTGATGAGTTGGTTTGCTCAGTTCTATTGGATATAATTATTAAACTTGATAATCAAAGTTAATCATGGTTTAATTAATTTACTTTATGCTCATGTTTAGTTTTCTTTCATGAAGGTAAGTTGTACTCAAGGTGTTTATCTGTTTTGTTCACCTGTTAAGTGCATGCTTGAATGTTTGTTAAGCATCATGTCTATTATTTCAAGCATCATCTAAAGCATGTCATTATATCGTGTAGATATCTCGTTGGTTGGGTTGGATAATCCCTCTAGTGAAGGGACTTTCTCTGTTATTGATTCTGAGCCAGAATTTGTGTATCCCTCCAATCAAGGTAAGCCCCGGTGCATTTAACCCTTCCTTGTATTTAAAATATTTGTTTTAAATACACTTATGGTTATTCTAATGCATTGTCTTACTTTATTAAATTCCTATTTGATGCATAGTCTTTATCCTTGTATTATTGTACCTTACACATTGACACTTGTTTAAAGTTGCAAACTCTTGCTAAAATGCTTAGTATGCTTAGAACTTTTCTAGTAGGTGATTTCCGGTCACTTACACATAACGCATTGCTTCGGCAAATAGTTATGCTCTTTTGAGAAAAGAATGTTGTTGGAAGTAATAATCGGAACCGGGCGGACACGGTGTTTGGGAGCCACCAGTGGTTACTGGTGAGCGGGTTCTTTCCGCCTGTGTCATTAGGGCCTTGCCGTTGTTGCATGACTAGGGTTGTGACTTTGTAGTACTTATCACATACGTTGGGAAGCCGGACTCTGGCTATTCCAGTCTTAAGAACGGTTAACCCGCACTGGGAGTGGAGAGATGGCGAGAGTAGTGTGTACCCTCCAAGTTCGAGGAACTGGATGGAGGTGTATTATGCTCTCGGGTGGCGGGACCCCGATCTTGGATGGAGGATCCATGGAAAGGTAGTCATATGCGTGCTTTCGGGGTTGTATATGGCGTGTGATAGGGAAGCCCCAACTGGGTTTAACCGGTTCGAATCGTCGTGTTCCTCGGATATAGAAACATAACCCTGTCTTCCTCATCGTAGTTAATGAAACTTAAACTGGATACTTGATGGTTTCCTTCGTGGATGGTTTATTACCTCGTTATCGATCATAACTTTAGATCGGTACTTGAGTAATCCTATGAACGAAATAAATGAATTTCAATTGTTTTTACAAAATGTTCATTTATGTAAAATACTTGATTCTTGCAAACCACCCTTGAATCCTATGACTTGCATACCTTTTGACCACAAAATATTTTCTTTTGTCGGTTAAGTCTTGTTGAGTACTCCCGTACTCAGGGTTTGTAACCCCTGTTGCAGATGAGAGGCATAACCCGGTCTGCGTAGCTTCATGCTGCATGACCGTTGTTTCTGTTGATGAAGATGAAGAATAAAGTGTCTTTGCTTGACTCTTGGCCAAGAGTATCTCGCCTGTTGTTTATACTCTATCACCAACTTGATGTAATAATATCTATGACACCATGTTATGTTAAAAAACCTATGGTTTGTAATATGACTTCAAATTTTTGCTACTTTAATGTAAATTAAATTATTGTATTACTTCTGCAATGTTTGTGATGAGGATGATCCTGTTCGGAAAGAGGTGGATGACCCGCTACAAAGTGGCGATACCTGACGGACTGATTAAGACTTGGATCATTTATCTTGGATTAAGTCGGATGGACTTTAATCTTGACAAGTGGGCCCTGTCTTAAGAGGTTCTGTCACAATACGGGGATCAAAGCCATACATTTTTCTATTTGCAGTTTAATACAAAATAATATATGTGGTACTCTCAAAACATTGGTATATATGTTTACTGTTTTCTTTTTCCATAAAAATAGCACCATGTGTTTTGAGAGTAACTTAATTTTTAATATATTTTCTCTGTCTTTATTTTGGTCTTTGTATTCCTCTTTGTTTTCAGAGTTCAAATGTTGTTCAAGAAGACAGTAATCCTTGCTGCTACTGCACACCTTGCATATAACACTAAAATACATGTAACATACGAAACTTAACATGTCCTACATTTTTATGCAAGTTAAAGAGTTTGAAAGTAAAAGAATAAAAAAACAAAGGGTTCAAATGAAAACACAAAAGTAGCAGTGTAGTCGTAGGCTGCTGTACTCCCTTGTATTAAGCTATCAAATTGCAGCAAATACATGTAGCTTTGTTCCATTTATTAATTGTGTTATAAGATGTATGTATTAACTTTTTTGTTTATTTGCAATTTTTCCTAAAACATACGGATGCTAACAGCAACACTTGGGGAGGGAAGAAGAAAAATATATAGCTTTGATCCTAGCCATTCATGGTCTTTTGGATGGGTCAGTTGCTGCTACTGCACACCTTGCAGTAACAGTTCTAACTGCACCTGATCGGGCGTGCTCGCTGCAGATCTGCAAAGCTGTAACGGTCGTAGCGTCTCTAGCTCTAGCTAATGTAATTAGTAGTAGTTGTGAAGAAACACCGCACCTGACGCTGCAAGTAGAATCCATTGTGACCTCTCTCTAACACAAATAAAGGTTTGTTAACGACGTGGCGACGCTGGAGCCCGTGGAACCGATCCAAAGTCGCAACTCACAAAGCGTTGGTTGGTTGTGCTCCACCGCGTCCACGCAGCAAGTCGCGTCCAGGCCACGGGACGGGACGGGACGGGACGGAACCCCTCCCTCGCCTCGCGTCGAGAGCCCCGATTTATGCTCGCCACCACGGGTCCCCACTCCCCCAGAGGCCAGGCACGGGGACAAAACCTTCCCCACCTCGATGCCGCCTACTCGATCTGGACGGACGCCACTGACAGGAGGCGAGCGCGCATGACAGACCCCACCTGGCAGGGGCTTGCGGGTTCGACGAACACGTGGAGTGGCCAGAGGACTGACTAGTGGGCCCTCCGGCTCGCCTGGCAGACGGACTGGGTGCTGCGCTGCTGGATCATCGAGGGCAGGAGATGGCGGTCACGGCCAAAGGGAAGGGTAGGGCCAACCCGCACGCGCGGGACGAATGGGGTTCGCTTCGGTCGGGCCCCCACCGCCGGTGCTCCCTTTTTCCTATGTTCCGATCTTACCCCTGTGTGTGGCGTTGGTCCGTTCGCGTGGTTCTTGGCACTCTCTCCGTCCACGTTTCATCGTCAACGATGAGATTGCAATGTAGAGTAAATCATTAGTACACCCCCCCCGTTCCATATTATAAAACATTTCAAAAAATTTGGAGACACACAAGTTAAGGTACATATTCTATATACTTGTCCTATTTTTATTAGAAAATACTAAATTTTACATGTCAACTATGAATCACCCCCGTACAACCACTACCTTAGGAACAACCTCATGTTTAAATTAAATCCCACATATTTCATCACTACTCTTATTATATACGACATTATTTCATCTATATATTTACCCACATTATATCTAAATTTATGAATACACTTCATTCATCCATTCATTCATGGACGCATGAAAATCCCAAAAGTCTATAGATTTCCATCAGCATGTGCATCTAAGTACTAATCCGTCTATCCATTCACCAACATTGTTTCATCCTTCTAATCCATACATTCAACCATAGCTTATGTGCTTGTGTGCTCACCATTAGCAAGAGGATTGGCGGTAACTGTGGGCTTGCCTCAACGGAGATTAAGTGGTTTAAAAATCACCAAACTTCGGGATAAAAATTATTGTGTCATCATCTTTGCAATGGTTTGCAATTCTCCATCACAAGCTTGTAATTACTTGTTCATTTATTATGCTTGTGTAGTTGCTCTTGTGCTTGCTTATCTTGTGTACTTTAGCTTGTATAGCTTTGCTAGTTGAGTAGTCCTAGGGTAGTGCTAGTGTTACTTAGGCTTTGTGGGATTTGCTCAGTGTGCTTAGTTAACTAGTTGCGTAGGTTTTGTCTAACCTTGCTAACTAAAATTATTTAGATGACCTCCCACTAACTTGCCACCTTAGTTATAACTTGCTTAGTATCTTGTGTAAGGTGCTTACGACATAGATATATGGGTATAAGCTTGGCTAGAACACTTAATTTAATTCCACTTTTATATGGGATACTTGGCATAATTAGTTTTAGAAAAGTCTATTCATCCCCACTAGGCCACTAGTCTGACATCTCAACCCTAAAAGAGGTTAATACTAATCTAAGTAACCAATCACACCCATAGTGTTTATGAATCGTTGCATGTTTTAATTGCATAGAAAGATATCTATGTCACTCTATAGCTTAATTAATACTCCCTCTACCCGAGAATATAAAGCATACATGGTTTTTAAAATTAATATTTTATTATTTTTGACTAACAATAAGGATAATTATATCAAAAGTTTGTATTACAAAAGTAGTTACATTATATTTGTATTTAGAAAGTTTACAAAAGTAGTTGCAAAAGTTTATATCAAGAGGTAAAATTTGCTATGACACTAAGGGAATTGTCTCATTTTTAAACTAATGTTTGGTCCTCTCATCAACCGTGAATAAATATAGACTCATAAATATGTATTTGACAAAATAACTACCCATTTAGGTTTCTAGAAGAAATTAGTTAATGGGAAGTTCATTTCAAATATTTGTTTTACAGTATTGGCCACCGAAAAAATTTGCATGTAGAAAAATTCTCCTTTTTTGCTAGGGAATCAAGAAGATTCAACTCACAAGAAAGACAAGGGAAGAAAACAAAAGCACCATTTGATTTTCGGTCACCTATTCTTTGCATATATTATTCCACCAATTAGGCTGAAAAGCGTGTCTACCCTACATTTTTTTTAACCATCTAACTAATCTAACAATTTTTTTTGGCATTTTCGCTGATGGTAAAATACCATATATTCTGTGAGCACCGGAACCAATATTCACTCTTCACCAAGAGCAAAGAGATGAAAACCCAGTTTTACCCATTATAAAACATACGAGTAGAGTAAAACATCGGCAAATCTGATCCAAGCAAAAAACCTACTCGTTTTGTCCAAAAACCCAAAGCACAAAGACCCTTTCCCCTCCCTCCGCTTGCCTTCCCTCTTCTGCCATTTCGTCGAACACCTTCCCCGATCGCGCGCCTCTCCCCCAGCCATGGCGGAACCCTCCGACGCGGCGGCAGCCGTATCTGCGCGGCTCCTGGAGCTCGCTGCTGACGGAGACTCAGCGGCGCTCGGGGACCTCCTCGCGGCACACTCGTCGCTTGCTGACGAGCCCGCGCCTTGGTACTCCCCGGCGCGCGGCGCGGAGCCTATGACCCCGCTCATGGTCGCGGCGGCGTACGGGTCCGTGGCCTGCATCGATGTCCTACTCTCGCCGCCCCACCTGGTCGACCCCAACCGCGCCTCACCGTCGTCCCTCTCCACCGCGCTCCACCTCGCAGCCGGCGGCGGCGCCTCCACTGCGCCGGCCGCGGTATCCCGTCTCCTAGCTGCTGGTGCCGACCCCACGCTGCTCGACCACCTCCACCGCCGGCCGTCAGACCTCGTCGCTCTCCCACCCAATTCGCTCCCGCTCAAGAACCACCTCCTCTCCCTCCTCGGAGGGCGCAAGGAGTGGCCGCCGGATCCCTCCCTCCCCGACATCAAGAACGGCGCCTACGCCTCCGACGACTTCCGCATGTACTCCTTCAAGGTGCGCGCGTGCTCGCGCGCCTACTCCCACGACTGGACCGAGTGCCCCTTCGTCCACCCCGGCGAGAACGCGCGGCGGCGGGACCCGCGCAAGTACCACTACAGCTGCGTGCCGTGCCCGGAGTTCAAGAAGGGGGCTGGGTGTCGGAGGGGCGACATGTGCGAGTACGCGCACGGGGTGTTCGAGAGCTGGCTCCACCCGGCGCAGTACCGGACGAGGCTGTGCAAGGATGGCGTCGGCTGTGCGCGGCGCGTCTGCTTCTTCGCGCACACGCCTGAGGAGCTCCGGCCACTGTATGTGTCGTCGGCGGGGTCGCGCAGCGCGATGGAGATGGCAGCGGCGATGGGAATGGGGCTGCCGTCGCCGGGTGCGTCATACACGCCGCAGCTCTCGCCCTCCGGTGGGGAAGCGGCGTGGCCGGCGCGTGGCCGCAGCCCAACGTGCCCGCGCTGTGCCTCCCCGGGAGCGCGGGGAACCTTCATCTGAGCCGGCTGCGCACTTCGCTGAGCGCGCGCAGCATGGCAGTGGACGAGCTGCTCGCCTCAGCGGATTACGACGGGCTCGTTGGCTCGCCCGCCTCTGTGCGGTCGGCGAGGGGAAAGACGCTCGCGCCGTCCAATCTTGACGATCTGTTCGCCGCGGAGATAGCGGGCGCCGCGGCATCTCACTCGCCTCGGTACGCAGACCAGGGCGGCTCTGCTTTCTCGCCGACGCGTAAGGCTGCCATGCTGAACCAGTTCCAGCAGCAGCAGAGCTTGCTTTCTCCTCGGGCCACGGTTATCCCTGAGCCAGTGTCTCCGATGAGCTCCAGGCTGCTCGCGGCCCTTGCGCAGCGGGAGAAGATGCAGCAGCAAACGCTGAGAAGCATGAGCTCTCGTGACCTTAGCTCTGGCGCCTCTGTACTGGTTGGCTCACCGGTTACCTCTAGCTGGTCCAAATGGGGAATCCCCTCGAGCACACCAGATTGGGGAGCTGACGACGAGGAGCTTGGCCGCCTCAAGCGATCCTCGTCCTTTGAGCTCCGGAGTGGTACCAACGGTGATGAGCCGGATCTCTCATGGGTCAATACCCTTGTGAAGGAGCCAACGCCGGAGAAACCATCCATCAACGGAAGAACTGCAACTGAGTCCATTGCTTCTTTGAATCAGGCAGCAAGTCATGAGGATATTGGCGGCGAGGACGATGCTGCCGGGGTCATCGGTGGCTGGCTTGAACAGCTGCAGCTGGATGAGATGGTAGTCTAGAACAAACATAACAAAGGTGCCATTTTTTTGCTGTGATTCACCAGTTGCCTCTACAACTTACTACATCTACCAGCCTTCATACCTTGCTGGTAATTACTGGTGATACATTCTTTTGGAGTTGGTTAGTGTAGTTGTTGAGATTTCCACCCATTTAAAGCTCCCCGCACTTGAAAAAGGAATGAAGGAGCCTAGCCAATGTTATGGAATTTCAGGCTTGGCTAGGTGAGCATTGTGTTTCTCCTTATACCTTCCATGCCCATCCTTTGCTAATCATTCCAAAGGTGATTTCCTCACTCTAAGAGGATTGTGAATTATGTATGATAGTGCTAGCACCTCCTAAGCCGTAAGCCCCCATCCTCTGCTTCTTGTAATGGAGTATGAAGGTGACTTCTGCTTTGCATCAAATGCTTCTAATGGCTCATGATTGGTGTAAAACACCCTACTGTTGTACTACTGAGGATTCATGACTGATGTAAAATGCCCTACTGTTGCTCACTACTCAGGATCGAATGGTCCATGATTTTGTTAAATGACTTCATTGTTGCTGGACCACCAAAATTAAGCTATGCAGCAGCACTTCACTGCATGCTCATTCGTTAAATGTTATCACCTTGTTTTTACATCGCATGACAGCAACTGTTGTGATGATCGCCTGATTGGTTCTGACAGCAACTGTTTTCTATTGAAGCTGCAACAATAGATACTGCTGCTGTTCTGTTTGTGTTTGACATTTTGGATGGATGCTGAGTCAAAGCTATGTTGAGTGGTAATCGCAGGTCGGCATAGGATTTGATGTGTGCTGTGATGTTTAATGTGTTCCGAGGTGGCTTAACATGATGCGTCGACATCTACAATGGTGATGTTTATTGTGCTCCAGATGAGTGCGACCTGGCGTCCTGGCCTCTGATGATGGAGGTGGAGCTTCGTTCTTGTCAAGATAAAAAACAACTAGGGCGGTGGCTCGGTATGGCCGCCCCTGTCTTGGCTTCTGTATGGCCCTAGTCACAGTGGACAGTGCTGACTCATACAGTGACCTGGATTTTTTTAAAAAAAAAAACAATAATAGAAGGCTGGATCTGCTGGTTCAATGTATCGTTCCATATTTAATGCATCACGTAGTTATGATGTTATAGGAATAGGATAATGCTAGTATGCTTTTTTTAATATCAACTGTATTTGCTTTTTCAAAACATGGCAAATATTTTTAATATCATTTCAGTTACTTTTAAGGGTGTCAGTTGTTTGTTTTCCTTTTATTGGAAGTCTCTTACTTTTAAAAAATGAAACTAAATACTGTTCTCAGGATAAATTTCTTGTTAGCTGTTTGGTGACATAGCAAGGCATTTGGAAAAGTTTAGTTTCAATTTTATTTTGCTGAAGCCTGTTTGGTATGTATGTACAGCAATTTCCACTTTTAGATCGCAACAGTTTATATGCTAATTATGCTTTGAGGTGATGTGTTGTTGAAATCAGATCGTCTACTGGTAGTATATATTATATATACAATAATAAATTATCACACAGGTTTGCATTGCATCTACTTTTGATATAGTGGGAACAAAGACCGGATTTGTTGTTTCATTATTTGAGGGAGTTGTGTTTCTAAATGATGTCAAGTTCATATTTTTTTAAGAAACGGTTAGGTTCATGATGATTTCAATTTGAAAATATAGGTTGGATTAGGGCATCTGCCTCACTTCTGATGGCATTCAGGTGCACCTACCTAGGCTAGGTACCAATTTTAATATTCTATTTTTTTTTCTAAAAAACCATTGCAGTTGTGAATCCAAAAAAAGTGTACAAAAATGTTCATAGCTGTTGTGCACTCTTTATTACTCTCTCCATTCTGAACTTCAGGATATCCTAGAAGTTTTATGGTATATTATCGGATAAAGTAAATGATCCATGCATCCCCCTTATTCCTTGGGGATATTGGTCGGTGATAGACGTTAATAGTAGTATGTATGTAAATGAACCCTGTCTTTTCCAATTGAGTTTATGAGTTATTTTACCTATGATCTCCTACGATTTGGAACAAAAATTTTGAATGCTTGAATATCTTTTAGCCGATGGATGAATTAGTTAACAAATTTTCATTATGACTCAGAAAACCTCTTGAAACAAACGTTTATAACAAGCGTTATGGCATTTAAAAAAAATGCCAACTCAGCTAGCTCATAGAATCAACCTCATCATTTTTTCTATACAAGGAGATAGGAAAAGAACGGAAAGAAGGGCTTCACACATCCTCATGTTTAGTGGGCCAACACTTACATTGCATCAAATTATCTTTCTTCGGTTAAAGATCAAAATAGTTTTAAGAAACATGCAAAGGATCTGTTTAGTTCAGCTATGAGTAAGGCAAAAACTGTTGTGAGCTGTGAAAAAATCACTGTGACTTATGTCCAGTGAAAAAGCTGTAAGATGTGGACTATGCTTTATACATGTTCAATTAGTCAATGAAATAATGCTGCGTGGCCATTTTTAAATGTGGGTTGGTTGGAGGGCGGGGAATGGAGATTGAGGATGGCAAGCTAGGTGACGTGTCTCCCTTTGAGATAACGAACTTTGTTATATTTAGGTCATGTTTGTGTCATAGGGCTAAAAATTAACTCATATTGTAAAAATAAACTAAAAGTGAGATAATTATGGGATAATAAAGATTAATGATTTTTTTGTGTGAATAAGCGCTAATGAATTTTAACCATTAATTAACCCTCATTAGTTCTTATTAGCCTTAAATTAGCTCATGTTTAAGCTTTCTAATTAGTATCCGAAAACATGAGCCAATCATTAGCTCTTAATCCAAACACCCCCTTAGTTGCCAATTTGACTTGATCAACTATTGGGCAGGCCAGATAGACCAGGAGTATGCATAAAAACAAGTTTTTTTCCCTCTAGAATGTCCAACATGCTGTAACCTATTCATAACCATGATGTAATGTTATGTTCAAAATATATTGCCTTTTATGATTAATTACATACTCCCTCCATTCTAAAATAGAGGTCGCTATGATATACAGGTAGGTCAAACGTGTAAGTGTTGGCCTATTTACCCATTCGTGTAATCACGACACAAATCAAGCATCTGTCCTTTAGTTTCCGTGTTCACGCATGACCCTTTCAGCAATTACGTTATGTTTCCATCTTTTTTCTTGTATTTTTTTTCTTCATTTAATTTTCTGTATTTGATTATCGATTTACTTCTTACATATAGTTTCTATCGCTAAAATAAAACGATTTTTTAGGGCATCCTTTTTCAGGAATGGTCATAAAAAACTGACTCCAAACAAGATTATAAAGACTCTAGGAATAAATTTTTAGGCTTCACTTTAACAACATAAAAAAATATAAATATTTAAAAGTTTATACCAGATTTGTAACACTTGAAGAGATCTACAACTTTATAAGTGAATCTTTTTCATTTAAAACAACTTAGGGTAAAAAAATGTTTTAAACTTGTAGATTTAAATTTAAATTATTATTTTTTTATTTTTTGAATGAACTTGGATGGAGAGACGTTTGAAAGCCCTAGTTTTCTTTTAATAATTAGTAAAATTTATTGTACTTATCCTATGCTTAAGTGTGTATATAAATTAGGGTGGTCCAATCTAAATTGTGAGGCTACATGGTGATCATGGAGATGGTGATGACCAGAACATGAACAAGTGCTCCATATTTAGGAGGTGGGAACTAAACACCCTTAGCATACCTAGAGCTTTGTGAGCTACAGAGTCTTAAAGATGTGCCTGAAGGCCTGAGATACCTTAGGTCACTTCAGAATTTTTATGCAGAGAAAATGCCAGGAGAATTGGTGGAGATGCTAGAGGGAAACGGCCAGGGATTTGTCCAACACATTGCTAACATTAAATGTGTATGATACATGAGAGAATAACTGTCGTCCAAGCCTGTATGGCTAATGGTTTCTGCAGCCGATGCTATGTTTAGTTGTTTTATTATGAGAGGAAAACATTGTACCATGTCCGGTAAACTGGGCTGATAAGTTTGAGCGAACAGTTTACCGCACTATGTCCAGTACTTCTTTTCAGATGGTGAGCTAAAATATATGTAGTTGGTGTGAATGGGATCAGATCCAGGCTCACAGGATGCTTAAGTTTCATTTTTTTTTTCTAGTTGTCCAGTACATCATGTTTGTAATCTTAACGCATCTTAATTATGTCCATACATGCAGCTATGATGTTTCATTAAGTAAAGTTATTTTTAAGTTGATTTCGACTAACTACTTGTTGAGAGACAAAGCGAAGGATATTTTCTCAACTTGGACAGTAAAATGGGTTTGTTGAATTTAGACTGAAAAATAGACCTGGAAAAGGGTAACAGGGAAGAAATAAACTGGTGACTGGTAAATGCTGCTAATCTGGGGATAAGTATTGTGATACATGTGAAATCATGCACGCATAAGTTCTTCAAAAGAACAAGCACTATAGACGCGAGAAAGCACACTCAATTCAAAGTCTTAATTCAAAAGACAGATTACCAGATCAGCGAGGGGTTGAGGTGAAACTGTACCTGCCTTCCCTTTCGTAAGCCTGATCACCATCGCCCTTGCGCGATCACCATCACCCTCGCGCTCTGACCGCCGCCGCTGCCCCATGCCAAGGCGGGCTCGCACTAGGGCCGGCACCTGGCAGAGGCATTAGAGACTCCGCCGGCCTGGACAGTGTCCGATGAATCGGCAGGTCACGCCTGAGGCGAGAGGACCAGAGACCAGCAAGAGGGCCGAGCATGCAAATGTTCAATCGAGTCGCAAAGTGAAAAGTAATTTGCAAATGTTATTATTATGAAATGAGAAATCTACTTGTACCATTTTCCAAATAGCAAACTCGAACGAATACATGAAAAGTAATCCCCCCCTCCCCCCCCAAGTTTACATTTGCTTACGGGCAGGGCGTACGGAACACAAAAACGTTTCTTTGATCAACACTAAAGTTAGTTAAGGTGCAACATGATCCAAGAGCTGAGAGAATCACAACATAATCCAGCAAATGAGCTCAATGTTATTAAGACCACTATGAATGGAACATTTAGATAGGCACCCATCACATCATCCGACCAACAAATACCTCTCAACAGCAGAAAAAGTACACAATCCCTCAAAAATAAGGTACAACCCCTTGCTATGATTTCGCCTCCTTGTGGCACCCAAACAAATAACAAACAGAAATAAATTTCATGTTTGTTTCCTTCTTTTTCCTAACTATTAAGATGTTTTGAAGCTGTCATCTCATGGGAATTGATCCAAAATTCAAGTCAGTACTTCCGCGGTATCATTTTGAAGAATGCTTTGGGTCATCTAAAACACCATTATAAGCCATTGTCAAAAGGAGTTAACTGAGCGTTTCTTAAGGCCCCTTGTTCGTCCAGGCGCACCACCTGAGAGAGACGACAAATCAAGAGCCAACCTGTGGAGAAGTTTATATACAGAAACAAGTTTAAGACCAAAGTCATACTAATAGCATGGAACTGTGTAAAAAGAACATGGGCCAATGACATACAAGCATGTAGCTCCATTTTTTGCTTCATTAGTCTCAGATTGCAACAAAATTTCTGAGTCAGTTTTGGACACGATAGAGTAACTTGCAGTTTCTTTGCCCTCCTTGGTAACTGAAGGATAATGGGATTCACCATCAGAAAAACACACACTGAAGCATCAATACACTGTGGAAGTAAAAATATTTCATTGAACTTACAAATATCATCTGAATCTTCCTGGCAATCATCCAGAGAAAGCAACTTCTGCAGGTTACAATAACAATTATTTAGAAAAGATTAATGTCATAATTGGAGTCTTGCATTCAAAGAAACAATCCAGGCAACGTAGCCAATGATCTGGGAGAATTACCTTCAAATTCTCATAGCATGTCTCAAGGTCATCATTGACCAAAAGATGATCAAAGAGACCAGGTTCATTGGACTGATCAAGTTCAGCCCGAGCATTTCTGAGTCGTTTCTGGATTTGCTCCTCTGTTTCAGTACCCCTGTATTCCAATTGAACAGAGAATAAATCGATCATGGCATCTAGTTATACGATTAAGAATGACATAATCCATCACATGAGGTTATCCAAACACTATATTTCATGAACTACAAATATACCGTGCCAGAAGGCGCTTCTCTAGTTCCTCGAACGATGGAGGGCATACAAAGATGAATATTGCTTCAAGAGAAGAAGCCCTCACGGATCGAGCTCCTTGGACATCAATGTCGAGAATACACCTCTTCAACGAAAAAGCAATGGAAAGATGAAGCAGTTCACCTTTCAGAAATTTTTATTAAAGATTGTAGTAGTCTTACCTTTCCCTCATCAGTTACAGATTCAACTGCTTCAATACTTGTGCCATATACATTTCCATGAACATGAGCAAACTCAAGAAATTTGCCCTCGCTTATGTCTTTCTCTATCTTGCTTCGTTCTGTGAAGTGGTAGTGAACACCATCTATTTCCTTCTCCCTTGGAGACCTTGTAGTGTGGCTAACAGAAAATCCAAACTTGGATGGATAGTCTTTCATCAACTTTGCAATCAATGTCCCTTTACCAACACCAGAAGGGCCACTAATCACAACTGGTTTTTGGCCAACACCAATTACTCCCTTGCTCCAAGAAACAACTTCCGTTCCCTTGATTTTCCGTTGCTGCTTAACAAAGGGGGTGTCTATCTGAATGGGGAAAAAAAAGCAGGAGTGTGTCTGCTTAGTTAGGATATAGATGTGTAAAAGAAAAGGTCTGACACAAGGAAATTTGTTAACATCTGTAGGAACAGGAACAAATTATTAAGCACCCAGTGCAAGCAGCTAATGCATGCAAAATCTCTGAACAGGAACAGTATTTGAAATCCAAAAGGTGCATCATATCAATTGCTAGTGTATACCTCAAGGAACCAGATGGACTCATTCAAGGGAACACCCTTCTCGATAACCAATATCTTCTCATCACTGACAGAAATCGCAGACTGCGACTTGGTTAGAGGTGGCTGTTTCCCAAGTATTGTGGGTACAACCCTGCAATGCAACAAGACCGGTAATATGAATGAATAGCTACAAATAAGTTGAGTGCAAGGGGATCAGAGACGACCAATGACATGATGAAGTGCATTACCAAGTCTGAGTGAGTTTGTCAAGAATTTTAACCGCAAGAGATGTTTTCGAGTCATCGTCTGATCTACTGATAACATACTGCAAAAGCAAGAGAATGTTGCCACAATTTAGATTAAGAGTATAGGCCAGCAAAACAAACAGTAGGTGATAGCCACAAGAGCAAAGTAGTGTCTCTACATATTAGCGAAGGTATCAGATTGTGCAACCTATAATCTTAGTCAATTCCAGGCTGTTACAAGAAGCTTGTACAGTATCATGTACAAGTGCCTACACCACCTTTCTGGTTGAAAGAGAAAGGTCTAGCTGAGATCACGCATGCTTTTCGAAAGTGACAAGGCATGGGCTATCCTTCTTGTAAAGGTTGACATTCATAAAAAGAGCAGCAGCTAGTTCATATAGTAGGTAGTACAAAAAGTATGAGCATTTGTTCCAAGCCTTAAAGCCATAAGCATAATACAAGAAACAACCTCAGCAAGTGATGTAAAGTGAGCACCAGGCAGGTAATCTGAACAGGGTAATCCATTCCATCGCCACTCACCGTCTTATCGCCGACGTCAATGGCTCTCTGTTTGCAGTCATTGGCGTCGACGATGCTGAAGTGGACAGCCTCCTCACCCTGTTGGCCCCCGATCAAACAGATCAAAGTCAGGAGCCACTACTATTCCAATACTACTTGACGTGCGCACATAACAAACGAGCAAGGTGCCAAACGCACTTGCAAGCTCATAGATGCAGCACCAGTAAGCTAACCAAACTCACCATGAGATGTGCGGCCGCAATCCGATCCGGTGGGGTGCAGGTCGAGCGGAGGCTCTGTGAGGGCCCTGTTGATTGAGCACGGAAAAAAAAACAAAGGCGCTTAGGAGTTAGGATCACATGACAGCGACGAACGAGTGCATTCAGCAACAGAGCCATCCCGCTGCCCGACGGATCGGGGGAGAGAGAAAGAGGAGCGCCGGGCTCCACGGCTCACAGGCACAGCAACGCACGAGAACATTTTGCTGGAGGAATTGAAGAGGAATAAAACGAGTAGCCCGCGCAAGCAAGCAAATATGAAGCGCAGGGATCACCGGGGCGCACCCGGCAGCCGGGCGGGCGGATCCCGGCTCGGCGTTGGTGAGAGAGATTAGTACTTATTTATTAGTTATTATTATTACATATATACAGAGAGAATAACAGTAGGTGGGGCGAGGGGCGGCGCGCGGGCGCGGCTGAATGGGAGGAGAGTACCTGGATCTGGAGCGGAGAATGCCGCAGCGGGCGGCGGCGAGGAGGAACAGGGCGTCGAGGGAGGGATCACGGCCGGCTGGCGGCGGCGGCGGGGGAGGGAGGTGGGCTCGGAATCGTGTGTGGGGAGCGACGACGAGGTCTCGCGGTGTCTTTATACGACTTTTCCTTTGTCATTTATTTATTTTTTTTGTTTGGACGAATTGAAGCGGAGGAAGCAGACCGTGTTGGATCTGGTCGTGGCCCGGCAACGCAAAGGGAGTGCAGCCCAAACTCCAAAGCGGGGGTCCTTTTCGCTTTCCCCGCTTTGCACCTCACCTGGTCACCAAATTCTGGCTTTCTTCGCCTTTCGCTTTGCGTTTCCTTGCATTTTCCAAGTTGACTCGTGGGGGTGTAGGCGTGTACCGTGTCCTATCGTGGACTCCGTTCTAGCTAGGTTCCTGCTCTGCTCTCGTATGCACGCATGTAGACGTATCCTGGATTTCTAATCTAATGCTCCTAATTAGTACTACCTCCCTAAATTATAAGACATTTTAAAAATCTTAAAGAATCAAAACACTTCAAGTTTGACTAATAATTATTAAAAAGATTATAAAGATTTATAACATCAAATTAGATACTATAACATTTTAATTGATAAATAATATAATAATACTTAGTTAGCATCATAAATGTTATTATCTTGACATATAAGTTTAATCAAATTTAAGATAGTTTAACTCTCCAAAATTCTTAAAATGTCTTATAATTTAGTATGGACAGAATATAATACAGTACTTGTATCGTATAAGCACGAAAATGCTAAGTATACGCCCGACGAGCGCGGACTATATAGCAAGATGCTACGCAACATCATCTACTTTTTTAAAAAAAAACAAAGTTGGGCTGATTCTCCGTCCTCAAGGATAAGCAACGTGCAGTGCAGGTACTCACAATTGGCGTGTATGTACAGTAGCTACCAACTGTTGGCTGGGTGTTGCAGCCTTCCAGCTCTCAAAGTGCACTTCGGGTCTTGTTTGATGTCTGTGTATTTATCTCAATCTATATATATTGAAGTGAATTTGAGTGGATTTAAAATAAGTTTTACTTCATTTCACTTCAACCTACGTGCTTTCAGATTAATACATACTTCCTCAATATCAGATTTAGAAGTCGTTTAACACAACGACACGGCCTGCCAAACACAATTTTAACCTCTTATTTTTATTAAAATATTTATGAAATAATGATATATGTATTCATATAATTTTTACATTTGTAATCTCAAGAACTTAAAAGTTATTGATGATTTATATTCTCAATGTTTGATCAAAATCTTGTCTAAAACAATTTCTAAATCCAATAGGGAGGGAGTATGCATTCAAACAAGATCTTAATGTGCATACACTCAAGAAATTTTTAATTGATAATTTTGAATTGGGGTGTTAGTAGCAAGTTAGCCTAGTCCGAGGCCTGTAAGGCTGCAATCCAATGTTGTCACCGCTTATCATGGCCCTTACGTCGTTGCCACAATAATCCGTGCATGGACCGTCGCTGCCCATGAAACTACCATGAGGGAGTGTCATCGTCCATCCCGCCACTCCATTCATGACGCCGCGACGAGATAGCACCGATCGACGCAGCAGCAGAAGAAGAAGAGTTGGGTAGGATGGATAGAGACAAGGGCGAGCAAGCAAAGTAAAAAAAAAAAAGCGCCGGGCGCTAAGCTCCTTCCTAGAGTTTAGGCACGCTTAGACATTCCTACGCATTTCCCTAGGTGCTGCAGAGGAGACGAGCAACACAGCAAAAGGAGCAGATAGTTGGTGCAAGAGGCTAGCCACTCGGTAGGGAGAGGACCGGCTGTCTAGATCAGGAACCAGCAGGAGCAGCACCATGGTGAGGATGAGCGCGACCGGCGGGCGCAGCAACCTAGCGGGGAGGAGCAACAGCCCGACGGGGATGAGCGTGACCGGTGGGAGTAGCAACCGGCGGGGAGGAGTGTAACCGGTGGAAGAAACAACCTGGCAGGTGAGGAACAGTAGCCTTGCGGGTTGGAGTGGGATTGGCAGGATGAGCCGCACCCGCCTAAGAGTCCACCTACCCGCTAGGCGCGGCGATGCCCCTCCGCCTAGCGCTAAAGCCGATATAATGGGCCTTCTGTCGAGCCAGTGATTTTAACGTAGGCACAACTTTCACATAACCATGTCGTGTTTAGATCAGGCCAAATATCA
This sequence comes from Microstegium vimineum, assembly GCA_022036555.1. Classification (NCBI taxonomy): domain Eukaryota; kingdom Viridiplantae; phylum Streptophyta; class Magnoliopsida; order Poales; family Poaceae; genus Microstegium; species Microstegium vimineum. The sequence goes on along the minus strand of CM039130.1, from coordinate 13,207,269 downwards.
AGGGCATTCTATACCTTAGCCGAAGTTATGATTTTTGTCTATCTAGCATAAAAAAACAACAAACACCATGGTCCACGGACTGGACATTATATTTGATTTTTTTTATCTTACCAAGTTACTCATAATATGTAAAACAATAAAGTTAAAGTGTTATCCTTTTGTTTAACTAAAATATTTTTCGCAGACCATTAAAACACTAAAACCTAGCCATCGAAATGAAAATGACATATGGAAGCCTACGGCTGCCAAAATCTTATGCTATGCACAAAACACGCGGAGAAAGAAAAACAGCACAAGCAAGAGTAACTGTACATATCGGATTTGGGTGTTGCACAAAATGCCTAGAACCGAATAAAACTCAAACCCGCAATAATAAAGATCCATTTGTCGGGTACAAAAGTAAGGGGTACCCTAAACCCTTCGATAATTTAACGCTTAACATAGTAACCATTTTTAAGACAGGAATCAACCAACCGCTCAAATCGGCAAACAAGGGCCCATCACATGAAAGCCCCATGCGCTGGCGATATCGACCAGTCGTGGGTCGGCCCGCTTCTGGAAAGATGACGGACCAGGGGTCGAACGAACGACCCCTCCGCCTCCACCTCGACGCCGAGTGGACGGACCAGGGGTCGAACGAACGACCCCTCCGCCTCCACCTCAACGCTGAACGACGGAAAGGGGTCGAACGAACGACCCCCGGGCCGGAAGCTCGATCAGCCCAACTGCTCCCGGTGTGGGTTAAAGGGAATCCGCCTAACGCCATGGGCGCCCACGACCGCAGTCAAATCCATCAACTCTCCGTCATGTCCCAGACCTCCGTCAACTGTGTTGCCTCTGTAACCACGTCGCGAGTACGGACTCCAGAGGCACCCCTCGAGATGTGAACAGGGCGGCCCTCGACGACGTCTTCGGGGATACGACAAGGCCACGCGGGTCTCGACCCCTCCCCTCGACCGGGGGGCTCGACCCCTACATCCAACAACTCCGGTATGGGGCCCGTCCCATCCGCCCCGTCCCGCTTCAGCTGTGGGATTCGCGCCCGCCTGCAGAAAGACGACCCTGTCGTGCCACGACGTGCCGCAATGACTAGTCTGCTGTCACCACGCCCCAGAGCGCCGGAAGGACGGGAAGGCCACGCCGCCACAGTGCTCGACGTCCCTTCGCCAACACTATGCTGCGGACACGCCGCCATGCTACAACAGTTTAGGACCCTGTACCCTCTGGCCTCTCCTTGGTCTATAAAGGGGGACGCCGAGATAGAAGAAGGAGACCTTTTTTTCAGACGGGACTTTTGGACTCCATCCGATCCATCTTTCGGACAACCCCACACTCCATACACCCGCTTTCTTGATCGACCCCTCGAGCAACCAACCGACCGCCTAGGATAGCCCTGCTAGCCTTAGGCCACAACTCATTTTGTGCAACCCCGTGTAAACCAGCTTGTACCCCCCTATACGAGCACTTCGGGTGCGAGATAATACAAACCATCCTCCCCCGCTGGACGTAGGGCCTTCTTTGCCCGAACTAGGATAAATCTTGTGTTCTTCTTGCATCACATCTGGGAGAGGGAGCACGCAATATACAAATTTACTAGTCGATGGTCTTAACCCCCGGGTCATAACACCGACACCATTCGTCAATTTGAAGCGTAGATTCCTTGCAATTGCAGGACGGCAACTTGGAAAGTCCTCTCAATTCGTGGCTCGACGTGACGTGACAACCTCTAGCTGCCCACCTGCACCGGTTTCCGTTTGACACAAGGGGTGTGTTTAGTTCCCCTAACTTCTCCAACTTTTCATCACATCCCCATCACATCGAATTCTTATTCCCCATCACATCAAAATACCAGCACATATATGGAGTACTAAATATAGATGAAATAAAAAACTAATTGCACAGTGTAGAATCATGGACCCTTGTGTTTAGGCGATTAACGACAATACTAGATCACTATGACTAACGTGTGTTTTGTAGAGGCAAAAGTCATCTATGTTAGGTCATTAGTGATGCAATTTGAATGGGCTTAATGGATATTCATGCCCTAGATGGAAATTGTTTCGGTTGCAAAGGATGGAGATACACGACGAAGACTAGGCTAGTTCTTAGTGCCATAAGGTTGAGAAGGGCACTAAGCATGGCTAGGGCTTTTGTTTTTCCTTTGACCGTACTATTAAGGGGGGTATGAGGTTAGTAGCTTGACCTAGGAGAGTTTAGGAAAGTGGGTATATGCACACTTGTCACAACTAGTCCTAGAGACCTTGCTTTCAGCCCATGGAAAACCCTAGAAATGGTAGGAGCAAAATCCCTTAAGAAACCTCAGCAAAACGGTTGAAAAAGAGGGAGAAAGAGGCTCCGGACCACTCTGCTAAGTGGGCGTCAGACCAAGGAGAGTGGTCCGACGGTCCCTGACTTAGGCAGATTCTCAGCTCGAGGAGCTCCGGACCACCTGTCTGGAAAGCACCGGACCATAGGAGAGTGGTCCGGTGGCTTGGTTCAGAGAGACAGAAGGCTCCGGACTAGTCCGACGGTTCGTCCGACGGCTAGTTCGACGCCTCATGACAGGAGTTTGAGTTTATGCAGAGAGCTCCCTGGCTCCGGACCAGGGCACCGGACCAAGGAGAGTGGTCCGGTGGTGTGTAAAAGAGAGAAAGGATTTCACTCAGAGAGCACGAGGCTCCGGACCAGAGCGTCAGACCAGTGCGTCGGACCAAGCAGAGTAGTCCGACGGTGCCTGAGTCTGAAATCAGAGTGAGCTCCGGACCAGTGTGCATGGTCCGGTGGTATGAGCTCCGGACTAGTCCGGTGGCTACGCAGAGAGAAGAAAAAGTAAAAAACGGCTAGTTTTGGAGGTGGGGACTATTTATAGTTGCCCCCTTGGTCCTTAGAGGATCTCTTGGCCATTGTTTCAGCTGGCGACACCTTGAGAAATCTTTTGGAGAGCCAAGAGGCTAGTGAGGGAGAGATTAGAGAGAGTTCATCTTGTTCTTCCCTCCTAGAGTGATTAGGAGTGACTTGTGTGCATCCATCCACCTTCCTAGCCTTGAGTGGGTCAAGTGAAGGTCTTGTGCTTGTTACTCTTGGTGTTCGACAACACCTAGACGGTTTGGTGGTGTTCGGAGGAAGTGGACCGTCGGGAGATTGTTGGCGGCTCTTCTCCAAGCTCTTGTGATCGGTTGTGGGCGATTCACGAGCCGGAGTGGCGAAGAATCAGCCGTAGAGAGCACTCTACCCTTGCGGGGGGTAGAGGGGGAGCGATACCTTGCGAGGTGCTCCAACGAGGACTAGGGGGGTGTGTCGACACCTCGATACCTCGGGAAAAAATCGCTGCGTCATTGAGATTATCTTTTCCCTAGCTCTTTACATTCCCGCATTACTTTTCGTCTCGTTCTTACATTTCCTACTAGAATTGCTTAGGTTGTTTTTAATTCCTATGAACTGCTACCGTTTTCTATCTAGGACACACGGACGGTAGGCACTAGGGGGTGATTGGCATTTGATAGGTTTTTATATTTGCTTTAGAAATTTAAAACAAGCTCAATTCACCCCCCTCTTGGGCATCTTGATCCTTTCACACAGTTTTGTTGTACTTTGCGAGACGAATATTTTAAGTCTAATTAATCAATGTTTGAGCAATTATTACCAAATAAAAACAAAATTGCTACAGTGTGACATGACAAGTGCTACATGATTTTTTTTATCCCATTTCCAGGATCTAAACACAGCCAAGCAGCCAATTCGGTAGTACTTGTACTCATGCCGAAATAAAATAAAAAGCGCTGGTTTCGTAGGGGGTGTTTAGATTCCCAATTTTCCCCAACTTTTCATCACATCTTCATCACATCAAATTCATATTCCCTATCACATCAAAATACCGGCACATATATGGAGTACTAAATATAGATGAAATAAAAAACTAATTGCACAGTTTTGTTGTACTTTGCGAGACGAATATTTTAAGCCTAATTAATCAATGTTTGGACAATTATTATCAAATAAAAATAAAATTGCTACAGTGTGACGTGAGAAGTGCTACTGGATTTTTTTCACCCCTTTTCACCATCTAAACACCCCCGTAGGCAATAGGCTGCAAAAGCGAAACCACCGAAAAGCTTTATAATCATACCACCTTGGGATTCATTCAATTCTAATGTTGTCTACTAGGTATTTGTTCATGAGGGTTATAGTGGTGCTGTCACACCCAGTTTTAAAGGCAAAACGGGATGCAATAATCTTATGTGTGCCCAGAGATCAATCACAACACATAAGCGACAAATTATCAAAAATGTATCATCACAAGTGTTTAATACATAGCGAATGAGTATTTATTACATAACAGCGGAAATATTAGATAACTCTCGCGAAGCTCCATAGCACAGGGACGTTAACTGGTTGACCCCAAACCTAGTAGTCCTCTGGATACTCCTCATAAATCTGGTAATCTGGTACCATCCGGGATTTTTATGCAAGTATTGAAAAGAAAGAAGACAAGCGTAAGTACTTTTGTACTCAACAAGTATATATGGGGTTCATGAGGCTCAAATAGTATGACACTGGTTTACTGCGGTAAGCATTTTAATTTGTAACAAAACTATATAAGTGGTAGAGCAAAATTATGCTTAAGTCCCCAAGTTAAATTGCTATGATCAGATAAACAAAAAGAACAAGTAACATAATATCATGATAAAGTGATTCATAAAGGTAAAGAACAAGTAACCAAAGGGTTCTGTGAGTTTTCTGGGCCGCTCGTGTCCGTGAGCACGGCTATCATGATAGTTTTTAACACTCTGCAGAGTTTGTACACTTTACCCATGAGTCGTGTTTGTCCAAATGCCCCGGGATCATGACTCCCTTAACACTACCGAGGTGAGCGGGCAGGGAACACTATGAAGCCTTTCAAAGGGGTTCGCTGACATACCACAGACAGTACGGATCCACGGGCAAGGGGTATATAGGAGCCTCGGGATGGTACACACACGCAGCGGTCCCCACTCCAGCGCTCCGCAACCGCTCGGCAATGACAACTTTCGTGAACTGTCGCATGCGAGAGAGTGACCCTAATACTGAACTAAAGCCAGAGCTATATAGCCCTCATGGTTGTACTGCATGTCCCAACTTTTGCTGACAGATAGGGTCCTAAATCCATGTTGCTAAAAAGTCAAGTTTTACTTTATCATCTCATGTAGTCATTAATCAAGATTAAATGATCATGCTTATTAAAGCGGAGCACTAGAAATAACTACCCATATGCAAAAGTAACCCATAGGATTTCAAGGATAGAGGTAATCAAATCTAGGTAAACCCTATGGTAACGGTATTAGACACATGCATATGATTTTATTGGAAAAACTTCATTAATAGGAAATCAAGGAAGATCCCATATAATACTTGCCTTGCTCAAAGGGCTCCTGCTGATCCTGCTCAAAGAGAAACTCTTGGTCATCCACGTACTGCTCACTGTCTGTACTCGATCACCACATCACATGCAATCACGCAGAGGCATAACATGCAAGCAACAAAGGCTATAGATTAGAACAGTACACCAAACATAGTAAAACAAAGAAAAAGTTTATAAAACAAATCTACGTCTCACTACGATCACATAGACGTTTGAATCCCGAAAACGGAGCTATAACAGAAAAGATATGAATTAAACGAGATTTTGAATAGGGCAAGATTAAAGCATTACGGAATTAATTTTCCTTGATTTTCAAAAGTAATTAACATAGATGAAACCTATACTACTGGATAGAGCATGAAATTACGGATCTAACGCAACTTGAACGGGTCGATTTGGATTTAAAATGAGCAATTTAGAGACATTTGAAATAGAGTGGCAAGACTGTAAATAGGGTTTTTCCTTTTTACTTTTCGAATTAAAACAGACAGAAAAGAATTACGCTTTTCAAAAGAGAAAACGGAGTCTCGGATTACGCCTTAGGACTGCGGGTTGATGCATTAAAACCCGCAGGGTCTGTTTTGCAAAAGGGACGGCCGAAGGGGTACGGTGCGTGTGGATCGTCCGATTTGAAACGGGCGGCTGAGATTAGATCACAGAGAGGGGAGGGGTGGCGCGCGGCGGCCGGAGACCGCGACGGCGGTTGGCGCCATTGCCGGAGAGTGGCGGCGCAATGCGACTAGGGGGATTCAGTGCATCAAACTCAACGCAAATAGGTCTGGGAGAGAGAGGGAAGAACGGCGAACGGTTGGGGCACTCGTTTGACTCGATTATGCGTGGGAAAGCGGTGACCACGCGGCGCAGCGGCTCGCAACGACGGGTGACGACGGACAGAGCCCAAATCGAGCGAGACAGAGAGGGGGGGGGGATTGGGGGGTGTCGGGGGACTCCATCACCACGGTGCGAAGCTTGGAAAGGAACCGGGCGGAGCAGAGAAGCGTGCTCACGCGGAACGACGGCGGCGGCACGAAACTGGGGGTGCGGCGGCTCTGATGGCGCTAGGACGCTTCCAGGGGGTCGGGTGAGGGCGGTTATGGCATCGGGTGCGGCTTAAATAGCCCTGGGGCGCTCCACAGAGAAGGAAGGGGGGGAATCGACGCAGATTCCGATCACGACCGGGAAAGGAAGGCGGCGGCGTTTTTGAACAGAAAGCGCCGTCGTGGCGGGGAAGAAAAGGGAGGGGGAGGAAGAAAGGAAAGGGTGCGGCGCTCGGGTCGGTGCACTGCAGGGAAGGAAAGGGGAGGTCTACTCCGCTTCGACCCCGGGCTCGGTGTCGGTTTCGCCGGCACACAGAGAAGGAAGGGAGCGGAGAGAAGAAGGAAAGGGGAAGGGGACCCGCTGACAGGTGGGATGTTGTCAGCGGGGGAGGGAGAGCTGACGGTGGGGCGGGTCTGTCAGTGGAGGAGGGAGGGCTATGGTGCGGGGGGGGGGGGGGGAACTGGGCCGGCCTGCTGGACAGTTGGCCCAACAGGGGAGAGAGGGGGAGATTGGGCCGAGGGAGGGAAACAGGCCTCGGGCCAGATAGGGTTAGGGAGGATGAAATGTTTTTCATTTTTTTTGGATTTTCAAAATCGATTTTCCAAAAGCTCTTTTGAATTCAAATTTGAATTTTGTAAAATGCAACCAATACAAAGATGTTATGCACCAGCATGAATGCAACAACAGAGTTTCTACTCGTTTATAATTTTATTTTATGAAATCTTTAATTAATTTCCCTAGGTTATAAATGACCACAAAAATGCATTTACACAATTTTTAATCTTTTTTGAAAAATGCATGTTTTTAGGGTGTTACAAATCTACCCCCCTTAAAGGAATCTCGTCCCGAGATTCAGTTGGTACTCACTCAAACAACTGCGGGTATGTCCGTTTCAGATCCTCTTCTCTTTCCCAAGTTGCCTCATCCAACTGAATACCGATTCCACTGAACTTTGCACATACGAATGGGCTCGGCTCCTCGTGACTCTTTCTGCCGTTTCCAAGATCTTTATCGGGTATTCCTCATAAGTGAGATCCTCTTAACTGCCAACTCTTCCAACGGTATCTGCTCTTCTGGCACCGCAAACACTTCTTCAACTGTGACACATGAAAGACATCGTTTTACCCCTACTAAACTCTCAGGTTAACTCCAGCTGATAAGCCACTTCCCCCACGTCGTTCCACTATCTTGAAAGGACCAACATATCTGGGTGCTAGCTTACCCTTCATATTGAACTCTTTACACCTCTCATAGGTGACACCTTTAGATAGACATAGTCACCTACATTGAAAGCCAAATCTCTTCTGCGGGTTGTCAGCAAACTCTTTGTCGGACTATGCAACTTTCAAGTTTTCTCTGATAGTACATACCTATTCCTCTGCACTTTTCAACACATCTGGTCCAAAAAACTTGACTTTTCTCCCATCTGATTCCAAAACAAAGGGGTTCTGCACTTTCTTCCATACAAAAGCCTCAAACGGTGCCACTGTTCTGGTAATGTTGTTATACGAGAACTCAGCGTACGGCAAACTCTTATCCCAACTAGTCCCCTTCTGTAATGCACAAGCTCTTAACATATCCTCGAGTATTGATTCATTCTTTCTGTCTGACCATCTGTCTGCGGGTGATATGTTGTGCTGAAGTTCAACTTGGTGCCAAGGGGACCTGTGAATCATCTGCCAGAAGTGTGACGTGAACTGAGTACCCTATCTAACACAATCTTTTTAGGAACACCATGCATACACCTATCTTTTCCATGTACAAACTCTGCCAACTTGGCTCCGGTGTAGGTGGTCCTGACTAGCAAGAAGTGAGCAACTTTTGTCAATCGATCCACAATTACCCATATCGAGTCATAACCACTTTGGGTGCGAGGCAAACCCACTATGAAGTCCATACCAACTTCTTCCCATTTCCACTCTGGAATTTTTATCGGTTGTAACAATCCTGCCGGTCGCTGGTGTTTTGCCTTAACTCTTTGACATGTATTCACACACTGCCACTTTACTCTGCAACATCTCGTTTTAGACCTACCACCAATACTTCTCCTTCAAATCCAGGTACATCTTAGTACTTCCGGGTGTATAGAGTAAGTGAGTCATGAGCCTCTCGCAGAATTGTCTCACGGATCTCTTTTGCTCTAGGTACACATAACCTCTTACCAAACCAAAGAGTACCATTGTCATCCAGACTGAAAACCTGGTGCCTTACCAATCACGATATTCTCAGCAATCTCTTTCAGTTTCTCATCTTCCAACTGACCCTTGCGTATCTCCTGTTCCAGAGTAGGTTCCACAACTAGCCCCATAGATTTAAAACAACAAAACCCAAGTTGAGATGCGCTAACTGAGCACAAAATCTTTAGACTGTTATCCAGGTGTATTTCATTGGCATAACTTTTCCTACTGAGAGCATCTGCCACAACATTCGCTTTTCCGGGGGTGATAATGTACTTCCAAGTCATAGTCCTTGATCAATTCCAACCAACGGCGTTCCCCTCAAGTTCAGATCTGACTGGGTGAAAATGTACTTCAGACTCTTGTGATCCGTGTAAATATCACTCTTGTGACCAATCAAGTAGTGTCTCCAGATTTTCAGTGCATGTACCACAGCTGCTAACTCCAAGTCATGTGTTGGATAATTCAACTTGTGCTTTATTAACTGCCTCGATGTATAAGCAACCACTCTGCCTTCTTGCATCAACACACAACCAAGACCCAAGCGAGATGCATCACAATATATGGAGACTCTGATTTCAGGTCTGGCAAAATCAAACTGGCGCTGTGGTTAACCGCTTCTTCAATTCTTCAAAATTAGCTTGACACTTCTCAGACCATACAAACTTAGCATTCTTCTCTAACAAAGCAGTCATTGGGTTTAGCAAGCTTGGAGAAACCTTCAATGAACCTCCTGTAGTAACCTGCCAATCCAAGGAAACTACGGATCTCAGTCACACTGGTAGGTGGTTCCAATTCAACACATCTGCCACCTTACTCGGATCCACTGCTATTCCACCATTGGTTATAACATGTCCTAGGAAAGACGCTTCCTTCAACCAAACTCACACTTGCTCCTTTTAGCATACAACTGATGTTCTCTGAGCTTCTGCAAGACCAACCTGAGATGTTCTGCATGTTCTTCCTCATTCTTGGAGTAGACCAAAATGTCATCAATGAACTACCACAAACTTGTCCAGAAACTCCATGAACACCTTATTCATCAAGTACATAAAGTAGGCAGGTGCATTGGTTAACCCAAACGACATCACAGTGTACTCATATAACCCATATCTTGTAGTAAACGCAGTCTTAGGTATGTCGGAGGCACGGATCTTCAACTGGTGATATCCCGATCGAAGATCGATCTTAGAGAACACAACAAGCTCCTTTCAACTGATCAAACAAGTCATCAATCCTTGGTAGAGGGTACTTATTCTTGATAGTTACCTCATTTAAGCGAACGGTAATCCACACACATCCGTTGTGTACCATATTTCTTGTCAACAAAGATCATCGGAGTCCCCAAGGTGAAGGAGCTAGGACATATGAAACCTTTTCTTGTAACTCCTGCAACTGTTTCTTAAGTTTTCTAACTCATTAACCCCCATCCTATATGTACGCTTAGCAATAGGTGCAGTACCCGGCAAAAGCTCAATAAGAAATTCAATGTCGCGGTCGGGTGGCATACCTGGCAAATCATCGGGAAAAACATCCGGGAACTCATCAACCACTGATTCATATTCACGACCATCATCATCCAGTTGATTCACAGTAGCTGTCGGCGGAGCTTTCAAAACAACTTCCACACTGATTCTATCCCCCGTAGGTGATGTCAGAACAACAACCTTTTTCTTGGCACTGAATCACTGCCTTGTATCGTTTCATCCAATTTAGTCCCAGTATCAGATCAATACCAGCTGTTCTCAGCTCGATAGGTTCAACCTTCCCAAAAGGGTACCCCCCTTAGAAGCACACTAACCGAAGGACTATAGTGATTTGGAGTCAAAAATCCTCCCGGTGAACTTACTGTTATGGGGGTTTTCATGAAGCGCAAAAAAGATCATGCATTCTAACAAAAGCTTGAGAAATGAAAGAATGCGAAGCTCCAGAATCAAAAAGTACAGTAGCGGGGATAGAGTTGATGCCCGAACGTACCCATCATAACCTCAGGCGTCTCCTGTGCCGTATCTGCCGACACGTGGTTCACCTTCCAGTGTTGGGTGGTGGTTGGTGCCTTGGCCTCTGCTGGTTACTCTGGTTCTGAGGCATCTGCTGGTTCTGCTTGTCGGGGACAGTTGTAAGACATGTGCCCCTCCTTGTTGCAACGGAAACACCTGTTGGGAGTGTTGGGGGGCACTGTTCTTCATTGGGGTAGTATTGGTGTTCCCTGGACGTGGCGCCTGTGGCACAAACTGCTGCTGGTTTGGGCACGCTGTGGGAATGATTACGCTGAGGAAATGACTGTGCTGCTGATTCTGACCACGGTTCCACTGATTGCTCGGACCCTGGTACCTTTGCTGGAAGTTCTGTGAGGGGTTGGGACGCTGGCGGGTATTGCTTCCTGAAGCTGTCCCTGAAGCCTCCTCTTCTTGGCTTCCATCTCCTTGCGCTTGTTATCAATAACAATAGCGCGATTCACGAGGGCTTGAAAATTGGGATAGAGATTGGACATGAGTTGCAACTACAAACTGTCATAAGACCTTTCAGAAAGCGGCGCTGCTTGCCAGCGTCATTAGCAACCTCATGAGGAGCATACCGAGACAACTGTGCGAACTTGTCTTGTACTCCGCCATGTCATGGATCCTTGTCGCAGAGCTCTGAACCTCTTCCTGCTTGAGCTCCACTAGGCCTTCAGGGATATGATAAGACCTGAAGCTATACGTGAACTCCTGCCAAGATACCTCTTGTGCATTTGTTGGGACGTCCATACATGTATGAGTCCCACCAATCCTGAGCTGCACCCTGCAGCTGGCCATATGCGTAAAGCACCTTCTCACGCTCATTGCATTGAGCAATGTTCAGCTGCTTCTCCACAGCTCTTAGTCAGTCGTCCGCCTCCAGTGGTTCAGAAGCATGAGTGAACACCGGAGGACGACCCTTCATGAATTCTCCACGCTTGTCCCGTGGCTGGACAGGTGGTGGTGGAGGTGGTGGTGGTACAGGTGGATTTTGGAGGTGTTGCATCATGGTCTGCATCAGCTGGGTTTGCACTAGCATGAATTGCTCCATAGTCGGTGGTACTGGTGGTGGTGGTGGTGGTGGTACTGGTGGTACTGGTGGTGGTGGCGGTGGTGGTACTAGTGGTACTGGTGTGCACCCCTACCACGGCCTCTTCCTCTACCACCTCGTGCGGCCATCTGTCATCCAAAACATATAGTATGACCTTTAGATTAATTGTTCATTGAAACACATGACTGAGCATAACTTTTCTGAAAACTGAACCTTACTAGCGGTACTGTAAAACAGTCATATCTCACGCTCCAAAAAAACAGCAAGATAGAAAACAGGATAACCCACCCGCTAGCATTTTTATTTATATCAAACCTATATGTTTTTAACTAAGGAACTTGTGGACATGCCCACAATGTTCCAGCACTCATTACAAAACTCCGAATCACTCATAATCATAATAACAACCATATAAAGAAACCAAGTTCACATGACACGACAAGACTCGGCTCAACTCTCGCTGCTAGCGTTTTATTACATCAAGGTGGTACTCATCCTATGGAAGGAAAACTGGGGGAAGCTTCTGATGGAACTTGGGCATCTTCAGGCGTCCTCTGAGCTCGTAATTCTCTGCACGGGCTCTCTTGAGTAGCTTGCGCTGGCCACCAAGCTCATCAATCAGCACCTCGACCTGCTGCATCAGCTCATGAGCAAAGTCGATCATCACCTTAGTGACGTCGTCATAACCATCCTTCGCCTCGAACATGGACCATCCCTCACGGGTCTCAAAGGGAAGGTGTCGGTACTTGTCCTCCATCATGCGGTTACGACGATGAGCACGAAGATCAAAGAGGGCCATGCGAGCTGCATCCTCCATACACTCCATCATGTTGGCACGGCTGATCTTAGGCTCATAGACGGCCTCCACTTGCCACGACTATGTGGCGTCCTTCCGGATGCAGACGTAGAGGGTACACTTCTAGAAGGAGGGGTCCTGGAAGTGCTTGTTCTCGTAACACATGTACTTCACCTCCATCTTCCAGTCGGAGTAGTGGTTCTCCAATGTCCACTTCAACAAGCCATGGTAGTAGTCCTCATCGTCTCCCTCCTTGAAGTGGAAGTGCTTGGTCCATCCCAAGCGTTCTTCACCAGCTTTGGAACCACCAGAAGGAGTCTTGGAGCGGCTATTCCCATCAGAGGGAGTCCTGGAGCGACTATCTCCTGAGCTCTTCTCTGGGACTTCTTCTTCATCCTCGCGGGGCTCCATTGGCACGTACTTCGGTGGGGACGAGTGGACTTGCGAGCAGTCTGCTTGTTGCGGGCCATCTATAGAAAAGCAAAGACGAGGACTAAGTTAGAATCAAGGTAATATAATTTTGAGATGAGTAATAGTTTTAACAAATAATAACAAGGTATAAAATCATGAAAAGAGCATTCCTAAGAACCAATTTTAACTAGGTTTGCGTCCTACAGTCAACATGGCTCTGATACCAATCTGTCACACCCAGTTTTAAAGGCAAAACGGGATGCAATAATCTTATGTGTGCCCAGAGATCAGTCACACACATAAGCCGACAAATTATCAAAAATGTATCATCACAAGTGTTTAATACATAGCGAATGAGTATTTATTACATAACAGCGGAAATATTAGATAACTCTCGCGAAGCTCCATAGCACAGGGACGTTAACTGGTTGACCCCAAACCTAGTAGTCCTCTGGATACTCCTCATAAATCTGGTAATCTGGTACCCATCCGGCGGCGCGGAACTTGGGCGCGGCGGCTCTGATGGCGCTAGGACGCTTCCAGGGGGTCGGGTGAGGGCGGTATGGCGTCGGGTGCGGCTTAAATAGCCCTGGGGCGCTCCACAGAGAAGGAAGGGGGGGAATCGACGCGGATTCCGATCACGACCGGGAAGGAAGGTGGCGGCGTTTTTGAACGGAAAGCGCCGTCGCGCGGGGAAGGAAAGGGAGGGGGAGGAAGAAAGGAAAGGGTGCGGCGCTCGGGTCGGTGCACTGCAGGGAAGGAAAAGGGGAGGTCTACTCCGCTTCGACTCGGGGTCGGTGTTGGTTTCGCCGGCACACAGAGAAGGAAGGGAGCGGGAGAGAAGAAGGAAAGGGGAAGGCGAGCCGCTGACAGGTGGGACATGTTCGTCAGCGGGGGAGGGAGAGCTGACCGGTGGGGCAGGTCTGTCAGTGAGAGAGGGAGGGCTATGGTGCGGGGGGGGGGGACTGGGCCGGCCTGCTGGACAGTTGGCCCAACAGAGAGAGAGGGGGAGATTGGGCCGAGAGAGGGAAACAGGCCTCGGGCCAGATAGGGTTAGGGAGGGATGAAATGTTTTTCTTTTTTTTTTGGATTTTCAAAATCGATTTCCAAAAGCTCTTTTGAATTCAAATTTGAATTTTGTAAAATGCAACCAATACAAAGATGTTATGCACCAGCATGAATGCAACAACAGAGTTTCTACTCGTGATAATTTTATTTTATGAAATCTTTAATTAATTTCCCTAGGTTATAAAATGACCACAAAAATGCATTTACACAATTTTTAATCTATTTTGAAAAATGCATGTTTTTAGGGTGTTACAGGCGCGCACTATTGCGAGCTATGACCTGATCCATAAGAAATTCTAAAAAAATCCTCTTGAATTGCTTTGATCCGCTCAGATACGAGGACCTTTTACTTTTTCCATTCAATCTTCAATTTGAATGAAAAAAGTATGAATATTTTTATTACATATATGAGCACAATGCCAAGAAATAAAGCATGCATATTTATACGTACTTTGAAGTACTCTTCATTTGTTCTCATTGAGTATTGCATTAAAAACTCATAAACGTAGTATCCACATAAGTTGTTCCCCTGTCCTGCTGCAAATTCCACTTTACGAGAAAAATACGATTCATCACCAACCTTAATGAAGCAAGGCAACAAAATGATTGTGTTGAACTTAATAAAGATGTGGTGGCCTAGCACTGGTTACTAATGGACGATAATCCTTACAAGTGGGCCATGTTCTTAGGATGTTCTGTCACACTTGGTCATATCAATGACCATCAGTAACCAGTGAAAGTTGCATGTTTATTATAAGTGGACATAACTCGTTAATTAAAATCAAGAGCAGAATGTACGAGCAATCCTCAGGCAAGAGATGTCATCTAGGTCCCTCTACTTTCAAAATGCCAACTCTGACTCCATGAACTTGGCTTCGGGTGTCATCCAGGTCCAAAGGGATCCAAACAAGCTCCGATGAAAACAAACTTTACATTAAAATTATAACCCTCGACATGATCTTTTACATCTTTGTAGTTGAAAAGTTTTAAAATTGAAACTGTTTAGAGTCCGAAAATACTATTATAGGTGATGTAAATTTTAAATTTTAAAATTTAAAATTATCCAACAATCTTGGATGTTGACATGATCTATATGAAAGTTATAGTTCTCAGTACAATCTAAAAAACTATAGTTAAAACTTTTTGTCCTAAATATGTGTTCTAAGTTTATAGTTTTTGAAATAAAAAAGTTAAAAATCATATTTGAGATACTAAACAAGTTCAAATAAAAAAATTCAACTATAAAATTGTATATTGTTTTGATAACTATAACTTTCGTATAGATCATATCAACATGCAAGATTTGTTGGATAATTTTCAATTTTAAATTTCAAAATTTACACACTTATAATAGTATTTTGGGACCCTAAATAGTTTCAATTCGAAAACTTTTCAACTACAAAGTTATAAATCGTGTTGAGCTACAATTTTAATGTAAAGTTTGTCTTTATCCAAGCTTGTTTAAATCTATTTGGACCTGGATGACATCTAAAGTCAAGTTGATGGACCTAGAATTGCTATTTTGAAAGTAAAGGGATCTAGATGACACCTCCTGTCAACTAAGAGGACTGTTCATTCATTTTGCTCTAAAATCAACATGGAGTAAGCGTAATAAAATATGCAAAAGACATTATTAACACGCACTTGAAGCCGTAAGGGAAGAGAATTAGTGTCTTGTCTTCTTGTTTATCTAATATAGTCAACAAATTATTCTCCACATCTTCTTTCCAAACCTCATATTTAGTAATCGGATCCTTGAATGTTCGATTTGGATCCACAAAACCAACACTACTAATTTGTTTTCTCTTTAGTTTTAGCATTTGATTTCTACATATATATATATAGTAAACAATAATTTATATATAGTGTGAGGAAAACTATGTATAGATAACTTACGTACTAATATGTACTTGAATTGTAAAAAGAATCACTTATAGACACTAGTAGCTGATGAGACTTTTGTCGAGAGCGCCCCTTTATAATAGTTGGTGTAATTCATTGAACTTGATATGTATAATGTCATAACCAAGTAAGTAATACTCTGGTCTAACTCTGACAAAAAGAAATTATACTTCCTTTTCACATGCATCCGTGTACCACTTGTTTAATAGGTACATTTGTGCACCTAGTGATGGCCAATCCTTTTTGGCAACAAGACTTCTGTCATACTTGTAGGTCCAGAATACATCATAATCAACTACTAACATTGGTGCAATCCCATGTATTTGGTCCCTAGTAAGACCTATACTAAGCATGAAATCTTCAAGTTCATTGTAACCAAGTTGATTGTCGTCTTGTGCCTTTGCATCCTGAGCTATGCCAACAATTAGCAGGTTGACAAATTGCTTCCGTCTTTTGTGACTTATTGAGAGAGCGTTCAAAGTCTGATCTAGGCGGCTGATTACGTGCCTCACGCTACTTTTTCTCATGGCCAGTGACTTTTTTTCTTAGTTGTGATCTTATGTATTGTGGCTTTGGTGGGTTTTTGGCGAGTTCCTTCCTCTTTTCTCTTTTCTCGACTAAACATGTCCAAAAGTTACCCAAGTCTTTTTATTCCTCCACATTTACTTCCTCTTCAAACTTTCTGTAAGACTTCTTCTGTGGAAGGGGCTTTGCTTTTATGACGGCTGGTGGTGGGCGCGGACTTCACCACGGGCAGGGGCCTCTTATGGATACTCTGCAGCACGAGTAGCGGAGAAGGGGGTGATAGGGCAGATCGCCTTGTAGGAGATGAAGATGGTGATGCAGCCATGCCATCAAACACATTATCATCATACAGAGGGTTCTAATGGCCATGCCTTTACTCGTGGTTTCAACCATTAATCATGACTAAAAGTTGAAGCACAACCCACCTTTAGTTTCGAATTTTTTATCCACCTAGGACTAAAGGTGGACTGTGTGTTTAGTTTCCTGCCAGTTTTTTTTATCTGTTTTATCTTTTTTATAGATTCTGTTTTATATAATTTGCATAGAGTTTTGCTAGTAAATGGAATATTAGCAAGAAAATTATAAAAACAAGTTCTAGCCCCGTCCTTGCATTATTATACATGCAATAAAAGTCTATAATATAAACTCTTTTGTTTTACCATATAAATATTAAATATAGTACATATAATAAACTCAATTACAACCATGCAAAAATGTACTTCTTAATTTAATTAATTTAAACTCTTGCTTTTCGACTCAAAAGTAGTTTTCACAACTAATTAATGTAAATCATTTGTTTTTTTTGACACATTATCCACATATATGAAATCCATGCTTCAAGAAAAATTAATTTAAACCATAGAAAATAGAAAAACACAACCGAAGAAACTTCAGTCACATTTTTTCTTTGGGTAATAGGTCTAATACATCACCATATGAAGCGGGAACAACAATAAACTTTTTCCTAACATATGTCCTGTAACCATAGAGTGCCCTCAACATTTGGCATGATGCTTGGGTCGTTGTTCACTATAAATGGTGGAAACCCATCATTCTTTTCATAATCTTGCAACATGTCAGACCTGTCCTCAATTTCCATGATGTTTCTTTTTCCTAAAAGAACTATATGTCGCTTTGGCTCATTGTCCGAGACCTTCATTTTCCTTTCTTCGGTTTGGTGGATATTTTCTTCACATAGAACACTTAATTCACATACTTGGCTAAGATGAATGGCTCGTCTCTGTACCCCAAAATTGTTGAAGTCCATTTTTATAATTTTGTACTGATGGTCAACTGTTATCCCGCCTCCGGTTATCTTCATCCATTGGCACACAAAGAGACATTAAAAATAAGGTCTATAGTCTAGTTCCCATATCTCCTCTATGCGGTCATAATATGTTTTCTTATTCCCATTGGGATTTATGGCATCTATGTGGACACAACTATTTTTATCAGTGCTCCTTTTGTCTTGGTTGACAGTGTAAAATATATTACCATCTATCTCATACCCTTTGAATGTTAGTACATGACAAGATGGTTCCCTTGCCAACAAGTATAGCTACTCATCAAGACTCTCGTCACCTTGACATTATTTTCACAACCAACCGCCAAAAGTTTCCATATGCCGACGCATAATCCAAGCTTCAGTCCTTCCTGAGGATTCAGATTGTACAATGTCCTTGTGTATCTTGATATACGGATCCATCAAATTGGAGTTTTGCAAAACTGTGTAGTGTGCTTTATGGAAATATTCGTCCTCCACGCTTGTTGGTATTTCTTAACTCACACAGATAAATCCGCAAGCGCACGGATACCGCTGTAGCTTTCACCCGGGAGTATTCCAAAAGGGTATCGATTTCCACGGGGAACGTGAAGTGTACTAGAGAAGAACTAAGAACATCCAAGGATAGATAAGATATATTATTTTGGTGGTAGATAAGATAAATGGGTAGAGAATGACAATTAGGTAAATAATGGTAAAGAATGATAACTATGTAAAGAGAGATTTTAGAGTTTTCTAAGGGCTCTATCTAATCAAAGGCCCACGATACTCTACCTACTTTGGAGCAACAATATCTTCCCGACTCTCGATAAAGACTGGGAAAAAGGTAGTCGGGAGAGGCTGCCAAAAGCTCTACGAAACACCAACCCGAACGTGGTGGACTACAAAGGCCTTACAGAGCTGTCACCTCTGGGGCTACCACAACTATCCGTGGGATTGGGCGCAAACTCAGGTAATTGCAAGACTAGGCACCACGCCTAACCTATTAATTACTACTCTAGCTCCGCGAAGACTAGAGCACTCAATACGAGTGGAGATCTCGTAAATATAATAAAGTAAGAACTGAAATAAGATACTTAGAAATAATAAATGAAGAACCTAGAGATTGCTCCGAACCAGATGCTGCAAAAGTACAATGTTGAGGAAGATCTGACAGATCCGACTTCTCCTAGCTCTCTTCTCCTCTCTCTCTCTCACCTCTAATTACAACTAGATGAACTAGAACTAGAAGAACTAGATCTAGACAACTAGAGGGACCTCTCTCCTTCTCTACTTATAATTGAAACCCTAGTTTTTCTCTAGAGATGAATAATGAGATGAGATGGTATGGAGAGGGGGGTCTACCCCTCTATTTATAGCCCGGTGGGATCAACGATAGCCCTCGGATCAAACCGACTTTGAAACAAGGTCAAGATGCATCCTAGGAGGCAGTGGAGGAAGCTTCTAGAAGAGGATATGGATCCGTTACTGTAGCATGTCGTCCGGTACGGGGTGGGGCCGGCCGGCACCCCATCTCGGCCTTTTGGGCCCCGCTTTCTCCGGTTTCCTTCTAGACCCTTCCTGAGTACAAAGGAAATATCCCACCGCGAGATTCTTCCCATAATTATTCTGATAATTAGATCTTCTACAATTCTCTGCAATAATCCCTGGAAAATATAGATTTACCAAAGCTATGGGATTCTAGCAATTTAATCCCTCAAATATATAGTGGGTGATGGTTCTGGTATGTTCTAGATTGTTTCCAAGTTGAATTTCATTGCGGTGTTAATATCTTTCTCATCGGGGTTCCAAATATAGCAAGTGCTAGGTCCGTTTCGATCGGCTCAACGAGCTCTTCGCAATGGTGTACTCCAATTCATTATTTTAGGTACTTTTATATAGTAAAATTTGAATGTCCTGCGAAACAAGTGAGAATACCAAAACTCGTGGAACTCATTAGAATCAAACCCTACAACTATGCTTTGTAGTTTATTTCTTATCATTTCATGCAATAGTTGATGGCTATATTTAGGTGTTAAGAGCCGTCAACAAGTTCCCCCAAGCTTAACCTTTGCTAGTCCCTAAGCAAAGCTAAACTCAATAATGGATCAGGAGTTGCTACAATGCTTTCATTCCTAAAAAGTACACATGCTTTCAAACAAGAATTCTCCTCTGGATTAGAGTAAACTATTTTGACTTTCAAACTTACCCATATTACCTTTAACCATGGGGCTTATAGCCATCACTTGGGTCTAGAGTAATTGAAAGTAGAATGATCAAATCAAGCACTATGTTTCAAGCTCTTTACTTTACCTTCATCCTGGAGTTTTGCAAAGTTTTCGAAATAAAACTCAAAGTATCTTTTGTATGACCCTCTCAAGTCTCTCTATATGTGGTATTTGTGGATCCTCAACAAGGAAATAATGGTGTTATGCCCTCTCTCTCTCTCACCCTATAACTAATAGGCAATATATAGAGCTCATAGGTGGGGAGAAACAACACATACATACTTGTAAAGCATATATTGTAAAGTCAAACAATGGATCCAGAGAAACAGGGCATACAATCAAATCAAGATGTGCATGTGTATGGGATATATGGTGGATGTATGAGGGTGAATATGTGGTGGATATATAATGGTGGATATATGAGGGTGTATGGCAGAAACCTAATTCTACTCTGCTCCTTAAATATATATATATATATATATATATATATATACATCTCTCTTTTGGAACTTGGAATTTTTGAGAGAACTTGGGCTTGCTTTCTTTTTCTCTTCTCTTTTTCTTTTCTTTTTCAGAGAGGCGGGCATCTAAGTATCCATTGTTTTTATAGGACACTTGTCCATGTTTTACTCTCTTTTTTTTCTCTCTTTTTTTTCACAACCCTAAGCCTCCTTCTATAATAAAGCTTTTGAGAGATGATAACAAGGAAATCTTTGAAGCAGTTGTAACTGTGGTAATGAAATATATGGATAGGTGGAAAACTGAGATATTTTTGGTTGCTTACTCCCAAGGTAGGAGTAGAGCATTTTTCTGGTGGATCTGAATGACATATATGTGGATGCGTACTTCCAGGATGGAAGTAGCATATATGAGTGGAGTGTACGTGATATTGATTTTAAAAGCATGACAAGTCTCTAAGGGTCAACAAAGCTTGACAAAACTCAATGCAAATACAAGTAGTAAATATGATAGTGAATGTTTTCCTAATCTACCAGGCATGTATATATGGTTGTGATAGGAATTCAAGCTCTCGCCATATAGAAACTTGTCATGTAATATTTTCAATTTTCAAAAGATAAATTCTCCAGAACTCTAGTATTGCTAGGAACAAGATAAACAATAGCTCAACTTTCTCATATCATACCTATCAACTACCTAGACTTAGCTCAAGCATTCGCAACCCACAAGTTTCAGGTTCAGAGCAAATCTTCATGTCAAAACAGTTATATCTAAAACTCGGGAGAATTCAAGGCTTAAAACTAGGTACTTGAAAGGAGTTACGATAGAGTAACTATTCATCATTTCCATATATAGAGCTATCTTCAGAGTTCTTCTTTTTATTATTAACTACTTCTAAAAATTAAGCAAACTTAAACACACCTATTATTATAACTAAATAGAAAACTCTCCTAAGGATAAAGTAGACAATGAAAAATCCATAGATATAGAAAGTATCTAAATTGTAACTTTTGTGATTCATAATTATTTAATTGTGAACCTTGATGTGCTCACATTTTTTATTTGAATTAATCTATGTAATTAATATCTAAATAAAAGTAAACCTAAGAGGATAAGGATACTTACCTGGATACATGGGGGTGCTTTCCCCAAGCTAGATGTTGACATAGTCATTCATTTAGACAGTGTAGACTTACTTCACTTCTCTGAGACTTCAAAGATGATAGTTGATGTAGTTGTACTTCTCAAAGTAGATGAAGATATCTAATTTTGTCTATTCTTTCCAAATCCTGCTAAACTCAAATAGACAACAAAGCTCATGGAACATATTAAGTGTTAGCGGTAAACCATCTATGCCTTGATTGCCTAGAGCCTTGCAGAATTCGAATATTCAAATATATTTTTAGATTTTCAATTTTATATGCAAATGACTAATGCAATACTTTTTATGCCTCCACAGTAAATAGTTGGAAGACTTATTCACATGGGGCTTAAAGGTTTTTCTTTTTATATTATAATGCAGTGCAATAATATAGATATGCTATGATTAAGATGATTATGCAATGGATTATACTAAAGATGATATAAATAATGTCATATATACTTATGGAAAGTAAATATGCTAGAGTGCAACTAATGCAATGCAGAGAAAAATAAATATGCAGATAACTTACCGAGTTTACCTTCCGGCTAAGGTTCGGAGATTTAGGTCCGTCGAACCGGACCTCTTTTCTGGTTCAGACGTCTTTTAGGAGCGTTGTCCAATCCTGATGAGGCCTTGGATGTTTTCTTACCTTGTAGTTGTATCCTCATAGATGTACGACGTCTGTTTTCCAAAGTCACAGACAATTTCTTCTAAAAGTGTAAGCTCCAATAGAGATTGGGATGAAAGGTCTCCCCGGATCTCCTTTCCTCATTGGTAGGGTGTCATCCACCCATGCTCTTGATGGTACGGTGAAAAAGTGTTCTACTCATAAAAACAAGGTAGAGATCAAGTGCATGGGCTCTGCTGGTGGGAAAACACCAACAGAACCAAAAGTTATTGTTCTCTAGCCTAAACACATTGAGCAAAATTTTGTATTTTGTTTAGCCATGACATGGGTGATATGATCAGAAGATGAGCATGAATGTATCATTTCAAAATTACTTGGCATATTAGATTGCTTTGACACATGGAAGGAATGTCTAAAAATGTATCAACTAAGATTATCATCTTCCCAAGGTTGGATGCGCAACATTTTAGCCCATATGGTTATACTATGAGATCAAGAAGTGGTACTAGGAACAAGCTTTAAAGAACTAACATGTTGAGTTAATCAGGTTGGATCAAATAAAGTTGCAGCTCAAACATGTTTAGCTCTTTATTTATGTGAATACCAGAATCATAGAAAAACTTCTAGAGTGGTGCTTACTTATCTTTACCTTTGTCATTGGAGAATGATGGCATCGTACCTTCATGGAAGCTTCCCTTGATCAACTGGTTGTGCATTAATGACTTGTCTTCTTATTCCACTCCTCTCTCATACCTGTTCTTCTGATCTTATACTTTTCTGTTGTCTTGTCTTGAAGTTTTGTTCACCCTCTTCCATGGATTGAGCGAATGTAGATTTTGTCATTTGTCTTCTCCTTACTCCATGGAATTCATCATGATGAATTAACTGCATCTCCCTTGTGAAAATTGTTGAAGTTCATGTATCTCTCTTCATATATAGTATGAGTTTATCTCAGGACTTCCCAATTTGATATTGAAAGTTTTCCTACAGGGGTTACTCCAACAAAATATCCAATATCTATTCTAGTATACTATCGGTTCAAAAATCAACCTAGACATGTCTAGTTTAATTTAGGAAGACACTTTAACCTAAGCACCATGCTTAATTTAAAAGCCTTTAGAAGTAAAATAAAAATACCTTTGATTTAAACTAAGCACCATGCATAATTTAAAAGGTGTATGAATATACTTCAAAACCTAAACATATACTATAGCAGATTAAGGTAGCATGAAAGTATTATGGAGATTTACTCAAGTGAAGATGAAAGAGTATGATTTTTTTTCTTTTTAGTAGTTGAGCATGCCTTAAAGGTAGGTACAAATAAGATGATGTAGCAACATGGCAAAATATGTTTTTTATGATGGGTTATCCCCCAAGCTTGAATTTTGCAAAAAATCAAGATTGGATGAATGAAATTCAATGTTGCATAATAATTAGTTGGACATACCTTATGTTTTTCATTCCTTCATTATTTCTGCTCTATACCTGAAAAGGTTAGTGACAAGAATACCCGAAGGAATATAATAATATAATTCCATGTTCGCTTCACAAAGGTAGGCAACAAAAAAAAGGGTGAATACTCATGTTAAGATCTGCGATATGCTTGTTTTAGGACACTAAGCTTGTCCTAGGGAAACTTTTCAAGACGTGTTTTTAGTGACATGGTTTCCCTTCTATTACCTATCTCTAAATTTACATAACGAGATCTACAGTATTTATGATAAACATATGTATCGACAACTACCCTTTTAAAGTTTTTGTAAACAGAACGAGTGAGGGTGTTGAAGATGTCATAAATGGTAATGATAGATAGACCAATGGGCTCGGGAGATGTCTCATATGAGCATGGATTTAATGGTATGGTTATGGAGTAGATTCCATGCTCATAGATGTCATCTTCCTCTCCAATCTCTATGGTTGATTGTTTATGTATGTTCAAAATTCCACTTGGATTAGTGCCTCTCGAATTGGTCTTGTTTGGGGCCTCCTCTATACTTGGATAATTCATATTTTCAAATGGAATTAAAACTAAAACAAGCCTAGAGAAAGATTGCTCCCAAACCATGGCTATCCGAGCAGAGCGAAGCTCATAGCTATTTGTAAGAATAGGGGATAAAGATGGTGGAATCTCCAACAAGTCACCCTTTGGAGTAGAGTATTTATATATGTGGTAAGAAGAATATGGTAAGGTGAGAAAGATGGTAAAAAGAAAAAAGGAAAAAGGTAAATGGATGACCATAGTTCGAAACTAGCACAACTACCGTTCCCCGGCAAAGGTGCCAGAAAGTTTGTTGCTATTCTTAACGCACACAGATAAATCCGCAAGCGCACGGATACAACTGTAGCTTTCACCCGGGAGTATTCCAAAAGGGTATCGATTTCCACGGGGAACGTGAAGTGTACTAGAGAAGAACTAAGAACGTCCAAGGATAGATAAGATATACTTCCTCCGTCCCTAAATAGATGTCATTCTCGCTTCCCGAGAAGTCAAAGTTTTCAAAATGTCGGCAATTATATGTTAAAATATATAAATAATTAGGCTAAGTAACTAGTATCATCAGAAAGATCTTTAAGTCTAGTTTTTTAACAAATTTATTTGAAGATATAAATGTTGCACATATTTTCTATAAACTTAGTCAAAGTTGAGAAAGTTTGACCGACACGCATCCCATAACGACCTCCTTTTTGGGACAGAGGGAGTATTATTTTGGTGGTAGATAAGATAAATGGCTAGAGAATGATAATTAGGTAAATAATGGTAAAGAATGATAACTAGGTAAAGAGAGATTTTAGAGTTTTCTAAGGGGTCTATATAATCAAAGGCCCACGATACTCTACCTACTTTGGAGCAACAGTTTCTTCCCGACTCTCGATAAAGACTGGGAAAAACGTAGTCGGGAGAGGCTGCCAAAAGCTCTACGAAACACCAACCGAACGTGGTGGACTACAAAGGCCTTTCAGAGCTATCACCTCTGGGGCTACCACAACTATCCGTGGGATTGGGCGCAAACTCAGGTAATTGCAATACTAGGCACCACGCCTAACCTATTAATTACTACTTTAGCTCCGCGAAGACTAGAACACTCAATACGAGCGGAGATCCCATAAATAGAATAAAGTAAGAACTGAAATAAGATAGTTAGAAATAATAAATGAAGAACCTGGAGATTGCTCCGAACTAGATGTTGCAAAAGTATAATGTCGAGGAAGATCCGACAGATCCGACTCCTCCTCTCTCTCTCACCTCTAATTACAACTAGATGAACTAGAACTAGAAGAATTAGATCTAGACAACTAGAGGGACCTCTCTCCTTCTCTACTTATAATTGAAACCCTAGTTTTTGCTCTGGAGAAGAATAATGAGATGAGATGGTCTGGAGAGGGGGGGGGTCTACCCCTCTATTTATAGCCCGATGGGATCAACGATAGCCCTCGGATCAAACCGACTTTGAAACACAGTCAAGATGCATCCTAGGAGGCGGTAGAGGAAGCTTCCAGAAGCAGATCTGGATCCGTTACTGAAGCGTGCCGTCCGGTACGGGGTGGGGCCGGCCGGCACCCCATCTCGGCCTTTTGGGCCCCGCTTTCTCCGGTTGCCTTCTGGACCCTTCCTGAGTACAAAGGAAAATATCCCACCGCGTGATTCTTCCCATAATTATTTTGATAATTAGATCTTCTACGATTCTCTAGAATAATCCCTGGAAAATATAGATTTACCAAAGCTATGAGATTCTAGCAATTTAATCCCTCAAATATATAGTGGGTGATGGTTCTGGTATGTTCTAGATTGTTTCCAAGTTGAATTCCATTGCGGTGTTGATATCTTTCTCATCGGGGTTCCAAATATAGCAAGTGCTAGGTCCTTCGATCTGCTCGACGAGCTCTTTCGCAATGGTGTACTCCAATTCCTTATTTTAGGTACTTTTATATAGTGAAACTTGAATGTCCTGCAAAACAAGTGAGAACACCAAAACTCATGGAACTCATTAGAATCAAACCCTACAACTATGTTTTGTAGTTTATTTCTTATCATTTCATGCAATAGTTGTTGGCTATATTTAGATGTTAAGAGTCATGAACAACGCTAAGATATGGTTTCTTCCCTAGTGTACCATTTCCACTTAATCTCCCCTCATGTCGGGATTCAGGAATACCAATTGGGTTGAGGTCAACAATAAAATCAATGCAAAACTTAATGACCTCCTTTGTTCCATAGCCCTTGGTGATGCTTCATTCTGACCGAGTATGGTTCTGAACATATTTCTTCAATATCCCATGAACCTCTCAAAGGGGAACATGTTGTGTTGGAACATAGGACCGAAAATACTAATCTCTTTGATCAGGTGAACTAGGAGGTGCGTCATGATATTAAAGAAGGATGGGGAAACACCAACTCAAAGCTGACAAGAAATTGCACCATGTCCTTCTCTAGCTTAACTAGATCCACTAGATTGATTGTCTTCTGAGAAATTTTGTTGAGGAATACACATAGCATCATGGTTGCTAATCGTACATTTTCAGGTAGAATACCTCTCAATGCAACTGGAAACAATTGTGTCATAAGCAAATGACAGTCATGAGACTAAGTTTAGGAATTTCTTCTCAGGCACATTTATTACACCCTTTATATTCAATGAGAATCCAGATGAGACCTTGATGCTGCTTAGGCAATCAAACATGGTTTCCTTCTCTTCTTTGCTTCCCCCATTGTAGTATCATCTTCTATCGCTACCTCTTCTTCAGCTTCTCCCATTATTGTATCATCGAATGCGCCGTATTCAGAAAAACCACGTATAATATTGTTGTCAACACCCCCTTCTTCTTCATCTTCTTCTATTATAACACCACTTGCTCCATGTTTAGTCTAACAAATATAGCTGGGCATAAAACCCAACCTAAACAGGTGTTCATGAAGTGTCCTTGAGCTAGAATAATCTTTCTTATTCTTACATAGTACACATGGGTAGCACATGAAACCATTCCGTGTGTTTGTCTTGGCCATATTTATAAAATCATACACGCCCATAATGAACTCTGCAGAGCGGCGGTTAACATTGTACTTCCAACGTTGGTTCATCTGCATTACACGACGTACACTACATCAAAACTTTTAATAACCCAAATTACACAACATGCATGATTAGTACTTAATTAAAAGAACCAAAATATTTGTCAATCAATGTGATTAATTAATATCATATGCCACACAGTTAATTTATTCTAAAACATTAATTTATTTAAGCCGGCATACAATGTACACCATACCAAGTAACACTAAACAAATTAAACCTACATACAATGCAATTTAGAACATAAAGAATTTCATGATCAATTCCAAGTAAAATAGATAGATCATTCATGTGTTCAGCATCTACTGGCTTCTTCTGCTCGCTCACTGCCTCATGAGTTGCCTCTGGAAGAAATTGGTGTACATGGTCAACATACTCGTCCTTCTAGTACCGGCCTTCACATCCAGTGTTATCCCACTGAGATTAAACAATAAAATAAGAACTTCAATCAAAATCATTAAAAAATGACTAGAAACCATAAAAAACAAATGCGACAAAACAACTCACAATGCGATCTAGACACTTTTAGAAGATACGACCCTTGTTGGAGACCCTCCTTCCCCATTCGGTACTCCATCACAATTTTCTCATTACACTCATCGCACTCAATGAGAGGGAGATCCAGCCTAAATCGCTTTGGAACACGATGAGAGGCCGAGGACCCGAAAGCCATAGACACCATCTACTCTTTATATTCTTTTTTTTTTGCAAACTAGTATAAATTCCTCATTTTCTAAACTATATTAAACTTAAAATGAGCTTTACTACTAGTTTTTAAATATCCCTATTTCTCTAAACAATGAAATGAGCATGAATGTATATGAGTTCATCCAAATGAATACTAGTTTTGAATAGTAGTTTTATCCATGAAAGGTGAATACTGATTTTGATGAATACTATGAAAGGTGAATACTAGTTTTAATTAATATTATAAGCTTCCTTCATCCACATACGCAAACTATCAAGTGATTTTCAGCTAAAATGAAAATCAAGAAAAATCAACAATTATCTACATTTAAAAAACCATAAATTTTCCTATTTTAGACCACAAAATGAGAGAAAGGCTAGTGATGAAACATGAGAGGATGAAGTTGATAAACATTAAAACCAAATGAATGGAAGAGTCGAAGAAATATTGAGATGGTCAGAGTGGCGGAAGACTTAACCTATCGACGAGCAAGTACAGAGAGCTTGAAATGGCTCGGGAGGAGGGAGGAAGAAGCGTGGTAAATATAAAGGGGTATATTCAATCCTGGTTAGTGGCTTAGCCCTGGTTGGAGCCACAAACAGAGATTAAAAGCCTTAATCCCAATTGGTGGTTGAATCCAAGACTAAACTTGGACGTTTAGTCCTAGTTCTAGCCACCAACGGGGCTAAGCCCTCCTCCCTGCAAAAGTTGTTGTTAGAGCCGTTGGACAGGGACTATAGTCCCAGTTGGTGGTTTCGACGGGGACTAATACTCTCATTAATCCCGATTATAAAAATGACTAGGATTAAAGCTCTGAACCGAAAGTTTGTTCTCTACCTGTGTTCTGAAACACCTGGGCACGTAGATAAATAGCCGGTTGATCTTAACATGTGTGCCAGCATGTTTTTTTACAGCCGAACAAACCAAATGAAGCTTCCTAGCCCCTCCGAGTCCCACTCCCATCTTTCTCGCTTCCTATTATAAATAAGAAACTGTTAATATTTACGGTATATAATTTAGTATATTGAAAATATTTTTATAATAAATCTATTTCGAGATATAAATGTTGGTAATATTCCTTTGTTTCAAAGATCCAAATCTAATTGAAAATGACCTTAGATATTGGAATATTTCTTTGATTGAACTTGTGATGTTTACACCATTTTTTACTGTTTTGGTGCAGTCATTTCGTCTATGTACACATTTGGACGGCTAATCTTTTCCTAGGCACAGAACAGCTAGGAAATCCAAAGCTCTGAGTCAACCCAGGCCACTGCCATCCACTGTGGTTCCCACTTTCACTTGTGCCGTCTGCTCCCATTGCAGCTAATGGCCCGCGCAAACTGCGGCATGCAGCACCGGTTCGCCTCCTCGCTGATGCGCAAGGAATTGTCTCTGGAGAGGTCGTCAGGGCCCTCGACGGAGATGTCATCATGGTCTTGCGTCTCCTGCAGGAGGTCGCAGAGCTTCCTTTGCGAGGCTGCTGGCGGCTTCAGGGGTTCCGCCTTCAGGATCGCCCCCAACGTCGGTAGATTGTGGGGTTCAGGTAGCGTGGTCCGGCTGGTTCGAGATGTGAATGATCTTGCTGGGGTCAGATCTGATGACGCAGAAAATAAATGACACCGCCGGTCAAGAATTTTGAAGTGGAAATTGAGTTTTTTTAATCTAATTTATATATTGTTATTGTTACCTCCGTTTACACTGTAGAAATCATCTTCACAGTCTGATTCGAACCAAGGGATGGCTTCAAAGAATGTCTCATCTCTGCTAGTACCTGGAAAAAAATCTGTGAGACAACCAACTACATGTGGAAAATGATGGACACCTAAAATCATGATTACAGTTCTGGACATGGCCATTGGCCATGATAATGACATGAGAGTTGGAATAGTATATGATCACAGTTGCAACCGTGGAAAACTGTACACAACCAGCGCCGGTCCTATGGTTTCGAGGGTCCTCTGGCAAACTCGTCCTGATGGTCCCTCTGGACAATACATAAAATCTTATAATATATAGATGTTAATTTTACTTGTAAAGTGAAAACAAATATGATAATATATTTTTAATTCAATATGTCTGATAATTATCTGAGAACAATATAGACTACAAAAGCAATATATTTGTACTTCTAGAAGTAAATTACCTTTAGAAAGAATGGAACTATTTAAAGGGAGAAAAACTTATGTATAGCACATTTTTTTATTAAATAAATTGATCTTCTTATCTTTTTTGGCTTCTTTTGCGGTTGGATAATTCTGTGTCTCTCTTATCTTTTCTCATTAGTTTGTTGATGACTATAAGACCTGCATGTTTGTATACCTAGGCTTGGGCCCCTCTCTCACTTGGGCCCTCGGCCATCGCCGTCGCACCCCGTGCCCTGCCCCTAGGGCCGGCACTATACACAACCACATCATTGATATAGTACACACTAAAAGATAGCAGTTGAAAGAACTATTTAAGGCTAGCTATTTGTACTTCCATGCACATGCACAAAACATGCTGCCTGTGTTGTGTTGTGTGAGCGACGACAGAGTCGCTGGCTTGTTTTTTTCTTCTTCTCTTTCCTCTAGATATAAGGTCAGTCTTAATGCGAGTTTTATTAGAGTTTCATTTATATTTAATAATCTATTATATATGCATTTATTTTATGACATGAAGAGAGATGTCTAAATAGCTAGCTCCAAAAGTCAATTTTGCTAGGGAGGTCCCAAAAAGAACTCTCATGATTCATCCTGAGAATGGTTCTACTGCCGATGATGATAATCATGCACAAACTTGCGGAGGCCCACATTTCTGTTTGCATTAATAAAAGAGAATGCACATGTTCCTACTACTATGCCCCTATTTCTATCTGCATTAATAGAGAAGGATGCTCATGTTCCCATACTTGTCTTGCATCATCAAGAGATGCAGAGGAATGTCAACAGTTGAGCTGCCCCAAGGGATAACTGGATGACATTGTTCTTTTAATATGGGTCATGATGCTCCCCCCCCCCCCCACCTACAACACATGGTACATCCCTAAATAACTGTCGTTGTTGGTGTTTGTGCCACAAGTTTAACTTGATTTGTACAAAATACGTGCAACATTTGTATCTTCAAATAAATTTATTAAAAAATTAGATTTAAAGATCTTTCTAATGATACTAATTATGTAGTATAAATATTAATATTTTTTTAATATATATTTAATTAAAGAAGTTTTTTGGGAACTGCTAACGACAGTTATTTAGGGACGGAGGGGGTATGCAATTATCCGATTGTGAGATGGTTGTAATGTTCTCTCGAATTTGGATTCTTGGCATCCTGGGACATGCATAAACTATCAATTGAACTTTCAACACCAAAAGACTCAGAAATAAAAGAGAAGACACTTTCTGAAATGTGTACCTCTACATGTGGCACCTAACTACGAAATAATCAAATCTTGATTGTAAGTAGATATAAAAAAAATGAACATAGAAATATGGCCATGCTGGTTCTGCTTTTGGATACACACATGACAATCAAATACACTGGTCCACTGTTGGATAGGATCAGCCGCACGGATTGTTGGGGGTCGGTGTCAAAATTTATGATTGATATATGACATTTTTTAATTTTTATTCACACCTGAAAGTGCTATAAACCTCTGCTGCATGCAATTGCTGAACAGTGTCATAACATGCGTATGCATTTAGCCGATTGTTAGAAACAATAACACGGTCGAAATTTGAACTTTTTGTCAAGGAATCCCAAATACCAGACCACCTATATACCTAGAAAACATTTCCCGTGCTATCATTTTTTTTTCTGG
Source organism: Microstegium vimineum (assembly GCA_022036555.1). Taxonomy (NCBI): domain Eukaryota; kingdom Viridiplantae; phylum Streptophyta; class Magnoliopsida; order Poales; family Poaceae; genus Microstegium; species Microstegium vimineum. Next base: position 13,175,627 of record CM039130.1, on the reverse strand, counting down.
ATGTCACTGAAAAATCATGGAAGGAATAAATAATTTTAGAATAATTAGCCTGCACAAAGAAAAAAAAAGAAAAAGCTTCTATATGGTGCGTCACATACACTTACGCCGTACTATTCCAATTTAACATAGAGTGAGAAAATAACTAACCGGCATATACTAAAAAGAATCTTGGCCTCTGGTAATCTGGTCCATTTAACAGAAATTCAGAAAATACCATCCAAAAATCTTAGTAACTGAACACTCTTTACATAGCAAAATAGTGAACACTCAAAATCATTGCTAGCCATATGATCTGAGAATAGATAACACTCTTTCATTCACACATAGCAAAAGCACAAACATTGCATGCCCAAAACATTTATATGATCCGAGAACAGATAACACTCTTTCCTTCACACGGAAACACAAGAACTGCAACAGAGCGAGAAGATAGCATTTACCGTCCGCGATGTTTCCCATGCCGGTTTCCGGCGCGACCTGCCTGCTGTTGGAGCCGGGTCCTCCTCCATCAACCTTCCGCTCTCCGTTCTGCCATGGAGCAGCGGTGGTCTTCTTCTTCTTGGCCTGGCTAGAACTCTTACCTCCGCAAAACCTCATGCCTCTGCGTTCCGTACCCTTTGAAGGTCAAACACGAGGTGATCTTAGAGGAGATGTGAGCTAGAGAGATATAGCTAGTTGACTCAGAAGGATATATATATATATATATATATATATATATATATATATATATATATATATATCACAGGAGATGTGATCGAGCTAGAGAGAGATAGAACTAGTTGACTCACAAGGAAATTGTATGTAAAATACGAGTGGCAGAGTTGACCAATGGCTTGATACTAGGCAAAGCAGCAGGATAAACGGATCTGACTTGTGGTCTCGTGGTGTGTGCAAGAGACCAGATGCAACTCTCGCTTTGAGTGTTTGTGTAGGCGTTGCAGATTGGGCAAGGGATTGGATAGAACATGAGAACATGGATAGATGCATATTTATGCTTGGATGGCTTCATTGGGATTGGGAGCTAACTCTCCGTTCTGCAGAATTATAGTGAGTATTATGTGGACAGAGATAGCAAACCACTTAGCAAGGCAGTAGGGACCGACCGGTTCTGCTAACTGAAAAACTGCACGATGAATTGGCCACGAAAAATGTGCACGAAAAACTTTGCAGATGATTAGGAAATCACAAGGGCATCAAATTCAGATCCTTTTAACCTCTCGAAGCACGCTAGTAAAATGTTGCAACTCTTTTTTTCTTCTTTTCTTTCTTGGAGGAAAGCAGCCCTGAATTCTTGCTTATGGACGATGAAATAAACCCCAATTTTTTACACTCCAAATTCTGAAACTGCAGCTCTTGTACGGTGCAGTCCGGCGCACACCAAAATTTGTGATATCATGAATGCTAAACTTTCCAATTCCGCTCTTCTTTGGAACTGTTATATGTCCTGCTCATCTTTTGAACTGAGATTTCAGAAAGCAGGGAAACATCATTGCTCCAAGACAAGTTGATTGAAGTGGATATCCCACTTGAGAAGAAGAGAAAAAAAATGGACCGTAAGTAATTAATACTCCGAGAACACATGATGGAAATACAGAGGGACGACATAGAAACAAAAAATTCACATAATGCCTATCCATTCCAGAAAATCGGAAATACAAGTGTCCTTAAGTACGCAATAGACAGAACATGAGTACAAAATGAACACAAGATTCAGAAGGTACTAAATTCGTAGCGGCCACTATAGCGGCCACAACAATGCTAGCGGTGCCTTATCGCTACTGCCCTAAGAATTCGTAGGTACTAAATTCCATAGTTGTTGCACACTTTCATATCTCCATTCTATGAAGACTGAATCGATTGGTTGCAAAATTAATTAATGATGAACAACTAAATCAACAGAGGACATTATATATTTTTTTAAGTTATGGAACACTACTTTATTTATGACCTTCTATCTCCTCACTACTTTCTACTCTATTCTTGAAGTCAAGCTTCAACAACAATTGACGCCCACCCATGGGATCAAGCTGGAGTGTAGCATAATTATTGCATGAGTCGATTGTGATGAAGACATGGTCAGTTTGTCATGAGAACAAGCTTGAAACAAGATCATTCAAGAACTTGCATAAGTGACTCATGTTAAAAAGATCTAGCTAGATATTGTTTTTATCCTCCACTTAATAAAGGGTGGGTTTTGCTACGGTACCTCCAAATAACTGTGAACCGTTCATTTAATTAGATCGGATGATTACGGTTACGTGTTACCTCCTAGGAGGTAATATGTAAAATATGAGTAAAATATATTTATTTATTTATTTTAAAAAATAGACTAATTAAGGAAACTTTTACATTACAAAATCTTTCTTTACATCTAATTGATACACATATTATTTGATAGGTGTGGCAAATCTTTTTATTTGGAAACTTTAATTTAGGCATGACATATTTGAGGTTTGTTTGTAATATGTACGTATTCATATATTGTAACTGATTAACGTGACATGTTTATACTTTTTACCACTTTGTACGTGCATGTGACCGGGCTGTAGATACAGCGTTGTTTAATTTTTTTTTATCCAAATCTCATAAATGCGTACAAATCTAAAGTCCAACTCATAATAAAATATTGATGGATGATATACTTGTACATGTACGTGCACATAAATCCATAATACGATGTTGGCATCCAAGAACATATGCACATGCACGTTACGTAATGTGGTTGAATGTACAAAAATATATATATTTTTGAGATGGTAGAAAATTCTTTAACATTAGAAGTTTAGTACAAAGAAAAAAAAGGAAAGTGACTAAAGAAAATAGGATCAGGCTCTCGTGCTCCCGATGTGCGTGAATAAAAAAAGTTGCTTCCTTTTTTCTAGGGACTATGGATTTGGATGGATATTTTCTTCTTTTCCTAAATTAATTATTGATTTAACAAATTCATAAAATCTAAATAAATCAATGGCTCAAATTGATTTGAGATATTGCCTTCTTAAAGGTAAAGTTTGTACCGTAGCATTGCCCATACATAAAACGAGATGTCAATTTACAAAAAATGAAGTTCCCATCTTAGGCCATGCCGCATGTGCAATGTGGCTAGATCATTTAGTCAGAGTTATAGGTGTCAACTCTGGTTCAGATGGTATTGGTTACAATGTGGATGCGCAGTGGAATAGTGGATATATGTTTCTAGTAGGGATAAAAAAAAATCTTGCTCAGCCTCTCTCCCTGGCACAATGGCTATAGATTGAGTGTTTTTATTCTCCTACTATGATATGATGATGTACCTTAACTTTGAGGTTGATTTTAGAGAATCTTTGGTTAAGGTGCATTACTATAACGATTATTAAGATGCATCATTGTAATATAGATAGAAGTGCTTAAAGTCATCTTTCCTGAAACATTATGGTTGCCCTTGGTGGACAGGATAGGTACACATAGGCTCGGCCCATGGTAAATACAGCTTTTCTAGTCCAGGTCCACCAGCCACACATCTGTCTGCAACGGCACCGCCTCTCTCCACAGTCGTCACCGCCTCACTCATCGCTCGAGAGTCACCAAAAAAAAAAAAAAAAAAAACTCTCGACGGAAATCGAATCGGGAAATTCTTCCCCCAATCCGTCCCAAACTCGCCTCCTTCGCCACCGCCGCCGCCCTACGCTCCACGGAGCATCCTCCCGCACCAGCCCGCCCATCAGCGTCATGTCCGGCACCACCCCGACCCCGACCCCACCGACGCCGCTCCCGCCGCCGCCGGCCGCTCGCCCCGCGCGGTACGACTTCCTCAACTCCAAGCCGCCGCCCAACTACGTTGCGGGGCTCGGCCGTGGCGCCACCGGCTTCACTACCCGCTCGGATATCGGACCGGCCCGCGCCGCGCCCGACCTCCCCGACCGCTCCGCCGCGGCCGCCGGCCCCGCCGTCGGCCGCGGACGCGGGAAGCCTCCCGGCGAGGATGACGGCGACGACGACGGCGGCGACGAGGAGAAGGGCTACGACGAGAACCAGAAGTTCGATGAGTTCGAGGGCAACGACGCCGGCCTCTTCTCCAACGCCGACTATGACGACGACGACCGCGAGGCGGATGCCGTGTGGGAGAGCATCGACCAGAGGATGGACTCGCGCCGCAAGGACCGCCGCGAGGCGCGCCTCAAGCAGGAGATCGAGAAGTACCGCGCGTCAAACCCTAAGATCACCGAGCAGTTTGCTGATCTCAAGAGGAAGCTGGCCGATGTGTCCGCGCAGGAATGGGAGAGCATACCGGAGATTGGGGACTACTCGCTGCGCAACAAGAAGAAGCGGTTCGAGAGCTTCGTGCCCGTGCCGGACACCCTGCTTGAGAAGGCCCGGCAGGAGCAGGAGCATGTCACGGCGCTTGACCCAAAGAGCCGTGCGGCTGGTGGCACAGAGACGCCATGGGCGCAGACTCCTGTTACCGATCTCACAGCTGTGGGCGAGGGTCGTGGCACTGTGCTCTCGCTCAAGTTAGATAGGCTGTCAGATTCAGTTTCTGGGCTCACTGTAGTTGATCCCAAAGGGTATTTGACAGACCTGAAAAGTATGAAGATTACTAGTGATGCTGAGATTTCTGACATCAAGAAGGCACGGCTATTGCTCAAGTCGGTGACGCAGACAAACCCTAAGCACCCACCCGGATGGATTGCTGCTGCTAGGCTTGAAGAGATTGCTGGCAAGCTTCAGATTGCTCGGCAGCTCATCCAGCGTGGCTGTGAGGAGTGCCCTAAGAATGAAGATGTTTGGCTTGAGGCGTGCCGTTTGGCCAGTCCAGATGAGGCAAAGGCTGTAATTGCCCGTGGCGTGATGTCAATTCCAAATTCTGTGAAGCTATGGTTGCAGGCAGCAAAATTGGAGAGTAGTGATCTGAATAAGAGCAGGGTTTTGAGGAAAGGGTTGGAGCACATTCCTGATTCAGTCCGGCTGTGGAAGGCTGTAGTTGAGCTTGCAAATGAGGAGGATGCAAGGCTGTTGCTTCACAGGGCTGTCGAGTGTTGCCCATTGCATGTTGAGCTTTGGCTTGCCCTTGCGAGGCTGGAGACCTATGACCAAGCAAGGAAAGTACTTAACAAGGCGAGGGAGAAGCTCCCCAAGGAGCCTGCCATTTGGATTACAGCTGCGAAGCTAGAGGAGGCTAATGGGAATGCACAATCAGTTAACAAAGTGATCGAGAGAGGTATCAGGGCTCTACAGAGAGAAGGAATGGATATTGATAGGGAAGCATGGTTAAAGGAAGCAGAAGCTGCAGAGCGTGCTGGATCTGTTCTGACTTGCCAGGCTATTGTGAAGAACACTATAGGCATTGGTGTTGATGATGAGGATCGGAAGCGTACATGGGTTGCTGATGCTGAGGAATGCAAGAAGCGCGGTTCAATTGAAACAGCGCGTGCCATATATGCACATGCACTTACTGTGTTCCTTACTAAGAAGAGTATTTGGCTGAAAGCAGCTCAGCTCGAGAAGAGTCACGGGACTAGGGAGTCACTTGATGCGCTCCTCAAAAAGGCAGTTAACTACAATCCACGAGCTGAAGTATTATGGCTTATGGCTGCAAAGGAGAAATGGTTGGCTGGGGACGTGCCTTCTGCTCGTGCCATTCTTCAGGAAGCTTATGCTGCTATCCCCAATTCAGAAGAGATCTGGCTGGCTGCATTCAAGCTCGAGTTTGAGAACAATGAGCCAGAGAGAGCAAGAATGCTCTTGGCCAAGGCCAGGGAAAGAGGAGGGACAGAGAGGGTTTGGATGAAATCTGCCATTGTTGAGAGGGAATTGAGGAATGTTGGTGAGGAAAGGAGATTGTTGGAGGAAGGTTTGAAGCTTTTTCCTTCATTCTTCAAATTGTGGTTAATGCTTGGACAGATGGAGGACCGGCTTGGTAATGGAGCGAAGGCAAAGGAGGTGTTTGAGAATGGCCTGAAGCACTGCCCCAGTTGTATCCCTCTTTGGCTCTCTCTAGCTAGCCTAGAGGAGAAGATTAGTGGCTTGAGTAAATCACGTGCTGTCCTCACAATGGCTAGAAAGAAGAACCCTGCTACACCTGAACTCTGGCTTGCGGCAATTCGAGCTGAATTGAGGAATGGGAACAAAAAGGAAGCTGATGCTCTACTGGCCAAGGCACTACAAGAGTGTCCAACAAGTGGTATTTTGTGGGCTGCAGCTATTGAGATGGCACCACGCCCACAGCGTAAAGGAAAGAGTACAGATGCTATTAAGCGAAGTGATCATGATCCACATGTCATTGCAACTGTGTCCAAACTTTTCTGGCTTGACAGGAAGGTTGATAAAGCTAGGAGTTGGTTGAACAGGGCTGTTACTCTTGCTCCTGATATTGGTGATTTTTGGGCATTGTACTACAAGTTTGAACTTCAGCATGGAACTGTGGACGCACAAAAGGATGTTCTGAAAAGATGTGTTGCAGCAGAACCAAGGCATGGTGAAAAATGGCAAGCAATATCCAAGGCTGTTGAAAACTCCCACCTGCCTGTTGAGGCTCTTTTAAAGAAAGCTGTTGTGGTGCTTGATGTAGAAGAAAATGCAAATCCAGCAGGCGCCTAGACATTCTCTTTTTTATAAGGTGTTTGGTGAACATGTTTTGTACTACTGTCCTTAAATTTCTGTTTGCTTCAATATGAGGTACTTTACCTTTTAATATTTAATATTCATATTTATTGTTGAGTTAATATTTGAGCATCAGTACTTGAACTTGCATAGCAGCCATCATTTGTTGTGTATTTCAGTTTTTGTTCTACTCTTTTCTGTGTTTATTCTTCTTACTGGGTAATAAGCACATTGAAATTTAGGCTAGCTTTTCTTTCCTTTTGTTTTTTTTTTACAAATTAATTTTTCATGTTGCACTTTGTATACATTCAATACCATCTACCCTTGCTACAGATTGCCACTAAACTTATGCTTAATATACTTTACTGGCAATTGTTTCTTTCTGCAAATTGTTCTACTGAACTAACAGTAAATGGAAGAATTGTTGAAGGTGTGCTAATAGAGTTCGATGCTGTGGCTTACAGTTTACTCTGTGAGTCTGCATCTTGAAATCTTTTGTTGATTCTTGCTTTTTGATCCATTCACTAAAAAGGATGGTACATAAACTCTTTCCCATGAGCTGTTGTGTAGGAGTTAGGTGATGTGGCATGACCAAAATCATTTTTAGAAAGAAATAATGGCTAGTTCTGATATCTGCATAATATGAAACTATCTGAGAATTGAACATGAACTTGCATGCTCTGCTTCAACCAATCTCATACTGTCTTGCTAGACTACTGTTTCCAAAAGTTCAAATTTCAGATATTTGAAATAAATAATCTGGAAGATTTGCTCAACAGTATTTGATAATGGCAATATGCGTTATTCAAGTTTGGAAAGTGGCTGAGGAGAACAATTTGGTTGGTTAATGTTGTCACTGTAGTCTGTAGTTGAACTATGCTTTCGGATGAATGGTGATGGATATCATGGATTCTTGGATGGTTTGTTTTGGGCCTTATTTTTTGCTTGCATTTGGATGAATGGTGATGGAATCTTGGATGTTTTGTTTCTGATCCTGTGTTCCTCTGATATGCTAATATGTTGTGGTGGTCTGGGAGAAGTTTTTGGCTCTGCTTGTGATTTAAATTGTTGCCTGAGTTGATGCTCTTGGATCTGTAGTACTTTAATTCCTGTATATTGCTGTATTGGATAGTGGAAACTTGTATATTACTACCTGGAAAGTGGAAACTTGTAGATACCTAAGTAATCCGTTTCACTATTTTCTGAAAGTATGTCAATATGCCATCTCTTTCTTGTTCACCTGAAATTTAGGAGTGAACCAAAATGAATTCTCAAGGCAGTGATGAATCCTTTATTTGTCTTTGGATTGATGAACTAGTAAAATCAGTCTCATACATTTTGGCAAAATTGATATATATGATGGTGATTCTGAAGCCATTAGTTATCAGTATTATTATTTGAAATGTAAATAATGAGCTATAGCGATCATGCTGCCTACAATACAAAATAGTGATTTTGAATAATTGCCCTTAACTAAACCTCTGATGCATATGGTGGTGGATGTGTTGGCAGGAGTCCTGCCAGACATGTTCTCAAAGATGCCTTGGAGGACCTGATGTTATACATGTAAGAGTCTATTTGGCACTGCAGTGGTTGATTTTTCGAGATTGCAAACCATCAAAAGCCACGAACATAAGTTTTTCTTCTTTTGGTTTTCAGATTTTTTTTTCTGGCTTTTATGTATTTTTATTTAAATGAAGTATCTGTGATGGATTGTAGTTTTGCACTCGTCTAGAGAAGCAAGCTTGTCAGCGTTGTACTCGTGGACGCACGGTGCTTATCGTCATATCGTGGACGCTGTGCCTGCCTGCTACTTCCTCCATTTTAAATTACAACGTTTGTCTCGCTGCAAGTGTTTCAAATCATGTATTTGCATAACAAAGCCTTTCTCAACCAATTTTCTAATCTGAAAGTGAAAGGTTACCTGCTGCCCGCTAGCTGTGACTCTGTTGGGCAGTCGTAATGCAATGTAGTTTCATAACAACAAAAAAAAACTAAAGATATATTGATGGAATTTTGGAGGCCATGATTATCCCTAATCATACTGAGCGACAGTCTTTTAAAATTAATTACAGATGGCAATGCAAAAGTGAACTTGAATTTTACTTAGTTGATTACGATATATATGTTGGATAAATGCTGCCTCATTTTTCATGTATATGACTGGATGATCAATCCTTAATAGGACTTCTTGCTGTCAATTGTTGTACACTGCAAATTATTCTTTTCTTAGAGCATCTCTAACTGCTCACCAGTATTTCATCCCCAATAGGATAGTATTGGTGATCACAAATACTGTTTATTTTAAATATTGTGGAAGATACTTCAAAAGATCACCAATAATCTCCCACAATACATGGGACTCACGTATCACGTTATAATTTATATGTTTTCTTTTTTTCTATTTTTTTTCTTTCCCTTCACCGTACGAGTAGATCTCCTTCGCGTTGGCCTTGGCCGCCAGCCTAGGACCCTAGCCCCATCGTTATCGTCCTAGTTGTTGCGACCCTGACCACAGGGTGCTGGTAGTGGCGGAGGTGAAGCTTGAAGCTCCCCGTAGGAGTGTGGTGGTGCCGCAGAGGCGCTTTCGCCCAGCCTCAACACCCACTCTAGCCCTGCCCGACTCCGGTCATGGGCCCTGCCATGTCTAGTTCTCAAAAACATCCATTAGTGTTATTTATAGATGTTTGAATGCATTTTTATAATAAATTTATTTAAAGATATAAATGTTGGATATATTTTTATAAATATAGTCAAAATTATGAAAGTTTGATCTATACACATCCCATAACGACTCTTTTTGAGGAACATGGGAGTATACCTGTATTAATTATCTCATGGATTCAAAATTCATGAGTTAAAGGGATCTATTAAAAATTGGAGTTGCTAAGGAAGAGCTACATTTTTCTATAAGTTCTCATGCTAGTTGAATAGTCGATAAGTGAAACAGATTCATTAGTGAGAAGATATAGAGATTAAGGCTTGCTGATTTTAGTGTCCATGGCTCATCACTGATCCAGTGTACCAGTACGGGTCTATGAAAATTACGCAATGCATGCTGCGCCTCCGTCTCGCGCACATCATGTATCATTGCATGGATTAATTATATTTTTATCTGATATAAAAATTGACGTGTTAAAATTTTCATACTATTATTAGTATATACTTTTCTATCAGCTATTTAAAAAATTTCATAGACAACCGTCTAATACTAGTAGCAAGATACTGTACTCATTAGTGTGTGTGTGTATATATATATATATATATATATATATATATATATATTTGATATTTCTATTGTGGCAAAATCGAAGATGCTAAATAAGATTTTTTGAACTAATATATAGATAGACGAAAAAAAATCAATTTTAAGATGTGGCGATGCAAACCTTCCAAAATACAATCCCCAACAGATCGAATCCCACGTATCCTACGTTTTCGCTACGTGCGTTACGTTCGTGCATGCCACCACCATTGACGGCGATCGACGACGTACACGACGGCATTGGCACCGCCGTCGTCCATGCCGTTCAACTTTGACAGACCCAGCAAGATCGTGGGACTCAACTACGACGACGACCATGTCCTCCACGCCCCGGCACTCCGGTTCGCCGTCACGCCCAACCCTTTCGGCGCCGGCACCAGCCAAAAGGACACGGAGGACGGCCGCCAGCTCATCGCGGCCGTCAGCGCCGCCCTCGCGCGGCGCGCCACCATCGGCAGCGACGACTTGGAGGAGCTCGAGATCAACTTCGTCTACAGCTCCCCCCGGAACAGGTACATCGACATGGCCTCCGGGGGGCTGTACCTGTTCCGGCACGGCCACGCCGCCGACCTCACGTCGCACCACGTCGCCGCTTGGCTGCGCTTCGGCGAGCGCCGCGTGACCGGGCGCTTCACGCTCGCCGTTCCTGTGCCGCCGCGGCATGCGAAGACAAAGAAGACAGCGGCCGCGGTGGTGCCTGTGAAGAAGCTCTTGTCCGCCGCGATGCCGGCCTCGACGAGAGCCGAGACGATGAGCCTGACCATGGGCAACGCGACCCTCTCCGTCCCGGTCGCCGGCACCAGCGCCTTCGCCGCGCTCACCGACCTCCTACTCAGCCACGCGCGGATGGATCAGCCAAACGGCAGCACCGACGACGACGAGCGCAACCTCGGGCGCCTGCTGTCGGCGTCCTGCTGCCCGCGCCTGCGGCGCCTCCGTCTGGCGCACATCGCGGGGCTCTCCTCACTCCGCTGCGGCGCGGCCCCCGCGACGCTGGAGGAGGTCCGGCTGGAGCACGTCCGCGACATGGCGTCGCTGGAGCTGGACGCGCCTGGCCTCCGGACGCTGCACGTCGCCGACTGCTACAAGATGGCGTCCGACGACGCGGCGGTCATGGTCTCGGCGCCGAGGCTAGAGACGCTGGTGTGCGCGGACATGTGCCGCCCGGAACGCCTGCGGTTCGACGGCGTGGAGACCGTCCGGCGCCTGGACAGGATCTTCCTCTGGTCGCATGGCCACCCCGCCGGCTACAGCAATGCCGGCGCCGTGTGGCTCCTCCGGAACTGCACCGCCGCCTACAGCCTCGGCGTGCACATATCCCCGCCCGTGGTATTGCATATATATAATTATATATATATATATACATCAATCACATAAGCCATTGATTACCGGAGTATCTCTAAGCTCTGCATCTGTTCTGAATTAGGAATACATTGGTTTTGTATTTGTAATAATCATGACTAAATATTTTAACTTGAATCCATTAAAACTATTTGAGTTCTAGCACTAACTAATAGTGATACTGTACCTTTTGTATTTAAATTTGGATGTGGAGGCAAAGAACAGGAGGGATATGGAGGAGATGATGAGCCCAGTGCCACAACTTCCCAGAATTACCAACTTGAGCATAGATGCCCAGTGGCAGCACCTTGAAGCAAGCATTGCCAAACTCATTGCAAAATGTAGCAGGCTCGAACGCCTTTCAATTGACATCTCCAGGCCCGTGAGTCCAATAATCTTTTCTTCATAATCATTATTATTATATTACGACAGTCTCATACCCATCCAAAAGTACAGTACATATTTTCTTTTCCAAATCATCAGTAACCTTTTCAGTCTGTCTGAATTTTGTCAGTGTTATAATTATTTGCAGTGTGACCCGTGCTGTAATCCTCGTTGTTTCTGCGCTCGAGAAGCTGGTTGGGATGAGCAGAAGATCCATCTGGAGCGCCTTAACGAGGTGAAGATCAGCGGCCTGCAGCCATCAGACAGCCATTTAAGCCTTGTTCGGCGCGTGATTGCGAGCGCACCTGCGCTCAAGAGGTTGACATTGGAGCTGTACATTGGCAAGGAGTTGGACTGCAGCAGGATCCCCTGCAACAGAGGCCACTGGGCTCCTTGTGTGAGTGTGACAGAACAATCATCCAGAAGGGCATGTAACAAAGTGTATGAATGGACACCGGATAATAAGGAACGGCGAGAAAACTAAGGAGCGAGGAGAGATGGTCCAATGTTCTGTGCAGGTTTAAGTTTTACAGGGTTTGCATCTATCAGTAATATTGTATGGTTCAGTTTAGCCAGCCATAACCGGTGCATACAAAAAGAAATGTTTTGGTTTTCGTTTACGCAACTCCTATATCATGGCAGACTAAATCCATGACAGAGATGGGTAGATCTGGTCTTCGTTGCGCCATTGGTGGCACTTTATTGTAAGGGGTCTAGCCGGCTAGGCATGGAGGCACGGCGGCTCTAGTGTTGGCCGGATGTAGAAGTGCTAGGGGATGGGAGCAGAGGGTTACTACAGTGCTAGATGTGTTGGATAACCACGGGTCCACGGCTTGGTAGGGCAACTGGCGTATGTGCGTGGTGTGGTGGAGCGGCCACCGGTGTGGTGGTAGCGGCCGGCATGCGGCCATAGTGATGGTGGCACACAACCAAAGTGCAAGGCGGTGTGGCAAATGCTAGTTCACTGATGTAGCCAGAGGTTGTTGCTCGTAGTTGTGATGTGGAGGAAGGAGAAGGTCAGATAGAGGCATTGACGTAGTGATGAGCTAGAGCTTTGGCTTCGAGTTGGTAGTGGGAGGACGACGGTTTTGTGGGATCATGCGCCAGCAATGACCCTGGAGTTGGCATGGAGACCAACATATATAGAAGGTGGCCAGCGAAAGTGCATTGGTGATGTAACCTGTGCGGTGTGGTTATGGGTCGTTCTCCTTGGCAATTTTGTTCTGCGGCAAGGAGGTTGTTCTAATGGTTGTTGGAAAACCTGAGAGACACTTGCACTATGTTTGAGGAGGTGACTGGGTTATCAAGACATATAATGTTCATAGTCGGATCTTAGTAGACATGGTTGGCATGGAGGAATACCTAAGGCGGTGTCATTACTAAAAAAAACTTATCCGAGGCATTTGCTAATGGGCTCGGAGGTGGGTGGGCATTTGAACCGCCCTGGTCAATGTCTCGGATTAACTCAAATGGTCATTTTTGTTAACTGAGACGGTCATAATCAATCGCCTCGCAAAATCAATTTATGAAGGCGGTTATTGCCTCCTAAAACCTATTAACCGAGGCAGGTCCATTTTTAGAGGTGGGCCTTTTATAAGGCACATCTCGTTTAATATGGGCGAGCCCACTGGTTAGCCTACTCAGCCCGACAAGTAGTCAAGCTATCACTACTAGAAACTTGAAATTCCCTGACCAAAGTCAGGCAAAACTGGAATTACCCTGTCGAGTCAGCCCTGACGGTAAGTGCACCGTAAGAAATTTCATAGCGATATTTTTATTTATTATGATGATACGTACATTTTCATGGAGATATTTTTATTTTCCCTGACGGTAGTGCACCGTGAGGGAATTCCAAGTTTCCAGTAGTGTATATAAACAGAAACCTTAGGTTTTCCTCACTCCCTTACTAGTCGTCACTCCTAGCCTGGTGCCCCTTAGATCCGACTCCTCTCTCTCCCCTTAACCTTCGGCGCACCTCCCCTCCCCTCCCGCGCCCCTCCCTTCTCCTCCGCTCCCCTCCCGGTGCCCTTCGACTCTAGCGGCTCCTAGCGACAACTAGGTCGACAGCGCGAGCGGCTCCTCCATAGCCGACGCCTCTCCCTCTCCCTCCCTCTACCCCGGCGAGCCCCGATGGCGGCAGTGCCTCTCCTTCTCCTCGGCGATGGCGGCACCTCTCCCTCTCCTCTTGTGCCGGCACGGGCGAGGCTGCGGGGCCTCTTGCGGTGGTAGTGGCAGCCGGCAGCGGCGCCCTCCTCTCTCCAGGCAGCGGCAGAGGCGCCTTCCATTACCCTCCAAGCATCAACAACGGCGTCCCTCTCCTTCAGGTCCGACGCCCCTCCTCTCCCACACACCGGATCTAGTGGCAAGCCGCCAGATCTGTCCGCACGTTCTCCCATGCGGTTCATGGCGGAGCGGCCGGACCTAGTGGCGAGAGCGGCAATGGTAGATCCTGGCAGCGGCAGGCTCGGCGGGCCCATGGATGCGCTCACTAGGCTTGTTCACGTGTTTTCTTATTTTTATTTAATTGATTAACCTATGCAGGCGGCCAACCATCTCCGTTAAGGACAGATTAACCGTGACCTTTTGACGGAAGCGGATTGCTTGTTTTCTGTAGGAGCATCTCCAACAGTTTGGTAAAATTCACTTGGAAAATATCACGTTTTGGCAACTTCCTAAAACATTTGGCAAATGAATTATTGGACTATCTCCAATAGTTTGCTTCTCCCAAAAGGTTGGGAGGCCTTGGGCTCCTCCCAAAAAATTGCTCTACTAAGGTGGGGAGGTTTTTTTCTCAATTCCTTTGGTGAGGAGCTTCTAGAAGGTAAGAAAATGCTATTTCAACCCTTTAATTGAAGTTTTCATGGTTGGTTAGTGAGCAAATTTAAGTCATGTTTTCTCTCTCATCCATGGTGCTTGAGCTTTGTGTGGAGCAAATTGGAGCTTACTTTTCAAGCTATTAGTGTAGATTACTTAGAGAAATGAGCTCACACCCTTTATTAGTTGCTCTTACATGATTTTTGTGAAGATTACTCCCTAGTTTCATGTATGGAGAAGTTTGATCTATTTCTAGATCTAGAGTTTTTTTTGTAATTTATGTTTTATGAAATAATAATTTCGAATTGTTTAGTGGGTAAAATAATTATTGTTCTCTTTGAAATCATATACTTTTTAGCATTTAATATGTACATTCTCTTTATAAATATTTAGTGTTAGCAGGCAATTAATTCTACCATGCCTTGTTAGTGAGTAATTAAATTAGTGAGGCTTTCTCTCTCTTCTATGGTGCTTGAGCTTTGTATATAGAGCTAATTATTAGACCCTAGTTTTCGTGTACTTCATGTACATCTATTTCTAGATCTAGAATATCTTTTTCATTTTGTAATTTATGTTTCAAGAAATTGGAATGGAGTATATAGAAAATTACTTTCAAGTAGTTATTTATTGATATGATTTGTTTCATGTATTTTCTTTTATTGTTTTGTTTTCAAAGATGGATTACAGGAATACTTGGATGTATGGTTGTTCAAGGGTAGATGAAGGTTTCCATGAAGAAGTGGACAAATTTATTGAAGTCGCACAGAAGCATGCATCAATGTTGACATATAACAAGGATACAATTATTTGTCCGTGTAAAGATTGCAAGAACCTTATGGCATTTGCAGATTTGGGTACAATCAAATCACATCTGATTATGCGAGGGTTTGTTCCGGATTACACCGTGTGGATTCATCGTGGTGAAACAATGCCTGTTGATGACGACAACATTGATCTAGAAGAAGACATCGAAACCCTGAGGTACTTGCACCAATACACAAACGAGCTTGATGAAGAAATGGTGGGCTACGTCTATGGCAATGAACAAGGTGGTCACTTTGGAAATGAACAAGGTGCTAATGATGTTGGTGGTGCCGCCGCTGATGACAGGCCACGTGAGGAGGATGAAGCTGATGGTGACTATTTGGAGGATATGATTCGCGCCATTGGACCAGAAATTTTACTTTAGAAGAAAGGTCTAGATAATCTAGAGAGAGTGAAAATGGCGTCCAAGGAGACTGTGTATAGCATTGACAAGGGTTGTCCGACACACTGGACACTGCTCCGTTTTGTGCTTGAGCTACTCATCCTAAAGGCTAAGTACGGCTGGTCTGACTGTAGTTTCAATGATCTGTTGCGTCTCCTATCATGGGTGCTGCCATAGCCAAACTTGGTTCCTGCCAACACATACCATGCGAAGAATATTATAAGTCCATTGACAATGGGTGTTGAAAAAATATATGCATGCCCGAACCATTGTATCCTTTTTCGTGGTGACACGTTCAAGAATCTAGACAAATGTCCTCGGTGTGTGGCCAGCCGGTACAAGGACAATGACCTTTATAGTGGCGGAGAAGACTACACTGGGAACAAGAGGAATAAGAAGGGTGTGAAAAAGGCGGTACAAGAATCTCAACCCCTAGAGGACACTCCATTAGGAAACGATGCAAAGAAGAGAAAAGTTCCAGCTTTGGTAATGTGGTACCTACCAGTGACCGACCGCTTGAGACGTATGTTCATGAACCCTAAGGAAGCCGCGCTAATGACATGGTGGGATGATGAGCGCAAGTTCGATGACGATGTGATTGCACACCCGGCTGATGGTAGTCAGTGGCAAGACTTCGATGATAACAACAAACTATTTAGCAGTGACCCAAGGAATGTGCGGTTTGCCTTGAGCACCGATGGAATGAATCCCTTCAATGAGAGGATGACTGACCACGGCACCTGGACAGTGATCCTGACAATGTACAACATCCTGACGTACTTGTGTTAGAAGAGAAAGTATCTTTTCCTCACCGTTCTTGTTTCCGGGCCAAAACAACCTGGCATTGATATAGACGTGTTTATCGAGCCTGTGATGCAAGAGTTTGAGAGACTATGGAGGGTGTGACAGAACCTCTTAAGATAGGACCTACTTGCCAGGATTAATAGTCCATCCGACTTAATCCTAAACAAATGATCCAAACCTTAATTAGTCCGTCAGGTGTCGCCACTTTACAGCGGGTCATCCACCTCTTTCCGAGCAGGATCTTCTCATTACAAACATTGCAGAAGTAATATAATAATTTAATTTACATCAAAGTAGCAGAAATTTGAAGTCATATTACAAACATAAGTTTTGGAACATAAATTAAGTGTCATACGATATTATTACATCAAGCTGCTGATAGAGTATAGACAAAACACGGTTATGTTTCCATATCCGAGGAACACGACGATTCGAACCGGTTAAAACCCAGCTGGGACTTACCTATCACATGACATATACAACACTAAAGCACGCATATGACTACTTTTCCCTGGATCCTCCATCCGAGAACGGGGTTCCGCCACCCGAGAGCACAGTACGCCTCCATCCAGTTTCTCGAACTTGGAGGGTACACACTACTCTCGCCATCTCTCCACTCCCAGTGCGGATTAACCGTCCTTTAGACTGGATTAGCCAGAGTCCAGCTTCCCAAAGGTATATGATAAGTACTCCAAAGTCACAACCCTCAGACTTTAACAACGGCAAGGCCCTAATGACACAGGCGGAAAGAACCCGCTCACCAGAGACCGCTGGTGGCTCCCAAACAGTGTGTCCGCCCGGTCCCGATTATTACTTCCAATAACATGCCTTTTTCAAAAGTCTTCATAACCATTTGCCAAAGCAATACGCTATGTGTAAGTGACCGAAAATAACCTATTAAAGAACTCTAAGCATACTAAGAATTTTAGCAAAACTTTGCATCTTTAAACAAGTGTCAAGGTAAAGGTACAATTAACACAAGGATAAGGCTATGCATCAAGTAGGAATTTAATAAAGTACCACAATGCAATATAATAACCATAAGTGTATTTAAAGCAAACATTTTAAATACAAGGAAAGGTTTGAATGCATCGGGCTTGGTTGGAGGGATACACAAACTCGGGCTCAGATTCAACAACAGAAAAACCCCCTTCACCAGGGTGGTTATCCAACCCAACCAACGAGATATCTACACGATATAATTATATGCTTAGATGATGCTTGGAATAATAGACATGATGCTTTGCAACACACAAGCAAGTACTTAAGAGGTGAATAAAACAAATTAAACACCTTGAGTACAACTTCCCTTCAAGAAGGAAAGCAAAACAAGAGCATAAAGTAACTTAATTAAACCCTAATTAACTTGATTAGCTAAGTTAATAATTACATCCAAAAGAACTGAGAAAACTCATTACATCAAACATGTCTAAACTGTGGTTGTCACTGGACAAATGACCATTAACACCAAACAATCTAAAATCACACAAAACCTAAAGTTATTAGGGTTACTAATCAATTTATTATTAATTATACAAATAGCCATGTATAACAGTTCATCCAAAAATTCCCAAACTTTTTATACAATAAGGTATCAGTGTATAAAGGTTACACAAAAGTTCTCATAATTTTTGGAGCAAAATACAGTGCATGAAAAATCAAGGAAAACCCATTTATTAATTACTTTGAGTATTTTTACAGGATTAAAAATGTACTGAACATGGACATGTTATATTTTTCTTGAATACTACACATCACAGAGAGCATATACAAATTTTTGCAGAATTTAATTATGCATAGAAATAAACATACAAAAATAACATAAAGCTTTACTGTGCAAAAGAGGAAAATAAGAAAACTCTTTGATATCACACTGACGCCTGGGTCCCGCACGTCAGCGAGCCAGAGCAGAGTAGCGGCGCCGACGGCCAAGAAACATGGCGGCGCGTCGCCGGCGGTGAACCAAACGTTCAACCGACTCGTGCGCTGGCTTCCTCTCTTCGCCCCGAACCCAACGAGGTACGATAGAGCCCTTTCCAACCCTTGCAAACGCCTCACCGGCGATGACGGCGGCGACCCGAGCTCGGCCGCACGTACGCCGGCGAGTACAGACGTGCACCGGAACAACCAAGCATCGCAATCGATTTTAGGAAGCAACTGCGAACACAACGCACCAACAAAACGAGGCTAAAACCTCCAGCGCTGACCTCGCCGACGGCAATGGCGGCACCCCGCGAGCGGCCGCACATGCACCGGCGAGTACAAAAGATAAACGGCTCTACCAAGCTTACCAGCAGACTCAGCGGCCCCCAAACAACGCGAAGCGCACGTAAAACGAACTAAAAACTCATCGAAACAACCCCGCCGATGGCCATGGCGGACGGCGGAGATCTGCGCGACGTGCGCCGGCGAAACTACGCACGCGCTCGAACAACCAACACCCTAGCTAGACTCGCGACGGCTGGGCGAAGTTAGCGCAGGACTCGGATCAGAAAACGACCAACAACAGAGCTCTCACGGCGGTGAGCACCGACACGGCGGCGCTGACACGCCGGAGCGAACACGAACCACGGCTACGGTTCGGAATTAGCTACAACCAGCTACTCTACGAGCACCAGGAGCTTACCCCAAATACGAAGCGCTTGCTAACTCGGCCGGACATGAAGTAGATGATGCTGGCGACGGAGACCGTGCCGGCGGAAGCTGGTGAACGCCGTCCTGTTTTGAAGAGTGCGGAGTGTGCGCGACGACGCCACGCACACGATGGGACGCGAGTTGAGGCCAGGAGTCGCACGGCGAGCTCGGCAGCTGGCCGGCCAGGTGTCAGCGCCGAGTCCCACGCCGCCATGCAACTGCTCGATGAAATGCCCAAACTGCCCTGCGACTGTTTTTGCAAAAAGCTCAAACTTTCAGGGGTTTTCATGAAAAACTTTGAATAACAAAGTTGCTCAAAATTTCATGATCTACACTTTTGTCAATACACACTTTTTCAAATTCGGCCTAGAAATAAAAGTGCATTTTTGAAATTTGAAAAACCTTTTAAAAAGGATTTACCCCCTTTTTATTTACTCTAAAAACTTGAATAAGACTTGAAAAACTGTAAACACAACAAATGCAATTCAAACAGAGACCTACAACTTTGCTTTAACAACCATATACAAATTCTTTTTAGATTTTGAAAATCATGTTTAGGGTTTAATCTACCCCCTTTGGAAATTAGGGTTTGAATTTAAATTTGAAAATTTGAATTTGAAAACATGGTCAGCATTCAAACAATTGAATCAAATTCAATCAAGTAAACTCATTTTAGTTCAACACATAGTAAGTTTCTCAATCAAGTGAATGATGCTTAATGCATATGATGACATGATCAATTTTTAATTAAGCGCTTAAACACTAGGGGTGTTACAACCCTTCCCCCTTAAAGAAATCTCGTCCCGAGATTTAGGAGTGAAACAAAGTAATGGAAAAGGAAATGGGTCAAGCACCTTCTCTTTTTCATTTCTCATGTTACAACTATGACCAGGTCTTACAAACAGCTCAAACAATAGAAGCATAAAACTCTGGGAAATTCTCTAAAAGATAATCTTTAGATTCCCACGTAGCTTCTTCTTCTGAGTGCTGATTCCACTGAACCTTGTAGAACTTGATGGTCTTGCGACGAGTAATTCGATCTTTTCGATCAAGAACCTTTACAGGATACTCAGAGTATGTCACATCAGGTTCTAACTACACTCCCTCGACTTCAACAATCATATCTTTAACTTGAAGACATTTCTTCAACTGGGATACGTGAAACACATCATGCACTGCCGAAAGATTTTCAGGCAACTTCAAACGATAAGCCACATTGGCAATGCGTTCCAGAACTGGGAATGGACCGACATAGCGAGGTGCCAACTTGCCTTTCACCCCAAACCGTGAGATTCCTTTCATAGGAGAGACTTTTAGATACACATGATCTCCAGGCTCAAACTGTAAAGGACCTCTCCTTTTATCAGCATAGCTCTTTTGCCTAGATTGTGCAATCTCAAGATTGATACGAATCTGTTTGACTTTATCTTCGGCTTCCTTAACTACGTCGACACCAAAGAACTCATGGTCCCCGGGTTCCGACCAATTAAGAGGAGTTTTGCAACCTCGACCATACAAAGCTTCAAATGGGGACATTTTTATGATCTGCTGGTAACTGTTGTTATATGAGAACTCGGCCAAAGGCAAACATTCATCCCACTTTTCAGCAAAGTTAAGAACACAACACCGCAACAGGTCTTCAAGAATTTGATTAACTCGTTCAGTCTGACCATCGGTTTGCGGATGATATGCAATGCTATACAAAAGCTTAGTACCCAGAGGTTCATGAAGATGCCTCCAGAAAGCTCAAACAAACTGAGTTCAACGATCAGATACGATGGTCTTAGGAATACCATGAAGACTTACTATTCTCGATAAGTAAATACCAGCATATGCAGCCACAGTGTTGGTGGTTTTGACGGGTATAAAGTGAGCAGACTTGGTTAAACGGTCAACAATTACCTAGATAGAATCGTGGCCTTTAGCGGTCTTAGGTAGACCTATGATAAAGTCCATGCTAATATCCTCCCATTTCCAAGTTGGAATAGGCAAAGGTTGAAGTTGACCTCCCGGTTTCAAACGTACTGCTTTCACTTTCTGACAAGTGTCGCACTTAGCCACATAACTAGCTATCTCAATCTTCATTTTTGTCCACCAAAACTTCATCTTCAAATCCTGGTACATTTTGCTGTTTCCAGGGTGAATGGACAAACGAGAAGTATGAGCTTCATCAAGAATAGCTTGTCGTAACTCTGGAACTTTGGGTACCACAAGACGATCTTTGAACCAAAGCACATTGGATGCATCTAACTTAAAACAAGTAGGTGTTCCAGATTTCACCTTTGCTTTAATGTGAGCGATGCCTTTATTGGTTTTTCTGAGCTTCAAAAATTTGATCCCGAATGCTGGGTTCTACCGAGATGTTAGCTAGACTGCCATGCTAGACCAAAGATATGTCTAGCTTCTCTAACTCATAGCAAAGAGTGGAATTCACCGCTTTTAGGCTCAGACAGTTGCAACTGCCCTTATGGCTTAAGGCATCAGCTACAACATTCGCCTTGCCTGGATGGTAATGCACTTCAAGATCATAATCTTTGATAAGCTCTAACCATCGTCTTTGCCTCATATTCAACTCTGACTGAGTGAATATATACTTCAAACTTTTATGATCAGTATAGATATGACAAAGATTGCCCAGAAGATAGTGTCGCCAAATCTTCAAAGCATGGACAACTGTCGCTAACTCTAGATCATGAGTGGGATAGTTCTCTTCATGTTTCTTCAACTGCCTAGAGGCATAGGTAATGAATCTTCCTTCTTGCATTAAGACACACCTGATACCGATACTGGACGCATCGCAAAATATATCGAAGGGCTTTTCAATATTAGGTTGAGCTAATACTGGAGTTGTAGTCATTAACTTCTTCAAAGTATGAAAAGCTTCTTCACATACATCAGACCATATGAACTTGGTCTGGTTCTTTAGTAAACTGGTAATGGGCTTCGAGACTCGAGAAAAGTCTGGAATAAACAGACGATAATAACCAGCCATACCGAGGAAACTTCGAACTTGATGGACTGTCGTTGGTGGCTTCCAATCCAGAATGTCCTTCACCTTACTGGGATCAACTGCCACTCCTCCATTGGACAAGACATGCCCTAGGAATTGCACTTCCTTCAGCCAAAACTCACATTTGCTGAACTTAACATAATGCTGATGCTCTCGCAATCGAGTTAAGATGATTCGGAGATGACGGGTATGTTCCTTTTCATTCTTGGAATAGATAAGAATATCATCTATGAAGACAACAATGAACTTGTCCAACTCCGGCATGAACACAGAGTTCATTAGATACATGAAGTATGCTGGTGCATTGGTCCAACCGAACGACATTACCAGATACTCATAAAGCCCATATCTAGTGGTAAACGCTGTCTTGGGGATATCTTCGGGCCGAATCTTGATCTGGTGGTATCCTGACCGCAAGTCAATCTTGGAGAACACAGTAGCACCAGCGAGTTGATCAAAGAGGAGATCAATCTGCGGCAAGGGATACTTGTTCTTGATGGTCACCTCGTTCAAGGGACGATAGTCAACGCACATACGGAGAGTATAATCCTTCTTCTTTACGAAAATAGCAGGACAACACCATGGCAATGAACTAGGTCGAATGAAACCTTTATCGAGCAACTCATTTAATTGAGTCTTCAATTCTGCTAGCTCTTTGGGAGGCATTCGATAGGCCTTTCTAGAGATAGGTGCGGTGCCAAACTTTAGCTCTATAGAAAACTCGACATCTCTATCGGGAGGTAAGCCAGGTAAGTCATCAGGAAAGACGTCCGGAAATTCACATACTACTAGAATATCATGTACCCCAACTGCAGTTGTAGCACAGACTCTTCCCACTTCCCTTTTTGGCATAGAAAGCTGAATCAAGAGATGAGATTTACTGTCTGGCACATCTACCTTAATAGTTCTGTTTAACACATCGATCACAGCTTTGTGTTTCTGCAACCAATTCATTCCCAGGATCACATCTAAACCCTGGTTTGGAAGCACTACCATGGTCGAGGGAAAGATATGCCCACCCAGACTCAAAGATACTCGATATACCAACTCTCTAGTTGAGATACGACCACCCGGTGTTTGCATATGAAAGTCCATTTTTAACTCAGACAAAGGAATACTATGCTTGAGCACAAATGACTTATCAATGAAGGAATGTGATGCACCAGAATCAAAGAGAATAACTGCAGGATGATCGTTGATAGGAAACATACCCTGTAACATTGGTTCTCCTTCTGGCATTCCTTCACCTTGGGCATGAAACACCTGCCCAGTCTTCTATTCATTTTTGTTCTTCTGATTTCCAGCACTGCCACCCTGCTTCTGCTGCTGCTGATTCCCAGGAAACTTCTAATTGTACTGCTTCGGAAGAGGAAACACATTGGAATAATGCCCCACCTTTCCACAGTTGAAACATACATTGCTGGTTTGCTTGGCAACCACTTGATTGTTTGGACCAACATTCTACCTAGGGTACTGAGAACCCCCAGAGAACTGTTGCTCAGACTGCTGCTGAGGAGGACGATACTGAAAGCGATTATGGTTCTGAGAGTGGTAGATGATTTTCTGCCTCTTCTGATTACCACTGGAAGACCCAACACTAGCTTTCTTCTTCTTTGCCTCCCTATGGATGCGCAAAGAATTCTCAGCAGAGATATCCATGCTCACCACCTCATGGTAGGTAGCATTAGGATTGTGATTGAGCATAGTGTGCAGCTTAGTTGAGAGCCCCCTGAGAAACTACCTCTTCTTCTTAGTATCAGTACTGACATGTTCCACAACATACTGTGAAAGATGATTGAACTTGCCCACGTACTGCATGACAGTGGAATCTCCCTGCTTCAAACTTAGGAACTCTTCCAACTTAGACTCCATGACACCATCAGGAATATAGTGTGCACGAAAAGCCTCACGAAATTCCGTCCAAGTGGCACGATGACCCGCAGGCTGCATAGCGGTAAAAGTCGACCACCACGATCCTGCTGCACCACGAAGCTGCTGAACTACAAAGACTGGCTTCTGCACCTCTGTGCAATTAATCAACTCGAACTTCTTCTCCATGGTGCGGAGCCAATCATCCACTTCCAAAGGCTCATCTGCCTTAGTGAACACCGGGGGACGCGTGTCGGTGAAATCGACATAAGTCGTCTCCTGATTATTATTGCGACCCCAGTTTCCCTGACCACCTTGCTGGTGATGTTGAGCTAGTTCATTCAAGAGGCGAGCATTATCCGCTGAAACATTGATCAACGCAGCCAAGGTTTGTGCCAAGGTTGGTGGTGCAGGTGGTGGATCAGGAATTTCCCCATCATGAGCCCCAGCATTGTTATGTTCAGCCATCTGTTTGCACAAACATACTTTTATTGAAAACACTAGCATAAAAGTACCCAAGTGCACAACATATATTACATGACCATCATAACATAAAAGTGCTGATAACTAAAGACTTCTGAAAGCGATAAAGGTAGATTATGTTACACAAGATCCACTACTCGCATCGAACTAGATAGCTAGGCAAAACACGATCTACTCGTCGTCACTAAGGACTACAACCTCCACTCCTGCTCGTCCTCGACAATCACCACTAGCTCTGGCACAAACTCGTCCTCGACGATCACCTCAGGTGCTGGCTCAACTCCACCCTGACCCTTAGGTGTAGGTGCAAAGAACTGGTCTGCAAAGGACAGGTCTGCCTGAACAAGCTCTCCAAGGTCCTCTACCATGGCCTGCTGCTGGTACTCTGGGTTCATCATGTTGAAGAGGTGATGAACCTCCTCATGAAGCACATTGTTGTAGAACTCGAGGTTACCCACATAGTGCCCCAAACAGAGGTACATGTCAGACAACAGGTGCTCTCGGTCCCAGGCTTCATTCCTCTCTCCCAAATACTGGTATATGTGACCCTCAGCATAGGCCACCTCAGCCTCCTTCTGTGCCAGCTGCTCCTCCTTCTCTGTCAGTTGTGCCTCCTTCCCCACCAGCTGCTCCTGACACTCCTGCAACTCAGCCTCCATTTCCTCCACCTTGTCCTCAAGAGTGTCAGTCCTGCCAGCAAACTCGTCCCTGTTTGCTTTCATCCGGCCCAGCTTGGTCCGCAGGTACTCGATCTTCGCCTTGCGACGAGCGCTGCGACTAGCACCCTGCTGGCTGCTCTCACCACCGTCTCCACGTGACGCCAGCCTGTAGCGAGGGATGCCCCGTGGTCAGGAGAACTTGCGAGCCGTGCATTTGGTCCTGGCCATCCTATAGACAAGATTATAAAGAGGCAAGTAAGTATCATGACAAATTTTAATTGATTAAGAACAAAATTTTAAACCCATCCCAAGTTGTATGATATGATGCATGTAACGTCCCTACGAATACGATAATATTTACATAACATATATATAGGGCATATACATAAACCATATTCATACCATCAGCTTGATATTCCTAAAAACTACTCTCCTAAACATGGAAAGAGAGAAAAGATGAGTTAAAGAAATTTTTAGACTCAAATCAAATTTTAATTTAAGATCAAAAATGTTTTGAAAACTTTTACAACTGCAAGATTGGTAATAAGGAGAGCTTTGATACCAACTGTGACAGAACCTCTTAAGATAGGACCCACTTGCCAGGATTAATAGTCCATCCGACTTAATCCCAAACAAATGATCCAAACCTTAATTAGTCCGTCAGGTGTCGCCACTTTACAGCGAGTCATCCACCTCTTTCCGAATAGGATCTCCTCATTACAAACATTGCAGAAGTAATATAATAATTTAATTTACATCAAAGTAGCAGAAATTTAAAGTCATATTATAAACCATAAGTTTTGGAACATAAATTAAGTGCCATACGATATTATTACATCAAGGTGCTGATAGAGTATAGACAAAACAACCGAGATACTCTTGCCCAAGAGTCAAGCAAAGACAACTAATCCTCATCATCCTCCACTGAAACAACGGTCATGCAGCACGAAGCTACACAGACCGGATTGGGACCCTCATCTGCAACATGGGTTAACAAACCCTGAGTACGGGAGTACTCAACAAGACTTATCCGACAAAAGAAAATATTTGGTGGACAAAAGGTATGCAAGTCATAGGATTCAAGGGTGGTTTGCAAGAATCAAGTATTTTGCACAAGTGAGCATTTTATAAAACAATTGAAATGAATTTAATCTGTTCATAAGATTACTCAGGAACCGATCTAGATGTATGATCGATAACAAGGTAATAAGCCATTCATGAAAGGAAACCATCAAGTATCCAATTTAAGTTTCATTAACTACGTTGATAAAAACAGGGTTATGTTTCCATATCCGAGGAACACGACGATTCGAACCGTTTAAAACCCAGCTGAGACTTCCCTATCACACGACATATACAACACTAAAGCACGCATATGACTACTTTTCCCTAGATCCTCCATCCGAGAACGGGGTTCCGCCACCCGAGACCAGTACGCCTCCATCTAGTTCCTCGATCTTGGAGGGTACACACTACTCTCGCCATCTCTCCACTCCCAGTGCGGGTTAACCGTCCTTTAGAATGGATTAGCCAGAGTCCAACTTCCCAAAGGTATATGATAAGTACTCCAAAGTCACAACCCTCAGACTTTAACAACGGCAAGGCCCTAATGACACAGGTGGAAAGAACCCACTCACCAGACACCGCTGGTGGCTCCCAAACACCGTGTCCGCCCGGTCCCGATTATTACTTCCAACAACATGCCTTTTTCAAAAGTCTTCATAACCATTTGCCGAAGCAATACACTATGTGTAAGTGACCGGAAATCACCTACTAAAGAACTCTAAGCATACTAAGCATTTTAGCAAAACTTTGCATCTTTAAACAATTTTCAAGGTAAAGGTACAATTAACACAAGGATAAGACTATGCATCAAGTAGGAATTTAATAAAGTACCACAATGCAATATAATAACCATAAGTGTATTTAAAGAAAACATTTTAAATACAAGGAAATGTTTGAATGCATCGGGGCTTGCCTTGGTTGGAGAGATACACAAACTTGGGCTCAGATTCAACAACAGAAAAACCCCCTTCACCAGGGTGGTTATCCAACCCAATCAACGAGATATCTACACGATATAATAATATGCTTAGATGATGCTTGGAATAATAGACATGATGCTTTGCAACACACAAGCAAGTACTTAAGAGGTGAATAAAACAGATTAAACACCTTGAGTACAACTTCCCTTCAAGAAGGAAAGCAAAACAAGAGCATAAAGTAACTTAATTAAACCCTAATTAACTTGATTAACTAAGTTAATAATTACATCCAAAAGAACTGAGAAAACACATTACATCAAACATGTCTAACCTATGGTTGTCACTGGACAAATGACCATTAACACCAAACAATCTAAAATCACACAAAACCTAAAGTTATTAGGGTTACTAATCATTTTATTATTAATTATACAAATAGCCATGTATAACAGTTCATCCAAAAATTCCCAAACTTTTTATACAACAAGGTATCAGTGTATAAAGGTTACACAAAATTTCTCATAATTTTTGGAGCAAAATACAGAGCATGAAAAATCAAGGAAAACTCATTTCTTAATTACTTTGAGTATTATTACAGGATTAAAAATGTACTGAACATGGACATGTTATATTTTTCATGAATACTACACATCACAGAGAGCATACAAAAAATTTTGCAGAATTTAATTATGCAAAGAAATAAACATACAAAAATAACAAAAAGCTTTACTGTGCAAAACAAGAAAATAAGAAAACTCTTTGATATCTCACTGACGCCTGGGTCCCGCACGTCAGCGAGCCAGAGCAGAGTAGCAGCGCCGACGACCAAGAAACATGGCGACGCGTCGCCGGCGGTGAACCAAACGTTCAACTGACTCGTGCGCTGGCTTCCTCTCTTCGCCCTGAACCCAACGAGGTACGATAGAGCCCTTTCCAACCCTTGCAAACGCCTCACCGGCGACGACGATGGCGACCCGAGCTCGGCCGCACGTACGCTGGCGAGTACAGACGTGCGCCGGAGCAACCAAGCATTGCAATCGATTTTAGGAAGCAACTGCGAACACAACGCACCAACAAAACGAGGCTAAAACCTCCAGCGCTGACCTCGCCGACGGCAATGGCGGCACCCCGCGCGCAGCCGCACATGCACCGTCGAGTACAAACCATAAACGGCTCTACCAAGCTTACCAGCAGACTCAGCGGCCCCCAAACAACGCGAAGCGCACGTAAAATGAACTGAAAACTCATCGAAACGACCCCGCCGCTGGCCATGGTGGACGACGGAGATTTGCGTGACGTGCGCCGGCGAAACTGCGCACGCGCTTGAATAACCAACACCCTAGCTAGACTCACGATGGCTAGGCGAAGCTAGCGCAGCACTCGGATCAGAAAACGACCAACAAGCGAGCTCTCACGGCGGTGAGCACTGACGCGGCGGCGCTAACACGCCGGAGGGA
The DNA here is from genome assembly GCA_022036555.1 of Microstegium vimineum. Lineage (NCBI taxonomy): Eukaryota > Viridiplantae > Streptophyta > Magnoliopsida > Poales > Poaceae > Microstegium > Microstegium vimineum. The sequence goes on along the minus strand of CM039130.1, from coordinate 13,147,139 downwards.
ACACGAACCACGGCTACAGTTCGGAATTAGCTACAACCAGCTACTCTACGAGCACTAGGAGTTTACCCTGAACATGAAGCGCATGCTAACTCGGCCGAACATGAAGTAGATGATGCTGGTGACGGAGACCGTACCGGCGGAAGCTGGAGCCGAGCGGCAACGTCGATGTTCCCGAGGCTGTGGTTCACCTAAGAAGAAACGGCGAGGCCGACGAGGATTAGCGATGAACAAGGAACATGAAACAAAAGATAAAAGATCAATGCGGCTCCTGCATAGCCAGGACGACATCACACCAGAGCGGCGGCGCTCTCGCCGGAGCCGAGGAAGACGGAGTCGCGCTGGGCGAATGGAGGCTTGGCGGCTTCAACCAACTCACCCCGAGGATGCGCGAGGTCCAGGCGAAGACAATGGCAATGGATTTGGGACTTGACAATGGCTAACAAGCTCGGACGAGCTCGTCGATGTGGGAGACACTCGCGGCGGAGCAGAGTAGAGCGAGTGCACGGTGTGGAAAGGGACCAAGGGGTGAACGCCGTCCTGTTTTGAAGAGTGCGGAGTGTGCGCGACGACGCCACGCACACGATGGGACGCGAGTTGAGGCCAGGAGTCGCACGGCGAGCTCGGCAGCTGGCCGGCCAGGTGTCGACGCCGAGTCCCACGCCGCCATGCAACTGCTCGATGAAATGCCCAAACTGCCCTGCGATGGTTTTTGCAAAAAGCTCAAACTTTCAAGGGTTTTCATGAAAAACTTTGAATAACAAAGTTGCTCAAAATTTCATGATCTACACTTTTGTCAATACACACTTTTTCAAATTCGGCCTAGAAATGAATGTGCATTTTTGAAATTTGAAAAACCTTTTAAAAAGGATTTACCCCCTTTTTATTTACTCTAAAAACTTGAATAACACTTGAAAAACTGTAAACACAACAAATGCAATTCAAGCAGAGACCTACAACTTTGCTTTAACAACCATATACAAATTCTTTTTAGATTTTGAAAATCATGTTTAGGGTTTAATCTACCCCCTCTTGAAATTAGGGTTTGGATTTAAATTTGAAAATTTGAATTTGAAAACATGGTCAGCATTCAAACAATTGAATCAAACTCAATCAAGTAAACTTGTTTTAGTTCAACGCATAGTAAGGTTCTCAATCAAGTGAATGATGCTTAATGCATTTGATGACATGATCAATTTTTAATTAAGCGCTTAAACTCCAGGGGTGTTACAGAGGGTTGGGGAGCCGATGTATGATGCATTCCGACAGGAGGACTTCACATTAAGGGCAATAATATTTGTGACTATCAACGATCACCCAACGTTGTTTGCCATGTCTAGACTGATTAAAGGTAAGATGGGATGCTTGGTATGTTTGGATGATACTAAATCGGTGTACCTACATGGATCCAAGAAGGTTGTTTACGTAAGGAACCATTGCTTTTTAAAGATGGGCCACAAGTATCGCAGCAAATTGTACTTAAGATAGTATGGCTACATCTCGGAGGATGAACCCCCTCCGAAGAGACGTCATAATGGACAATATGTGTATAGTATGGTGAAAACCATAAAGATCATCTACGGAAAGAAGAATCCATATGGAACGATCAGAGATAGAAGCACACCTCCCATCGAAGGGTGCCTCTTAAGAAACAATCAGTCTTCTTTCAGTATCTCCCTTACTGGCCACAATTGGCGGTCCCCCATGCCATTGATGCTATGCACATGCAGAAGAATGTCTTCGAGAGTCTCATCGGTACCTTGATGGACACAGCCAAGTCAAAGGATGGTTTGAAAGCACGGAGGGACATGGAGCAGGTAAATGTGATGCCAGAGCTTCACCCGATACTTCAAGATAATGGAAAATACACTCTGCCCGCTGCTAGCTACAACCTAGACATAGAAGAGAGGAGAGCTTTACTTACAGAGGTGAGGGTGATCAAAGTCCCGACAGGGTTTTCGGCAAACCTGAAGAAGCTAGTGGCGATGAAGGACCTGTCATTTCACTACTGTAAGGCTCATGATTGTCATATGATGCTGACAGTGTACCTGCCAATTGTCATCAGGGTTATAAAGCCAGAGTTCCTGAAGATGGTCATCACCTGCATTTGCTACTTCTTTTCAAAGATCTCACAAAAGACGTTTCGTAGGGAAGAGCTGAGAGACCTACACGATTTTGCGGTGGAGACCTAGAACCAACTTGAGATGTGTTTACCTCCTGCTTTTTTCGATATAATGGAACATCTCATGATTCACATGGTTCATCAGATAGAGGCGTTGGGCCCTTGCTACTTGCATGAAATGTGGGCCTACGAGCGGTTCATGTCGGTCCTAAGCCAATACGTGCATAATCGAGCATACCCAGAGGGATCCATGATAGAGGGTTACAATACTGAAGAGGCCATAGAATGCTGCTAAGAGTATGTGAAAGTACAAAGAGGTATTGGCAATCTAGATTCTCGTTACAAGGGTAGGCTACTCGGGAAGGGCACAAGTGGTAGAAAAACGTTCATCGACAATGAATACGAACAAGTCAGTCGAGCGCATTATTGTGTGTTACAGAGCACAAAACTAATGCAACCGTATGTTGAGGAACACTTAGCTATCATTATGGCGGAGAGGAATGGTCATTCAACTGATTGGGTCATGAAACAACACAGGCGACGCCTGACTCAATGGTTGAAGGACCAGAACATACTACCTGGAGAAAGTGAAGATTCTATTGCAATCAGTAGGATGGCGGGGGGGCCATCGAGACAAGTGACATCTTGGAATGCTTATGAGATAAATGGGTACACATTCTATACCCAGACAAAGGATAGTAAAAGTGTGAACCAAAACAGCGGCGTTCGATATGAGGCGGAAGCCGACTATGGGCGAAAGGAACCATTCTTTGGCATAATCGAAGATATTTGGGAGCTTGACTACGGAAGGGATCTAAAGGTGGTCCTGTTTCACTGCCACTAGTTCAAGCAACATGATGTCAATGAGATCGGGTTGACAGTCATGGATCTCAACAATGTAGGCTACCAAGATGACCCTTGGGTCCTTGCTTCTCGTGTCGCACAAATTTTCTATATCCCTGACCCACTGAGTAATCGCCCCCCAAAGAAGAATACAATGCATGTGGTAGTTCCCGGGAAACAGCACATATCGGAGTTGATGGCGTGGACGATGCTGAAGCTTACAATGACTACAAAGACATGTCGCTATTCAAAGACTTTAGTACGAAGATCAGTGTTGTGGAAAAGAACCTACCCAAAGACATTCTACCATGGGAACGAAAAGGTGGCAAGGGAAAGTGGTTATGGCAGGCCCTAACTAGCTTGTTTAAGTATGTGTTTGTAAGATTTCATTTGTAATGTTTGTGAGTTGTTACTGCTATTAGCTTATTCATATTTTGATAAGACCTTGTTCGACCTTGTTTGTCATTTGCTTAAATTCAAAATTTAAATCTTTTATACCAGTACTACTACTACTTAACTACTAGTACTTACTACTAGTACTGCTACTCCTTACTGCTGCTACTATTTACTGCCGCCTGCTGCTGTTGCTGCTGCTTACTACTACTATTGCTGCTGTTGCTGCTTACTACTGGCTCCTCTACTACTCTTCTTTGTACTGCACCTCCCTACTCTCCTCCTACTATAGCTCAAAAATGTCATATAGAACATTTATATCTACAATTGAAGGCAACAATATAGATAACAGCAACACACATGCCATTTCTACTACAAGTGAACAGCAACACACATACATATATATAAGTGGCTTCATCACAGCCATTTGAACAGCCATAGAGGCTAGATTGTCTTCCAACATATATATAAAGGTATATTTAGGCAACATGTCTACCAACTTATATAAGTGGCTTCATCAGTTCAGAGGCATGGCATTAGTTCCTAGGCATGGCAAAAGTTATGTACATCTACTTCATCAGGCATCAATTCCTTCCTACTGCTTCAGAGGCATGGCGCTATCCACCACCTTGATGAGATCCTAAATCTTCTTAGAGATGCTAGTCAGATGGACACCCATGGCTTCAATATTGGCCTCCTCAGCCTGCTCAGCCTCTTTTACCGCCTGCTCAGCCTCCTTTGCCACCTTCTGGGCAAGGATTTTGGCCTCCTCGGCATCTTTTCCCGCCTTCTCTACCTTTTCCTTCACGTCGTCGACAACCCACTGAACAACTCTGATCTTGTTCATTATTGGTTTGGTAACCACTGCATCCAAGGCCTCCATGAGGGTGAGGTTATTCACTGGTGCCTACATATATGAAACCAAACAACAACATTCAGAATCATACACATAATTCATATATCACATATATATTCAGAATATTATCACAAGTTTCAAAGCACAATTTCAACAGTACAATGCTAGAGAGTACTAGAAGATAATTAGTAGCCAGCAGCAGCAAAAAACTTTCACAAATCAAAAACAGGGGTAGTAGTAGTAGAGAGTTGTACAGAGTAGTAAGAGTAGAGAGTACTAGTAAAAGAGAGCAACAGTAGTAGAATAGAGAAGAGTAGCCAACAAGTAGTTGTAGAGATAGATTCAGTTAGGACATAGGAGGAGTAGTAGAGTAGAGGAAAAAGGCCTCTGAAAAAATTTCATCATAGGCAAAATAAAATAGATGATAACTAGAACAATACAGCTCATATTCCATCTCAATTAGACAGGGCATGCATTAATCATCTCAATTAGACAGGGTAGGAAAACAGTGTTCAATTGCTGATAAGTGATAAGTAGCTAGCAGCAGCAAAAAACTTTCACAAATCAAAAACAGGGGTAGTAGTAATAGTAAGTAGTAGTAGTTAAGCTATAGGACTAGTAAGAGTAGCCAGCATTAGTAGTAGATAAGAGAAGAGCAGCCAATAGGTAGTAGTACAGATAAATTCAGTTAGGAGTAGTAGTTGAGCAGTATAACCCCTCCAACCATACCAAGTAAAGTAGTACCAGCCAGCCAACAACTTTACTACTAGTTTAGTACTAGTAGTATGCAAACAAAATAGAATAGCCAGCCCTATTAAAATTAGAAAGTAAGAGAGCAGAGTACACTATTAAGAGAGAGCAGCAACTGTACATAGAAACCAGCAGAGTACACTAATCATCTCAATTAGACAGAGGATGCATTAATCATCTCAATTAGACAAGGCATGAAAACAATGTCCATTTGCTGACAAGTTATAAGACAACCTTTCAAATGCTCAGTCTGAAACATGTACAACATTGTGATGATTTGAATAGCATAGAAGATAAGCTAATATCATAGAACATAATAGCTACTGACAGAGTACTGAAACTAGCTAATAGCTAGTGTTCATTGAACTTAATAGCTTAGAACATAAGCTAATAGCTAATACCATACAACAAAATAGCATACATATAAGCAAAGAACACAAGCTAATAAGCTAACAGGGCAAGTAATAGCATCAATTGAGATCGACAAATATAGAAAATGTATGGCATTACCCTGTTGGTGGTGGTGCCGGCGTTGGAAGGCTGCTGTTCCCCAGCACTTGGAGGGCACTTGGGGCCTCCATGAAGCCAGAAATGCCACAGGTGCTTTCCCTCAAAGCAGTTGCGGCATTGGGCCATGACAGAGCCGCTGCTGGTGGTGTCGACGGAGCCGCTACTGGTGGTGTCGACGGTGCCCCTGCTGGTGGTGTCGACGGAGGAGCCGTTGCTCTCACTGCTCTCATTGGTGACCGCCACCTTTATCCCCACCGAGGAGCGCCTGAACGCCGTGGTTGTGGGTGGCACGGCCTTCCTTTGCATCGAGGTTGTGGTGGCCACGCCCTTCTTAAACGCCGCCACCGTCGAGGATGAGATGGCCACGCCCTTCTTCGCATACGCGGTTGAGGGACGCAAGGCCTTCTTCCTCGCTGTCGAGGAGGCGGCGGCCACGCCCTTCTTCGCCGCCGCCGCGGCCACGCCCTTCTTCTTGATGACCCGTGCAGAGGAGGACAGGGCGAACCTCCCGGAGCCTGGGTCCCTTTGGCAATGGCGCCTCCCTGGCTTCGTCATCAGGCGGCAGAGAGGATGCGGCGGTCCTCGAGGAATGGGGAGGAAGCGGCGGTGGAGGAGGTGGGCGTGGAGGTGAAGGGAAGCGGCGGCGGTAGTGGAGAGGCTGCGGGGAAGGAGAAGAAGCGGCGAGCGGTGGTAAATGGGAGTAAATGGAACCGCCGGCCGCTGGCTTCAGAGTAAATGGGAGCGGCGCTTTGGCTCACTCCGTCGCTTCAGAGAAAATGGGAGCACCTATTTGTAAGAGCAGTTCCTGATCCGACCGCCCTTACAAATCTGTGGTTCCTGATCCGACCACCCTTAGCAAAAAACCCGTCGTGCACATGTGGCCAAGCGCCGAGCATTAGGGTTCCTCAATCGTTCTCTCTTCCCCCTCTCTTCCTTGCAACGCCGCGCGCCGCCTGCCTTCCTTGCAACGCCGAGCGCCGCCTGCCTTGCGCCGCCCGCCGTGCGCCGCCGCATCCTCCCGTTCGAGCCCCTGCATCAGCGCGTCGGCCTCCTTGCAACGCCGCCTCTTCGTCCTTGCACGCCTCCTCCTCCTTGCATTCTACGATGTCCTTCGGTGGCTCATCGTCGGCGCAGGGGCCTGTGGCCCCCAAATTCGGGAAGTGCACAGGGCTGCCGCTTGTGCCCTACCCCACATGTGGCCAGGAGATCATGGAGCTCACTTGTGGTCCCGGATCGAAGGTCCCAGGGGCCATCTTCTTCAAGTGTCGGCTTCATGAGAGAGATGTAATCCCAAATGTTTGAATCTTCTATGTATATGTTTGTGCTCTTTTGATTGGTTTTTGATTAGGCTGAACCCTCCTGTATGAATTGCAGGTTCTTGGAACTTGTCCTTGGTATTTATTTGTTGATAAGTATGAGAAAATGTTGATTGCAAAGGGGATTACAGAGAAGAGTGGGAGTGTTGTGCCCTGCATTAGGCCTGAGGAATCGATGCCTGAAGTGGAGCACATCAATATTGCAATTCGACGCATTGAGGGCCTAGTTGAAGTAAATCAGACTGAATTGGCACCTTTGCTAAATGATGTAGTTTCTTTGAAGAATGGATCTGATAGAGTAGATGAGAAGCTACAGAAGTTGATAGACATAGGAAAAATAGTTGCAGTGTGCCTTGTAGTTGGTGTTGTATTTGTTGTTGTGGGTGTAATAATTATGTTATTCAAGTAAAAGTGTGACCTTAACATTCCTTTTTATGTTGTTCACTTTCTGTTGTAAAACTTGTATTTTATCTGCAGTTAAGAGTAATATTCAGACTCTATTTCAATTTCTGTGAATGTAAAGTTGATGTAGTTTCTATTTTTTCAAGATGATTGGTGCCGTATGAAAATACCAATTGAAACAACCAGATTTGGTGTCATATGAACATAGCACTAATTGAAATGTACCAGATGAACATATCAATAACTGAAACATGTCTGCAGTCACTGTTTTCTCGCTATCAAAATTTTAAATTTTAAATTTTTAATGGTCCAAAGTCTGTCAAATGAAACGTTGACCAAAACAACCAATGAAGATCTTGATGAGCTTAGAAAACTTGGTATTCATGACTTTTCAATTGGAAGCCATTTAATGGCTCAAATACTACTGTGAAGGTGTCATTTTTTTGAAATTCAATATTTGACTTGGTCAAACTTAGTCAAATGAGACAATAAATGACCTCATCTGAAATTTTTTTGAATACAAAGGTGTTATAACTCATAAATACCAACATTTATATATATATATATATATATATATATATATATATCATTTTACCATTTGGAAAAGTGTTAATAAACATGAGTCACAAAATCATAAATCTCACATAGAGTTTATGAAACTATATGAGACTTGTCAATTTAGAAATAATGTTTCCAAACACTTTATCAAATGCAAAAATGACCAATATAAAAGATGTAGATCTTTATGATTTGAGCAAACATGGTATTCATGACTTTTCTATTTGAGACCATCTAGGGGTTCGAAAACTGTTTTCTCGCTATCAAAATTTCAAATTTTAAATTTTGAATGGTCCAAAGTCTACCAAATGAAATGTTGACGAAAACAACAAATGAAGATCTTGATGAGCTTAGAAAACTTGGTATTCATGACTCTTCAATTGGAAGCCATTTAATGGCTCAAATACTACTGTGAAGGTGTCATTTTTTTGAAATTCAATATTTGACTTGGTCAAACTTAGTCAAATGAGACAATAAATGACCTCATCTGAAATTTTTTTTGAATACAAAGGTGTTATAACTCGTCAAGACCAACATTTTTTATATATATCATTTTACCATTTGGGAAAGTGTTAATAAACATGAGTCACAAAATCATAAATCTCATATAGAGTTTATGAAACTATATGAGACTTGTCAATTTAGAACTAATGTTTCCTAACACTTTCTCAAATGCAAAAATGACCAATATAAAAGATGTCGATCTTGATGATTTGAGCAAACAAGGTATTCATGACTTTTCTATTTGAGACCATTTAGGGGTTCGAAAACTATTTTCTCGCTATCAAAATTTCAAATTTTAAATTTTGAATGGTCCAAACTCTGTCAAATGAAACGTTGACCAAAACTTGGTATTCATGACTTTTCAATTGGAAGCCATTTAATGGCTCAAAAATATTTACTAAGATTTAGTTTTCATTTACTCAATTTTAAAAAAAAAATTTGTAAGGGCGGTTGGATCAGGAACCGCCCTTACAAATGGGTGCTCCTATAAATATGAAGCGGCGTGGAGTGAGTCTAAAACTTGGGAAAAATTTTCACATTTGGCGACGTTAGGCTACCGAACTGTGCCACTGCCGCTGCCGCCGCATCCTCTCCGGTCACCGCCTCCACTGCCAAAGCCTCCTCCTTTCACGGTGGCCGTAGTTGCAAGGGCTTCCTCTCCACCTCCACCGTCGCATCCTCTTCTAGTCGCCACATGGGCTTCGTCCTATCTCCAATGGCGGCGAGGCGGCGCAACGCTAGGGTTTCAGGTAGGTGCGGCCACCTACTGTCCTCTCCGGTGCTAGGGTTTGAGCACCCCCACCGGTCGGTGCCCCAGACCTCCTCCCCCTCCGGCGCCACCTCCTCCGGCGAGCGAGCACGGTGGCCGAGACCTCCTCCCCCTCCGGCGCCACCTCCTTCGGCGAGCGAGCACCGTGGCCGAGACCCTCGACGAGCGAGCGCTATGGCTGGTGCCTCCAGAACTCGCCACGCACCACCACCTCCTGCTCCAGACCTCCACCACCTCCAGACCTCGACCATCTTTTTTGTCTAAGGGTGCAGGTAAATATGATTTTATCACCAGCGAGGTAAGGACATAAATTTTCTGAATTTGTGATCTCAATAGAAATGCATTCATGAAATGTGTGTACTTCTCAATTGATGTTGCAATCTTGTCCATTTTGATTCACTAAGCAAAGTACCTTAGACCAATGGTGTTCATGCCTATTGTGATTCACACTGAGCAAAGTGCCTTGGATGTATGATGTTGATGCCTATTTAGATCAATGATGTCCATGCCTTTATTGATTCACACTGAGCAAATTGCCTTAGATCAATGAGATGTTAACACTGAGAAAAGTGACATAGATCAGTGATGTCCATGCCTATTTTGATTCACAATGATGTTTCTATAAATTCTTAATAGTATTATTTACATACATCTAAGACTTGGGTTATTGTTTGAGAACTAAGGCACTTTTGCAATGATGTTTATATAAATTCTTAATAGTATTATTTCCATACATCCAAGATATGGGTTATTGTTTGAGAACTAAGGCACTTTTGCAATGATGTTTCTATAAAATCTTAATAGTTCCTGGTTCCTGGTTCTGTCTCTATCCTTCCACACCTAGCTTCATAGCTTGAGCATTTGAAAGGTTGACTTATCACTTATCAGCAATTGGACACTGTTTTCCTCCCCTGTATAATTGAGATGATAAATGCATGCCCTGTCTAATTGAGATGGAATATGAGCTGTCTTGTTTCAGTTATCATCTCTTTTTTTTTTCCGATGATGAAATGGTTTCAGAGGCCTTTTTTAAACCTTTTCCTCTACTCTACTCTCCTCCTCCTACTACTAGTTATTTATGGAGGCTATACTGCTCTACTACTCCTATTTTTGAGTTGTTAAAGTTTTTTGCTGCTGCTAGCTACTAATTATCTCCTAGTACTCTCTAGTACTGTACTTTTGTTTTTCCTCCCAACTACTATTCTCTTCCCTCTCCTCTCCTCTAATTTGTTTTGCCGATGATGAAATTGTCTTAAATCTACACATAATATGGAATATGAGCTGATGATCAAGAACTTGTGAGGAACTTGGCACAATTACCTAACTAAATCTATCTGCTCTACTACTACCCCTAACTGAATCTATCTCTACTACTGTGAACTATACTACTAGTTGGCTGCTTGCTGATTGCTCCTACTGTTTCCCATATGCCCACTGTTTTAATATATGCTCACAGTGTTTATGATGCCTTGATGCTCCAAGTTCATGATCAAATGATGATTGACATGTTTATGAGGCCTGTACCACTAGTATTGCTCTACTCTTATGTACTGCGGCTGCTCTTCTCTCTGCTGCTACTACTACTACTACACTAATACTACTACTACAACTACACTACTGCTCCTACTGTGAACTATACTGCTACTCTACTTGTCCTACTATACTACTAGTTGTTGTTGGTGTGTATGTACAGTTGCTGCTCTCTCTTAATAGTGTACTCTACTCTCTACTATACTACAACTACTACTACTACTACTACTACTACTACTACTACTACTACTACTACTACTACTACTACTACTACCTACTACTACTACTACTACTACTACTACTACTACTACTACTACTACTACTACTACTCCTGCTGCTACTGCTGCTGCTGCTGCTTACTACTGCTGGCTCCTCTCTACTACTCTTCTCTCCTCCTCCACCTACTTACTACTATCTACTGCTCCTCCTCCTACTACTGCAGTCACATACTGCTTTTTTTGCCAACTCTCTACCCTCCTGTCTCTGTTTTCTCGCCTATGATGAAATTGTCTAAGTCCATTCATTATATGGAAATATGAGCTGATGATCAAAAACTTGTGAGGAACTTGGCACCATTAACAGCCCCCCTACATTAGCTTCTCTCTTGTCTGCTATGATGTCTTTATGCTCCAAGTTTATGATCAAATGATGATTGACATGTTTTTGAGGCCTTCATACCTATCTACTAATCCCCTACATTATCTTCTCTATCGTCTGCTATGATGCCTTTATGCTCAAAGTTTATGATCAAATGATGATTGCCATGTTTCTGAGGCCTTCATACCTCTCTACTAATCTTTAGACTTTTCATTCCTTCCACCTACTAGAACAAAGGACGAAATGTCGAGGACAAATATAGACAGTGCAACTCGAGCCCTTAGAAATTCTGATCCGCCAACCCATGAATGGCAAGAGCTAGAGGACCACCTTAGTCAGGAGCAATTCGACAACGACCTAGAAAATGATGTTGAAGTGTTGCTTACTCAAGAGTCACAAGGGAGAGCAGAGGGTAGTGGAGGAGAGGCTAATGAAGGCGAAGATGAAGGGGATGATGACGAGAGCTCATCCTCGGGGGATATGAAAGTCCTGAGGATCCTCACCCAACAGAACCCAGACATAGGCCAACGGAGGATGAGTTGGACCGGGATTTCGATCCGAACGAGGAGGTAAGGATGGAGCCTTTGTAGCATGTGAAATTCGCTAATGTTTTGGCTATGTCCCATGCTAAACCTTTCGACCTGTCGAATATGCAGATGCAGGACCATGCTAGACCTCCAAAAAGACGACATCGGCGTCCAACACGTTTTGTTGAACAAGAGGGCATGAGGGCAGAGACAACAACCACAGACACTGACATTGGGGCCTCTGGTCCACAACCTCAAGGCACAACCACAGCCTCAACTACCGAACCAAAGAGGAAAAGAGGGGCAAGAGCGGCCAACCAATATCCAAAGAAGGGGGTATGCTATGTGATAACGGAGGTGGGGCCTGAAGGGCAGATCCTTGCGCCACCGTAGTACATCAGTCGATTTCGTAATGTGATCGGGGCACTAGTAAGAGATCAACTGAACCCAGCAATCCCTATGTGGTCTGGCAAAAATGGCGTACCTGAGATGAAAAAGCACGAGCTATGGGATAAATGGCTGATGGACACTTTCCAACACGAGAAAGCATGAACTAGTAAAAAAACATGCTTACAAGATAATGGGCAACGCTTTCCAACGTTGGAGGTCAGATCTGAACAAGAGGTTTATCCAGAAGGGGTTAACTCCCTTGCATGAGTTTGGCAACATAACTCATAATCAATGGGCGCAGCTAGTGGCTGAGAAGACCTCACCTGAAGCATTGGCCCTCCGTACACATAATAGCGAGCAGGCAAAGAAGAACAAACACCACCCTCGACTAGGCCTGGGTGGCTACCTTGCCAAGCAACCCGTGTTTAGTAAGATGGACGCAGAGGCCGAAGCTTCTGGGGATCCATTGAAACAAAAGGTGAAGAATTTGAAGCCACGTTTGAAGCAATGGATATATGCAAGGAGTGTGGATTCCTCTGACCTGAAGTTTGCTGAGCCGGAGACCGAGCAGGCAGTATCAAGGATACTAAAATATTCTGAAAACACGGAGAAGGGCACATTCACTACTTCCAGAGAGAGGGATGAGCTGAGCCTTGGCTTGGGAAACCCCGAGCACCCTGGCCGCACAAGGGGGCTAGGGAAGCTAACAACATGGGCCAAAGGATTCAAAGAGGACAACCACATGTACAAGAGACATGGCAGAGACCGAGAGGTCAATCTTGAGCTCCAAGTGAAAGCTCTAGTTGCGAAGGCGCTTACTGAGCAAGGTTTTTCTACGGAGCCATGGACGCTGATGGAGCCGCCGGGACAACTGGCTATAGTTGGTAGCCCTCCAGATGTTCCCAGCAGCCAAGGTTTCACTACAACCGCAACCGCCGTCGATCGCATACGGGGGCCAACTAGTTGCACTTTATTGGTTCTCATGGCAGGAATAACACGATGGTTGAGGTGGCAACGGGTGTGGCACATCCACCGGGAGGCCAATGGCACTGTCGCCCAATCCCGTCGGACTACACTAGGGTTGAGGTGCATACCGTGAAGCCAAAATTCATGACGTGGGAGATAGACCACACAACTCCTAAGGGGCTTCTTCATCTTGGAGATGTCATGAATCAGTTCATCCTCTGGCACAAAAAAGACATTGTATTGAATTTTTCTTCGCCAACTCTGAGTGATGTACATCTGGAGCGAGCTATTGAGGACAAGGAGGTATATTCATCGGCCCTTGACGACCACATGCCTGAGGTGGCACATTCTTTGCTGACTCCTAGGGACCACATGCCTGATGAGCCACAGATTTCTCCACCTTGTCCTACCGAGCAAGTGCATGATGAGACGATTCCACAACAATCTCCAACCAAGCAAGGGCTTAGTCCAACCAAGCAAGGGCTTGATGTGATGCCGCAACCTATTCAAACCAAGCAAGGGCTTGATGTGATGCCGCAACCTAGTCCAACCAAGGAAGGGCCTAGTCCAACCAAGCAAAGGCCAAATGATGATGATGGCGCGCTTCAATCGGAGGCTTGAAGAAAGATTCCCTACCATGTTAGGCCAATGTTTGTTCTGATGAAAGACGTCTCGTTGATTGACAAGTGGTTTTCCTCGTGATCAACACAAGCCTGAGAACCAAGTTAAAGACCTCTACGCGCGTGCTTCTGAGCCGCCCGACACTAGCAAACTCCACCAAGAAGTGAAGAAGTATCCAAGTGTTGAGAACATCAAGTGGATAGAGAATTTCCCGAAAAATTATGAAAGAGGCAAGCACTTCCTACCAAACCGAATCATGTAGGTTATGCCAATTGGAATGAGGAAGTTCCATGATTGGTACTTGCGAGCTCAAGCGATGAGAATAAACGAGATACGAGCATGCTTCCCTGAAGGAACATTTGGAGGTGCAGCTGGGGGCTATTACTTGACTTTGAAGACATGCAGGCATGCTTTCACCTCGGAATGATGGAAATGAATCTAGTTCGTGTGTGGTGCCTGTAAGTCCTTGCCCTCTCATTAAGATATGAATGAAATATTTGCATTTTGTTGTAACTAACCCAAGTCGTGATTTGTAGAATGCAAACTAATATTGTGAAGAAGATTCCAAGTCTAAAAGTCGGCTATATAGACCCTTGGTGGATATCATCAACAAATTTTAACTGCCCCAAGAACTGGAAACTTGATGGCGAGGAACTGAAAGACGGAAAGACCGTTGAGGAGAAAGAGGCCATCCGCAATGAGAAGATGTACAAAGCGAGCATTAAGGTTGCGGCACGGATTGCTAAATTCCTTACTAATCTCCAGCATAATCGCGTGGTATGGTTACCATACCACTTTGGGTAAGTTTGACTCTATACTTAAATAAAGCTTTGTTCTATGTATTTAGTTCGATGCAAAAGAGCTTATTTATTTCTTCAATGATTAAATTCATGTAGGAACCACTGGATTCTTGTAGGGATCGCTGTTGGGTTGAGCATGGTATATGTCTTTGATTCAGCAGATTATGCGCTACAGACATACATGGACTTCATATCGATTCTCAAGATGTATACATATTTACAATAACCCTCATTAACTTATATATGTTGGTATATATACTTGTAAACTTTATTTTTTGATACTAACAAGTTGCATTTGCATGCTAAAACCATTCAAATAGGGCATGGAGGCACTATGTCGATCATCATAAGGGAAGGTATGATCCATCAAAAGAAAACAGGTTGGCTATCAAAACTCTATGTCCGGTACGTGTAACCTAAATCGCTACACTTTATTACGTGGTTTGTCAATAGCTAGCATTTTCTAACTTCTCCATATGCGATACACAGTTTATGAAGCAGAGGTCTGGGAGTCTACACTGTGGATATTACATATGTTGTATGATGAGTAACACTGGTTCATACAGGAGACACCCAGAACTTGTAAGTTTGTCCCTTTCTTCGCTCGTAGTATCAAAACATAGCTTATGTTATGAAATACTATACATAAACTTTGTTTTTTTGTAGTGGCTAGAAGAGAAAGGCAAGCGAAGGAACTTATACAAGGATGATGAACTCTTAGAGCTTGTGGGCGACCTTTGTGGCTTCATTGTTGATGAGGTTATTTCTAGCAAAGGCCTTTACCATGATCCAAAATCCGACTTAGGTAGCAATCCTATATACCAGCACCTTCGTGAGACACACAGGCTATCTCTAGGCCATTAATAACAAATGCATCTGGTTTGGACTTGTCGAATATTTAGAACTTGTGAATTATGGCTATGTAATGATGGACATGTGAATTGGACTTGTGAAACTTTTGAATTATGGACTGTAATAATGGTTTACATTGTGCTTGTGTGTTTGTGGACTGTAATATATATATATATATATATATATATATATATATATATATATATATGACTGCGCTAATTGAAACCCTGGGTACCAAATAGTTATTCAGTACCCGAGACAGACTCTGATCCGCGCGTGTCCGTGCGTCGATCGAATGAATTCTCCGACGGTCCGACCCAGCGTGCTGCGTGCCTGACCGAACCAATCGCCAAAGCCCACTATCCAGCCCAACCGCAAACGTTGACCCCACCTTCTGGGCAGGCGAGAAAGCATGCTACAGCAAGACTTGTACTAGAACAGCCCCAATTTTTTTCAAACTTTTCACTCATGGCAGATGCCATTTGCCTAATAGTCGAGTTCTTATGATTCTTGCATTCACTAAGCAACTCTCTATAGAACAGATTTGCAGTGCGATATGAGATACCAGAAAGCAGTTCAGTAAGGTCATAAAATATTTCCAAGCATTGAAAAATTGTAGCAGTCATGCCCCATTCAGCATCAGAGGGATAATTTTTTCTCATACTTACGGCGATTTGTGACCTTAAGCCTAATGAGAGCAGCCTTGTAGTATAGTGCATCCCTGAGCATCATATAAGTTGAGTTCCACCTAGTTGATACATCAAGTTGAATGCCCTTTGATTTATCCAATCCACACTTAGTAGCACATTTCATAAGCTCCTCCCATTGCAAGGGAGAGCCCTTCCCAGTCACTACCAATGCTTTAAATTTGTCTAGTGTTTTTGAAATAACAGACATCCCATCTCTAGCAACTAGGTTAAGTATGTGGCATGCACATCTAATGTGAAAAAATATGCCATCGCAAACCAAAGAACCATCTCCATTCAATTTAAAATAATTAATAATATCAGTGGCTGCTACTAAATTAACTAAATTATTTGATGCATTGTCCAAAGTCAAGGGAAATATTCTCTTCTCAACAAACCATTTAACCAATACTTCTGTAAAGACCTGTGCCAACCTATGGCCATTATGTCGCCCTTCTAGATGAAACAAACCCGAAATCCTCTTCTGAATTTGCCATGCATCATCTATCCAATGAAAGGTCACACACATGTAACTTTTGTTTTGACATGATGTCCGTACACCCAAGGTTGCACTAAAGCGACATGGAACTTTCTTCAAATCTGCATACAGCTTATCTTTTTCTTCTATATATATATATATATATATATATATATATATATATATATATGTCCATTATATCTTTTCTAGCAGTGACCCTCGACTTGAAGGCAAAGCTTGATCGCCACCAATGTTGATCATCAAAAAAAAAAATAGGAGAGTCAAATAAAGGAGTAGGTAGTGGATACCTGACTTCACAAAGTTCATTTGTGAAGTTCATATGAAGAAATCTGGCACATTATGGAATCAAAGTTGTACCAAACAAGATTTGGATTGTAAGTGACGTCCAACCATTGTGTGGCTACTGCCGCCAATCGAGAAATAGGGGACCAGCCTATGCCGCCTCTCAGGATGATGGGGAGCGGTAGCCACTGTAAAGAGTTAGGAAGAATCCAATGCCGCTTCTCTAGATAATGGGAGCAATTGCAGTCATCGATCCAGGAGGGGAGGAGCTACCGCTCACGGGAACCAGAGAAGCCTCTGTTCAAAAACATCTTGGATGCACAAAGAAAGCACCTATTGAATTATAAATTTAATTTTAGGTTGTAAATAATTATACATTAACTAAATATCATTCTACAAAATATATGGTTGTAATGAAACCAGAGAACAAAGGCAATACTAATCAAGTACAGACAACCCCCAGTAGGAGAGCACCATATTGAAATATATATATATATATATATATATATATATATATATATATATATATATATATCATGTGCTAATATAAAAGAGAGCAATGGTCTACAACTGTACATGGTTGAAATAAAACCAGAGAATAAAAGGCTATAATAATCTACTATAGATAAATCTTAAGAACACAAAGGTCTAATGTCCTTCCCAAACTCATGTTTAGCAAGGAGAAACCTGATGGCTATGGTTGTTTGCCTATTTATGTAGCATAATTTCCCATGTACTCAAATGAGGAGTGATGGATATGCCCAATTTGATCGATTGGAAGCATGACAGCTCCTTTCTGATTTAGTATGTTGCATAACAGGATAAACTATTGTGGAAGATTTGACCTTATAGATGAGTAGTCCAGCAGAGCTGAGCACTGAAAGTCCTTCAACAGAAAGGGTCTCCCATCTGCATGCAAATTAGTAGTGGCAAAAGATTAATGACTTACCGAAACAAATATGGAAATTAGAATAGGAAAACTCAGAATTCAGAGCTGTAATAATCACCAATTTGTCACAGATTAATTTATTTATTTTTAAATGGACTCTGGATTCTATGAAAAATCTAGAAGTACGGATTCTATGTTTTCAATCTACACAGATGTTGACATATGGTTCAGCTACCAAGCATGAGCCTATCATTTTCAACTTAAGAATGCTACATATAAAAAATACAACACTTACCGAATTAGAATAATAATCCATCACTTTTGTGACCTTACTGAGTCCATATCTCTTTTAATTTCATCTGGCATGTACTTACAAGAAGATAAGAAATATTAGATTAACAACTGTGAATCCTTCCAAACAACCTACAAATCAAACTATCGTAAATTTCTTCCAAATATAATTAGGCATGGCAAACCAACCAACCATGCTCTTTTGCCTGATGGAATATTCACTGCTTACACTATCTTGAGATGATTATTATGATCAAATTAACATTTTTCAAATTTGAGCAAAATGTATAGATGCCTCTCAAACATAAGGCAAACTACCAAGAAACAAAGACAAAAGAGTGCACCATAAAGACCCTGTGGGATAGCATGAGAAACAGACATATATTAAACATCATTATTCACTAGTTTTTTCATAGACTTGAAAGACACAAAAAACTGGGCATTCTGTGATAACATATAGCAACTACAACACAATGGGAAGTAGCAATGCCAGGAAACCCTGTATTACAAAGTGGCAAGGCAAATGCAAACTACAACACAATGGGAAGTGGCAATGCCAGCTAAACCTTGTATTACAAAGTGGCAAGGCAAATGTATCACGCAGTAAAACATGTTGAGAATGAACGCGATTGGAAATTGGATATGGCAAGGCACCCCTTAGGCACCATGAGATTATGTGATCAGCTACATCACCCTCTGGCGCAATGTGCACAAGCAAACAATTACGACATGACTCTCATGATTGTCTCTATTGCAATCCATCGAGTACATGATGAGCAGTTTAGTCGAACGCATGCACATACATACTGGATCAGCGCAACCGGCAACGGAAGGACAAGTGAAGTTGAGATTTGCTCACGCGGTGCGGATCTTGGCAGGGTCCTCATCTGGGAGGAGCTCCGGGCCTCTGGCATGTCGTCTAAGACGTAGTTGGCGTCCCCGTCCACGTACAGCTAAACCTTGTATTACAAAGTGGCAAGGCAAATGTATCACGCAGTAAAACATGTTGAGAATGAACGCGATTGGAAATTGGATATGGCAAGGCACCCCTTAGGCACCATGAGATTATGTGATCAGCTACATCACCCTCTGGCGCAATGTGCACAAGCAAACAATTACGACATGACTCTCATGATTGTCTCTATTGCAATCCATCGAGTACATGATGAGCAGTTTAGTCGAACGCATGCACATACATACTGGATCAGCGCAACCGGCAACGGAAGGACAAGTGAAGTTGAGATTTGCTCACGCGGTGCGGATCTTGGCAGGGTCCTCATCTGGGAGGAGCTCCGGGCCTCTGGCATGTCGTCTAAGACGTAGTTGGCGTCCCCGTCCACGTACAGGAGCAGGTGCGCTGACCTCAAGCAAAAACAAGAGCACGCGTGAATCAGGGCGTCTCGACCTTGCATCTACGAGGAGTGAGATAGATGGAAGTGTTAATTGCGGAAGAGAAGGGGTCAGCGCTCACCTCGTTGGCTTGCGCCACCCTCGATAGTGCGGGCCACCTCGCCCACTGATGCCGCCAATGGTAGGGCCGCATTCGTTTGTGTAACACCCTAAAATTTACTTTATGGAAAATAGAAATAAAATGATTTATTTTTGAAATTTGGTGCTCATGAAATTATAGCAAATAAAAACTTTTTATGAAACTAAAAATTTTCTTTTGGTAGAAACATGTTTGATCATTCATACCGTGCAATTTGGTTTTTGTTTGAGTGACTCTTTTTCAAAATTCAAATGAATTTGAAAACGGGTTTTGAAAATGAGTTTGGAAAGGTGTTTGAAATTTCAAAATAAAAAGAAAAAAAAAGTCAAAAACCCCTCTCCCTCTGTTTCTGGCCCGCAGGCCCATCCCCCTCACTTCTCCCCCCTCGGCCTGCCTCTCTCTCTCTCTCAGGCCCACACCGACGCCGGCCCAGCTCTCTCCCTCCCTCTCTTCCCACCCGGCCAAGTGCCTCGGCCCAGCCCACCTACACGCGCAGGCCCGCGCGGACGACCTCCCTCCCCTCTCGGTCTCTGACACCACGACCCCGCCTCTCTGCTTGTTTGGAAGCGTCGACAGGTGGGTCCCACTCGTCAGCCGCCCGTCCCCCTCGCTGCGCGGACGCACGCGCCTCCCTTCCCCTCTCTCTGGCCGACAAGCCGACCCCACAGGTCAGCTCCGTCTCTTTCCCCCTTTCCTTCTTCTCTCCCGCTCCCTTTCCTTCCTCTGTGCCGGCGGTTTCCAAATCCGCCGAGCGCAATCCGAGCGGGAGTCTTCTCCTTTCCCTTCGCCGACGCACCTGTGCCTTGTTACGCCGAGCACCGCCCGGCCGCCTTCCCTTTCTTCCTCTCCCTCTTTTTCCTTTCCCGCGCCGAGGTTTCCTTCCCTACCGAGGTCGGTTGCCGCCGGAGTGATCCCCCTTTCCTTCTACGGTGTCGCCATCGAGGCTATTTAAGCCGCCCCGCACCTCTTCCGCCTCCACCCGAACCCCAGAGCCATCGCCTCGCCCTGTCGCAGAGCGCAGAACACCGCCACCGCCGCGAGCCACGAGCATAGACTGCCGCCGCCGTCGTCTTGCTGCTGCCAGGCCCCTCTGCTCCATCCAACCGTTCCCCGAGCTCCGCAGCATGGTAAGAAAGCCCCAGATGCCGTTCTCCTGCCCTCCCTCGCTCTCTGCCCCTCGGCGCACGCACACCAGAGCCATCGCGCCGCCACCCGCGCGTGGACCGCCCCCCTGAGTCCCCCTCGGCTTCAACCAACACTCCAGACGAGCTCCCCGTCTCTCCCTCTCTCCCCGACCGTTCTGCGTCGTTTTTAGTGCCTCGTAGCCGTGGTTAGGCTTGCGCCGCCGCGTCCCGGCCATGGCGCCGCCGCGGGAGCGCCGCCCCGGCGACCTTGCCTCCCTCTCTCTTCCTCCCTTCTGTCCTACGCCGTTCGATCTCACGCCGATGGCTTAGATTAGAAAGACCGAAGGGGTACGCCCACCGGTCCATGGTGGACCCATGGACCAGAGCCCCGCAGGCCGTCCACACTGCTCCCGTGGACCTGCCCAATAACAGAGCGCCACGTGGCAAGCGGCCGACCCCGCACCACTGTCCTAGGCGCATCCTTGGTTTACGCTTTCCCTTTTTTCAAAACGTAAACGGTGTCTGTTTCGGTTAAAGTACGTTTTTCCTTTTCTGAAAACGGAAACCTCTATCGGTATAATCAAAATACGCTTTTCTTCTATTTACATATCTGCCCCTCCTATTCAAACGCTTGTAATTTCCCCGTTTTAACTCTGATTTGACCCAAACGAGTTGCGTTAGATCCATAATTTTACGCTCTATCTAGTAGTATAGATTTCATCTATGTTAATTACTTTTGAAAATCAAAGAAAATTAATTTGGTAATACTTTAATCTTGTCTTTTCAAAATCTTGTTTAAATTATATTTTCTCCGTTTTAAACCCGTTTCGATCCGTTCGAGTTGCGTTGGCTTCGTATCGGCGTAACCTTTTCAGTAGTGATCTTTAATACCATGTTAATAGCTCTGTATTTTCATGGGTTCAAATCCTAATTTGCTTAACCACTTTACAACTTGCTTTATACATGAAATGATGATAGTTTCAACTTCCGTTTTCAATCTAAATACAATTTTGACCTAATCTAATCAAGGTGTTTCTTTGAAATACTTTATACACTCTTTTATATAATAATAAAATTGATAAAGCTCGTAGTTCTCTTTTGTAAAAGCAAATCTTCCGTTAGTTGTATCTTTTTAATCGTAGCTCCGTTTAGTGTGTTTTCGCGACTGTGTGATCATAGAGCTGCGTAGATCTCTTTTTAAATCTTTTTCAAGGATTGGTGTATTGTTCTAATTTAGCCATGTTTGTATGCTATGTATGTTTGTCCAGCCGCTTGTGTGGTGATTTGTTAATTGTCGTCCAATCGGTGAGTTTTGCGTTGGTGATCAAGAAGAAGTCGTCTGAAGTTGAGAAGCAGTTGAGCAAAGGATCTAAGCTTTTAAGGCAAGTATTATATGGGATTATCCTTGTTGTCCTATTCATGATAATCACTCATTAATCATATGCATGTGTTTCCTTGTTACCTTGTAAGGATTATCCTAGAATTGTACCTTATACCTTGTTACCCTGGGAATTTATGCATTTGGGTAGATCAAGCTAGTGCTCTTGAGAATAAATATGATCATGTAAACTTGATTAATGAATATGTGAATCGACAATAAAAGATGACTTTTTAGCAACGTGGACCATAGGTGGAACACCAGGAACTCACACCTGTGTTCTCACTCATAGGGATATTTCTGTAAGAGATTACCCCGAGAAAACAGTACTACCATAAGCTAATGGGCTCTGACTTGACTCAGTATTAGGCTTTTGCTAGTTTGTGGCGACTTACCTGAGAGGGCGCAAGAAGTGCTCTAAGATGTTTGGAAGCGCTGCGGTGACTTCTGGGATCTTGTTGAGGGAACTTGTAGCGGGTTGTTACCTTCTAGTGGAACTTGTGAAAGGTCTCGTAGTGAACCCTGCTGGCCTACCTTGGAAGTGGGTTAAGAGGGTCGCGTCCTCTGGCGAAGGGGCAATTCACGACTTATGGGTAAAGATGTACGCCTCTGCGCAGAGTTAAAAAATATCATGATAGCCGTGCTTAAGGTTACGAGTGGCTTGGGCTCCTTGCTATGTGATGTTTTTATGTCATGGCTCATCAGTTGTTATCGGTGATTTATTATTGTTACTTGTTCATATAAGCATTACATCCTATTAACTTGATCATATGGTTTTTTTGGGCTTTTGATAACATTGATGCTACTTTAATGCTAAAATTGTGATAACATAAAAGCTGATGCAGTTAAACCCGTGTCTATCTTTCTTGAGCCTCATGAACCCCATGTATTCTTGTTGAGTACGAAAGTACTTACGCTTGTTCTTTTCTTTTCAATACTTTGGATAAAAATCCCGGATGGGTACCACTTTGCAAGAATTGGAAGAGTTAGGCTTGTGGTCAACCAGTCAGTTGGTCCCTGTGGAGTGGAGTCTTCGCCTGAAGATCGGAGTGTCTTACCACTGTTTGCTCTCTCTCAAGGTTATTTCTTTAACCATAAATGTTATATACTTAAGTATTGTCTTTTGATATTACCTTGTTCTGTGACTATATGTGGGATTTGACTTCCTGGGCTCACATATAGGGTATATCTGGTTTTGTTCTTAAAACCGGGTGTGACAGTTTGCACGTGTGCCACACCCTTGACGATGGCGCAAATTTGATGGAGAACCATAGCGGCCGCAGCTACGGATAGGTAGGGTGAGAGAGCCTTGCTCAGGCGGCGATGCGGGGCCATTGTGCGCAGGCGAGGTCGCCACTGCCCCCACGCACTCCAGGCGAGACTGTCGAGCCGCCGGTACCCAGGAGAGGAAAAGGGTCGCCAAATCCAGCACACTGCCACCAAAGCGCCCCTATGCCGCCGTAGACGACGCCACACAACACCGCCGACGAGGCCGCCGTTGGGGCTGCAGAGGTGTCGGAGGCCGCGGAAACCGCCTCGGATGCTACGGAGGCGAGGGGAT
Source organism: Microstegium vimineum (assembly GCA_022036555.1). Classification (NCBI taxonomy): domain Eukaryota; kingdom Viridiplantae; phylum Streptophyta; class Magnoliopsida; order Poales; family Poaceae; genus Microstegium; species Microstegium vimineum. Next base: position 13,123,637 of record CM039130.1, on the reverse strand, counting down.
CGAAGGCGGCGAGCTCGACTCGTGAGGCAGCGGCGGCGGCGAGCTGGGGAAACCGGCGTCTCCTCCCACGATCTGGAGATGACGGAACGAAAAGAAAAAAATGATATGATAAAGAGGAGGTGGGTTGGCATCTCATCCCCACGATAGAGAGAGAGAGAGAAAAAAACAGGAAAAACGGACGGCGGAAGGCGGAGCGTGGGTGGGTTGGCTCGATCGGGGCTGATCATCTGGGCTCAGTGATGGACTCGGGTACTGATTATTATTCAGTACCCAAGGTACAATATAGTAATACTATATATATATATATATATATATATATATATATATATATATATATATATATATATATATGTGTGGTGGTCAGATATGAATTTGAATTTAAATGATATATTACATGCTGTGGTCAGATTTTGATTTGAATTTCATTTTTTTTACTGAAAAATCAACTATAAGGACGGTTCTTGATTGAACCGCCCTTACAAATGTCATTTATAAGGGCGGCTGACCTTTACAAATGTCCTTTGTAAGGGCGGCTGAGAACACCAGCCGCCCTTACAAATAGTATTTGTAAGGGTCAACCGTCCTTACAGTGACTGATTTGTAAAAGCCATCTGGGAGAGGCGGTTGGACAAACCGCCCTTACAGAGGGCATTTCAACCGCCCCTACGAATAGTTACTGTGCTAGTGAGATGCTCAACATGGTGGCTCATATTTGGCCGCTTGCAGGGAACTATGGCGTCTAGCCCGGTGGTCGATGCTGAGATGTGGCGCGAGCGGATCCCAAAGCTTTTTAATTATGTGTTGCTTTGCTGTGCGTGGCTGTCTGATTTGCAGTCATGCATGGCCTTCGTCGCGCGGCGCACAGCGTCGTCGTCATCGTCGCCGCCTCCATCTGTGGCAACGTACTGATCCACATGCCGATGGCTACTGTACTCATCAATGCGCTACTCGTATTGGCCTGCCATATCCATCGACTGACTGCAGACTCGTGGCTCACGCGTGCATTGATTATCTCGATCACCGGACCTGCCTGCGTGGATGGCGCTCGGCGATGACCGGCGACGACCCAGCCTCGCTCGCGGGATTCCTCGCTAGAGCGTGTACGTGCGGCATCCTTTACGGGGCAACTTCGACGGAATGCCCGTTGCGTTGCATGCAACGACCATGGATTGGTTTAACATAACATACCTGCATTACTTAAATAAAAGTCTACGCAGTGAACCTTTCTAATAATGCTAGTATCTTTTAGCAATGGTTCATAGTGTACATAACTTACTCATGTGTGTATGATTAGTGCATGGATTGGTTAATTAGTGCATTCTGAACAAACACTTGAAGACTTGATGTTTTTCTAGATTTAAAAATAAAAATGTTACAATGTGTCTATTGTTTCTTAATGACGCATGCTTATATGATTCGTACAGATCGATGATATGTTCTCTATTGTCTACATTCTGTCAACTAAACATGTTGTTAATAAGGAGATTGTTGAATCTTGGTATCCTATGTCAGTCGAGTACGAGTTTCTTTCAAAATACCTTCTAAATATCAAGGTGATGAGGATCAGATTTATATTGCTTTATGCATATTTTTGCCAAGAGTAACAAACAAATGGTGAGTAAGAGGAAGGAGAGGTTAAGTAGATCTCATATGTTAGTTTCTAATGAGTTGCTTTCTTGGGTGTAGTTTCTTTGGTGCATGAAGAAAAGGTCATGATTGCGGGGACACTTCACGGGGTAGCTTTAGATAAATTTAGAATTTCTGTCTTATAGTAGATAGATAGATAGATCATAGTCACGTCCTATTACTATGTTGATCATATTATGGACGCCCCAACAACGGCGTATGCTCTTAGAAAGGGGCTCTTGTTAGCCCAACATATTGGCCGGTAGCGGCTCATTATTCATTCCAACTGCTTGTAGATTGTGGATACAATGAAGCAGGGAGGAATTTTTGCAACAGAGGGTACACCTATATATGATGAGTGTATGGTGCCATAACATGATTTTAATTCAATCTCTATATATCATTGTTACATGGGTATTAATAGTGTAGTACACAACTTAGCGATTGCAGCAATTCAGTTTAAAAATTCATGTATTTGGGTCCATGCAGGGGCGGATCTAGGGGGCTGGTGGGGCTCCAGCCCCTACAGCCCCCTACAGCTGGTGTATCAATGGAAATATAGAGAGATTGAGGGAAAAGAAAAGGGGATAAAAGAAAAAAAATTAAAGAGATTAGAGGAAGAAGAAGAGATCAACCCATCTTCAATTTTATTCTGAAAGGTTGAGGGAGAAAAAAAGAGAGAAAAAAAATAGAGAGATTAAAGAAAAAAGAAGAGAATAACACTCCTTTAATCTGGTTCTCCATTGCCACTGGGTCGCCATGAACCCTCTAGCTTGGGTGAACGACATAACCCCTGTTTTTAAGTCAATAAAGTACGCTGGATGGCTTCTCTCAGAAAAAGAAAATCTTTGCACTTTAAGTCATTATCTAAAAAATGCATTTTGTCCGGTCCTGGTGACTTTGTGAGAACAAGGCAGAGACACAATATTCGACTCGCCTTCATTTTGGTTGCCAGATCAACTTTAAAACTGGTCTTCGAAGTCAACTGCTTGCAAAGTCCTCCGTCCCTATCCAAATGCACGCCATACGAAAAAGCACAATTCGTGGGATATTCCCCCCAAATTTTGCGTTTCAACTCGACCAGACCAGACCGACCCGGTTGATTTGTGAAGCCTAAAGAAACGACAGTTGCTTTTGCTAGCAAATCTTTCTCCACCCAAAAACCCAACCCTAATCTATCCTCTCTCTCTCTATATATATGGTGGTCAGTTGTGTCGTGGGAGAAGAAGAGGGCCGGCAAGAAAAAAAAGCAGGGCAGGAAGCAGAGTAGTAGCCGGAAGCAAGCGAAGAAGGCGGGGGCACGCGCATCAATGATGGGGCCGGAGGATCTCCGCCGCCGCGTGTTCCTGGTCCTCGCGCTCGTGCTCCTGGGCGGCGCGGATGCCGGCGTGACGAGCTCGTACCGGCGGAAGCTGGAGGCGACGGTGGAGATGCCGCTGGACGCCGACGTGTTCCGCGTCCCGCCGGGGTACAATGCCCCGCAGCAGGTACTGTAGGCAGTGCCGGTGCCTTTGCCGGATCAGATTATTCCCTCCTGTCCTCCTGGCCACTCGCGTCGCGTGCCTTTCTTTCTTCTTTTTTCTTTTCCATCGATCCATCCCATCATCATCATCATCATCCACCAGTGAGCACTCATGCAGGTGCACATCACGCTGGGCAACCAGGACGGCACGGCGATGACGGTATCGTGGGTGACGCCCAACGAGCTGGGCAACTCCACCGTCAAGTTCGGCGACCACCCGGAGCCGGAGAAGATGGAGCACCACGCCGAGGGGACGCACACGCGCTACGATTACTTCAACTACACCTCCGGATTCATCCACCACTGCACCCTCAAGAACCTCAAGGTTGGTTTTGGTTTGGTTGCGTTGTGTTGGTTGTTCACCGCACAGGACCGCCATGGATGATGACCGACCACCATGCATGCTAATTTGGATGCAGCACGGCAGCAAGTACTACTACGCCATGGGGTTCGGCCACACGGTGAGGACCTTCTCCTTCACCACGCCGCCCAAGCCGGGCCCTGATGTTCCCTTCAAGTTCGGACTCATCGGTATGGAACTCCGACCTCCCTCCCTCCAATCATTTAATTGTTTCCAACGTGTAGTATGTACTCTTTCTTCTCTAGAAAAAAAAAATCATCATCATCCTAGACTCTGGTCCTCACCCATGATACAATGTTTTCCTTTCACAACAAAACATCATCAACTAACTTATTAGACACATAAAACCACCTAAATTCATTTAGTTTGAAAATATATTTCATTATTTGTATAATAACTATGCTTGTAACGCATAATAAAAATCATTACTGTTGCTTGATCTCTAACTCTAAAAGGATGAGAATGCTTTTTTTTTTCCAACCGAGGGAGGAGTGCTGTAGTACTTGAAGATTACAGCTCAAGTTGACATAAACGCGGTTGATTGAATAGTAGTACTGCCTACTAGCTGGAATCTGGATTCGATGAGATTACGGTTCAAGGATCAAATGGAAATGGTCAATGTCACATAAATAGTTACTGCTATTTCTTCATTTATCAACTGCAGATTATACTAATTTAATATCCCAATCCCAGGCATGATTTTTTTTCTTTATCTAAAAGAAAAGGGAATCTTGCTACCACTGTACTGCCCGCCTGTTGCCATCTGGACGTCAACAGCAACAATGTGCAATCAAGCTCCAATGCAGGCCAGGGATTTTTCTTTGATACGATGTAGACCAGGGATTGACAAACCTCTTTAAAAAAAATGTGTTCAGATTTGGCTCTTTTTGAATTCTACGAAACTAGGAGTGCGTATTACTGTAGAACCATAACAATTCATTGAATCCTCCACAATAGTTTGTTTAGATATATTTTTTGACAATATAGAGAGAGAGAGAGCAATGTATTAAAAAAGGTAGAACGTCTTGTGAGCAAGGATCTTTAAAAAAAAAAAGGGAATCTTGCTTCTACTGTACGTATGTACTGACAGCCTGTTGCCATCTGGACGTCAACTGCAATGTGTACGCAATCAAGCCTGAGTGCCGTGTTGACCGGGGATGGATTCACAATCCTCGTAAGCATGCATTAATTGTGTTCAAATTTGTCATTTTTAACAAATTCATTGATGAATCCTAAAGGAGTAGCACTAGTTATTACTCCGTACGTCCATCATCATTCATCTCGTGCCTGACAACTGACGTGCTGCCGCCGCCGCCGCCGACTCTGACTCGATGTTCTGACACCATCACTGATGACTGAATAATGAATCCACCAAATGCAAATGCAAATGCAAATGCAATGCAGGCGACCTCGGGCAGACGTTCGACTCCAACATCACGCTGTCGCACTACGAGTCGGACGGCGGCGACGCGGTGCTGTACGTCGGCGACCTCTCCTACGCGGACAACCACCCACTCCACGACAACAACCGGTGGGACACGTGGGCACGGTTCGTGGAGCGCAGCGTGGCGTACCAGCCGTGGATCTGGACGGCGGGGAACCACGAGCTGGACTTCGCGCCGGAGCTGGGCGAGAACACTCCCTTCAAGCCCTTCACGCACCGGTACCCGACGCCGTACCGGTCGGCGGGGAGCACGGAGCCGTTCTGGTACTCGGTGAAGATCGCCTCCGCGCACGTCATCGTGCTCTCCTCCTACTCCGCCTACGGCAAGTACACGCCGCAGTGGACGTGGCTGCAGGACGAGCTGGCGACGCGCGTCGACCGGACCACCACGCCGTGGCTGGTGGTGCTCATGCACTCGCCGCTGTACAACAGCAACAACTACCACTACATGGAAGGCGAGACGATGCGTGTCCAGTTCGAGCGCTGGCTCGTCGACGCCAAGGTGGACCTCGTGCTCGCGGGACACGTGCACTCGTACGAGCGCAGCCACCGCGTGTCCAACGTCGCCTACGACATCGTCAACGGGAGGTCCACGCCGGTGAGGAACGCCGACGCGCCGGTGTATGTCACCATCGGCGACGGCGGCAACATCGAGGGCGTCGCGGATAACTTCACGCGCCCGCAGCCGGCCTACTCGGCGTTCCGGGAGGCCAGCTTCGGGCACGCCACGCTGGAGATCAAGAACCGGACGCACGCTTACTACTCGTGGCACCGCAACCATGACGGCGCTAAGGTCGTCGCCGATGGCGTTTGGTTCACCAATAGGTACTGGATGCCCACCCACGACGACGGCACCAGCTGATGGTCCTACGTCGTCGTCATCCCATTCGATGTTCCGTGGAATCGAGGCGAAAAAACATGCAAATATGCAATGAGTTTTTATAATGACGACCATCAATAAGAAAATATGTCTGCCTGCGGCGACTGACTGTATGTCATGGTCATGTACAAATAATGCAAGCAAGAGATGTAGCATGACATGCATGTTGGCTGGTCAGTGGCTGCATGCATGATGCATGCCGGTATGGAACCTACTACTAGCTAGCATTGTGGAGGAGGCTCTCCACCACGCTTGGACCACTGCACTGCAGCAGGAGTGCGCGTCCCCTTCCGGCCTTCCCTAGTTCCCTTCCATATCTCTTGCACAGTGGTTGGTCGTCGGACGCCTCTTATCAGAGTTAGGGTATCCACTAGAACGTTAACGTGCAACTGGGCTTTCGCCATTTTGCCTTTTTATCAATCACGAATTCACGATTCCGACGCTAGTATGTCCTTTCATCAATAAGATTCCAACACGCACACGCTAGTATGCCTTTTGGGGGTCCCCCCCCCCTCCTCTCTATGTACTATGCTGCAGTGTTAGATCAAAGTGTACATTAGGAGAGACCATGCCATGTTATGTTATGTTAGACTATATCCTATAAATTGGACCTAAGCGAGATAGAGTAGCTATCTTTGTTGAATTTAATTAGGTTTTTTTTTTGACCGAAAAGACTGGGAGAGATCCCACAGTACCTCAAACTTTTTTTTATAAATATATATTTTTTTTAAAAAGATATAGTTTCTAAACAAAACTACAACGCGGGATTAATTAGGTTTGCCCTAGCCTTAATGAAACAAATAAATTTAGGTCTTGTTCGTTTGTGGATGATTCAATCTAGGAGCTAATTTATTCTAGGCCAGGAATGAGTGAATCCGTCTCTGTCACTCATTCCAGCCCAGGATTAATTACAGAGGGTAGAAGGTCCGGTTTCATTCCGGGTCATATAGACAAGAAAAAGAGATGCACGTTTTTGTTCCAGTCGGTTTTTATTCCGGATTGTCATAAACGAACGCATATTTTAATTCTCATCCGGATTAAAAACATGCCACAATAATTCATCCGAAATGTCACCTGAAATGGATCAATCCCATGAAAACAACACCTTCATAAGATCCATAATAAATGATCGATAGTACAATAAAAGATTAATGTTAGATGAAAAAAATTCTAGGATATTGACTAAACTTAAATATGTAATTATTATGGCGAGCCACACACCCGCATGCGTCACGATGCAAACGGGCTTGGGTGGTCAGTCCATGACATGTGTAGTATGGCTTCAACGAAAGAATTTTTTTTCTTCTTAATATTAGACTAGTGAACACGCACATCTGTATGTTCAAGAATTTGTTCAGAATGCACTAGTCAACCATTATTGAGGTAGATTGTTGTGACATTGTGGAAACAGGTGAGTATTATGAGGTTTTATTGAAGTAGATGTTTGCAAACCATTATGAAATAGTATGTGCATATTATATGAAGCTTCATAAAAGATACGCCAAAAGAAATATAGTTAAAACCATAAGTAGTAAAATACATAAACTTTTTATATGTTTTCCATTTTTGATTTATGAAGCTGTATTAAAGTAGTTGTTTGCAACATTGGGAAAATGACGTACTCCCTCCGTATCATAATTAGATGATGTTTTGGACAAACTTTGAATCAAATATTAGGAATATAAATCATCAATAATTTTTAAGTTGTTGAGATTCCAAATGCGAAAATTATATGAATATATTTGTCTTGAAAAATACTTTCATAAAAGTATACATATATCATTATTCCATAAATATTTTTATAAAAACAAGAGGTCAAAGTTGTGAAAGGATCAAGAGTATATTACGAAGTTACATAAAAGAAGTGAAAGGATCAAGATGCCCAAGAGAGGGGTGAATTGGGCTTGTTTTAAATTTCTAATACGAAAATGTAAAACCTATAAATGTCAATTCCCACCGTGTCTATAAAAGTATGTTCTATACTAGAAAGCGGTAGCAAGGCAATGGAATTGAAAACACCCTAGCAATTCTAGTCAATCATGATTACAAGATAGACAATAGCAAGAATAAAATGCTTGGAAGTAAGTATGGAAAGGTAAAGAGCTACGGAGAAGAAGGAGGTTGACACAACGATTTTTTGCCGAGGTATCGAGGAGTCGACACTTCCCCTAGTCTTCGTTGGAGCACCCGCGCAAGGGTATCGCTCCCCCTCGATCCGCGTAAGGACCGAGTGCTCTCTACGGGCTGATTCTTCACCACTCCGGCTTGGTGAATCGCTCACAACCGATCACAACTTGTGGAGAAGAGCCGCCAACAATCTCCCGGCGGTCACCTTCCTCCGATCGCCACTAAACCATTTAGGTGATGCCGATCACCAAGAGTAACAAGCTTCGAACTCTCACTTGACTCACTCAAGCCTCATGAGATAGATGGATGCACACTTGAACTCTTGGATTCACTAGTGACGGCTAATCTTGGATGGATTCTCAAATCTCTCTTACTAGGGCTCTTTCTCTCTCCCAACCTCTCAAGGTATCAAATGAGCAAAGGCAAGTGGGAAGAGCAAGCCACGGGCTATTTATAGCCCCCTCACAAAGCTAGCTCGAGGGCAGACAGACTGCGCAGATTTATGTTGCATCGGACGCTCCGAAGCCCCGCATCGGACGCTCTGACGTCCTGCCCCAACGGCTAGTTTCTGTTCAAACCTGATAGCACCAGACGCACTATTGCCATAGCACCGGACGCGTCCTATGGAGTTCTGTGCTCTCTGGTTCCTCTCGGGTTCAACTCAATAAAAACATCGGACACACCCTAGCGTCTGACGCCTTGCCACAGGACGCGTCTGACGGCGCTAGACCCTCTCTGGAACCTCTCTGCATAGCCATCGGACGAACCCACCGGACGCACTGACTTTTTCCCTTCAGCGTTCGATGCATGTGTCCGCTTAAAATATAACTCTCTAAGGGCATCGGACGTGTCCGATTCCTTCACTGAGGTGAGCCCGATGCCAAACCCTAGGCGCCAAACTGCACTAGACGCGTCCGACGCCTACGGTACCAGCGTCCGATGCCACTTATAGCCATGTATATGAAAGTTGTTCTAGGCTATCTTAGGGACAACTAGGGCTCACTTAAGGCTATGTATGTCAAGTGTGCATCATACCTATACCATGAAGCTCTCCTAAGTCAAGCTACTCATTCTAACCCATCTTAATAGTACGGTCAAAGGTAAAATAAAGCCCTATCTATACTAAGTGTCCTTCATCTTCTTTGTGGCACTTAGGCCTATCCATTCTAGGGTCTTCATCTCCATCCTTTTAAATCCAAAAACAATATCCATCTTGAGGGCATTAGAACTCCATTAGATGCACATTCACACTTATCACTATGGCCTAACACTCTAATTGCCTCTGCAAAACACACGTTAGCCATAATAACATAGTATTGTCGTTAATCACCAAAACCATGGAGCCTAGATGCTTTCAAGAAGTATAGTTGAAACCATAATTAACAAATTATAGCTTCAAAAAAGTGATTTTTTTTAAAAAAATACTTTTGTATGCATTCTATTTTTAAACTCATTGCCCCATAGTTAATTAAAAAGAGAACAATATTACACAAAATCTTTTGCACAACGCTTGCAAATGGGGCTCAGAGGCTCCATTATTCGGTGGCCGAGAAGTCGGCCCAATGACCACCTCGGTTAACCATTAACGGAAGCAAAGATGGCCGTTAATCGATTATTTTCTGAGGTGAACATTATAAGCGTTTGCCTTCATATAAATCGATTTACGGAGGCGGGTGTCTTAAGATGTCGGCCTTGGTTAATGATTGCAACAAAAAATTATTCATATTTTTCATATAAACTTGGATGAACACAAACTTTATATTAAAATTATAGCTCTTGATGAGATTTACAACTTTGTAGTTAAAAAGTTTTTTTTGAAACTATTTAGATCCCAAAATATTTTTATAAATGAACAAATTTTGAAATTTAAAATTATCAAACGATCTCAAATGTTGACATGGTCTATACAAAAGTTATAGTTTTTAATATAATGTACAAGTTTGTAGTTAAAAAGTTTTAAATTTGAAGATGTTTAGAGTCCCAAATATGTGTTTGAAGGTTATAGATTTTGAAATTTAAAATTTTGAATTCCTAAACGCTCTCAAACATTCAGATAGTTAATACCAAAGTTCTAGTGACCGACCTGATCTACATGTTTGATATTTGAAAGTGCAATCAAGCCTTAAGTGGATTTTGGTGACATGACAATGCAATTAGAGAACTAATGAGACTCTTCAAGTATGACAAGCAGGTTAAACGAAAGGAGGTTGATGAACAGGTTGGCGGACCCCTCCAATTACAAAAGTGCATGGCAACAAGCTCAAAGGACTTTAATTCATTTTATATTTCGAATTTGAGTTAGGTATGTCTTACTATTAAGAGGGATTCAACACGCATGCTAACAAGTGAACCAAATGCTATATCTATCCAAATATCATACACCTCCACATACATAGTAGTCAAAATAGTCAGCTATTCCAAGATCCATCTGTTGCTGTCTTTGCCTGGCCAGCAGTGCCGGGCCCCAGGCCGGCACTGCCGCGACTTGATTTGCCCGTTGGACAGTGGAGGGGTATTTCTTACCCCCTCACTCACCCCAACGGCTAGTTCTGCCATTCCTTCTTTCTTACTTCGTGAAACAGAACAGAGAAGCTCTCTTCTTGCTCTCCCTTCTCCCTTGATGCTCAACCACTCTCCTCCATTGATTTCCAATCAACCTTTGAGAGATTGAGTCTCCAAGCTTGATAAGAAGTTTCTCCCTCGAATCTTCAACTCCTACAAGCATTTGGTTCGCGTGGTGGCCGGCGGTTTGAGTTTGTTACTCTTGGAGCTTTGCTCCTAGCCGGCTAGGCGTCGCCCTTGAGCTTGCCTCCTTCGTGTGGAAGCCTAGGGAGGTTTGTAACACCCAATTGCTAATACATTTCCCCTCATCTCAAGAGTTCATTCTCTTGACTTGAGACCAAGGAAAGAGCTAGCCTTTGTGGCGAGCTTGAGCCTTGTGTGGCGCACCTCAACAACGTGGACGTAGGCAAGCCTTGGTGGCGAGCTGAACCATGGATCAAATCTCATGTCACAGTGTGCTTGTTACTTTACTTTGATATATATTGCTTGCAAGGTGATTTCTAGGGTTTGGACCCGATCTACTCCGTGGGTGTGTTGCAACCATTTTCAGGTGGTGCTAGAGGTTCCTCACACCTCTAGGAAGGTTTCTATTTAAGCACAATTTCCATATTCAGTTTATATTTTGAATTGTGCAAGGTTCTATCCAGGTGACCAGCACAGCAACCCAGAGAGCAGCAGTGCCGAGCACCCCGGTAGTGTCAGGCCTGATCTGACAGCAAGTTGTGAAGTTGTTTTAAACAGGCCTATTCACCCCCCCTCTAGGCTAATCAGGTCCTTACAAGTGGTATCAGAGCAAGGTTACCTCAGTAAGCGCTTCACCGTGTGAGGTAATGGCCGAAGAGGGAAAGGTCAAGATGGTTGACCCCAAGAAGGTGGATTTACACTCCACGGACAGCAGAGATGAGAGCATGGACTCGGAAAATTACTTGACCACTCCTTCCATATCCGCTGGAGAGAAGGCAAAAAGAAAGGAAGAAAGAAGATTGAGAAGAGAAGCAAAGAAAAAGCAAAAAGAAGAAGATGCAATCAATGAAGCCAAGAGCTTGAAGCTTGCCGAGAAGCTTCATAGAAGAGAAGTAAGAGCTCTCAAGAAGGAGCTCAAGGCAAAGGAAGAGGAGCTAAAGAAGAGCAAAGAGCAAGCCTCTCAAGTGGAGGTTGAATCAAGTAGCTCCGACGGTGATGATGATGCATCATACGAAGCCTCTAAGATATTGAAGAAAGATGAGAAGAAGAAGAAGAAGAAGGATGATGGTAGCAAGGAATACTCCGCCGTATCCTTTAACTATTCATCCATTTCTAACCATGAGCATAAACCTCTCTTTCATGTTCCCGTCGGCAAGTTGCCTCATTTCGATGGGACCGACTTTGCCAAGTGGAAACACTTGATGAAAGCTTATCTTGTAGGTCTTCACCCCGGTGCTTGGGAGATTGTTCATAGAGGATGTGAGCCTCCGGTGGATCCTACAAGCCCCACCACCACCGAGCTTCGCTGCATACAACTCAATGCACAAGCAACTAGTGTGCTGCTAAGTGCATTGGATGGTGATGAGTACAACAAGGTGATGGGCTTGGAGGTTGCCAAGGAAATTTGGGATACTTTGCACCTTGCACATGAGGGTGTAAGTAAAGTGAGGCAGTCCAAGATTGATCTTTACATGGCCAAGCTCAACCGGTTGGTGATCAATGAAGGTGAAGAGCCACAAGAGATGTTTGATAGGTTGATGGTGATAGTTGGCAAGATTAGAGGACTTGGTGGTGAAGAAGTCAATGACCACAAGGTTGTCAAGATCATGCTTGAAGCTTATTCTCCAAGAAATAAGACCGTGGTAACATTGATTAGAGACAAGAAGAAGTTTGAGTACTTCACACCAAGTGATGTGCTTGGAAGAATAATCACATTTGATTTACAAAGAGAAGAAGCACTTGAGAGGAAGAAGATTGGAGATATGCAAGCGAGATTGGAAGGGATGAAGATCAAGGAAGTAGCTCTCAAAGCCAACAAGAGCACAAGGAGATCAGCCCCTAGTTGTTCTAAAAACAGCAAGCAAGCAACTTCAAGCAAAGCTCAAGCAATCAAGGCCATCAAGCATCAACCCGAAGCTCCAACGTCAAGTGATGGTGAAAGTGAAGATGAGCAAGCCGAGAACATAGATGACATAGCTCTATTCATGAGAAGATTCAACAAGGGCCTAAAGAAGAATGGGTACAAGCTCACAAGAATAAAGTTCACAAACAAGAAATCAAGAACTTGGTACAAGTGTGATAGCACCGAACACTTCATTGCCGATTGCCCAAATGAGAAGAAAGAAAAAAAGTTTGGCAAAGGCAAGAGAGAAGACAAGGGTGACCATAAGATGAGCAAGAGATATGTGGGTGAAGCACACATTAGGCATGAGTGAGACTCAACGGAAGAAACCACAAGTGAAGATGAGGAGATGACAACCATTGCAATTCACAAGCCATCCACTTCACCAAGGCTCTTCAACAACATGTTCGATGATGATGAATGATCCCCTCACATTTGTCTCATGGCAAAGGGTGAGAAGGTAAAACCAAAATCAAAACCCATAACTCCTCCCCCCAAAGATATCTCTAGTAGTGATTCTAGTGATTACTATAGTGATGATGAATCTAGTGATGAAGAAATAAATGAAATAACTAAAAATATGGATGATAAGACCAAGATCTTCATTGCTAATCTAATGGGTGAATTAGAGGCAACCAAAGCTGAGCTAGCATCTAGAGAGAAGACTCTTATCAAACAAGAGGATCTTTATATTGCTAGTGAGGAAGCTCTTGCATTAGAGAGGAGTGAGGTGAGCTCTTTGACCAAGGCTTTGGCCAAGGAAAAAGAAGCTCATGCTCTCACTAGGAAGGAGTATAGTGAACTCAAGAAAAAGCATTGTGGCTTAGTTGAAAAGCATCAAGAGCTTGAGGGACAATACAACCTTCTTTGGGAGTGCAACTCACATCTCACTAAGGCAAATGATGCCTCTTCTCCATCCACTAGTCAAGGTTGTGGAAAATGCTATAATATTGATTTGAATTATTATTCCACTAACCTTGCCAACATGGAGGCCATGAAGAAAGAGATAGCAAGGCTCAACAATGTTATCTCAGTTTCTAGGAAGAGTGACAAAGGCAAAGTTGAGCCCAAGAAAATCCAATACAAGGATGGAAGGCATCCATCAATCAAGGATGGGCTTGGACACACTCAAGGAGGTAAAACCAATGGAAGAAAAATGGTAAAAGGCATTGAGTGTGTCAGGTTTGAGAAGAAGGGAAGCATTGGTGCAGATAAGCCTGCACAGACAGCTACTCTACTGGACCAGAGGCCGGCAGTGCTGCGCCCCACTAAAGGGAAGGCTACCAGTGCTTCACCTGACCAAGCCCAAGCTTAAGTCCATCCCAAGAGGATGCCCAAGCAAAAGCAGGTTTCTCAAAAACCCAAGGACTCAATCTAGGCAGCCAAAAATAAGTTTGCTTATCAACTAAAGGCAAGGTCACCTCAAGGAAGTTTGTCCTCATGCTACATGTTGAAATGCAATGACCGTGGTAAAGTCATTGCAGAATTTGTGGGTGATGAGAAACATGATAAAAGAAGCATGAACATTTGGGCTCCCAAAATTGTTGTGACTAACATGCAAGGCCCCAAGATTGATTGGGGACCTAAATCTAGGAACTAAACTTGTTTTGTAGGCATACTCCTCCTGTGGATCAAGTTGGGTGCTTGATAGTGGATGTACAAATCATATGACCAGAGAGAAGAGTATGTTCTCATCATATTCCCCAACTTCAAATGCAAGTGAGAATATCATCTTCGGTGACAACTCCAAAGGGGAAGTGATTGGTCTTGGTAAAGTTGCTATTACTCTTGAACATTCTATCTCAAATGTTTTACATGTGAATTCGTTGAGTTACAACTTGTCCGTTTCTCAATTGTGTGAGATGGGCTACAATTGTCTTTTTACAGATAAGAGTGTGGAAGTCTTTAAGAGAGAGGATTCCTCTATTGTCTTTATGGGTCGTTTGAAGGGCAAGCTTTACCTAGTTGATTTCAACAAAAGTAAAGATAAGCTTGAGACTTGTTTAGTGGCAAAATCTAGCATGGGTTGGTTATGGCATCGCCGACTAGCTCATGTTGGGATTAGGAACTTGGCCAAACTCCTAAAAGATGAACACATTCTCGGACTAACAAATGTTCATTTTGAGAAAGATAGAATTTGTAGTGCTTGCCAAGCCGGAAAGCAAGTAGATGCACCTCACCCATCAAAGAGCATTGTCTCCACCAAGCAACCATTGGAGCTAATACACATGGATCTCTTTGGACCAGTGGCCTACATAAGCATTGGCGGTAACAAACATGGTCTAATTATTGTTGATGACTTTACTCGATTCACTTGGGTATTCTTCATGTATGATAAGGCACAAGTGCAAGAAAAGGTGAAGACCTTCATTAGAAGAGCACAAAGAGAATTCGGGTTCCAAATCAAGAAAGTTCATAGTGACAATGGAACCGAATTCAAGAACACTCAAGTGGAGGAGTTTCTTGATGATGAGGGCATCAAGCATGAGTTTTCAGTTCCATACACCCCTCAACAAAATGGTGTAGTAGAGAGGAAGAACCGGACACTTATTGACATGGCAAGAACAATGCTAGATGAGTACAAGACTTCATATATCTTTTGGGCCAAAGCCGTTAACACCGCTTTCCATGCTATCAACCGGCTCTATCTACACAAGATCTTGAAGAAGACTTCATATGAGCTTTTAACCGGTAACAAACCAAAGGTGTCATACTTTAGAGTTTTTGGGTGCAAGTGTTTCACACTTAACAAGAAACCCAAAACCTCTAAGTTTGCACCTAAAGTTGATGAAGGTTTTCTTCTTAGTTATGGATCAAATGAGCATGCCTATCACATATTCAACAAGACCTTAGGGAAAATTAAAATCATGATAGATGTGACATTTGATGAATCTAATGGCTCTCAAGTAGAGCAAATTGATCAAGTGATTGTAGGTAATGAGGAACCACCTTGTGAAGCAATCAAGAACTTGGCCATTGGTGACATTAGGCCACAAGAAGTCCAGACCATAGAAGTGGAACCTCAAGGTGCTGAAGCTACTGCCCCAAGAGTTGAAGAAAATGGGCCAGCAGTGCTCCCTGGTCAGGCATTTGTGCCAGTGGCCGGCACTGCCGGACCAAGCAGACAGACAGCAGCAAGCTCTCTAGCAAGCCCAGTAAACCTACAACCAATATTTGAAGAGTATGAGTATGAAGACCAAGTTGATCAACAAGAAGCCACAGGATACCCAAGATTGAGGCAAACAATTCAAAGAGATCATCCTGTTGATAACATACTTGGGAGTCTTTGAAAGGGGGTAACTACTCGTTCACATTTGGCAAATTTTTGTCAATTTTACTCTTTTTTCTCCTCTTTGGAACCTCTCAAGGTTGAGCAAGCTCTCGATTATCCGGATTGGGTGATGGCTATGCAAGAAGAGCTTAACAACTTTGAGCGAAATCAAGTTTGGTCCTTGGTGGAAAGACCAAATACCAATGTGATTGGCACCAAATGGGTCTTCCGCAACAAGCAAGGTGAGCAAGGCATGGTGACAAGGAACAAGGCAAGATTGGTGGCTCAAGGCTTTACTCAAGTGGAGGGTTTGGACTTTGAAGAGACTTATGCACCGGTGGCTAGACTTGAAGCAATTCGAATGCTTTCAACCTATGCTGCCCACCATGATTTCAAGCTATATCAAATGGATGTGAAGAGTGCATTACTCAACGGCCCTATCCAAGAGTTGGTCTATATTGAGCAGCCACCGGGTTTTGAAGATCCCAAGTTCCCACATCATGTCTTCAAGCTCCATAAGACGCTCTATGGGCTTAAACAAGCACCAAGAGCATGGTATGAATGCCTTAAGTAATTCTTACTCAAACAAGGCTTTGAAATAGGCAAAGCGGATCCTACTCTCTTCACTCATAAAGTCAATAATGATATCTTTGTGTGTCAAATATATGTCGATGACATAATATTTGGTAGTACTAACCAATCCTTTTGTGATGAGTTTAGTAGAATCATGACTAAGAGATTTGAGATGTCTATGATGGGTGAGCTAAAGTTCTTCCTCGGTTTTCAAATCAAGCAACTCAAGGAAGGGACTTTCTTATGCCAAACCAAGTACACCCATGACATGTTGAGAAAGTTTGACATGGTAAATGCAAAGTCAATCAAGACTCCCACGCCAACCAATGGACATCTTGATCTTGATGACGGAGGGAAATCCGTGGACATAAAGGTATATCGCTCCATGATCGGCTCTCTCCTTTACTTATGTGCATCTAGGCCGGCCATAATGCTTAGTGTGTGCATGTGTGCTAGATTTCAAGCTAACCTGAAAGAGTGTCACTTAGTGGCCGTTAAGAGAATCTTGAGATATCTAGTTTTCACTCCTAACCTTGGCTTATGGTATCCTAAGGGCTCTAAGTTCGATCTACTTGGGTATTCGGATTCCGATTACGCCGGTTGCAAGGTAGACCGAAAAAGCACTTCGGGGACGTGTCAATTCCTTGGACGGTCCCTAGTGTCTTGGAGTTCTTAAAAGCAAAATTGTGTAGCCCTTTCCACCGCCGAGGTCGAGTATGTTGCAGCCGGCGCATGTTGTGCTCAACTACTTTGGATGAGGCAAACCTTAAAAGATTTCGGATGTCAATTCACCAAGATACCTCTCTTGTGTGATAACGAGAGTGCCATCAAACTCGCAAATAACCTGGTTAGTCACTCTAGAACCAAACACATAGACATCCGTCATCACTTCTTGAGAGACCACGAATTAAAAGGAGATATCGCAATTCGCCATGTGAGCACCGAAAAGCAACTAGCCGATATCTTCACTAAGCCTCTCGATGAGACAAGGTTTTGTGCTTTGCGTAGTGAGCTGAATATACTTGATTCTCGTAACGTGGTTTGAACTTTAGCACACATTTGTTTATCCACCTAGCGACATAGGCAAAACTTTGAAAATTTCAATTATGTGCTTCAAAACCAATTTTGAAAGAAACTTGAATATGTTGGTCATAGTATGTATTGATGATTTGCTTACTGACCAACACATGGCAAGGGGTATGTGTCTACAAGTGCATAAATATATAGTATGAAGTGGCATAGAACCTCACTGTTCTGGCAGGCCAGCAGTACCGGCCCTTGGCACAGCAGTGTCGGGGTGCCCGGAAGTGCCGGACCTGGCCCGGCACTGCTGCGACTTAACAACCCAGGGCTATCGGGTTCGGACTCCATCCCTTGGGTTTCTCTTTTATTCCTAACCCTAGCCCGAGGGGAATCCATCCCAAGTAGTTTCCTCCCAACAGAAACACCTCTCCTCTCCTCTCTCAACTCAAAGGAGACCTAGGGAGCCCGGAGGTCCCTCTCTTCTCCCCGGCGATGCCACCCTTCGGAGGTGCTGCCATTAGAGGAGGTGTGGAGGATCTTCCTCCCTGCATCAAGCTCCACTCAAGCCAGCCATTTTTCATCCTCTTCCCTCTCTTTCAAAGGTAATAACTTGAAACCCTAGGTTGGATCGATCTATGCAATGTACGGATTTTGAGATGGGATTTAGGTTGTTAGTAGTTGCATTATGTATGGTGATGTACCTCTAGTAGTTAGATTCAATCAAAACCTAGATTCAATGGAGGATTGATGGAGGAAGCAATGGTGCTATATGCACCAGGCCGGCAGTGCCATGCCAGAGGCCGGCAGTGCCGGGCCCCTGGTGACAGCACTGCTGCACATGCTCCTCAATCGTCTATTGACTCTAGTTTTTGGTCCAATCTCTTCACTAGAGTTCCAATTACTATTCTAAATGCAGTAACTTAATCCTTGCTCCTTTTTAATGCATAGATGGATGCCAGAGGACCAAGAGATGTTAGAGGAAAGGGGCCAAGGACAAAGGCCCGTGTTCGCAGAGGAGGCAGAGATGGTGCTGATGATGGCCTGAGCCCAAGGCAGAGGATCAGGCAGGAGAATGAGCTACAGATGGCAAGAAGGACAATCATGGAAGGTGCTTGCCCTAGGACACCTCCTAATTTGGGACTTTTTGATGGTTCATATCTCATTGAGCATGCGGAGGAGATATTTGTCAGAGAGCCTCAGGACAACCGTGCTAGAGAGAGAGAGAGAGAGAGAGTCAATTATAAGAATCAGTGGCGGTCTGTCCAAGAGCAAAGGGCCATCTATCCTTATGATGTGCCAAAGGACATGGGAGTGGATTACAGGTTCTGGAATGTTTTTCATTCTGATTACTATTCCACTATTCTCCTCAATGCAAAGAAGCCCAGGATCATCAAGATGAAGTATGTTGATTGGGAGCACTTGGAGAACAAGAGAGATCCTGTATTTGACAGAGTGATTGATCAGTGCAAGGAGCTAGGCATGTATGAATGGATGGGTTTTCAAAATGGTTGGAACACAGAAATCATCCATCAGTTCTTTGCTACTTATTATCTTGACAGGGAGAACCATGTGATGCACTGGATGACTGAGGGCATGCATTACAAGCTTGACTTTGTGATATTTGCCTGCCTTCTAGGCTTTGGAGAGGATGACAGAGCGTGCTCAAATGTACATGATGAGAGAGGATTGACAAATGAAGAGATTTCCCATCTTTACATTGAGCCTGAGCACGCAGATGGTTTTGTGAAGGGGTTAAGGAGCAAGTACTACATTCTTAACAACTTCTTCAGGACCACACTCTATCCCAAGGTGGGATCAACCTCCAACCTCTATGCTTCATCGAAGAATGTACTTAGGAGGATGAGAGGTGGAGCACCACCCTTTTCAGTGTCATGTTTCCTTTGGGATGAGATCTTCATGGCAGCTGATGATGCTAGGAAGGGGATTCCATATGCTCCCTACCTCATGTTCATAATTAAGAGAGTGACAGGCCGGATCTTCAACAAGGACACGGTCCATGAGCCTTACAGAGGTGAGAAGGCCATTCACTCTATAGTTCAAGAGGTGATGACTCCCCCCAGGATAGCAGCAGCCTCAGACTTTCCTGAGTCCTCCAGAGGAGCAGTAGTAGCAGCTAGCAGAGGCAGGAGGAAAGGGAAGCTTGGCAGGCTTCTGACGAAGATATTTGCTGGCATTTGCTATGCAAATGATCATGCTTACCAGACCAGGCTTGAGATCAGGCAGCTCAGACAAGAGCAAGGCCTCAGGCAGTTGTCTCCACCTACACCTCCACCAGAGCTCAACGAGGAGTCCACCTATGGCTCAGATGATGAGGATGATTCAGATGATGATGAGGAAGAGGAGACACAGGAGCAACAACCTCCGAGACGCAAGGGTCGCTCTAGTGGCCCTGGTGTTCACTTCACTTTAGCCCCTAATGATGATGATGAGGAAGATGAAGATGAAGATGACCACATGGATGAGGATAGCGACTAATTTGTATTCTTTTTTGCTTTGTTCTTCTCTTATTTTTGGTGACTTGTTGCCAAAGGGGGAGAATTACTAAGTGAAGGGGGTACAACAAATCTTCGACGGTCATAGAGGAGCTGCCATGGAGGAGCTGCTAGTTATCTTAGTTTCAGTTTGTGAGATGAGAGAGCAACATTTAAAAACTATTTTATTGTAATATTGCCACTTAAGTACTTGATTTGTGTTATTTGTGGACATGTACTCTCTCTTTTATATCATGATTGTCTTAGTGTGCATTTAGTTTACTTTTATATCTTGTTGTGTGGTCGTGCTCAAGCTTCCGCAGCCTTGCTGTTGGCAGCCAGACCGACAGTGCTGGGCTTCAGGCCGGCAGTGTCGGGCTACTGTCAATAGTAAGCTCTCTGATTTGTGTTTGAGCAGGTTCATATGCATCACGTATATTCTTGTGACACCTTGTTTCAGCACCCCACAGTAGCCATGGATGTAGGGGGGCCCTATTTTACTCCAATGTGAGAATTTAGGCTCTTCATGCTGAAGAATCATGGTCCCTTGTGTTTAGGCGATTAACGACAATGCTAGGTCACTATGACTAACGTGTGTTTTGCAGAGGCAAAGTTATTAAGAGTTAGGTCATATGTGATGCTAGATGAATGGGCTTAATGGATATTCATGCCCCCAAGATGGAAATCGTTTCGGTTTCAAAGGATGGTGATACAAGTTGAAGACTAGGCTAATCCTTAGTGCCATAAGGTTGAGAAGGGCACTAAGTATAGCTAGGACTTTGTTTTTCCTTTGACCGTACTATAAAGGGGGGTATGAGGTTAGTAGCTTGACCTAGGAGAGTTTGGGAAAGTTGGTGTGTGCACACTTGTCACAACTAGTCCTAGAGACCCTGCTAATAGCCCTTGAGATGGTAGGAGTAAAACCCCTTTGAGAGACTTAGTGGAAAGAGTTGAAATAGGGGGAGAAAAGAGCTCCGGACCAGTTTGCCAAGGAGGCGTCGGACCATGCAAGGTAGTCCGACGGCCCTGCCCTAGGCACCAGCTCAGTGTAAGTGAGCTCCGGACCACCTGTCTGGAAGGCGTCGAACCATAGGCGAAAGGTCTGACGGTCCTTGTCAGAAAAAGAGAGCCAGACAGAAGGCTCCGGACTAGTCCGACGGCTTGGTCGACGACTAGTCCGACGCTCCCAGGCAGAGAAGTGTTTCCATGCAGTGAGCTCCCTGGCTTCGGACCTGAGCGTCGGACCAGGGCTCCGGACCAAGGAGAGTGGTCCGGAGGTTCGAAGATGAGAGTGAGTTTTCAATCAGTGAGCACCCTGGCTCTGGACCAGTGCGTCGGACGAGGGCTCCGGACTATGGCAAGTAGGCCAGAGGTGCCTGTTTTCAGATGAGTTTGAGCTGAGAGTGAGCTCCGGACCAGCGTGCATGGTCCGGTGGTGTGGGCTCTGGACTAGTCCGACGCACACGCAGAAAAGAGAAAAGGCAAAAAACGGCTAGTTTTGGAGGTGGGGACTATTTATAGTTGCCTTCTTCGTCCTTGTGAGCATTCTTGGCCATTGTTACACCTAGAGTAACCTTGAGAGAGTTCTTGGAGAGCCAAGTGCCTAGTGAGGGAGAGATTTGAGAGATTCCATCTTGTTCTTCCCTCCTAGAGTGTTTAGGAGTGACTTGTGTGCATCCATTCACCTTCCTAGCCTTGAGTTGGTCAAGTGAAGGTCTTGTGCTTGTTACTCTTGGTGTTCGACAGCACCTAGACGGTTTGGTGGTGTCCGGAGGAAGTGATCGCCGAAAGATTGTCGGCGGCTCTTCTCCAAGCTTCTGTGATCGGTTGTGGGCGGTTCTCCGAGCCGGAGTGGCGAAGAACCAGCCCGTAGAGAGCACTCATCCCTTGCGTGGGATTGAGGGGGAGCTATACCTTGCGAGGTGCTCCAACGAGGACTAGGGGGTGTCGACAACTCGATACCTCGGGAAAACATCGCCGTGTCACAATTCTCTTTCCCTAGCTGTAACAATCCACGATTTCCTCTAAGGGAAATCCACAGATTACAACATAATGTGATAATCCCAGGAGTA
This sequence comes from Microstegium vimineum, assembly GCA_022036555.1. Classification (NCBI taxonomy): domain Eukaryota; kingdom Viridiplantae; phylum Streptophyta; class Magnoliopsida; order Poales; family Poaceae; genus Microstegium; species Microstegium vimineum. The sequence continues at coordinate 13,101,598 of CM039130.1, read as the reverse complement.
CCAAGCTATCACATTATTGATATACAGTTGATACCACAGTCATACATCATAAATTACAAGCTACAAGTATTACAACTTAGAGACTCACACCCTACTACAACACTCTACTAGCAGGAGATGCACGCGATACGATATCAGAGTAGAAGCAACGCGCCAGCGGGTGAAGGCTCCTCCTTCACGGGCAACCTTGAGCATAGGACAAGACCACCTAATCCTCCGGATCCTTGTTGTTGTCGTCGAAGATAGCATCCAAACCTAACAAATAACTTTCAGTATGATTTGTACTGGCCATTGTTTCCCACCCTATGCTTTGCTTTTGCTTTGTGGAAAGTGGTATGCAAGGGGTAGAGAAGAGAATCTATATCTGGTTGTGGTTTTCCTATGCAAGTTCATTATTAAGTAGTAGTAATATAGTAGTAAGTTGTATATCAAATTTTAACACATTTCCCACACATCCATCCCATCCACACACATCTCACCACACACTCTCACACTCTCTAGGTGACAAGGACAACTCCCTCTCGTCCTTGTCTCAGCGGCTCACAGCCGGATCCTACAAAACCCAGGGGGGAAAAGAGGGGACTCATCTCTCTAAAGCATGTGAGGATTAGGTCATGAGAAGTCCATAACCGGGGACACGGCTATACATAAAGATCGATCAACTCTACAGAGTGTGTACACCTGTACCCACAAGATCGCCATCATCGACGTTGTACAATGCCTAGGCCGACAACGAGCTATCACCCGATTCGGAATGATACCATCCTGCCACTCAGCCCTGGGGCTCCCCGGCGCACCGGCAAACTGAGACTGGGAGACACAACACCTGGCCACCGTGGTACTACGCATCTAGGATGGTATGGGTCTCAACACCAACACCACCCACCCTTATCACCTAACAACCTGGCAGTAATGGCATCGCCCAAACCGATTGACATCCGCACCCCGCCCAGTCAAGGACGAGTGGTGTGCACGAAAGGCTCATGGTTCCATTTTTCCCTTGCTATTCCAGATCCTAGGTGGGATCAGACAGGTCATCTACTCAATCAGGGTCCTCCCCCATGCCATCACAGCACCTCTATCCCGGGGCTCACCCCGGGATCTCCTCAAAACACATGTACCCGGCACAGGTACCTCACGTGGGGATGCCCAGGTCGCACCTCCGGCAAGACTCGTCCCACAGACTCGTCGTAGGGCCTGTCTGATCGACTCAACCCTCACCATACACCCAAGACACACACCAAGATCTCCCCAGTTATTATCATTATACCGGCACACAGTGCCTAGCCACTCACAAACAATCCTCCACTCAGCATCACATCAATGACATAATGCAAAGTAGAAGTAAGCAACGAGAAAGTAAGTAAAGCGGGTGTCTATCCTATCAGCGGGTGTGCAGGGGTAAGGTTGTGACAAGGTATAGGCTTTCCAAGCAATCTACCATGCAACCTATCAGTTTAATTGCAGAAAGTAAAGCACTAGCATCTCTGTTATGCATGTCTAATATGATTCTAAGAGGTTGGGTGGGACGTGGCACCTGTTCATTTAGATCCATAACCATCCACATCCTGTTGCTGCTCATGCCTCCTGCCTCTAGCGGATCACCGGTCCAGTCAACATCGCCCTCGATGCAACTACCTCGATAGAGCGACAAACAAGGAAGAAAACATTCAATCTCTAACCAAGATCAAAATCAAAAGGCAACGACACAAAAAGAGCAACTAACAACAAAAGACACCAAAAGACTTAGCCCTCGCGGTGATTGTCCGCTTTCCTCGGGCTCAAAATAAAACATGAGTGGTTGTCTGTTAAGCATAAGCTCGAGTCACGACCCCAAAATAGCCACACTTCCCGGGTTGATAGTGTCAACCTGTATGGCTTCAAGAAAAAGGGGCCTAGACCCTAGCTTAACTTAAACATACACCACGACTTGCGATCTTTTGATTCAGGTGTCATGGGAATTGACAAGAACCGAAAAGATTGCAAGCAGGAGAGAAGACAAGCACAACAGGGGTCGGCCCTTGTAGCCTTATACCCCACAAGTCACAACTAAACATGAACAAGAAAGAACGAACGACAATGCAAGATGCAAGAGTTGTGACTTGGTCCCATAGACTTCAACTTGCACGCCATGGAAATTGGCACAAGCAAAAGAGAATGGGACAAGAGAATAGGCGAAGGGTTGATTAGGCTGTCCATATTATGTTCTCAGTAAAGTTGATTTTCTGACGGTCGATCGAGTCGACTCGTATGGTTCCAAGAACATGACATAGACCATAGCTTCACCAACTAGAAGGGTTAGTCCGACCTTTGATCCGATCGTCATGGGAAAAGATGAGATCGAACAGAGCGAACTATAAAAGGGAGAAAGGTAGTGGTCTTCTTCTCCCAATCCGCACGCCATGGCAGAGGCGAGGCATTGGAAAGAAGCGACACAAGAGAACACACAACACCCAAATCCACTTGTAGGATACCACGACCTATGTGCACCAAATGCACCTAGACACCCCTAAGGCCTTAGCGGTGCGGTTGTCACCACGAGGACCTAAGAAGTACCATTGTCTAAAATAGGTACAAGCATACAAAGGGTTTGAGCACGAAAGAGCCAAAAGAGAGAAGGGGAGAGAAAATGATCCATCTTCCTTTGATCCACTCGTCATTATATTTGACGGTAATCCAAGGAATGGAACAAGAGGGTCGATAAATAAACACCGAATGGAAACAACCAAGCGAAAAGAGATTCGGTTCCTCGGCACTTAGATCTTCATGTCATGGCAAAGGACATGAATCAAAGTTGGAACAAAAGAGATCAATCCACGTCTTACTAGATCGACGAGGATCTATAAGAGAGGAACAGTCCCCGCATTCTTTCAACCACACGCCATGGTAACGGACGAAGGTTGAAGGAATAGAGACACAAGCTTGCAGTTCCTCGAACCACACCAACTCGTAGGGCACCACGACCTTCGTGCAGTAAAGGCACAAGGTAATCCCTTGGTCTAGGTGGTGCAAGCATACGAGGTGGGTAAGACAAAGAGAAGCAAAGGAGGTAAAGTCCGATGGTCATTGTGAGATGACTCGCGACCATGAGCTTTACCTACAAGAGTTGGCATCCGTTGATTTCACGAAGGTTGTCCCCTAACTCGAATCCGCTAGACTAGGTCACTGAGGGCTCGCAACATGTGGATGATAACCATGTCGATAACAACATCGACACCGAGTCCTTCATGGCCAAATCCTAGGGACAAGAATAGGAGCTAACGACCGTGAACCAAAGGGGACAACTAAACACGAGAGATGGGATCGTGTTTGGTGTTACGGCCACAGCAGGGCGAACCCACGACCGAAACGACCCAAACGCGTCGCTTCTCAACCGGCTCGAAGGCTCGGTTCACAGACAAAGATCACATCACAAGAAGGATAACTCGAACAACACACAACTGAAGTAGCACATTCCATAGCATAAGATAAATAGATAGATAGTCAAATAGACCGGCACGAAGGCGCGGCGCAGGCACATGCAGACATTGATAAATATCAATCGTAGATAACAAGGATATCAAGAGTATATGATGATAGGTGTGACAAGTATTAACAAGTATTGAATAGAAAGAGTTTTGCCGACGTCAAGAATGGCGTCGGCGAGTTCCAAAAGCTACACCTTGAAGCGGCGGAAGGGCAGGAGCTCGGTGCGGTGGAATGACGGAGCATCCGAAGGGAGCACGGCCGCCTACGGTCACTCCGGGCTGGCTGTAGCTAGCCGTAGCCCCTGCTGGCTGGCCATAGCCAGCTGCTGGCTAGCTGCGGCTCGCTGAAGGTGGCCAAGTGCTTGCTGTCATGGGCTGGACATGGCTGCGGTTTGCCAAACAGCGCAGCAGCTGTCCAGGAGGCGTCGGAGTTCTAGTAGACGGCTCAACGAGGTTGCACCATCCCTGCAGCAGAGAAGACCACGGCGCGATGGCCAGACAAAGCAGCAGGTGGGCAGGGGACGTCGGAGCTCCGGCGAACAGCACAGACAAGGTCGCAGCTCCCCTGCGACATTGAAAATTACGGTACGAAGGCCGGTCTCAGACAAGTACATGGACAGAGGGGAAAAGGCGAAGCCTTTGGCGGTTGAGGCTCACTAGTGGTGGATGCTGGTCGCAGCGTGGTGGTGGTGTTGCAGCCTGCGGACGTCGGTGAGGTCGACGCGGCTCGGTGGAGCAGCGCGGAGGTCGACGCGGCTCGGTGGAGCAGCGCGGTTACGATGTGACGTCGAGGCAGCACGGTTCGGAAACATCGGGGCGGCGCGGAGGAGTGTGACAGGGCGACGCCACAAGCTTGACGGCGAAGGCGGTTCGCCGAGGTCGAGGCAGAGCGGATCGCCGCGTTGGCGCGGGCTTGGCGAGACGGCGAGGCGGGGCTCCCGTGTAGTGACGACGCGGTGGCCGCTGCTGTTCGGTGACGCTGACGATGCGGCGTATGATGTTGCGGGGTCGGCAGAGCGCGGTGCGGTTCTCGGTCGGCAGGCAGGACAACGTCGTCGATGGAGGGGGCTCAGCCCCGGGCTCGGTGGAGAGACTCCCGGCGCAGCAGGCTGCTGATTGAGGCGGGTCGCGGTCGGCGCGGGATGGCGTGGCTGGGGCATCGGCTGACATAGCTCCGTTGTAGAGCCGGACGGCCGTGGCGCGACCACGGCTGCAGACGGCGACGTGGCGAGGACGGCAGTGACGGAGTCGTCGGGGTAACGGGGTCGTGGCACCGTGGCTGCATGGCCGGCTGAGGGTGGTCGGTGCGATATCATGGCAGCCATGGTGGAGCTCGGCGAGGCGTACTGGCGGCGGTGGACTGGCGTCGAGGCGCTCGGTGTCGTGGAACGCAGAGGCAAGGCAGTGGCGCAGCATCTGGCACAGTGGTAAAGCAGAGAGAGAAACAAAGGGAAGCAGCGGCAGCCGGGAATAGGGTAAAGGGTGCGGATGCCGAGGTTTTTGTAGTGTGCGGCTGCTAGGGTTTCCATGGGAAGCGGCATCCTTGCCGTCCGTGCTTGCGCTGAGACACGTGGTGGCCATCGAGGCATGGACGCCGAGGGTGTGGGGTCGCACGCGCAATCGTGGCAGAGCGGGGAGGGGCACATCGCGCGTGGGTCACGGTTGTGTGCGCGGCAGGGCGCGGGGAACCGTGCGCGGGGCAGAGTCGCGCGAGCGCGGCTGCTGGGTGTGGGTCGCGGGCGAGGTGGCATGCAGGGGCGCGCGCGGGGGTTCTCCCCACTCGGGGGCAGCGGCGGCGCCTGGGGAGCAGGTGCTCCGTAGGGTTTAGGGAGACATGGACTCGGCTGGGCCTTTTGGACCTGCAACCGAAGGGAGGAGGCCGGCTGGGCCAGGCGCGCGAGGGGAAGGCAGGGTGGGCCTGCGGCTTGCGGGGGCAAGTTGGGCCAAGGAGAGGGGTAGCTTGGGCTGGTGGCTGGCTGAGCTGTCGAATGAGAAAGGGAGGGAAAAAACGAGTGGGCCGGTTAGGTAAGATAGGGAGGAGAAAAGAAAATGAATAGACTTTTTCCATTTATGTATTGAGTTCAAGAGGGATTCGAGAGAAATTGAAAGGAAGAGAAAGAAAGGAAAAGATCTCCCTTTCATAGCCAATGAATTTTGATAGGAATCTGAAAGGGAATTAGATCGAGGTTGAAAGGAGACATGGCAAGAATTTGCTATGGATTTGTGCACTCCAACATGGGAAGAACTCGAAACCCGAAACCAACTTAAGAACAAGGACACTCTCCTACAAGCAATTCTATATGTATGCAACGGTTTTATGAGAAACTCTCCTAGGGTTAGCTCGATTTGACCTAGCAACTATATGCTTCACACATTGCAAGAAAAGTTTTTGAAAGTTCGGATTTTTGGTTGTTGGAAAACCCGGGTTGTTACACTAGCTCTTTACATTTCCGCATTACCGTTCCGCTTGTGTTCTTTCTTTTCCTACTAGAATTGCTTAGGTTGTATTTCAATTCATATGCCTTGCTACCGCTTTCTAGTTAGGACACACATCCGGTAGACACTAGGGGATGATTGGCATTGTTAGGTTTTAATATTGCTTTAGAAATTTAAAAGAAGCCCAATTCAACCCCCCCCCCCCCTCTTGGGCATCTTGATCCTTTCAATTGGTATCAGAGCCTTGTTGCTCTAAATTAGGCTTCACAGCCTAGAGCAAGATGTCCCATGGGATGGACCCCCTCCCATGTTCGATGGAGATGACTTTCCTTATTGGAAGGTTCGTATGGAAGCCTATCTAGAGGCCGTTGATGTCGGAGTTCACTCGGCCGCCATCAATGGTGGTTCGGTGTTCGCCGAAGATCCTTACTTTGAGAAAAACAATGCCAAGGCAAAAGATATCCTCTTCCATGGCATTTGTAAGGATGTGTTCAACCGTGTGTGGAGTGGTAAGACCACACATGAGGTGTGGACAAACATTTGTGCTCTACACGAGGGCACTAAATGTGAAAGAGAGGAGCGCTATCACTTGATCATTGCTAAGATGAACTCTTTCACCATGCTATCTCATGAAAGTGCTAATGAAATGTATTCTCGCTTGAATGTGCTTGTAGAGGAGTTGAATGGTCTTGGTCTCACTCAAATGACGCCGGCCGATGTGGTGCGCAAGATCCTTTGTGTCTTGTCAATCGACAAGTATAGCCACATCGTCACCGTTCTTCACCAAGGCGATCTCTCCGCATCTACACCAACACAAGTGTTGGACAAGATCAACGCTCATGAGATGTACATGAAGATCAATGATGGGTCTTCATCATCCTCCAAGAAAAAGGAGAAGGAGGAGAAGAAGGACTTGGCCCTTAAAGCCTCCACCAAGGAGAAATGCAAGATCCAATTGGTGGTTGAGGACTCAAGTGAAGATGATGAAGACAACATTGCTCTCATGGTGAAGAAGACCACAAAGATGTTGAAGAGGCTAAACAAGAATGGAGTCAAGTTTGACTCAAAAAAGAAGAAATTCTTCACAAACTCTTCAAGGAAGCCCATCTCTCAAATGAAGTGCTTCAATTGTGGCACTCTTGGTCATCTAGCTCATACTTGCCTCGAAGAGAAGAAAGAGAAGTTCAAGAACTACAAGAACAAGAACGAGTTCAAGAAGGTACACACCTATGCCGCATTGGTGATTGGTTCTTCTACTCCACCGCCACCTCCTCCATCATCACCGGGCTCATCCTCTACACACCTATGCCTCATGGCTAAAGGTGACAAGAAGGTACAAGAAGAGGATGGTGATGATAGTGATAGCTCATATGATAGTGATGGTGAAACACCCTCCTATGATGATCTAATAAAAATTTGCAACAAATACTCCGACATCATAAGGAAGTACAAGGCTAAAAATGACAAACTTCTTGTGATACAAGAAAACTTGCATGCTAAGCTTGATGCCTTGTCTAGTGCTAATGATGTTTTGAAGCTTGAGACTAACAATCTCACATCTAGCACTAGGGAGCTCAAAGCCTCTCTTAAGCAAGCTAATGAGAAACATGATAAGCTTGAGAGGTCATCACAAGAGCTCCATACAAGGTATAACTTGCTAAAAGATGACTACAACCAAGTGAAAAGTGATCATGGCACACTAGTGGTAGCAAATGAATTGCTTACTCAAGATCTTGCCACACATGTTTCTACTAACCCGTGTGCTAAGTGTGCAAGTGCTACCTCTTATGAGATCTTGGTTGATGATGTGACTCTTGAGCAAAGTGCTAAGTGCAAGGGCAAGAGAGTTGTTGAAGCCGACAAGTGTCGGTGTTATGACCCGGGGGTCAAGACCACCAACTAGTAAATTTGTATATCGCGTGCTCCCTCTCTCATATGTGATGCGAGATGGACACAAGGTTTATCCTGGTTCGGGCAAAGAAGGCCCTACATCCAGCGGGGGAGGATGACTTGTATTATCTCGCACCCAACGTGCTCGTACAGGGGGGTACAAGCTATGTTACACGGGATTGCTCAGAATGAGCTGCGGCCTAAGGCTAACGGGGCTGCCCTAGGCGGTGGGTTGAGTGCTCGAGGGGTCGCTCAAGCAGCGGGGTGTGTGTGTGGAGTGTGAGGGTCTGAACTGAAGTCTCGGATCGGAGATTTCAGGATCCAGCCCTTTCTTCTACCTCAGCGTCCCCTTTTATAGACCAAGGGGAGGTCCGAGGGTATAGGATCCTAAATGTGGAGTATGGGCGGCGTGTCCGTGGCATAGTGCCGGCGAAGGGACGTCGAGCATTGTGTCGGCATGGCCTTCCCATCCTTTTGGCGCTCCGGGTCGTGGTGGCAGTGGAAGTCGCCGCGGCACGTCGCGGCACAGCTTCCGCAGACGGGCGCGAATCCCACAGCTGAAGCGAGATGGGGCGGATGGGACGGGCCCCATACTGGAGTTGTTGGAGGGAGGGGTCGAGCCCCTCGGTCGAGGGGGGGTCGAGCCCTACGTGGCTCTGCCGTATCCCCGAACTCGTCGTCGAGGGCTGCACTGTTCACGTTCCGAGGGGCGCTGCTGGAGTCCGTACTCGCGTCGTGGCGACAGTAGCAACACAGTTGACAGGAATCGGGGACATGACGGAGAGTTGTTGGATTTGACTGCGGACGCGGGCGCCCATGGCGTTAGGCGGATTTACTTTAACCCATGCCGGGAGCAGTTGGGCTGATCGAGCCTCCCGTCCGGGGGTCGTTCGTTCGACACCTGGTCCCTCGCTCGTCGAGGTAGGGTCGGAGCAGAGGTGGAGTCGGAGGGATCGAAGTAGAGTCCGAGGGGTCGTTTGTTCGACCCCTCGTCCGTCACCCGGTGTCGAGGTAGGAGCCAGGGGGTCGTTCGTTCGACCCCTCGGTCCGTCATTTGATGTCGAGGTGGAGGCCAAGGGGTCGTTCGTTCAGCCCCTCGTCCGTCTCTTTCCGTCAAGGTGGACCGGCCCGCGACTGGTTTCCACAGCCGGTGTAGGGGGCCTTCGAGTGATGGGCCTTACTTTACTGACTTGAGCAGTGGGCTGGTCCCTGTCTTAAAAATGGTTGCTATGTTTAGCATTAATTTATGGAAGGGTTTAGGGTACCCCTTACCTTCGTACCCGACAGTAACCCCCGAGGCCCCAGAGGAGTGATTGAGAACTCCTCTGGGGGCTATGATATGCGTTTTTCAGAGGGAGTAAGGGTTACCCGGAGGTTTTGCCTTCGACCTACAGGGTTAGTGAGAGGTTCGATTCTGGGTAGCCCCCGAGGCCCCAGAGGAGTGATTAAGAACTCCTCTAGGGGCTATGATATGTTGTATCGAGGGGTTTTTTAAGGGTACCTGGAGACGTGGCGCCATATCGAGGGGTCGATCTCGTTTCCCAGGTTTTGGGCGTTCCTTTTCCTGAAAAGAGGAGTGTTCGAGGGCGGCTGTCGAACCCTACCGAGGGCCAGCCTTCGCTCCCTCGAGCATAACTGGAGTCAGAGCGCCCCACCCGAGAGGTCAACTCTGTCCGCCAGGTCACGAGTGTTTTCGACCCTCTTTCGTCAAGGGGTGCCATGTGTAGTCGGGCCCTCGAGCCCTTGAATGGCTAGGCCTTCACTACCTCGTAGCGTCCTTCCCATGGATCCTTGCATTCAGATTGTGGGGTGAAGAGCATCGTGCTATCCTCGTTAGGACGAGCCCAAAGTCCTCGGTGAGCTGTTCTCGGGCATGAGTCCATTAGAAATAGTGCCCAGTACGGGTAAAAATCCGAGTGAGAACTCGTGCCCCATTCGATAGGGGTCGACTAGTGGCCCGGAGGCATTCTCATATAAGTAAGACCGTATGGCTTACTAAGCACGACCATATGGATTACCAAGGTGCCAACCCCATTCGATAGGAGTTGGTGGCTCGATGCCTCCCAGCGTAGGGATCCTTAGGTATTCCTTGGTTATGCCTCAGATATGTCCCAGGGGACCTCGAGAGTTCATTCTCGAGCTAGGGGCACGCGCCTACCCCCCCGGGACATCCCTGACTCGCATACTCGAGGGCGGCTGTCAAACCCCGCTCGTGTAGCCAGCCTTCGCTCCCTCAAGATTTGGGGGTGGACCGGGGTCCGTTAACCATGGGTCCTTCCTGACCTCAGGTACTCGAGGGTGGCTGTCGAACCCTATGTAAGGGCCAGCCTTCGCTCCCTCAAGATTTGACGGATGGTTTGTCATCCGACGCTATCCTCAGGAGGAGGAGTCCTGCCTTGTGGAACGCTGAGGGGGAAGAATGGGTAATTATATTGAACTTGGGGACATACCTGTGCCTTCGCCCATTGGGCTGGAGCTCTCGAGGGAGGCTGTCGAACCCCACGAAAGGGCCAGCCTTTGTCCCTTCGAGGCTGGGGAGTGAATTGGAGTCGACGACCCGAGGTCTCCTCAGACCTCGGGTACTCGAGGGGGGCTATCGAGCCCGTTCGTAGGCCGGCCTTTGTCCCCTCGAGATTTTGGGGGTGGACCGAAGTCCTAACCCGAGGTCATTTCTGGCCTCGGGTACTCGAGGGTAGCTGTTGAACCCTCTTTCGAGGGCCAGCTCTCGCTGCCTCAAGATTCCTTACCTCCGAAGATAACGCTTCCGGCCACACGCCTTTTTAGGCGATGTCCGTTCGGCGCAACAGTTGCAGGCGCAGGTCGGGGTGCGGTGCGGAGCCCGACGATGGGACAGAACGCCTTATCCTGGAGGGATACGAGGAAGGGGAGTACAGGCGCATTAAATGTAGAGATTCTCTTGCCTGTTTTGCCAGTTCCGTCCGTTGGCCCCCCGCTTATAAATAGCGAAGGTGAGGAGTCGGATGCTTTTTCCGCGCAGTTGCCTTTCCTGCCTCCTTGCCATCGCCTTCCCTGCCTCCTTCTCCCCGCCATTGCCTTAGACGCCCTGCGAGTCGGACCTCTGCGCACGCGAGAGAGAAAGAGAGGGGAGATTGGGAACGTACCTTCCGGCCCCAAGCCCGAGCGCATCTGCCTGCCTGCTCCCATGGCCAAGTATAGCCTCGTCGGTCCTGATGACTGGCTCGCGTCTTCGATGACCGCCTCACGCCTGGGGGATCTGGTGGAGAGCGGCCTCCTCCGGCCCGTTACCTCGACCGACCGACCGGAGTGGTTGTTGCCGTCGCCGGACCACGCCGAGCCCAATCCGTCGGAGGGATATGTGGAGAGCTTCGAGGTATTCCACCGGGCAGGACTAGGCGCCCCACCCAGCCGTTTTCTACGCGCGATCCTCTACCATTACGGCGTGGAGCTTCAACACCTTACCCCCAACGGCGTCTGCCATGCGGGGGTCTTCGCCGCCGTGTGCGAAGGCAACCTCGGGATCGAGCCTCACTGGGAGCTATGGCTCCATCTCTTCGAGGCAAACATCTTCCATGCTTCGGCCGTCAAGGGTACCCGCAAGGTGGTCAGGGTCGGGTGCTGCTGCATCACCCTTAAGCGGTCGGACTCCTGGATCCCAGCGAAGCTCTCGTCGAGCCACTCCGGATGGCACTCCGGGTGGTTTTACCTAAGGAATGACGACAACCTGCTCCCGGCCTACACCGGGAGGACGATCGACGCGCAGCCCGACTGCTGGAGGTACGGCGTCGTGCAGAGCAAGCAGCGCCGTCTCGATAACCTGCTGGACGCGGTCGGGCGTCTGAAGAAGGAGGGACTCACGGCGGCGATCGTCACGTCGGCGTTCCATTAGCGGCGGGTCGTGCCGCTGATGGCTCGACCCCTCCGCCTCGACGAGATGCGTCCGGGGGTCGACCTCTCGAGGTGTCGCCTCCTAGGAGACGAGCTGCCCCCCGAGAGGGTGGTCCGCCGCGTCCGCCACTTCTTTGCGGGCTCGTTCGACGCCAAGAACGTCGCCCAGATCCCCATGAGGGCGGATGAGGGGTACATCGAGCTGGTAGGTTCTCTTCCTCTGTTCGAGTTCTTGTGTTTGCCTTGTCCGCCTTTTTTCCTTGCGTTCTGACTGCCTTGCGTTCCGTAGGGGAACGTTCCCTTCCGGAAGTCGCTCCCGCTGGTGCAGGAGGACCGGGCTGATTCCCAGGCGAGGCGCCTCCAGGCCGAGAAGGACAAGGAGGCCAAGGACAAGGCCAAGAAGGTCAAGGCTAAGAGGGCCCGGGAGAAAAAGGCGAGGGATCAGCGCCGAGCCCGACAGAGGCGGGAGGGCCTTCCCGAGGAGGAATCGCCCTCGGAAGAGGAGGACAAGGAGGAGGAGGAGGATAGCGACAGCGATGTCGAGGTGGACTGGAGCGAGGAGGAAGAACAGACGGCGCTCGAAGAGAGGGTGGCCATCGGAACCGGAGGAGGAGAGGGGTCGACGTCGAGGTCGGCCCCTGCCGTTGAAGCCGAGCCACGGGGGGAGCGCCCTGTGACTTCTCAAGACGAAGTGCCGCGGCAGACGCGGGGGCAGTCGTCGCGATCCCCGTCGGGGGGTCGAGCAGACACACCCTCGGTGCCTGCCGCGTCGAGCGCATGGGCGTCGGGCCCGTCGGCGCAGGAGGAAGTCAGCAGGGGGACGACGGGAGCGTTGTCGGCCCCTGCCCAGGAGACGGTGCCGAAGGCGGGCTCGACCCCCGCCCCGCGGCGGGTGGTGTTCAGGACCTCGATCGGCCCGAAGGCCGTCGGCCAGAAACGCCTGGCCCCGAAGGGGTAAGTTGCCTTTCGGTTGATCGAGGGTGTTGTTCGCATTTCTCCTTTTGTTGCTAACGACTGGTGCTTATCGTCGTGCACGGGTTCCCTTTTCAGGTCGAAGCGCCCGCAGGAGGATGCGTCTCTCACCCCTGCCAAGAAGCTGAGGGTGGGAGCTGCGGTCGAGGCGGCCGCCGAGGCCGGTCCCGCTGCTCCGCCCCCGTCAACACTCACCCCCGAGGCGGCATGGGCAGCCAGGGCCCGGGAGGCGTTGGAGCGAGGGGCAGCGCAGGGTGCCTCAACACCTGCTCAGGCCGCAAAGGAGACGGGCCTGCCCGCCCCGCCGGCGAGGGCTGCCGAAGCGGCGGGCGTCGACGCGCCTGCGCAGCCGTCGGAGGGAGTCGCACCCGGCGCCTCGGAAGGCGCGGGGCCTGTGCCGACGATGGTCGCGACCGAGGAGGTGGAGCCCCGAGCCGCTACTGAGATGGAGGTGGTCGGGCCCCAAGCTGCTGCAAACGAGGGGGAGGCCCTGGCTCACCCAACGTCGGGGCGGTGGCCCGAGGGTCTAGCCTCGCTGGAGGCGCGACTGCGGCTCGAGCGCGAGCGCACGGCCGCTGCCGCGCGTCTGAGGGCCCCTCGCCGGCGCCGGAGGTCGAGGAGGGGGTCGGGTCGAGCGGCCCGAGGCGACACCCGTGCCGGAGAAGGGCGGGATGCTGATGGAGCCCACCGCTGAAGAAGTGGCCGAGATGGTGGCCGAGCTGGTGGAATCGGCGGAGACGACCGCCGTCGCAGCCCCTCGTGCGGAACCGGAGGTGGCTCGGCCTCGCCTCGAGGCTGGGGGGTCGTTGTCTCGAGGTAAGTTGTGCTCCGACTTACTCGAGCCGTAGTGGGTCTGTGGTGCCAGGTACTGATCTCTTCGTGCCTTTCCCCATGCAGGGCCGTTCTGTTAGCCGAGACTTCCTCTGCCCGGTGGTGATGGCTCAGCGGGACCGTCGACTTCCTCGCAGGGTGGCCCCGAGGCCGAGAGAGGCCAGGCGGAGGGGTTTTCCCCCTTCTTCACTTGGCAAGAGGAGGTGGAGCGCTACGGGGGTGCCGCCGCAGTGCGCCAGGGCGTCATGCGGGAGGTCCAAGAGAGGATCGCCACCCGCAGCGCGTACTGGGGACAAGAGGTCCTCGAGCTGGCGGACCCTCAAGACCTTGAGCAGCTCTTCCTCATGCTCGACGACCAGGCCGAGCTCCGACAATGGGAGCACCTCGAGGAGTATCGGGCCTGGTTCGAGCACTCGATGCCCCTCGCCGCGAATGTCGCAGCCATAGACATATGCCGGGGGATGGAGGTGGGTTTCGCTCTCTCTTAGATTTTTCTCGGGTGGTATGACTGTTCTTTTTTAGACGATCTTCCTTTTTATCCTTGTCAGACGCTGCGGGCGAGGTCCTACGAGAAGTCCCAGTTCATCCTCCGGGTGCAGGAGCAACTCCCGGCCCTCCGCGCCTCGCTGGAGAAGGCGGAGGCCGAGGCTGCCCAAGCGAGGGTCGACGCGGCAACCGCTCGGGAGGATGCCGAGTCAAAGGTCGCCCACGCGAGGGCCGGCTTTGAGGCCGTGCAGGAGGCAGCCCGAGTCGCCCAGGAGGCGGCGCAGTCGAGGCTCGACGACGCCCTTCAGTCGACCATCAAGGTCGGGCATGAGCGGGACGCTGCCCTCGAGGCCAAGCGTAAGGCCGAGGAGGAGGCCGCCCAGCTGAAGGAGGAGCTGGCCCGGGCGACGGAGGGCATCCGGGGGCTCCGGGGCGATCTCGACGCCGTCTCCCGCGAGCGCGACACGCTAGCCGTCGCGGAGGGGAAGGCTCGGACCCGCGCGACCTCCCTGGGTGTGGTGGCAATGAACCAGAAGAGAGCCCTCAATGACGCCAGCAAAGTCATCGAGGGCCTCGAGGCTAAAGTCAGTGGCCAAGCCACCGAGCTTATCGACGTTCACCGCCAACTCGAGGAGACCGCGCGAGGCTTCGCCACCCAGGAAGCGCATGCCCAAGGTAAATTTCTTGAGAGTGTTGTTGAATCTGCCCGGCCTCGACCCTTTTTTGGTTTTGACCGGTTTGTGTGTTTGTTTTGGCAGAGCTCGCAGCAAACAAGGCCCGAGCCCACGAGGACCTGACCAGTCTTCAGGGCCTCCTTGGGACGGAGGTGAACCTCAATGCGAGGCTCTCGGGCATCATCAACACCTTCTGCGACGACCTCTCGGTCGAGCCGGCGCCGGAGGTCGAGGGCGACGCTCGAGGGGACTCCCTGCTGCGCCGCTTCTACTCCATGACGCAGGAGGAGACGGAGCACGTCCGAGCTGCCCTGCATGTGGGCGTGAAGCGGGGCCTCGCGGTCGTCAACTCGGCCTAAAATTATGACCTCAACGTTGTCGCTAACGGGTTTGCCACCGACCCGAGGCTGACCGACGAAGAGAACGACGCGAGGTGCCAGAAGTTGATGGATCTTGCGGAGGTGCCCGGAGGCGAGCTGGCGAAGCTCTTCGAGCCCGAGGTGATCCCCTCGGTGGACGGAGGTGGCACTGAGTAGCCCTCGGATGCTGTCGATGAGCTTCTGCAGACTCTTCACCTTCCGATGTGGCCAACGCGTGATGCCCAACTTCCTGCATTGCTTCTTGAGGACGGTGACCCCCTTGATGAGTAGTCCCAGGCCTGCGAGCCATATCTGGACAGGAAGGTCCATGTAACAGTTATGCTTTTGTAACGATACAATGTCGAGCCCCCGAGGGCTTCTTATATATAATGCATTTTGTTCGAGATGCATATTTTTGTTTCTACTTCTCAAGCTCTCTCTGCTTTTCTTTGCCTGAGTCGACGCTTGTGAACTAAGTGTTCGACGCACGCTCGTATCCCTGGAAGGGGGGGAGCGAGCGGGGATACCGTAGCCCTGGGGCGTAGGAGAGTCCCTGGCTCGACGACACCCGCGACCCTTAGGGAGTTCGAGGCGCCTTTACTTAGTTATGAAGCGTACTCGAGGCAAAGGTCAAGAGGGAAAGCCGAGTTTCGAAAAAACGTTCGAGTTTTTCGGGGACTTAGGAGGGGGGTGCCCCCCTGTTAGCCCCCGAGGGAGGCTTGACTTTGTTGGGGCAAAGTCGAGGCTACCTTAGCGTTGTAAATGGGTGTGTCTTGTTATTTCTACTTCTCGAGCTCTCTCTGCTTTTCTTTGCCTGTGTCGACGCTTGTGAACTAAGTGTTCGACGCATGCTCGTATCCCTGGAAGGGGGGGAGCGAGCGGGGATACCGTAGCCCTGGGGCATAGGAGAGTCCCTGGCTCGACGACACCCATGACCCTTAGGGAGTTCGAGGCGCCTTTACTTAGTCGCGAAGCGTACTCAAGGGAAAGGTCGAGAGTCGAGTTTCGAAAAAACGTTCGGGTTTTTCGGGGACTTGGGAGGGGGGTCCCCCCCTGTTAGCCCCCGAGGGAAGTTCGACTTTGCTGGGGCAAAGTTGAGGCTACCTTTGAGTTACGAACGAATGTGAAATGTGTTTCGAGAACATTTTATTCGTTCGTAACGCGATAAGTGTACATAATGCGGAAATGTACGAGGCGTCGAGGCCTCAGGGATAGAAACGACGTAGCTGTTCGATGTTCCACGCGTTGGTGAGGATCTCGCCCTTTTCATTCTTCAGCTTGTAAGTGCCGGGCTTCAGCACTTCTGCCACGATAAAGGGTCCCTCCCAAGGTGGCGTCAGCTTGTGACGCCCCTTGTTGCTTTGTCGACGTCGCAGAACGAGGTCGCCGACGTCGAGGTCCCTTTTGCGTACGTTTTTGTCGTGGTAGCGCCGCAGCGTCTGCTGGTACTTTGCCAACTTGAAGAGGGCCACATCACGAGCTTCCTCGAGCTGGTCGAGGGAGTCCTTTCGGGCTACTGTGTTGGCTTGCTCGGTGTAGGATTTCAGTCGAGGGGACCCGTACTCGAGGTCAGTGGGGAGGACGGCCTCGGACCCATAGACCAAGAAGAACGGAGAGAACCCTGTGGCTCGACTCGGTGTCGTTCGGAGACTCCATAGCACAACGGGCAGCTCGTCGACCCATCTCTCGCCATGTTTGTTCAGCCGATCGAAGATCCTTAGCTTCAGGCCCTGCAAAACCATACCATTGGCGCGCTCGACTTGACCGTTAGTTCGAGGGTGGGCGACTGCGGACCAATTCACTCTGATGTGGTGATGGTCACAGAAGTCCAGGAACTTTTGGCCAGTGAATTGCGTGCCGTTGTCGGTGATGATGACGTTGGGCACTCCGAAGCGGTGGATGATGTCAGTGAAGAATAGCACGGCCTGTCGAGACTGGATGTTGGCGATGGGTCGAGCCTCGATCCACTTCGAGAACTTGTCTATAGCCACGAGGAGCTGAGTGAGGCCACCCTTGGTTCTTTTCAGGGGGCCGACCATGTCCAGCCCCCATACTACGAACGGCCAGGTTATGGGTATCATCTGAAGAGCTTGGGCGGGTAGGTGGGTCTGTCTGGCGTAGAATTGGCATCCCTTGCAAGATTGAACGAGTTTGGTGGTGTCGGTGACAGCTATCGGCCAGTAGAAGCCTTGTCGAAAAGCACTTCCTACTAGCGTTCTCGGCGCCGCGTGGTGGCCACAAGCCCCCGAGTGTAGATCCTTCAGTAATGCCCTCCCCTCCTCGAGGGTGACGCAGCGTTGAAGTACACCAGACGGGCTACGTCGATATAGCTCGCGGTCGTCCCTGTACAAGACGTAGGTTTTGGCACGTCGGGCTACACGACGGGCCTCCATGCGGTCCTCTGGGAGTTCGCCCCGCGTCAGGTACTCGAGGTAGGGTGCGCGCCAATCCGTCGGAGGGGTTGGCGCCGCGGCAGCCCGTTGATCTCCATGACCTCTTCCCCGCTCGAGGGGGGATCGGTCGAGGGGGGTGGATCGACCCCTTGCTCGAGGGCGGGAGCCCCCGAGTCTAGGTCGACGGACGGCTTGTGAAGATCCCTCGAGAAGACGTCAGGAGGA
Organism: Microstegium vimineum; assembly: GCA_022036555.1. Lineage (NCBI taxonomy): Eukaryota > Viridiplantae > Streptophyta > Magnoliopsida > Poales > Poaceae > Microstegium > Microstegium vimineum. Next base: position 13,083,998 of record CM039130.1, on the reverse strand, counting down.
ATCGTACCTCGAGAAGACGCGATTTTGGCCAGTTCGTCGGCAGCTTCGTTGTACCGACGGGCGACGTGGTTGAGCTCGAGGCCGTAGAATTTGTCCTCGAGTTTTCGGACCTCCTTGCAGTAGGCTTCCATCTTGGGGTCGTGGCAGCTCGAATCTTTCATTACTTGGTCAATCACCAACTGCGAGTCCCCTCGCACGTCGAGGCGTCGAACCCCGAGCTCGATGGCGATGCGCAGGCCGTTGACGAGGGCCTCGTATTCGGCGACGTTGTTAGAGCCAGGGAAGTGGAGCCGGACGATGTAGCGCATGTGAACCCCTGAGGGTGATATGAATAGCAATCCGGCGCCTACCCCCGTCTTCATCAATGATCCGTCGAAGTACATGGCCCAAAGCTCGTTCTGAACCTGCGCTGGGGGTAGTTGGGTGTCGGTCCATTCTGCAACGAAATCTGCCAGTACCTGAGACTTGATGGCCTTCCGAGGGGCGTAGGAGAGAGTCTCCCCCATGATCTCGGCCGACCACTTGGCGATCCTTCCAGACGCCTCCCGGTTCTAGATTATCTCTCCGAGGGGGAAAGATGAGACCACAGTGACCGGGTGGCCCAGGAAATAGTGCTGGAGCTTACGCCGAGTGAGGACGATCGCGTACAACAGCTTATGTATGTGGGGGGTACCTCGCCTTGGTCTCGGACAACACCTCGCTCACGAAGTAGACAGGCCTCTGAACCGGCAGGGCGTGTCCTTCCTCCTCCCTCTCGACTACTACGACCGTGCTGACTACCTGGGTAGTTGCTGCGACGTAGAGCAAGAGGGGCTCGGCCGGACTCGGGGGTACCAAGACCGGGGGCGAGGTGAGCAAGGCCTTGAGCTTCGAGAGTGATTCCTCGGCTTCGGTGGTCCACGCGAAGTGTTCCGTCTTCTTTAGGAGGCGATAAAGGGGTAGGGCCTTCTCTCCGAGCCTTGAGATGAACCGGCTGAGGGCGGCGAGGCACCCCGTGACCCTTTGCACGCTCTTGAGGTCGTTGATCGGGCCCATCCTCGTGATTGCGGTTACCTTCTTGGGATTGGCCTCGATCCCGCGCTGGGAAACTATGTACCCCAAGAGCATGCCTCGAGGGACCCCGAAGACACACTTCTCAGGGTTTGATTTTATGCGATTCGCCCGGAGGCACCCAAACGCGATCTCGAGGTCCCCGACCAGGTTTCCGACTGTCTTGGACTTGACCACGATGTCGTCGATGTAGGCCTCGATGGTCGGCCCTATGTGTTTCCCGAAGACGTGGAGCATGCATCGCTGGTAGGTGGCCCCGGCGTTTCGCAAACCGAAGGGCATGGTGAGGTAGCAAAACATGCCAAAGGAAGTGATGAAGGAAGTCGCGAGCTGATCGGACTGCTTCATCTTTATTTGGTGGTAGCCGGAGTATGCATCAAGGAAGCAGAGGGTTTCACATCCCGCAGTGGAATCTACTATTTGGTCAATACGTGGTAGTGGGAAAGAAACCTTGGAACAAGCTTTATTTAAACTGGTGTAGTCTACACACATCCTATCCTTCCCATTCTTTTTCTTAACAAGCACAGGGTTAGCTAACCACTCGGGATGATGTACCTCCTTGATGAATCCGGCCTTCAAAAGCTTATCGACCTCCTCCTCGATGATCCTGCGCTTCTCCTCATCGAAGCGGCGCAGGCGTTGCTTCACCGGTTTGGACCCGACTCGGATGTCCAAGGAGTGCTCGGCGACCTCCCTCGGAATGCCCGGCATATCCGAGGGACTCCATGCAAACATGTCGGCATTCGCACGGAGAAAGTCGACGAGCACTACTTCCTATTTGGGCTCGAGGGCGGCGCTGATCGTCAGCACCTTCCCATCCGCGAGGCCGGGGTCGAGCGGGACGGTCTTGGTGTCTTCCGCCGGCTTGAAGTTGCCGGCGTGTCGCTTGGGGTCCGGGATCTCGCCGGACAAATCGTCGAGGGCCACAAGGATGGCCGAATCCTCAATAGCTTCGGCTTTTTCCACGCACTCGACGTCGCAGTCATATGCGTGCTCGTAGGAGGTGTCGACGGTGATGACCCCCGAGTGCCCTGGCATCTTGAGCTTGAGGTAGGTGTAGTTCGGGACTGCCATGAACTTGGCGTACCTCGGTCGACCGATGATGGCGTGGTAGGTGCCACGAAATGCAACCACCTCAAAGGTCAACTCTTCCTTTCGGAAGTTTGAGTGGACGCCGAAGCAAACGGGTAACTTGATGCGGCCGATTGGGAGTGCCTTCTTCCCTGGGACGATCCCGTGGAACCCCCCCGCGCTGGGTAGGAGCATGGTCCTTGGGATTCCCAGGAGGTCGAGGGTCTCAGCATAGATGATGTTGAGGCTGCTCCCCCCATCCATGAGCACATTTGTGAGGCGGGTGTTGAGGATGATCGGATCGACGACGAGCGGGTAGACCCCAGCGTTGGGGATGTGCTCGGGGTGGTCGTCCTGGTCGAAGGTGATCGGCGTGTGTGACCAGTCAAGGTACCGAGGAGCCTGGGCTCGAACCGAGAAAACCTCTCGACGCTCCCTCTTGCGCTGGCGCGTGGTGATTCGGGTCGAGGGTCCCCCGTAGATCATGTAGCAGTCGTGGATTTCGGGGAAGCCTCCTTTTTTGGCATCGCCCTTGACGTGGACGTCACAGGGCGGGTCTTCTTTGCCGTCGTCTCTCCTGAAGCCAGTAGGGATGAAGTGCTTTCGAAGCATGCGACAGTCCTTGAGACAGTGGTTGGACGGCCCCATATGATAGGGACAAGGCTCTTTCAGCATCTTATCGAAGACGCCCCCGTCGGAAGGGGGCCCTCGAGGCTTCTTCTTGTCTGCCGCAGCGACAAGGTCGTCGGGCTCGACGTTGGGCTCGACGTTGCGTCGGCCCAGTTGGTTCTTCTTCTTCTTCTTCTTCCTGCCACCGTTGCCGTTGTCATTCCTTCTGGGCCCATTGTTCTTCTTGGGCTCGTTGTCCGAGCCCCCAGGCTCATCCGCCTTGCCCTTCCCCTTCTCTGGAGGTATCTGGAAGAACGCGCCGACGGCCTCTTCACCAGCTGCGTAGTTGGCGATGATGTCCATTAGCTCGTTGGCGGTCTTGGGGGTGTTTCGCCCCAGCTCCCACACCAACTCCTTGCAGGTCGTTCCGGCGATGAACGCCGTAATGACCTCGTGGTCGGAGATGTGGGTTAGTGCGGTACGCTGCCTCAAGAATCGGTGGGTAAAGGCGCGGAGGGTCTCCCCTGGCTTCTACTTGCATCTGCGGAGGTCCCAGGGGTTGCCTGGTCGCTCGTAGGTGCCTTTGAAGTTGCCCTCGAAGATCCGGACCAGGTCAGGCCAGTCTTGGATCAAGTCCGGGGCCAGCTCCTCGAGCCATCTTCGAGCGGTGTCGGAGAGGAACAGTGGGAGTTGCCGAATGATGACGTGGTCATTATCGGCCCCTCCCAGCTGACACACCAGCCGGAAGTCGGCAAGCCAGAGCTGTGGCTTGGTTTCGTCGTTGTACTTGACCAGGTTGGTGGGTGGACGGAAACGGACGGGCAGGGGGGTCCGCCGGATGGTTCTGCCGAAGACTCGGGGCCCCGGTGGCTCCGGGGATCGACATCGGTCTTCATCGCTGTCATAGCGCCCACCTCGGTGAGCGCTGTAGCCTCGGGCCTCGGCGTCGCCGTACCGGTGTCGATTGTTCACCCGAGGGGGTCGATCGTCGACGAGGCGTTCTCGAACTGGTCGTCACTCGACTTGGCCCTGGGGCGCTTTGTCCTGGTGGACGGATACCTCTCGATTTTCTCGAGGGGGTACTTCCTGTCGCTCGGAGGCAGCCCCTCGACGCCTCGAGGCCGAGCTCTCCGCCTACTGCACGGCCGCAGTTTGGAGAAGCCCCTGGATTTCGTCCCTGATACGCCATGCTTGGGGTGTCGATGGCATCGGCATGTCGCGGAGTAGCATTGCGGCCGCTACGACATTCTGGCTGGCGCGGTTGAAGACTCGGGGCTCGTTCGCCCCCTCCTCGACGATTTTCCGGAGAACTTCCCGGGCTCGCTCGCGAACTCCTCCACCCTGAGGGTGCCCTCGATCCTGCTCGAGGGCGGGCTCGAGTTGTTGAAGTTGCAGGCGCTCCTCCTCGAGCTTACTAAGCAGCTCTCGGACTTGCGTGATCTGGACGTCAGGGGGTGGACCGGCTCTATCAGGACTCGGGGGGTTGGCATCTCGTGTTGGTGTAGCGTTGCCCCCTCCTCCTTCTTCTGTGACCGCGGTGTCGTCGACGTCGTCCTGGGGGTTGGCCTGCTCGTCGAGGTGGAAGCATTCCCGGGTGGAGTCATAACCCTCATCGGGAGAGTCCGAGTCGGGGTCGGCGTGGTAGAAGTGGGGGAAGGATCCCCTGCGCTCCTCCGCCATGCGTCGCCGCAACGTGCCCCATGTCCGGGCCAGTCTCGGCTCGCTCGGTGAAGAGGTGGTGACGGGGTTGATCGTCGCACGCGGCGTAGTCCCTGGAGACCCGCTACGTGTCTGTATCTGCGAACCTGCGAGGGCAGAGCAGAGTCTTGCGCTGTTGTGGAGCCCGTACGGGAATGGGTTACATGGTGGTGGCAGGGTCGAGTGTGTCGGAGAGGCCACGGGGACTCCCTGGGACGACGATATGGCGGAGCCAACGTCCCGCTCAGAGGGGCGCCCACCCTCGGCCCACAAGCATGGGTCAAACAGGCCCGTGCGGGGAGGGGCTGTGTCGCCAGCCGGGGCCGGGGAAACGGCATCCGGCGTCTCGGAATCCGCACGGCGACGAACGTGTCGGAGTCGCTCGCGCCTCCTCCTGATCGCAGGCCAGAGGCGCAAGCGGAGGGACCGTCGCCTGATCCTCGCTGGCCCCGGCGTACCAGAGCTGCTGCTGTCCAGGCCACGAGCAAAGGGAAAAACTATGAAGTGGCCCTGGCCCATGGATACGAACCCTAGACTACCGAACCAGACGACGGCGGTGAATGGAAATGGTGGGATCGTGGAATCCATCTGAGAGAGTAGTTCGGAGTTGATCTACACGCAATTCCCCCTACCTGGCGCGCCAACTGTCGGTGTTATGGCCCGGGGGTCAAGACCACCAACTAGTAAATTTGTATATCGCGTGCTCCCTCTCTCAGATGTGATGCGAGATGGACACAAGGTTTATCCTGGTTCGGGCAAAGAAGGCCCTACGTCCAGCGGAGGGAGGATGACTTGTATTATCTCGCACCCAACGTGCTCGTACAGGGGGGGTACAAGCTGTGTTACACGGGATTGCTCAGAATGAGCTACGGCCTAAGGCTAACGGGGCTGCCCTAGGCGGTGGGTTAAGTGCTCGAGGGGTCGCTCAAGCAGCGGGGTGTGTGTGTGTGGAGTGTGAGGGTTTGAATTGAAGTCTCGGATCGGAGATTTCAGGATCCAGCCCTTTCTTCTACCTCGGCGTCCCCTTTTATAGACCAAGGGGAGGTCCGAGGGTACAGGATCCTAAATGTGGAGTATGGGCGGCGTGTCCGTGGCATAGTGCCGGCGAAGGGACGTCGAGCACTGTGCCGGCATGGCCTTCCTGTCCTTTTGGCGCTCTGGGTCGTGGTGGCAGTGGAAGTCGCCGTGACACGTCGCGGCACAACTTCCGCAAACGGGCGCGAATCCCACAGCTGAAGCGAGACGGGGCGGATGGGACGGGCCCCATACTGGAGTTGTTGGAGGGAGGGATCGAGACCCTCGGTCGAGGGGGGGTCGAGCCCTGCGTGGCTCTGCCGTATCCCCGAAGTCGTCATCAAGGGCTGCACTGTTCACGTTCCAAGGGGCGCTGCTGGAGTCCGTACTCGCGTCGTGGCGACAGTAGCAACACAGTTGACAGGAATCGGGGACATGACGGAGAGTTGTTGGATTTGACTGCGAACGCGGGCGCCCATAGCGTTAGGCGGATTTACTTTAACCCATGTCGGGAGCAGTTGGGCTGATCGAGCCTCCCGTCCGTGGTCGTTCGTTCGACCCTGGTCCGTCGCTCGTCGAGATAGGGTCGGAGCAGAGGCGGAGTCGGAGGGATCGAAGTAGAGTCCGAGGGGTCGTTTGTTCGACCCCTCATCCGTCACCCGGTGTCGAGGTAGGAGCCGGGGGGTCGTTCGTTCGACCCCCTCGGTCCGTCATTTGATGTCGAGGTGGAGGCCGAGGGGTCGTTCGTTCGGCCCCTCGTCCGTCTCTTTCCGTCGAGGTGGGCCGGCCCGCGACTGGTTGCCATAGCCGATGTAGGGGGCCTTCGAGTGATGGGCCTTACTATACTGACTTGAGCAGTGGGCTGGTCCCTGTCTTATGGTTGTTATGTTTAGCGTTAATTTATCGAAGGGTTTAGGGTACCCCTTACCTTCATACCCGACAACAAGTATGATGACTATGGGAAGATGAGGAAGAGAACTCAAAGCTCAAGGAAGAGCTAATCAACCTCAAGGAAAACAAGCCCTTTGCCATCAAGTCGACCAAGGAAGAAGAAGATAAAGATTCTATCACCTTGATCAACTATCTTAGAGAAGAAATTGCTAAGCTCAAGAACGACAAGACCAAGCTTGCTAGTTGCTTTGAGAAGTTCACCAAGGGCCACAACCTCCAAAGTGAGCTCTTGATGAACACCATGATGAAGAATGACAAGATGGGAATTGGGTTCAAGGAGAACCAAGTGATGAAGGCCAAGGTCAAGATTGAAGCAAAGAATTACTACAAGAACAAGTACAATGGCTACAATCAAGACAAGCCAAAGCCCAAGTCTAAAAGATGTTTTGGATGTGGACAAGTTGGTCACTTTGAGTTCCAATGCAAGACACCACCTCCCAAGACCTTGCCCAAGCATGCTAGGCCATTTGCTCATGATGCTCACTTTGTCATCAACAAGGATTCCAAGGGTAGACCACTAGTAGTGTTTCTTGGTCCACCAATGAAGAACAAGCCTAGGGTTCTTTGGGTTGCTAAGGAGTTGGTTGACAAGACAATGGGGCCTCGCACTAAGGGGGTTCCCAAACAACAAGCTTAACTCCAAGTTGCTTGTGTGTAGGTGAACTACAAGACCGGTGGAAGTCATTGGGTGATTGACAGTGGTTGCACTCAACATATGACCGGTGACCCCCGGATGTTCACCACACTTGATGAGGATTGTGCAAATCAAGACAAGATTACTTTTGGGGATAATTCAAAGGACAAAGTTCAAGGCTTACGCAAAGTGGTTATCTCCCAAGATCAATCAATTTCCAATGTCTTGCTAGTACAATCATTGAGCTTCAATTTGTTATCGGTTGGTCAACTTTGTGATCTCGGGTTCCAATGTCTCTTCACTCCAAAAGAGGTAGTTGTGACCAAGATTGATGATGCATCCTTGATATTCAAAGGGTTTTGGCACAACAATCTCTACTTAGTGGACTTCACCTCAAATGAAGCTAGTTTGCAAACTTGTCTATTCTCCAAGAATTCTTTGGGTTGGCTATGGCATAGAAGACTAGCACATGTGGGCATGTCAACCTTGAAGAAGCTTGTCAAGGAGATGGTTAGAGGAATCAAGGATGTGGTGTTTGAGAAGGATAAATTGTGTAGTGCTTGTCAAGCCGGCAAGCAAGTGGCAAACACTCATCCAACCAAAGCTTTCATGTCTACCTCAAGAGTCCTAGAGTTGCTACACATGGATCTATTTGGCCCTACCACCTATGCTAGTCTTGGAGGCAATCTCTATTGCTTAGTGGTAGTGGATGACTACTCTCGGTACACTTGGGTATTCTTTCTTCAAGACAAGGGAGAGACAACTGTCATATTCAAGAAGTTTGCTACAAGAGCTCAAAATGAATTTGATGTGAAGATCAAGAAGATTAGAAGTGACAATGGCACCGAGTTTGTGAACACAAGGATTGAAGATTATTGTGATGAAGTAGGGATCAAGCATGAGGTATCCGCCACGTATACTCCACAACAAAATGGTGTTGTAGAGAGGAAGAACTGGACGCTCATAACTCTAGCAAGGTCTATGCTTGATGAGTAATTTTGGGCGGAGGCAATCAACACCGCTTGCTATGCAGCAAACCATCTCTTCGTCCAAAGGATATTGAAGAAGACCCCCTATAAGCTTGTCAATGGGAAGAAGTCGGATATATCATTCTTCCGAGTGTTTGGTTGCAAAGTGTACATCTACAAGAAATGCCAACACTTGGGTAAATTCCAATGGCAGTGTGACATTGGTTTCCTTGTTGGATATTCACTTAAATCCAAGGCATACCGTGTATTTAACAAAGCCACCGGCTTAGTTGAAGAAACGTATGACTTGGAGTTTGATGAAACTAATGGATCCCAAGGAGCACTTGAGGATATTGATGTAGGTGATGAACCCTTGAGGGAGGCTATGAAGAATATGCCAATTGGTGCTATCAACCCACAAGAGGTGGAAGAAGTAGAAGATGAAGGCAATCAAGATCCTTCTCCGCCTCGCACGCCTCAAGTTGATGAAGAAGAACAAGTGAGGGAAGCTCAAGAAGACACTCACATCCCTCAAGATCAAGCCTAGGCCGAAGCAAGCAATGTTGAAGCACCACATCCCCCTCCTCAAGAGACAAATAGAAGATCAACACCTTTCCTTCAAGCTCACCCCCATGATCAAATCATAGGGAGTCCATCAAAGGGAGTTATGACTCGCTCTAGACTTGCATCTTATGTTGAACATCACTTGTTTGTTTCCTTTGTTGAGCCTACTAGTGTTGAAGAAGCACTTGCGGATCCGGATTGGGTGAATGCCATGCATGAAGAACTCAACAACTTCACCCGGAACCAAGTGTGGACACTTGAAGACAAGCCAAAGGATGCAAGAATCATTGGTACCAAGTGGGTGTTTAGGAACAAGCAAGATGATCAAGGTGTCGTTGTGAGGAACAAAGCAAGATTGGTAGCAAAGGGGTTCTCTCAAGTAGAAGGACTTGATTTTGGAGAGACCTTTGCTCCGGTTGCAAGACTTGAAGCCATCTGTATCCTTTTGGCGTATGCTTCACATCACAAAATGAAACTCTTTCAAATGGATGTGAAGAGCGCTTTCTTAAATGGTTTCATTAATGAACTTGTCTATGTCTCACAACCTCCCAGGTTTGAAGACCCAAACTTGCCTAATCATGTGTATAGGTTGTCCAAGGCACTCTACGGATTGAAGCAAGCTCCAAAAGCTTGGTATGAGAGGCTAAGGGACTTCCTACTCAAGAAAGGCTTCAAGATCGGGATCGTCGACACAACACTATTCACCAAGAAGCTTAATGGAGAGATCTTTGTTTGCCAAGTGTATGTCGATGACATTATATTTGGGTCAACAAACCAAGATCATTGCAAGGAGTTTGGTGACTTGATGTCCAAGGAGTTCGAGATGTCAATGATTGGCGAGCTAACCTTCTTCCTTGGCTTTCAAGTGAAGTAAATGAGAGAAGGGACCTTCATCTCTCAAGAGAAGTACACTCATGATCTACTTAAGAAGTTCAAAATGGAGGATTGCAAGCCAATCAAGACCCCAATGCCTACTAATGGACATCTCGACCTTGATGAGGGAGGTAAACCAATTGATCAAACACTCTATCGTTCTATGATTGGTAGTTTACTTTACCTCACCGCATCTAGGCCGGATGTCATGTTTAGTGTGTGTATGTGTGCTAGGTTTCAAGCAATCCCTAAGGAGTCTCATTTATGTGCGGTTAAATGAATCCTTAGGTACATAAGGCACACCCCTAGCATGGGTCTTTGGTATCCCAAAGGAGCTCCCTTCCAACTAGTTGGCTATTCCAATTCAGATTATGCCGGGTGTAAGGTTGATAGGAAGAGTACCACCGGCGGGTGCCACATGCTAGGAAGATCACTTGTTTCTTGGTCCTCAAAAAAGCAAAACAGTGTGGCATTGTCTACCGCCGAGGTGGAATACATTGCCATGGGAGCAAGTTGTGCACAAATCTTATACATGACCTAAACACTTCTTGATTACGGCGTTGTTTTAAAAGATATTCCACTCTTGTGTGATAATGAAAGCACCGTAAAGCTTGCTAACAACCCGGTTCAACACTCTCGCATCAAGCACATAGATATTCGTCATCACTTTCTTAGAGATCATGTGGCTAGGAAAGACATCACACTAGTTGGAGTTAAGAGCGAAGAGCAATTGGCGGATATCTTCACTAAACTACTCGATGAAACAACATTTTGTAGGTTGAGAAGCGAGTTAAATGTGCTTGATCACTCAAACTTCACTAAAAATGAGATTGTGTGAACCATGCATTCATATGTAAAATAACATGTTTAATCTTTAGTAATGCACATAGGCTTGGCTAACGCGGTTGAGATAACCGCCCTCAAAGCGTGTGACAAAGCTTAACCGCGGTTTAAACTTGCAAGCAACCTAGATTCAAATTTCGTATTGCATAGCATATGCATGTGTGCTGCTTTGTCGTTCCTTTTCAGTTAAGTTTGATCATCCTCTAGGTTCGTCACTTAGGGGGAGCATTCAAAGCTCTAGCTGCAGCTAATACCCCTCTTGTGCCCCTATGGTGATCCTTGGAGCTTTATTGATCTATTTTCCTATGAAAATTAATTCTAGCCTATGGAAACCTATTTCTAAATTGAGGGTTTGAGAGATGGTTCTTATACCAGGTACAACAAGTGTTTCTTTCTGCTCTTTTGTGTTGGTACTTGGCTAAGAGAAAAGATTGGGGAGAAAAACAGGAAAATTCAGAGCACATCAAGCTTCGGACCACCCTCCGGACCACTCTGCATGGTCCGACGCTCAGTGGTCTGACGCCCTGTCCCTCTCTGCGTAAATTCTTCCAAACACAGAATCTCGTCGGACTACCCGTCCGACAGTCCTTCGGATCAATCCTTAAAGGTCCGGTGCCTTAGTAAACGCAAATCTGTTCAGTCAACAGACCTCCGGACTACCTCCATTAGTCTGACGGTCCGTCCGACGCGCTTGGTCCGAAGCTTGGGCACTCCCTGCGTGGTTTCTATTTTCTCTCTTCATCCGTCGGACCTCCCCGTCGGACTCCCCTCCGGACCAAGGCAAGTGGTCCGTCGCTCGAAAATTTGTGTTATCCCCCCCCCCCCCCGCAGGTTGTTCTGTGTTGGCAGTTGCTTTTCATCCACCATTCGTACACCGCGCCGCCCATCTCCGCCGCTGCATCGCCATAGCTCCACCCACTCACCCGCGCCCTCCTCCTCGCCGCCGACGAGACCCTTGCCGGTGCGCCGCTACCTCTCCTCCACCATGCCCTTGTTCTGCTCTTCTTTGCCGCCAAGCAGAAGCACCACTCACGCTCTCCTCCGCCGCCATTCACGCCGCCGCAAGCAGCTCACCGCCGGTGTTCCTTCCCGGCGCCGTTAGCTCCACTACAGCAGTACCTCCACTATTCCCAGTGCTCCTCCTGCCAGCCACAGAGAACCTCCTTCACTCAGTTAGGGTTTGACCCCAAACCCTAGGTGATTTCGACGTGTCCGTCCTTACCAAATCAATTCCGATCGTCATCGTCTACGCTTCATCGTCCTAGGGTATGGTTTTGACTTATGATTCGCGTTTTGTCGAGTCTAGGTTTCGATTATGACTTAGTTCACTCTTTGCAAATCTAAACCTTTCAATTCAATTCCAAATCACTAAATCAAATTGTCAATTGTAATTCTCAGTTGGAAAACCCCCTTGTGGAGTGTGATTTGGAGCTTGATGTGCTTTGATTAGATACGCTCGCTTACCTCAGGTACCATGGCAGTTATTCACTCTATCTTATCTAGATGCTTGCTTCCATACGGTATCTTATCTCTAGCAATTATATGCTTATATATATATATATATATTCTTTCTAGCAGTGGCAGTGGCAGTTTTAACTCGGGGCAAAGCTCGCGAGTATGGATTGAGGCAAAGCCTCAGAAGGATCAGTCCAGTGGCTTGAGAGCCCCTTTGACAGTGATTGTTGCTGGCAGTTGTCAGTGGGCAGTGGCTTCTTGCAGTGATTCTTTGCAGTTGGCTTGAGTCAGTGGGTTTCTTGGCAGTGGTTCTTGTCAGTGGGCAGTGGTCTTCTCTGTTGATTAGCTATGGCTCGTGGTTCTCATGCTCGTGTCAGTGGTTAGGGTGATGATACACCTCCCCCTCCGCGTCCCTCTAAGGACAAGGGGAAGAAGAAGCTGGTTGAGAAGCCAAAGAAGAAGAAGCGGAAGCTTACAGAGGCCAAGCAGGCCGAGGCAGTTGCAGATGCTGCGGACCGCGCAAAGCGAGGTGGTCGTCGGGGTTAAGTACGTATCGGCACCCCTCCGCGGGTTCTACCTTCTACTCCTCCAGCTCAGTCCAAGACAGAGGCCGCTCCAGCAGAGGAGCAAGAGCTTGTCACTGAGGCTCTTGGTACACCATTGGCACCCCTTCCCTGGGGGCGTGCTACTCGTTCTTGGGCAGCTCAGTCACCTCAGAGTGCCTCAGTAGCTCCTACTGCAGCTTCAGCTTTAGTGCACCTTGATCTGAGGGATCTTACTTTGAAGCAAGTGAAGAAGCTACATTTCGTTGCGCTTTAGAAGTGGTGTCCGGATCAGCGGGACCCCAGAGCTTCCCCAGGATGGCACACACCTCTCATGGAGGATTTCTATAGGGCAACACAGCTAGCATGTATTCAGATTCGCCCTCACAGAGTTTGCTCTTTGGAGAGCATTGTGGAGATAGCTGGAGGAGGAGGTTTGACCCTACCTCACATATCTTCCAGGACTCGTCGACCTCCTTGGTCGTTCCGGAAACTATGTTGAGAGATGGGTTCGTGAGTTTTATGCGACTGCGTGGATTGACCCATGCCACAACTTTCACCTTCAGAGGAGAGTGTCACAGACTCTATTTGACAAGGATCCAAGAGCTACTCCACCGGACCTCGACCGCCGGAGCGTTGTGTCTTCACTATGACTGCTACAGAGGAGTCTCCTTGTCTCGCCAAGCTCGCGGTGGCCGCACTTTGACAGTACAGGAGGTAGCTCCTTTCTTCATGCCACCCTTCACAGAGGGTTCTCGACGTACTCCGGCAGAGCTTCGTCCTGCAGTTCGACGTTTGAACGATGTTCTACGGCGTACTCTGCTGCCTCGCACCAGATACAAGGAGGGTTTGACTAACATGCAGCAGTTTCTACTCCAGGCCCTTGTCTCCCAGACACCGTTTGACATAGCCGACTTCATTGTGTCAGAGATTGAGGATGTAGTTGCAGATGGCATGCGAGCACGGTGACAGTTACCATATGCTCATTGGATCTCTTCCATCCTAGTATTGAGTCTTGCTCCATCCACTCATGGACTTCGTGACTTAATTGACCAGACACCGACCTCGTTCCCACCGTACAAGATCATTTCCTCTATAGACAGTCGTTTGGGAACCATGTGCTTTGACAGGTCAGACTCATGACCGCACCTGCTGACAGAGATGATGTGGATGCCCAGGATAATTCTATCAGAGGCGTTGAGAAGCAAGAGCTCCATGACTTAGAGACTGAGGAGGTAGAGGGTGACCATGTTGACACCTCTAACAGCTCAGACGCAGACTTCCAGCCTGTTCCTACTATGCCCCCACGGGCTCACGACACTGAGGCTGGCGGTTCTGGTTCTACCTCTGAGACTCTGATGCTGAAGATTCTTGACCGCATTCAGGAGCAGCAGGGTTCTCTATTCACTGCAGTCACTCAGGTCCAGCAGAGACAGGATGAGCTACAGAGGCAGACTCAGGAGAGACACTTTGAGATGCAGCAGCAGATGCTAGCCATGCAGCTTGAGTCACAGCACCTGCAGATTCAGTCTCAGCAGATCCAGCAGCAGAACATGGCCTTCATGGCCCAGATGATGAGTCAGACTCAGCCGTCTCAGCCAGTTGGTCAGCTAGCAGCACCACAGCAGTCAGTTGGCCCCTCAGTGGCCCCTTCAGGTTCAGCCGGATAGACCATCACTCCCACCCCCGCCGTACAGTCCAGTGGACTTCAGGGTGCAGGACTGACCACCCCGTTCCAGTCACCGGTGACACAGGTCACTCAGTGGTTGGACACCCTAGGCCCGACTCAGCAGTTCACCCCTCTCACTACTGGTTTCACACCGATGTCTGCTACGATGGGTGCCACTGCCAGAGACCTCTCAGCGTTGTTCAGCGACATCACAGGGCAGCCATCCCCCACTAGTCAGTAGATAGCAGCAGAGCTACAGATAGAGCAGGTTACACCGACAGCTAGACAGCACCATTCCTCTGTCGCTTCGTCTGAGGCTACTCACGACAGTCGTGCTCCAGCGGTGTTGACTCCACCTACAGCTGCTATTGTGACCGATGCCACTGATGTTACGTCTACTCCAGTTCAGCCTGAGCAGCCACTGGTTCTTGAGACTCCAGGAGAGTCAGTGCTAGAGGCACACCCGGACTCCGCAGCTCCAGAGGCACCAGCAGAGACAGTGGCAGAGGATCCTACCCCTACCCCTGCCCCAGCTATAGTTCTAGACTCTTCGGCAGCAGAGTTGGCAGGCTCGTCAGCTTCTCGTCCAGTGTCTCCCCAGACCGCTCCACTTCCAGCTCCAGAGACTCAGGGGGAGGACTCAAACGACGACGATGATGATCTCGATGAGTTCCGTATTCTTGATTGTGCCTAGGCCGTTGCTGCTGCTTCTCCACCACCTCCCGATGCTTAGGTTTTGGTGTTTTGACGCCAAAGGGGGAGAGGGAGAGTCGAGTATGGGCTAGCTTCAGGGGGAGCTAGTAGGTTTCGTTCTTTTGATGTGTTAAATTCTCTATCGCATCATGCATCACGTTTACCGTCTTTATGCATTGTATTATATGTGTGTGATGTTTGAGAACTTGATGGTTGTGTGACATGTGTGTGAACCTCTTATATATATATCATGTCATTTGGTTATGCTATATTGCTTCCGCGCTAATCTCTGATCTTTTGGCTATAGCATATCCTTTGAAATCAAGTACTATTCTCAATTCATATCCTTTGTGCTTGTCATGGCTTGAATGGTTTAGGCATGTTTATGTCTTTCTTATCTCTAACCCATGCCTATCTCATGTCAAGTCATGTTTCTCTTATCAAAATTCACTCATATTCTTTACTCGAGCTTATATTGTCGTCAATCAGCTAAAAGGGGGAGATTGAAGAATCATGGTCCCTTGTGTTTAGACGATTAACGACAATGCTAGGTCACTATGACTAACGTGTGTTTTGTAGAGGCAAAGTCATTTAGAGTTAGGTCATATGTGATGCTAGATGAATGGGCTTAATGGATATTCATGCCCCCAAGATGGAAATCGTTTCGGTTTCAAAGGATGGTGATACAAGTTGAAGACTAGGCAAGTCCTTAGTGCCATAAGGTTGAGAAGGGCACTAAGTATAGCTAGGACTTTGTTTTTCCTTTGACCGTACTATAAAGGGGGGGTATGAGGTTAGTAGCTTGACCTAGGAGAGTTTGGGAAAGTTGGTGTGCGTACACTTGTCACAACTAGTCCTAGAGACCCTGCTAATAGCCCTTGAGATGGTAGGAGTAAAACCCCTTTGAGAGACTTAGTGAAAAGAGTTGAAATAAGGGGAGAAAAGAGCTCCGGACTAGTTTGCCAAGGAGGCATCGGACCATGCAAGGTAGTTCGACGGCCCTGCCCTAGGCATTAGCTTAGTGTAAGTGAGCTCCGGACCACCTGTCTGGAAGGCGTCGGACCATAGGCGAAGGTCCGACGGCCCTTGTCAGAAAAAGAGAACCAGAGAGAAGGCTCCGGACTAGTCCGACGGCTTGGACGACGACTAGTCCGATGCTCCCAGGCAGAGAAGTGTTTCCATGCAGTGAGCTCCCTAGCTTCTGACCTGAGCGTCGGACCAGGGCTCCGGACCAAGGAGAGTGGTCCGGAGGTTCGAAGATGAGAGTGAGTTTTCACTCAGTGAGCACCCTGGCTTCGGACCAGTGTGTCGGACCAGGGCTCTGGACTATGGCAAGTAGGCCGGAGGTGCCTGTTTTCAGATGAGTTTGAGCTGGGAGTGAGCTCCAGACCAGCGTGCATGGTCCGGTGGTGTGGGCTCTGGACTAGTCCAACGCACACGCAGAAAAGAGAAAAAGCAAAAAAACGGCTAGTTTTGGAGGTGGGGACTATTTATAGTTGCCCTCTTCGTCCTTGTGAGCATGCTTGGCCATTGTTACACCTGGAGGAACCTTGAGAGAGTTCTTGGAGAGCCAAGTGCCTAGTGAGGGAGAGATTTGAGATATTTCATCTTGTTCTTCCCTCCTAGAGTGTTTAGAAGTGACTTGTGTGCATTCATTCACCTTCCTAGCCTTGAGTTGGTCAAGTGAAGGTCTTGTGCTTGTTACTATTGGTGTTCGACAACACCTAGACGGTTTGGTGGTGTTTGGAGGAAGTGATCGTCGAAAGATTGTCGGCGGCTCTTCTCCAAGCTTCTGTGATCGGTTGTGGGCGGTTCTCCGAGCCGGAGTGGCGAAGAACCAGCCCGTAGAGAGCACTCATCTCTTGCGCGGGATTGAGGGGGAGCTATACCTTGCGAGGTGCTCCAACGAGGACTAGGGGGTGTGTCGACACCTTGATACCTCGGGAAAACATCGTCGTGTCACAATTCTCTTTCCCTAGCTCTTTACATTTCCGCATTACCTTTCCGCTTGTGTTCTTTCTTTTCCTACTAGAATTGCTTAGGTTGTCTTTCAATTCATATGCCTTGCTACCGCTTTCTAGTTAGGACACACATCCGGTAGACACTAGGGGGTGATTGACATTGTTAAGTTTTAATATTGCTTTAGAAATTTAAAATAAGCCCAATTCACCCCCCCCCCCCCTCTTGGGCATCTTGATCCTTTCACATGCCAAATTGGAAATTCAAATTCCTATTCACACATTTAGGGGGAGCTCCTACACCCATGACTTGCATTGTCTCAGATTATTACTTCATTTTTGTAAGCTCTAAGTGTGTTGTCATCAATTACCAAAAAGGGGGAGATTGAAAGTGCAATCAAGCCTTAAGTGGGTTTTGGTGACATGACAACGCAATTAGAGAACTAATGAGACTCTTCAAGTATGACAAGCAGGTTAAACGAAAGGAGGTTGATGAACAGGTTGGTGGACCCCTCCAATTACAAAAGTGCATGGCAACAAGCTCAAAGGACTTTAATTCATTTTATATTTTGAATTTGAGTTAGGTATGCCATACTATTAAGAGGGATTCAACACGCATGCCAACAAGTGAACCAAATGCTATATCTATCCAAATATCATACACCTCCACATACATAGTAGGCAAAACAACCAGCTATTCCAAGATCCATCTGTTGCTATCTTTGCCAAGCTGGCAGCGCCGGGCCCCAGGCCGGCACTGCCGCGACTTGATCTGCCCGTTGGACAGTGGAGGGGTATTTCTTACCCCCTCACTCACCCCAACGGCGAGTTCTGTCATTTCTTCTTTCTCACTTTGTGAAACAGAACAGAGAAGCTCTCTTCTTGCTTTCCCTTCTCCCTTGGTACTCAACCACTCTCCTCCATTGATTTCCAATCAACCTTTGAGAGATTGAGCCTCCAAGCTTGAGAAGAAGCTTCTCCCTTGGATCTTCAACTCCTACAAGCATTTGGTTCGCATGGTGGCCGGTGGTTTGACTTTGTTACTCTTGGAGCTTTGCTCCTAGCCAGCTAGACGTCGCCCTTGAGCTTGCCTCCTTCGTGTGGCAGCCTAGGGAGGTTTGTAACACCCAATTGCTAATACATTTCCCCTCATCTCAAGAGTTCATTCTCTTGACTTGAGACCGAGGAAAGAGCTAGCCTTTGTGGCGAGCTTGAGCTTGTGTGGCGCACCTCAACAACGTGGACGTAGGCAAGCCTTGGTGGTGAGCTGAACCACGGGTCAAATCTTGTGTCACCGTGTGCTTGTTACTTTACTTTGATATATATTGCTTGCAAGGTGATTTCTAGGGTTTGGACCCGATCTACTCCGTGGGTGTGTTGCAACCACTTTCAGGTGGTGCTAGAGGTTCCTCACACCTCTAGGAAGGTTTCTATTTAAGCACAATTTCCATATTCAGTTTACATTTTGAATTGTGCATCCAGGTGACCAGTGTTGACACATCTTAAGTATCAATTCTAAGTGTCAACTAAGCAGAAGAAAGGATATATTTGCAACACACCACCTAGACATAGGGTTTTAACTGACAAAATTCCACGAGTTTTGGTGTTTATCTGTTTCTACAGGGAGACAACTGCAAAAGAGCAAAAGAGGCCCACAAGTAAGGATTACATAGACACATAACACCTCCGTACAAAAAAGAGTAATCTAGAAGACTCCAGAACCACCCCCGAGGAAGGAGGGGGCCACCTGTCAGCAGGGTAGGGCGGGCGCCCTCCCCCCTAGGAGTGCCAGTGGCCAATCATGGCCCACTTTGTGGATTAGGGTTCCACCGCCTTTGAGGTTTAATTTAAACCCTCCATTAAGGTTGGTTTGATCTGACAGTTGACGATCATTTGAGGAGGCTATATAAGGAGGACCCCTGCCCCCTGGCAAAGTGCAATCCATTATTCATTTACATCTTTTCCAGAGAGGATCCCTTATGGATCTATTCTCTAGGGCTTAGCATACATGTGAGATTAGATTGAGAGAGTTAGAGTGGAGGTGTGGATTGGAGGAAGCCCGGCCTGTCGGTGTCTCTTCTCCAGTTTGTATCGACGGGATCAAGTCTCCTAACCCAAGGCTTGCTCCTAGGATTTCTTCGGTAATTCGACTTCTAATTCTAGTAAGTTCCCTGTTTATTAATTCTTTGGTTTGTGAGTTTACTTTATTCTCTTCGCGTAGAGAGAAGGGTAATCGTCTCTAGCGTAAACGTGGTGTTTGGGCTAGGATACTCATAAATATCCCCTGTCTAGCCGGATCTGTGGTAGTAGCTCAGAAAGTGACAATTCCGTAGATACCTTTGGAACCCACAATCCTGTTAGAAGGACTGGTAGGGTTTTATAGGCCGCGTGGTAAGCATTCTCTGAGGTGTCTCTTATCACGACGGTTCTCCCCAATAGAATAATAACTCATATCTTATCTAGAATAGAATGAGACTACAGTCGCGATCTTCTCTAATCGTCCATATCAAGATTACCTTGTTAATAGCCTGAAGGTTAATAGCATAGATTGGTTAGTCAGATGCACCCTTTCTCCCTATGTAAATATAAATTACGATACTCTGGATAATCTCCCGGGTGAAGTGTTCACTGATATATCCGTGCGCTTGCGGATTACTTCCAAGTGATTTCTCTATTTGCGTTAACAAATATCAACAACCAGCACTGCCGCCCAGAGAGCAGCAGTGTCGGGCACCCCGGCAGTGCCGGACCCAAGGCTAGCAATGTCGGGCCTGATCTGACAGCAAGTTGTGAAGTTGTTTTAAACAGGCCTATTCACCCCCCCCCCCTAGGCTAATCAGGTCCTTACAATATTGCCATGTTTTTAATTTAAAGTCACGAGTCTCAAATATGTGTTTAAAATTCACATATTCTTTGGCTCATTTTTTTTCAAAATATCTCGGATGGAGATGCATCTAACATCCTATACCAAAGTTGTAATCAATATTTGAGTTCATTGAGTAGCTTAAATATTCAATATAAGATTACAAAATATTGTTATAAAAAGATAGCATATTACAAAATTTGAGTTCATTTAGTAGTGTTTTAAGTCGCATGCCACGGTTAATGGGATTAATTGTTCGATTCTCCAATGCCCCAAGTATTTTTTTTTTGGTTTTCTAGGTTTTATCAAGAACATTAACGAAAGCAGGCATTTCAAGTCGCATCCCTCGGTTAATGAGATTAATGGAGCTAAGCACCATTAACTGATTAACTGAGACAGGCATTGCAACCGCCTACCACCTCGAAAAAGATTTGTGTAATGTGGAAATTGTGTGGAACATCAAATTATTAACTTTTAATTATTGTATCACATCGAAAGGTTAAATTGAACAATAGTCTCACTAGATGGTTTAGGAAATCAATTATAATGTTGTTGTCCTCAATCTATATTTTTAGATACAACATGTTTATGTGTGGTTGCACCTTTGCAGCAGGTTAAACAAAAAGTGGTGCGTGTTTACAAGTTGCACAACAGCCAACAGCCAACAGAAATAGAAACAGATTACAACGGACAACATTCATAAATTTTTTATGAATGCTTGTGCCCCGAAGATATGAACCGTTCGAATGGTATAAAAGTCGGTTGATTGAATAGTGTTTTGTAAGAGAGAATAAGTTAAAATAAGATGGAAGTAGTTCAAACGCTAGGCTATAACATATTTCAGTTCACAGTTCATTGTGGTACCCGAATGGGGGACGCGCCTACAAAATTGAGCACTAGACCTAGCTAGTTCAAAGTGTTACCGGAAAAGATGATGTTGCCGCTGAAGAATGGTACTATGCTCTCGTGCAGAAACTTTTTCGAGTTCCTGAGATGCAATAGAAGGGAAACATATTTTTTTGCTAGAGATTAGACACGCATAATTGCACCTGTATGGATTAGCGTGCCATTAGCATATGCGGCAACAAAACCATATAATATTAGTCTGGGGTACTTTAATTACGGAGGAAATAAGAATACTTTCTCTAATAAGTATGTGTCGTTTTGGTTCCTCGAGAAATAACTTAGACAGTGAAAGAGGTAGATTGAGCTCACTTTCACTTACATGCATGGAGTTGGTCGCGATGACGGAGAAGGGCCAACAATGGCCTGACAATGGGCTTGGACTAACATATATCTCGTGGATGCAAACAAATGCCGGTTTGGCGTTTTGGCAACGTTGTCTTCGTGAGCGATGAGGATGACAGATCACAGCTGGATAGTTGATAGAGTTCCGCTGTAGCGGATGAAATGAAACCATGCATTGCATGGTGTCGTTGGTTCCCGTCCAGCAGTGAACAGTTGCATGGTCTAGCTTGTCGGTGATCATTCCAGGCCTGAAGTTGTTCTTCTACTTCACGATCTTGAGGATCTCCCTGTCGCCTTGTCGGGATCTTCTTGCTCTTCCCTGTGCCATACGGGATCTCGACGATCTCCTTGTCTGGACCTTCCTCTTCCCGGTGCCATACGAGTCGACGAACACAACAGGGAACACCAGCACGAGAACCGTCGTAGGTGTCGATGATGATGCCGTTGTCGCCTTTGTACTCGCCACATTCGCCTTCCTGAAATCCCCTTTGAAAACCACCGGTGAGTCGTACGATGAGCAATTGAGCATGCTAGATGGTCGAACAAAGCCGAGCCTCCTTCCAATTGTAGACAAATTATTATTACTCTCATACAATGAGCAACAAGATAACAAAATCCCAGGCATTGGCCAGCAAATAACACAACCAAATAAGTCAATAATGAATTGTTCAGAAACTCATCATCCGAAAACTACATGTACAAAACACTCCAGACACGGCGCTAACTGCTTCTTTTACATCCAAGGTAATCTAAAACCTCCTCGGTTTCCCTCCCTACCCTAACAGATCGAATCTAATGGAAAGCCAATGGGCTTCCGACAGCATCAACACCAAAACAAAGTCTGTTACACGCTAGGCTAGCGAAACATGGCGCAACAGATGTTGTGCTCAGTGTCTCGTCCAGTCAGCAAAAGCTGAGAGGCAGCATGTTCCCCCCATGAACAGCTGTGCTTCAGCGGATGTCAAACCTCAAGGGGAGGACTCTACCTGCCATAATCATGGCAATGAGTAGAGTGAGAACAGGTCCTAAGCTGCATATGAGAAATGTTTCATCGCTTCCCGCCCTTTGATCTTGAGGCAATCAGGCGGATGGCCTGCTTCCCCAGCTCCACGTTCTCAGATCTGCCATTATCTAATTGAATACACAGTGTGCCACCGATGACATTAGACACCATCCCTTGATGCCTGCCAAGATGAATACTAGTATGAGTCCATATGTTTTTCTCAGTAATCAGAAAAGATACACTAAGCAGTAGCATTAAGCAATGTCAGTTCCATTGTCAAACGGTATGCAAATATAGATTGTGTTACAGGAGACATAGGGCATCAGGAAAAGTCAATTTAAAATCTCCTTAAAGTGGTGCACATTTTTCTCAAACTGCTACTGAATCAAACGGAGGTAGTTTTCACCAGCATACTATACTGAACAAAACTGTCACAAAAAAGGATAATGGGAGAACTAACCATTTTCCATCAGAAGTTAGATGGATCTCAATCCTCTTTCCGATCGCATCCTTACCCAACTTGCGTAGAATCCAATTTGCGTCCATCACTTCATCATCTGTGCTCTGCTGATGCCTCTTGGCTGGAGTCGTACCATCCAAACCATCTGCCTTCTCCATCGAAGGCCTCTTCCTCTTTGATCTCTGTCCTTTAGCAACATTTAACTGCTCCTCTTGCTGAGAAACCCAGGAGGTCGGCTCCTCTGGTTGAGAGGCCTGGGTGTTTAGCTGCTCAAAATGTGGACGCTTAAATTTGAGTTTGAGCAATGATGGCTTCAAGTTATCAGGAGAGTCAGCAGTTCCCTGGTTCTCGTCCACCTGGCTAGAATGAGATTGTTTCTGTGCAAATGATCTGTTTCTACTACCAGTTTCATTTGCATTTTCCATTCCAGAAATTAGAGCATTGCTCCTTTTCCCAGTTGCATGCTTTTTTGAGGTACCAAGATCACCCAAAAGGCTATTTCTTTGCTGTGCCCCAGTCTCTCTAACTAACTTCATTACACTTCTCTCTTTTACCTCGCTTCTTGAACTTTTCAACTGGCTTGTGACATCTATTTTCCCTCCTGAAAGAGGCAGCGAGTGTGAAAACTAGTTTAGTCCTCAACGGAGCATCACCGGAATGCAAGAAACAGACATACCATAAAGCAAAGGTTTCAGGAACTTATTTCAAAATGCAGCCTATATCCAACAAAGAATTAATAAATAACTTCATGGGTACAAGCAGAAGGTAATATCAGGTGCAATTAATTTGAAATTTAGGAATGGGAACAACAGTGTTACTGGAAGACAGCAATGCTTCCTAAAATTAAGCCCTCAATGGGAACATTTGGGCTTTTGGCAAAAATGGGGATTTAAAATTTCAATCAGAAAAAAAGAGGAAAACATTCAAAAGAATGCCTTTGGACTAACACCAAAATACGAAACTGCTATATAGTTCTTACACGTGTAGAAAGAAAAAAAAAGGCATGAAGTCATTCTAATTGTTTGCATGCCCATAGGATACCTTGTAAGCAACCAAAAACTATTAGCCCCTGAAGCATAAGCTTGTGCATGCTAACACATGTATTATATATAGCAGGGAAATAGAATTGGTAAATGGTGAACTTCCACAAAATGGGCACATACCATGTATTGAACCAAGGTCTTGCTCTCTTTGGGAATTGGACAGTTCTGACTTAGGAGAGCCACTCCTAGTTTTATGACGTGAACCAAGATGGATAACCAACTTGGTAGCTTTACCAGTGTCATTCTTGGGAGTATTTTCCTCACCATCTTTGTAATGCAAACTCGAAACCTTACTGCCTTTAATCTTGACTTTGGGTATCATATCAGCATTATTTGCCACAGCTTTCTTGGATGCAGATTTCAAATTCTTTTCTGAACTTCGAGTTGAAGATGAAATATAGGCATTATCATCATTCTTAAAAGGGCTCCTATCATGATTGCCATCTATACTTTGATCTCCCAAACGGCTATTTGATAATTTAACATCATGCCTTCTCTCCAGAAATATTTCATCATGGCCATCGTCTGTTTTATTACCCTGGCCACCTTTCTTTTTGGAAGACTTCTTATTTGATCCAGGGCTCTTAAAAACAATCTTCTCTTGCTCAGGTGTATCTGATAGAGGCTTACTACTGTTGCTTTTTAATGAAAATTTAAGAGTATTTCTACTCTCATTTTTCAATACATATGCACCAAGTTTCTCATCATCCGAGTTTGGATTAGGTGGTGACACATCTTCAAGAGAAGGTAGTGCAGCAGCAGCCCGCAAAGTAACCATAAGTTCATGATCGACAACATCCCTCCTCTTCCAAAGCTCCCGGATTGCATCCTCAGTGTCCCTGATCTGATGTTACCAAAATGGGTGTTAGATGACGCAATATAGCATTGAGGCATGATGACAGAAGTAGTTATCACCTGGCAGCATTCACCACGGCATGATGCACATGTGTACTGAAGGTTT
Source organism: Microstegium vimineum (assembly GCA_022036555.1). Classification (NCBI taxonomy): domain Eukaryota; kingdom Viridiplantae; phylum Streptophyta; class Magnoliopsida; order Poales; family Poaceae; genus Microstegium; species Microstegium vimineum. Next base: position 13,059,828 of record CM039130.1, on the reverse strand, counting down.
TGGTCAGCTTGGAACTGCTGATACTTTTCCTCACTGCATAACATATGGAACAACAGTAAAGTATACACCCAGTGAGAAGAAAAGGCAGGGGAAAAGGAGGCCAATGTATATAGTTGAAATAAAAAAATGGGTATTATTCAAAAAAACACAAAGGGTTCACACTCACCTGATGCCATCACACTCAATATGCACCCACTTTTCACAAACATCACAGCAAACCATAGGTATGACTTCAGAATCTCTATAAACCTGAAAAGAGAGGGAACCCGAAGCAGGAGGTATCATATAAGCACAAGACAACAAAATGAAAACATAGTATTTATGAACCAAGACTACTCAAATTTCGACTTAAAAACTGAAATGAAGTCTCAATCAAAATTGAACTCCAAAATTGGACAGAGCATGATAAATTTCAAAAGGCTAAGACAAATCATTTTGGTACTGAGAACATAGCACTTGTACCTTCAAGCAAATTGGACAGTAGTTTCCTTTCACAAACAATCGTCCACACGCATCACAACATGTGTACCCCAAAAACCACCTATATATCCAGGTTCATAGTGTTACACAAACAAAAAGTACATCATAAGACATCTAGTAGTCAATACCAGTTAGAGAGATTAACATTTGAATCAGTAGTTCAGTACCTTGTGCTATGGCCACTACCAGGCACACCAGATCCACAGCTGTGGCACCTTGTATGTTTTGGACATAAATATGGTCCATGGGTAACATTCTGCAATGTTATACTCAGTGTTCAATGTTAACAAACAGATGCAAATGCAATCTCTTATACAAAAAATGGGTGGTTGTGGAGAGGGGAGGGGGGAGTATACAATAAATTCACCTTGTGTGATGGTTGCTGACAGTAACAATGATGAGCACCATCACACCTTTTACAGAACATCAACTTATTGGGATCACCAGGACGTCGGCACACCTATATAGATGGAAAATATTGATATAACACCAAATCAAATGCAGAAGCTAGTGATACTTACAAAACCGAAGCAATGCATGCTTTCAAGATGCAAATTCTAACATAGCACAAGAACAAGAATGAACAGGGTAAAATTGTCCTTGACTGAGGACTTGTACAAGTTCAGGATAATAGACAGAAATAGAAAGACACTGACCTCACAGCTGCGGCAAGAGGGACAGACCCATGAGCTCCAGTGGAAAAGGTCTAAAAGGAACATTAACTTATCAGAGCATGTACGTGAATGAATAGGTGATGAAGAGACTATAAGAATTTGCATTACCTCTATGTTCCCCCCAGCTTTTCAAACAGTTTCTATGATACCGTTTGCTGCAGAGTTTACATGGAAGCATTTTGGCAGCTTTCGTGCTGCCCTCATTTTCTCCAGAAAAGCATAAACGGCACATAACCTTGACAGCAGCATTTCCTTGATCCTCTCGATCCCATTCGTCTTCATCTCCTTCTGCCTCCTGAAGCAGGGACCTTCTTGTATTAAGAGATTGAAAAGTATTGTAATATGGTAGTATAGCACTCGATATTGTTGGCATCGATTAAAGATGCGACTAGTAGAAAACCTAAAATATGTTATTAGCTAGTAAAATTGTGCACCACTGGAACCTGCCAAGATGATGAGAAGCTTATATCCAAGGATTAAGCATCACTGCATCATATGGTGAGTAAAAAAAACAAAAGATGAGACACTAGTAGTCTATTGTAGAAAAGTAATAAGATACTGTTTAGAAGAAATCCGTTACCTTTGACACCTAGCTAAATAGCAGAGCTAGAAAATAACAAACAAGATATTAACTCATGTATCTAACAGGGGAAGCATCCTGTGTTTCTGCATGATAAGTCATACAGGAATACATCACGATTAACATAGTGTACATGCAAAGCTCCATGAGACACAGGTCTGTTTCTAAAGCTTGGGTACAACTTTTACTATACAAAGGCATGTCCGTTTCCAAAAGCTTAGGATCATTTATAGCAACGTTATCAATAGCATAAGACCTACATGGGCATAAGTTATATAGCTCCAGGGCTCTCCTAAAGAACTTCTTTAACCGTTTCTGAGCAGTGAAGGCCTACCATGTACAACACGACAACCACGTGTATACACACGAGCTCAAAATTCAAGCACAACTGTTTCTTTCATGCCACACATCACCATGCATGTAACCGTTTCAAAGATTCAAAATATCGTTTTGCATCCAAAAGTTTAGGAAGATTAAAATCATCTAGAAAACCCAAAAGCTCAGGTAGTCAGGCATAAAAAGAAAGATCACAGTATCGTCGTACAGCCATACCTCACTAAACATCAATGCCTTACCAATTCGGCCACTAAACCCAAAACCATAAAATACTCCTCCCTCCATTGATCCATCCTAAATTATATACCGTTTTGGCTGTGTTGTAGATACGTAGTTAGACATAGCCTATATTACCTAGAAAAGCCAAACAACCTATAATTTGGTACAGAGGAAGTAGTACACATTACAGTTGCACCACCTCATGAACAAACCAAACAAAAAAGAAAACAACACAGCACCGTTAGAAAAGCCAGCGCAAATGCTGTCACCCCCAAAACAGCATTATCAATGTCATGGCGGTGTGTACCCATTGACGCTCAGTGAATTGGATGTGCCCGCCAATACCCAATGATGGTGCTAATTTCCAGCACCGACAGAATCCCAGCTCTAGGCTGCCCCAGAATTCGAAAAAGGAACAGTCTTTCATCGACTGCACTCCTATAAACCAGAACACAAAAGGATGCAAACTCCTACAGCACGGATAAATCAGGTTCCTTTGTCCCAGCGCAGAATTTCAGGTAATTCATAGCAAAAGCACCACGAGCAGCCCACAGCCACATAATCCAGCACGAAGATAAGGCACGCTAGGCACAGAAATTCTCCCCACGAGCACAGGGCAGCAAGCACACTAGCCAGGACACACGGCAAAACACAGCGATGAAAGAGAGGGAGAGGGAGAGGGAGAGGGATCCGCTGACCGGCGATCCGTAGGCGCCGCTCTCGAAGCGCCTGGCGAGGTCTTCTGCCGCGGCAGCGCCGCGCTGCGCTGCAGCCCGGCGCGCCTCGTCCTCCCCATCCTCAGGGGCCGGCTCCAGGGGCGGCACCTCCACCTGCACCGTCGCCGCATCCGTGTCCACGGCCCCGGCCGGGCGCAGCAGCCACGGATCCGCGAGGAACCCCTCGAGCGCCGCCGCCGCGCCCGCCCATACCGCCGCCGCAGCAGCACCGCCTCCTCCCTTCCTCGCCGCCGCCGCGGAGCCGAACCCTAGCTCGCAGTCGCACACCCTCCTGCTGCAGAGGAACAGAGAGAGAGATAGAGAGAGACGGAGGGAGGCCGCGGCGCCACCAGCACGCCCATCCGTCCGTAAGAGCGCGCGCGCGAGCGTTATAGACAAGGAGGAGGAGGAAGCGGGGTGACGAGACAGAGAGTGAGGGGGAGCTTACCAAGTGATGGGGCACGCGACGTGAAACGCCATGGGAGAGGGAGGGCGGCGAGGCAGGCGGCCAGAGCCCAGATGGGTGGTCGCGTCGGTCTGATTCGAAACGAATTCGTGGGGAGGGGTGGTGGGGTGTGGGGTTTGGACGCGTTTTGGGTGAAATTTGGGCAGGATTCGGGTGGGATTTGCGTTTGGAATCGGGATTTGGAGGCGCGGGCAACGCGGGCGGGCGGCGGGGGGAGAGGTGAGAGGAGCACGGCGAGGAGGAGGGTAAGCGGGGTGGTTTTGCGGATTGGTCCCTGCACGACTAGGGTTTTCTGGACAAGGTCTCTGGGTGCCGTGGGCAAAGGAAAGCAAGGACGGCTACCGCGTGGTTCTGGGAGATTTTGCGTGCAGGCTCCAGTAAAGATGCGGAATTTTTGGGCAACAGGGAAGTGTGGGCCCCAGACCAAACTGGGCTTCCGCGGGTTTTGGATAAAAAGGGCCGTTTCTTTTGGGCTTCTATGGGCATCAGCCCATTCTCTGTAACTTGGAGCAGATGAGCCCGCCTCACCGTCCTATGAACTCCAGTGTATGTGTATAGGCCGGCGAGGAAGTTCCGCCTCTGCCTGGCGACCAAGCCATGCTAGCGGCGCGCCAGCTCGCTTCCGCCGGCGGTAGGCTGTTCTCCACGGCGTCCTCCGCCGCCGCCCGAGGCGGTCACGCGGGCGGCGCCACGGGGAGTGGGGACACGCTGGGGAAGCGCCTGCTGAAGCTCATCTACCCGAAGCGGAGCGCGGTGGTGGTGCTGCGGCGGTGGGCGGAGGAAGGCCGCACCGTGCAGAAGTACCAGCTCAACCGCGTCGTCAGGGAGCTTCGGAAGTACGGCCGCATCAAGCACGCCCTGGAGGTACGTACGACCGCCCAACCTTTCCACCGCCGACGCCTGAGAAGCTCTCCCGCTTGCCACCTGCTCGACGTATTGCCAGCCTGATTCCTCTGACGTGACATGACCCGATTCGTCCCGCGCCCGCAATGCAGATCTGCGAGTGGATGCGGACCCAGCCGGAGATGCGGTTGCTGCCGGGGGACCACGCGGTGCACCTCGACCTCGTCGCCAAGGTCCGGGGACTCCCGAGCGCCGTCAAGTTCTTCGAGGACATGCCGGAGCGCGCCAAGGGGCCGTCCACCTGCAACGCGCTGCTGCACGCGTACGTACAGCATGGCGAAAGGGAGAAGGCCGAGGCCATGATGGCGGAGATGGCCCGCGTGGGGTACCTCACCTGCGCGCTGCCCTTCAACCACATGATGTCGCTGTACATGGCGAGTGGTGAGCTCGAGCGGGTGCCGGAAATGATCAAGGAGCTGAGGAGGTACACAGTCCCTGACCTCGTCACCTACAACATATGGCTGACCTACTGCTCCAAGAAGAGCAGCGTGAAGAGCGCCCAGAAGGTGTTTGATCTGATGAAGGATGACAGGGTGGTTCCTGATTGGATGACCTTCAGCTTGCTCGGTAGCATCTACATCAATGCCGGACTCCATGTCAAGGGCCGGAACGCGTTGGTGGAGATGGAGAAGAGGGCCTCCAGGAAGGAGCGAGCCGCCTACTCATCGCTCCTCACCCTGTATGCAAGCTTGTCAGATAGAGGGAACTTGGACAGGGTATGGAGTAAGATGAGAGAAACCTTCAGGAAGTTCAGTGACACAGAGTACAAGTGCATGATCACTTCCCTCACGAGGTTTCACGACATAGCAGAAGCTGAAAGCGTTTACAGGGAATGGGAATCAGCATCCGGAACACGTGATTCAAGGATCCCGAACACGATCCTTTCGTATTACATCAAGAATGGCATGATCAAAAAGGCAGAGAGCTTTCTTGGCAACATTGTGAAGAAAGGAGTCAAGCCCAGCTATAGCACATGGGAGTTATTCGTCTGGGGTTATCTCGGCGACAACAAGACAGACAAAGTCCTTCAGCGCCTGAAGCTGGCCCTGTCATGCTTGGAGAAATGGGAGCCAAACCATGAGCTCGCCACCACGATCTTTTCGCAGATTGAGAAGACGGGTGACATTGAAACTGCAGAGAAGCTCCTTGTCAAGTTCCGGGATGCAGGGTATGTTACCACTGAGATGTACAACTCGGTCTTGCGCACTTATGCAGAGGCCAAGCTCATGCCTCTGATAGTTGACGAACGCATGGAGCAGGATAAGGTGGCCATGGATGTGGAAACCAGGAGATTGTTGAGGGTGACCAGCAAATATCCAATCGGTGAGGTTTCAACATTGATGTCTTGAGGTGGGGCAATAATAGAAAAGGTGTTTCAGGATGCAATGTGTACTTGCCCATATGTTTTCACTCACTTCAGTTCTGAAGTGCAATGCAATGCAAATAACAAACATAGTTTTGAAGTGCAATACAGATGGTTGTGATTTTTTGCATACTTATTTAACGCATATTTGTTGATTTGCGGAGATAAGAACCAGATAAACTGTCCAAAGTTGTGCATCACTCTGACTTAAGAGTTTAGATGATCCAAACCCATCGATCCCAACCTTAAGTTGCCACAACAAAACGTTGTAAACCATTAGCTGGTTGCTCACAATAAACTGTGAATGCAGATAAACAGTGAAAAATGAGGCCCCAATTATTGCTGAGGCAAGCCTAGCTCAACAGGAACAAACCAACGGCAGTTTATATGGATCCAATGAACAGCTCTGCAAATTTCATAGCATCAAAAGGAGATCCTCCTTTTACCAAAAGACACATGTCATCCAATGTACAGTAGCAGATATTTCACACATGACACACCAGACCACATGACACACCAGGCCAAGATAACTAAACATTACACCTACAGTGGAAAGCGACTACAAACTAGACCAACTCTGTCTCCAAAAATAACCTAAACTGCAGCACAAAAGTAGGCGCATCTATATTCGCATGGGACAAATGGAACTTCATGGACTGGTTTCTCGTTTTCCAGTAGGAAGGATTCACTCGGTCTTCAGTTCCACGTAAGATGCCTTTCTGCATTGTTCATTTTGCCCAGATTTTCGATATAGCAACAACAAATGCCCTAAGGACAAGCCAGAATAGGTTGTCATCTTTCTTCATCTGAGCTTTCAAAGTTTTCCTGCAGAGAGGAACAGAATATTCAGAACATTAGATGACTATCACAAGTTCAATTGAAACAGGTTTTTGGTATTGCAAATGCGATTTTATTCAACCACCTAAGCACAAATATGAAGTGCAATTGAACGTGTGCATGGACTAAAGAGCTGGTCTTACTGAAAATGAAAAACTATCTAAGCTTGATCAGTTACTAGTAAAGTACTAACTAGCATGTTGATGTTATTTAGTACAAGTTACTTATGGGCTATGGCCAAAACCACAACTTGGCATTTATGATCCTAGGCAGTCCATCTATCTAAATTAAGGGTTACACAATGAGCTGCACTATGATGCTGCCACTTGCCAGGCACACTCATGACGACCACGGAACTTAAACAGCTACAAATTTGTTCTAATTACTGCAACAGTTAGAACAATACCTCTACAGAGTGCAACTCATAGCTATCCACCACTATTTATGAGCGCTAGGAAGAACCAAGAGAAAACACTGACTTACCTAATATACTGCTGCCTTTTGTGACGTGTGAAGGAAATTATAAACAGTAAGCATGCAACGCAAAGTTAGGAGGCAAAGTGCATGCCTGCTGATCGCTGCTCTGGTGCTACTTCCTTGTTCATGCCTGAAATTGGCTGCCTCGACCTCTTCCTTTGTGATCCCAGATGCTGAGATCTTGAATTCACTTTCTTCTACCTGTATCACACTGTGCTGATCTTCTGTGTGCAACAGCCCCTGCAAAGCAGTAGAATAAAATGAATCAGATACAAATCTACAGGCAATGTTATTTTGCCGGAATAACCTAGCTATTAATGCATACTCCAGTTATCACTGAGGAGCGGGGTTGGGCGAGTGGGGGATTGGGACATGAAACTGAACACCCCAAGCACTAAAACGTAGTTACTGTATGATGCATTTCCTTTGATTTTGGCAAACTCTAGAATCGAAAGATAGCATTTAATGTTCTCTATTGATCTAAAACAGTTTCCAAAAGGTTTGGCATAAGAAAAAAAAATCCAGTTCTCAACAAACTGTCATGCATGCCTGCATATGACCAATAGCTCAACCTAAATCAAAGACCCTAAGAGCATAATATAGATGTAATATTAGACTGCATCTATCCCCACACTGTAGGTGCCACTTAGTGTGGATTGCATTCCACACAACAGCTACAATTACAACCAAATCAGTTGTGGGTATCTATGACACACCAAGCATATTATTACTACAACAAAAATAAGAGGCACAAAAAGGTAGTATGCCATTTAGTAGAGAAGATGATTAATGTTGCACAATTTTCACAGAAACACAACTTGGCTAACCTTTGTATCTATTGCTGGATGAGAAGCAGGTCTGTCAGAGTTTTCTTGCACATCACAGCTGGCATCAACCAATGGTTGCTCGAACTCATCTTGCAGCCTGTGTACTTTAGATGCTTCAACTGTCTTGGTTGCAACTTCAGACTCAAATTTAGAACCATTTATAGGATCAGTAGATACAGTATTACTAAACTGACCATCTAAGTTCTGATCATTGTCAATCGATACACTTCCAGTTGATGCATCATGCTCGTGTAATGAAGCTTGATTTGCTTGAACACCATTGGTCACCGCAAGGAGGTTTGCATCATCAATGGCACTATCAGTTGATCCATCATGATTATCTTTAGGTAATGTTTCATGATCTCTTAAAAGTGCAGCATTGTTTCCATAAACAGCAGAAGATTCTAAGGGAAGAATAACTCTATCAGTAGCACTAATGGCTGTCTCGTCCTGTGCATCTGCCTGACTGTTCAGTGCAATGTCTTCATCTGAATCAGAAACCTGAGCAAATAAACGAGCTTGCTCTTCAGAACTATTCAAGTCAAACTCAATGGATCCTCCAGATGGAACATCATCTTGTTTCTCAACGTTTGTATCCATGAATATTGCATGTGCCGCACTCCCATTTTGGACCACACTATTCAGAACACCAGCCTCTAAGATATTAGATGAACCCAGCAGTGTCTGAATGCTGATGGCATTGTCTTGTAATTGAAACGATTCATCATTGCTGGATATTTCAGGCACATAAACCTTACTGACTTCACTACCAGACATATCTAAGATCTCTATACTGTCTTGACCTAATTCATGCTTCATGGATGACTCTGAAGAATCAGCACAATCTTCAAAACTCAGCGCCATAGCATCCAAGCCACCAGGACCAAGGACTCTATTCTCTTGGATGATATCCCTCACGATTTCACGAACAATATAATATGACCCTCCAACTTCCTTATGTGTAAGGTTAACCGATGGGAATTTACCTTCATTTGAAAGTCGGTAGCTGAAACAGAACAAAGACATTGTGAACTGGATTAGCAATTTTCAGTTGCTTTTTTTGCCTGCAGGATATTCATTCAGCAGACAAACAAGAACCAAACAAAAAAACATGAACCATCTCAATTTAAACGCAGCGGCTCTACATGCACCCAAATTTTGGATAAACAACAGAAATTATAAGCACAAGTAACGACACAAAGAATATCAAATTAGATTGTTCTTAACACAAATAGGCGACTCACATATAGATAGAATAAAAACAAAAATCAACATTTTAGATTTTAGGGGACAAACGGGCTTGAGGGAGTAGGGAAACTAAGTCTGGCTTGGGATCGTATCTTTTACCAACTACCACTAAGAGACACCCGTTGAGGCAAACGGGCAAATGATTCCAAACGCAAGATGTGCATCCACAAGGGAAGCAGAGAGATGGGCATAGAACGCACCTGTTGATGAAGGACTCCACCATCTCCCGCCTCTCCTCCTTAGATTTCCGCACCCGCGGCGGGCGCTTCTCCTGCGCGCGCGCGCAGCACCGCGGCACGGCGACGCCCCGGTCCCGGACCCTGCATCCCCCTCCTCCGACGCCGCAAGCACTCCCCTTGAGCGAAGCGGACGGCACGCTGCCGCCGCCGCACCGGCCGAGGACGGACGGCTGCGCGGCGACCCAAGAGACGCTCCCGGACGCGGCCTGCATCCTCCCCCTTCCCTTCCAGGCCCCAGGAAGAGAGGAGCCGCGAGGCCCGGCACCCGACCGACCGGTGAGCTGGGACAGCGAGGGAGATGCGGCGGAAATGGAGGGTTTTGCCGGGGGTTTTGAAGGCGATTGGGGTGGGGTGGCGGAGGAGACGGGTGGTTTTGGGGGAGAAGGGGAGGCGACGGCGCGCAAAAAGCGACAAGATTGGGGCGGGCTTTGGAGGGGGCCGCCGGGGACGACGGCACACGGCACGGGCAAGCCGCTTTCAAGTGGTCGCGGTCGGCAATGGCTTTGGGCTTTTGGCTTTTGGCTGGCCTCCCCTGCCTAGGTTTTCTCTGGCGCATATTTTCTAATGCTACTTTTTTTCAGTTTTTCTCACCCTTATGTCGCTTCGATTATTTCCAGTAACCTCGCCTCTATATTTTCTTTCTTCAATAATTTTAACGTTCCACGTATCCAAAGCCATGTAGATTAGGATTAGGGATGAAAATAGTCGAACTCAGTCGAAAAACTCCTCAACTATTTTCTACTTTTACATTTAAGACGAAAACGAAAGTAAAAATGGTAAAGTTGAATACGAAAATGAACACAAACTTACGAAATATGAGAATTTTGAAAACGAACAAATTTGAGCGAAATTAGTCAAACACGGTCGGTGTACGAAAATTCAATTCGAAATACTGACCTACAATACATAACAATTAACAAGTGTCGTTATGACAAATTTCACTGCAAGATAGTAGACTTATCAATTTGGTTTCTTTCGTAAGAGAAAAAGAAAGAAAAACAAAAAGAAAGAAGAGAATTTTTTTAAAAATCATCGGTATTAGACTAGAAAGGATATCAACAAGGTCTGGCCCATCTAGCTCTCTATTTTTTGGTCGGTCCAGTAACATGTAACACAACAACAACAACAACAACAACGTGTGAAACCAGATGTAGTCATGTGCGAGGTGATTATTCTCACTGGTGACTCAGGGAGGCGTGATGGGGATGAGCTACCTATATAATGCTGCTCATGGACATTAGTGCTCACATTTGCTTTTGACTAGTTGCCTGGACAGTAAAGATTGACAATCAAATTTGGTTTAAATTAATTTTTTAATTCGGAATACTCTGAATTAAAAGTAGAAAATAGTCAAACTCGGTCGAAAAACTCCTCAACGTTTTCTACTTTTATTACATTTGAAATACGAAAACGAAAGCAAAAATGGTAAGTCAGGACAAAAAACTATGAATTCGATCAGATTAAATACAAAAAACGATGCGGTTCGGTTCGGAATATTTTCGTTCCGTTTTCATCCTTAATTAGGATGCAGCGTCCAGGAGGAGTTTGCTATAATTTACTTATACTAAACTAATAGATCTAGCAAGTTAACATGATAAATAACAACTTTAAATTACTGGATATAAATCATGCAGCACACAGAATGATCTTTAAAAAAACAAAAAAAATATGCTTCAAAGTTTTTTTAAAGATAGTGGGCAAAATAATATTTTAAGTATGGTTGCAAATAAAGTTCCTGGCCTTAAGAAGAGTGTAGTACGTAACGACCACTCGATCAACTACACGATTGCTTATGAATGAAATGTGTCAAAATAAGTATGAAAAAAATATGGATCTTTTTATGTCTTCTAAAAGTGGCGTTTTAGCAAAAAATATGGAAGATAGTGTAATAATTAGGGCCACCACAGTGCTAGGCGCCGGCCGGAAAGTTCGAGCATGTTCTCTAGTGGAGAATATAGATTGCTTGTTGACCAATGCAAAGCTAGCAATAGATATGCATGGTTGCCTACTGTCGTCGGTCTGAACATCAGAACATGTTGTGTACGGAGTATGTGGCTTCTGCGCTTTATGCTTGGCTAGCTCACTAACCGGTCGCTTCTAAGATCAGACATGCCGCCATCACCCGTCTATCTTAATCCATTTTAGCTAGCATGCACACAAGCAACTGTTGAAACTAAACAATGCAAGCAACAAAAGAAATTAATTAAGGGACTCAACGGAAAAGGTTTGGCAAAAGGCTAGCTATATATGCTGGGTTGGTAGGTTCGTAAAGTCATGTTTGTATCGATCTAGATCTCGATTGGGCGCCTATCAAGATCGTACACTACTACGTATTACAAACCAGTCACATGTTTCTTGGCAATCTCCGTGACGATCTTCTCCTGTTTCTGGATTTGGAGAAGTTGCGCCCATCCAATCAGTTGCACTTGACGTACTTTCAGATGGGGCAAACAAGTAGTTTTAGCTTGTTTTTTTGCTGCCTAAAACATCAACTATAGACATGATTAGTCAATATAGGTCCTGCGTTATTATTCGTACGTGAGCACATGGATAAATTAGCTCTAATAAATTAAACCGTAGTTACTAATTAGCAACAAAATCTAGATCAGCCGATTGGTTAGTTAGCTTGGAGACACAGACACTAGACTTAAAAGCATGGATATATATCATTGACAAAGTAGTTGTGCAAGCATGATCAGCTTTGGTGGAGAGTTTCATGTTTTTGTTTTCGTTCCAAAATTGCTATGTCATATGAAATAAAATAAATCTTGGATGTGAAACACTCACTTTCAATGATGACTTTTATTCTATAGTTTCATACGTATTTAATTTATTTTCATGACATATAGAAAGTTGGTATCCGTGACAAAAGAGTTTTATCTAGATAAAAACTTATTTCTTCTTTGTTCTTAGGTCATCTTTAGTGGGAGTTTTATGTCCCAGTTTTCAACGTAGCTATATTTTAAAAACAGTGCATGAAACTCTTATTATCTCTCTTCATTAATACAGTACAACATCAATATATTTAATATCCATAAAACTTTGATAAAACTCTATTAAGACTAACCTTAAATACACTGTTATGTCATCAAAACTGTCTATGAAAAACATATTTAATACTAATAAAACTTAGATGAAACTACCACTAGTCATGCTCAATCATTTTGGCGCCTTAAAAAAAAAGCTACAGCTTTCGAGGAATTGAGCTCTAGCTACGGTTAGGTTGGATACTTTTTTTTTTTGGAATGGTTGGTTGGATACTTTGGATAGGCTGCGCCATGTAACCGTACGTATAGGAGCTGCAGTATGTAGAGATACAACACGAATTCTTCAACATCATGCATGTTTCTGTGCTCTGTATATACTAAGGTCTTGTTTGGACATTTGTAATTGAATTTATTTTAATAATTATAATTTAGATATATATTAATTAAATTAATATGGTTGTATATAGATTATATTAGTATATTATTATTGGCAATACGAGAGAAATATTTATATCTAGTATTTTTATTGTATGAGAGTGAGTTAAATAGCGTAGTATAAGTTATAAAGTAGAAACATATAGAAAAAAATTATACAAATTCTCAACACAATATTATTCTTCCGTAGACTCTGAAGAAACCGAGCTCTATAGTGTTTCAATAAGCCCGATGTAATAAGATGTTTATATGCCTGTCACCGATCCAGCCATCCATGCATGCTTGATTCATCAACTAAATTTTAGCTGGCTAAATTTAGGTGCTATATATCAAATGATCTATCTCAAAGACCGACCAAAATTTAGCTGTGTTTAGTTATTTTAACCTAGCTAAACTTAACTATAGTTTAGTTATGTCTGTTAGCTAGAGCATCCAAATATCTCATTTAAAATTTAGCTAGGAGATTTTTTTAGCCCATTAAAGCTTAGTTTTGAAATTTTATAACTAACTAATTTTTCAATAATTTTAGTTATACTCCACAATCCACACCACCAAGACCCGACCAGACCCTAATGCATGGATAATGTTAGTACGTATGTTGCTCCAGCTAATTACGTCACCTCCAGGCTCCGGCAGCAGAGATTTGTATCTTTGCGTCAGCCATGCACGCGCACGCGAGCTCCCGCGTGGGCGTGGGCGTGGCCTCCAAATCAATGGATCCACACCTAGCTTTGTCCTTGCGTCCACCCCACCGCATCCTCCCTGTCGCTGGACCTCCTGCCTGCTTGCGTTCCCTCTCCAGTGAGTCTCCACTCCACCACACCGCCGGGGCCGGGCTCTGGCTGTCTGGCTCACACGCTCTGCAAGCTGGAACCGCCGCCCCTTCAAATCATCTCTCTTGCCTTCCGGACAACCTCGTCTCCCGCGCTCACGCAACCGCCTCCTGATCCACAGCCATGCCATGGCGACACCACGCGCATACACTGCCCGCCCGCGTATATATGCACCGCACTCACGCAGCCATCTCCATCAATTAACCGCTTGGATTGGAGAAAATTAACCTTCCCCGCGAAACAAACAGACATTCAAAGCTCCAACCTTCAACTTGAAGTTAGCTAGTAAGGGATCGATCGATCGGCAGACCAATGGACGACGTCTACGACCGGTCGGTGCGGGTGACCATCGAGGCGCAGCCAAGCGACCCGCCACCGGGGTTCATGGCGGCGACGCCGTTCGAGCCGCAGCTCTCGGACACCTCGCCACCGCGCCCGAGCGCGCACGACGCGGCCGACAACAACGAGGCGTCGTGCTGCAGCGCGCGGCGGGGGCGGCCGGACCCGGACCCGGACGCCGACGGCGGCGCGGCGGGGCCCGAGCGCCGGCTCACGCTGCTGGCGCTGCGGCTGGCCGTGCTGGAGAAGGCGGCCAGCGGGCTGGGCGCGCTGGGCTTCATCTGGGCCACCGTCGTGCTCCTCGGCGGCTTCGCCATCACGCTGGAGCGGGTCGACTTCTGGTCCGTCACCGTCATCCTCCTCGTCGAGGGCGCGCGCATCTTCAGCCGTAGCCACGAGCTGGAGTGGCAGCACCAGGCCACGTGGTCGCTCTCGCTCGCCGCCGCCGGAAGGTCCAGCGTCCGCCTCGTCGCGCGCTCCTTCCGCTTCGTCTTCCGTGCCAGTGGCTGCGGGAGGAGCGGGAAGCAGGCGGCCGCCGCGGCGCCAGCGTCCTGCAGCAGCCACAACGGCCGGAGCGGATGCAGATGGACCTGGACCATCTGGACCACCTGGCCCTGGAGCTGGAGCTGGAGCTTCCTGTCGGGCCACGTCGGGAGACTCTTCTACTGGCTGCAGCTGGCGTCAGCGACGGCGTGCGTGGCGCTGTCCGGGGTGCGGCTCGCCAGGCAGGACTTCGGGGAGGCAGTGGACGCGCGCACGAACCGGCGGTCGGCGCTCGACATCTTCTACGGCCTAGCTCTGGCCGAGGCTCTCCTCTTCCTCGCAGAGAAGGCGGCGTGGGAGTGGGAGGTGAGCCACGGCCGCCTGCTGGAGCGCGTGGCCGCCGAGTGCCGGCTCTCGGGGGCGCCGGGGCTCCTCGCCATCCGCCGCTTCTTCTACGACGCCTACTCGCGGTGCGTGGAGGGGAGCATCTTCGACGGCCTCCGCATGGACCTCGTCTCCTTCGCCGAGGAGCTCCTCGTGGGGGGATCCCACGACGAGCAGCGCATCGGCGTCGGCATCCTCGTCAACGTGGCCGCCGGCGCCAGCCCCCCGCGGCTCGGGGACGCCGCGCTGCGCCGCGTCGGCACGTCCCCCGCCGTCGTGGAGCGGCTCGTGGAGATGCTCAGCTGGAACGGCGCCGCCGAGCGCGGCGCGCGGGCGTCCGCCGCGCTCGTCGTGTCCAAGCTCGCCAGCAAGAAGCGTAACGCGCTCCGCGTCGCGGGTGTTCCCGGCGCCATCGAGTCCGTGTCGTCGCTGCTCTACGCCGCCGACGAGGAGTGCAACCTCCTGGGGCTCCTCATCATCAAGAAGCTCGCGCGCGACCACGACAACTGCAGCAAGATCGGCACCGCCCGTGGCCTGCTCGACAAGATCATCGACTTCTCCGCCATCGGCGAACCCGGCGGCGGCGCGACGTTCGTCATGTCCCCCGAGCGCGCCAAGGCCGTGCAGCGGTCGCTGCAGGTGGTCAAGATGCTCGCCGAGACCACGGGCGGCACCGGGAAGCAGCTCAGGCGGGAGGTCGCGGAGATCGTGTTCACGGTGAGCAACATCCGCGCCGTGCTCCGCCACGCGCCCGCCGCTCACGTCGGCCTGCGACGGCTCGGCGCCGAGGTGCTGACGCGCCTCGCCATGGACGCGGACGCGCGCGAGCGGATCGGCAGCACCGGCGGTGTGGTCGCGCTCCTTCTCGACATGTTCCTCCGCCCCGGAGGCGGCTCCTCCGACGATGCCGTCGCCGACGCCGCGCGCGTCGAGGCCGGCGAGGCGCTCGCCATGCTGGCTCTCGAGAGCCCGCGCAACTGCGAACGCATCCTCAGAGCCGGTGGCAGATCGAGCTCCGTGGACAGCCTCGTGGACGCGCTTGGGGACGCCGTCATCGGCGTCGGGGCGGGCAGGATCTTGACGAACCTCTGCGCGTACACCGGCGGGAGGAGCGAGTGGTTCCCCGAGCTCCGCCGGGCGACGCGCGGCGCGGGCACGGTGCTCAGGGACGTGGCCACCGTGAACGAGTCGAAGCCGCTGGAGGTGTCGCTGGGCTTCGCGGCTCAGTTGGTGAGGCTGATGGGCCCGCACGAGCTGGCCCACCACGTTGTCAACGCCGGCCCCGGGGTGAGCCAGGCGGACCTGGTCAGCCGGCTGGTCAGCGTGCTGGCGACCTACGCCTGCCCTTCGATCAAGGCGCCGCGCATCCGAAGGTTCACGGTGGAGCTCGTCATCGCGCTGCTGAGGACGCCGCCGGCGAGACAGGTCGCCGAGGCGATGGCCGCGGCCGGGATGGGCGCGGAGCTGCGGCGCGTGGCGGAGACGACGTCGGAGCTTGAGTGCTTCCACGTGTTCTCCGGTAGTGCTGGGCTCAGCAGGCACGCCGTCGGGCTCGCCGCGCTCGTCGACACGGCGCTGGAGCTCATGGGCACCGTCGCTGAAGCCGATCGAGCACCACACGTACATGCGACCGTGTGACAACTGACAACTGACAATTGTGCGTCCGTGTGACTTTGTTGCTGTTGCGTATGGGCAAGATGCTGAGGAACTTGTTGAGTGTGTACAGGGATTATATTTATAATTTCGTAAATTCATTCAAATACATAAACAGTATTTGATTTATTTTATTGGGTTTTTGCATGTAATGAGATGGTGAATGGATGAGTCGTGAGGGTTCTTCACTCTTGTTCGTGCTTATCATTGTGTGTGTGCGCGCAAGTGTGTTATATGTTTCTTCAGCGTTAATCAGTGGCGGATCCAGGATGCGATCAAGGAGGACCTTTATAGATATCATAATCAACAATGAAGATTTTGAAAAAAAAAATTAGAGATTTAATAGAGAAATAAGTAAATTTTATAGAGATTTAATGGAGAAATGAATAAATTTTGAAGAAATTTAATAGAGAAAAAGTAATTTTTTATATAGAACAAATAGAGAAAGGAGGCCATAGGGGGCTGCAGCCCCCCAGCCCCCCTGATCCGCCCCTGGCCTTAATTGTGTTATGGGTGGACATGAAGGTAGCGCGCGGGTGGAGACGCGCAGTTGGTAAGACGTGGAAGGCCGGAACAGAAAAGAATGTCCTAAGATTCAGATGGTATGGTACAATGGATATATATCTATATCTATACCTAATAATAAAGAGGCAAAATTTCTCTCCTCTACTTTTTTTTTTGGTTCGGCTCCCCTAATCCAATTCGTGCACGTATTAAGTTCCGTTACAACACACGGACATGTTTACCAGACAAAATATAAAGTCTGATTTCTATACGTATTAAGTTCCGTTGCAACGCACAGGGAAAACATGAGACATCTCCGTGTGCAAATAGAATACAACACAATATTTTCTCTATATAAAAAGACAAACCGATCAAACAAATGAAGACTGAGTTCCTCGTTCGCGCCGGATTGGAGCGTCGCCGGCGACCGTGCCCGCGCGCGGAGGAGCTCTGCTGGCGACTTTGCCTAAGCGCGCGGAGCAACATTGTTGCCAACCGTGCCCACGCTACGCGAGGAGGAGCGTCGCCGCTGACGCTAGCGGCTAGCCGGAGAATGGATCGACCGTGTCCACGCGCGAGGTGGAGGAAGAGGACGGAAGCGTGGTGGCCCGGCCGCCTGGCCATGGCCGGATCTAGATCAGGAGAAGAATAGATGATGCTCGTCTGGTTGGCTGAAACCTGTGTGTGGGTGCGGTAGTTTTTTTTCCTTGACTAAAAGGATAGGTGCGGTAGATATTTTCTTTTACCGGAGGAGACTTCTGGATTATAGACACATACTTTTTTAAGGGACGAGACTTCTAGCCTAAGACCTAACACCTACAAATGCATTTTTTGTATGACATTTTTCTTAGTCTCTTCTTTTCTTGATTTTCTTTAACTAATCAGTTTTCAATAGTTTAAGGGGTAAAATATATGGTTCCACATGTGAGATGGTGAAATAGACAACTACCTATAGGTTGAGTGTTAATGTAGACTTTTTTGTTGCATAAATCTCGAACTGTCCTATGTCTATATAAGTTTTAGTAGTTTGTCTAGACATATTATAGATTTTGGTTTCAGGATGAATGATAACATATGACGTGATTGTTGAATAAATGTCCAAGTTGCATGTCGTCGAGATGATCCTAATATAAATTGTATAACTCGTGGCAACACATGGGTATTTTTTGCTAGTCATTATTAAATTTCACCAAATCACTATATAAAGAAAGGGGAAGGGGATTGGTGCTGGTACACACCACTTCTGTATTGTGACTTTGTGAGATCTGAGATTATTTTTTTTTCTACTTCTGTGTGGATCTGCCTACAGGATCGTGCTACTACAACAGCGGCAACTTATTACTTATGTGCAGTGCAGCATCAGCCCGGTGGCTGAGCCACGTAGGCATTATATTGATAGCTAAAGCGGAGGCGATTCGAGATGGCTTTGCGTCTGATTCCACGAGGAACCATGGAAGCACATCATCAGGGAGACTGATGCTCTAGAAGTGGTGGCGTCGTGGAAGAATAGAACCAGGCAACGGTCTGAAATTGTAGCAGTCCTGAAGGAGATAGAACAGATAGCTTCAAACTTCACTTATTTCGAGTTGATTCATGTAAGACGGGAGGCAAATTTTGTAGCGCCCTTTTTGTGCTTTCTTCTCTAGATTCTCATGTTTTGTTCTCCTAGCTTCCTGCAGCAATGCCTGCAGACCGATTGTAATGAACTCTCCAAAGTAACGAAGCTTTTGTTTCCCAAAAAAAAGTCGCTGGAGTCATTTGTGTTGCTACTTTGCTTGTTGGTTAGTAGCTAAACTTCGATGTGATGTTTCATCATTGAACTAAGAGCTGAGAATCTTACTGTCAAATTTTGTGTGACATGCTAGAGTTCTTTACTTCTTCTATGTCATTATCTGAACTCAGAAATGTGACTATATGTTGTTCAGTTGGATCGGTTGATTACATCGCTACCGGAAACAACATAAATGCCGAGTGCTATATTCTTTGTCGTGAGCTTTATATCCGGCACTCAGCAAAAAACTAGTTTGCCGAGAGCCGCTCTCGGCAAAAGATAGGAACTCGGCAACACATCCTTTGCTGAGAGTCTAGCTCTCGGCAAAAGCGATCTTTGCCGAGAGTCAGACCCTCGCAAAAACCAACTCTCGGTAAAGAAGGTGGCGCTCACCCTCCGTCAATCTTTACCGAGAACCAGCCGTCAGGCTCTCGGCAAAAGATTTTTTTATTTATTGATTTTTTTTCTTATTTCTTTGTCGAGAGCCACGTGTCAGACTCTTGGCAAAGACCTTTTTATCGAGCGCCACAACATGCACTCGACAAAGACTACATTTTTTATTTTTTATCTCAATTTTTTGTAGCCTTACAACATTGCTAGGAACCCAAATTTTAAGTTTGGTACATTTTTTAGTAGTTTTGGTATATTTAGTTAGTTTCTTTCATTGAATTATTTTTTTTCGAAAAAAACAACTTTGAACTGCATATGCATCGAATAATGGAATTTGATGATTAAAAAGTCATATTCATGTTTTCGAGCGTACTTTGAGTCTGTATCCAAGGGCAGACGTGAAATTCCAAACATCTTGTTCACGAAACTTGGCCACTAACTTGCGTGTAGTTTGTTTCAAAATTGTATAAAATACAAATGAAGTCCGAAAATCACGAATCTTGTTGAGATGTCGTGATATCGCATGTGGAGGCTATGAAAAAAATTGAGACGATTTCGAATAAGTAGTGACGTAGAATACTCAAAACCTAGACAACACATGTGATCCCAGCGCGGCTTAAGCAGCAGACGGAGTTGCTTAGGCAGCAGGAGCATATGGCAAGCATTCTCCGGTACATGCAAGGACTTGGGCAATGTGCGAGTTATCTTCCGCCAGCTTCGCTATACGCTACACTGCCACCCCTACCTCCCGAGCACGAAACTCTTGTAAGTATGAGTACGAATGGTTAAATTTGTATGTTCATGCTTAGGATCAAACCACAATACTACTTTGAGCCTATTGGATTTCTTGTCTGACACATGTAACATGTTATCCTTTGTGCAGCCTCAATCGGCGGATTCGAACAATCCACTTCTATGGCCCGTGAATGATGCAAGTGTCGCGAATGATCCAGATCAAGGTACACCGCAATCTCAGTGGGGGTCCTTGGGGATCTGAGTCACAGTTGTCTATTCATTTATGGTTTGATTGTTGATGGACTTGTAATGAACATGTGACTTGTGAATGAACTTATGAACTTGATGTTAAGTTATTTGGACTTGTGATGGACTCATGGACTTATTTGGATGTATTAGTAAACTTATGGTTATATATGTGATGTATATTGTGATGCATGGTATATATGTGCTGAATGTAAGATATATGTGATGGATATGAAAAATATGTCATGGATGTGAGATATATGTGATATAGTCTTTATTGTGATGGAATGAGAAAATAAAAAAAATGCAGACTTATGGTCACTTTGCCAAGAGCAACACTCAGCAAAGTAACCAAATAGTCGTTTTGTCGAGAGCCACACTGGGCAAAGGGGGTCTTTGCCGAAAGCCATGGGCAAGACTCTCTTCAAATTTCTCGGCTTTGCCGAGAGCCTTGTCCATGGCTCTCGGCAAAGATTTTTTTTTAAAAAAAGTCTTTGCCGAACGAGGTCCATGTCAATTCTTGACAATGAATTTTCAAAAAATAAAATAAAAATAGTCTTTGTCAAGAGTCGTCCACGTCAGCTCTCGACAAAGAATTCTAAAAAAAAAGTTTTTGCCGAGAGTCAGTCACGTCAGCACTCGACAATCAGTGGTGACGGCGTCGTCGCGTTAACTTTTCTTTGCCGACGGCTAGCGTGGCCCTCAGCAAAGCCTTTGCCGATAGGAGCTTTACCGAGAGTTCTTTGTCGAGAGCTACTCTCAGGAAAGCTTTTGCCAACAATTAATCCCTCTTTGCCAAGTGCCTGAGGCACTCGATAAAGTCTGTGTTTCTGGTAGTGCATATGCCAATTTTAGTGCTAAAATATCATTGTCCTAATTCCCATATTCATGATGATATACTTTCTGCGATGTTGCTAAAATACCTGATGAGCACCTAGAAATCTAGAACCCATCGGGTGACCCTTAAGTGTGGATGTAACATTTGGTACATATATAGGGCGTTTTGAAGACGAGTGTGATAAAAATATTCACTTGAACTATTTTCAGCTTGTTTTATCTCACAGAACACTATTTAATCAGCTGGAATCAACCGGCTTGAATACTAAAGTATCTGCGTCGGCAAGAGTAGGGTAGTCCACCCATGTGTCATTCCAGCTATTGCCATCCCTACCGTGTCCACCCACCTTTTTTTATCTCCGATGCTTGCACTATCAAGGGCTCATGTCTATATGTTGTTAAAATTTGAGCAGTAGCTCATGGCTATCATTGGCTCATGGCTTATATCTCAAGGGGTGGAGGCACAAAAGACAATGTGTCAAATCTGCATGAACTGAACAGCAGAGTAGTAGCCATTTTGGAATGGAACTATGGAAGTCTGGAACTAATGCTGTCATTAGAGAATCTCCAAGAGATTAGCTAATTCGTTTTCTAAATGTAAATTTGACTATTATGAAAGAAAAAGATGTCTCTAACAGACTTTATAAATGACTCTCCAAATTTAGAAGATCTTCATTCTACCTCATTCGCTCTTTATCTTTGGATAGTCTACCTCACTAGTCATCTAGACTCTTCATTTTACAGAGTCTGTTGGAGTAATATAGTATTATATCTATTTTAGATAGTAACTAAATCACTAAATTTGACTAGTATATTTACTAAGTCTCTTGGAGATGCTCTTAGCTTAAACCCACACCAACAGATGCATTATAAAACTAATAACCCTATGATTGACACCCGGTAGAAATGACTGCTGACAGATTACTAAAGTACTATGTGCCATGATAAATCTAATGATTTCTAATATCATAAATTTAATATAATAAGCACCATGTGAAAATATATTCCATAGTAAATCTAATGATACTAATTTAATATTGTATATTTTAATATCTTTTTTCTATAAACTTAGTCAAAATTTAAAAAGTTATTCTTAAAATTCAGAGATAGAGGGAGTACCACACTGCAGCTATAATTTCAGCACTGTTCATGTCAAACACAAACTCATCAAATAGGACCACAAATAAATAGATCAGACACAACGTGCTGGAAACGATATTACTTATCACAGTTGAGCTCTGCTTTGCACATAATAGTTAATACATGCACGGGAACCACTGACAAGTTGCATTCAAGCACGCAGAAATCCAAACTTAAACAACAGATCGAGTAGACACAAGATGGACGCTAGAAAACACCAGGGAAGTCACATCCAGAAGCTCCCAAGCACAGCACCAAATTTTTATGTAGGCCACCAGCAACCTGCCAAGACAACTTACATAAGACTTTTAGTTTGCAGTGAGAAAACATATGATGCAACATGCACGAGAGTGCCGTAAAAAAGAACGAAAACAACATTTACTGACCGTGAACATTATCAAAAGAGCATAATCAACAGAAAACTAATGTTTCTTGCTGCCATCTGTGTATAGAAATTTGGGAACAGTGGCATCAGTAAGTTATATATAGTTACATAATTTGGGGAAAATTTAGAAGGCACAATAAGAAGTTTAGTTTCAGGGCACAGACCTAGCATTGAAGACTTCAGGAAATGATCGTCTTCAGGAAACATCTGCAGATTTTTTGATTTCAGCAAGAACCCAACAGCGGCGTCATGGAAATCCAGTAAGCTACCAAACTTAATAAGCTCAGCGAGCAAAGGGATCTGATCCGCCATCTCAAAGAGCAGGCCTTGAGATATCTCCTCTGCGAAGTAAGTTGCAAACTCAATCTTTTCTTTGTAGCTGGGCTCACGGTCGCTACTCTGCATGTACAGCTTGGAATCCTCCCTTTCCCACCTAAGCATTCGGCTGGACTTAACATCCACAACCTCTCCAGATGACAATCTTACACTATACCCCACTGTGATTGGTTCATCACTTTCTTGGACAGTCACATTCAGAAGGCAAGAAACCATCCTGTGTCTCTCTTCAGAAGGAATGTCGAGAGCAGGATCAGCGAGGAATGAGAGAATTATTTTGAGTAGACCAACCTTGATCACCTTACTTGGATCAATTGTTCTGAAACGGTAATTGTCTACGGTGAAGGAACCATTCTTGGTGACTGCTTTGGATATTCTTTGAACACCGATGGTGCCATAGATGCAGTTAAGGCTTGCTCGAGACATGCAAGGTAGGATAGAAGTAGGATACCAGATAAAAACTGAATGCTGAGTTAGCTTGCTGAACAAGTCTGTAAGTAGTAGATCATCAGGAATGAACACATCCTCCTTGTTTGATAAAATGACCTTTTCGTCAGTAGATACAGGAACTTTGACACAACCAGAAAGAAGTTTCTGGGTGTTTTTGCTCCAGTTTGTCGCAATGAATTTCCAGAAAGCAGACCAATCAGACACAGATATCTCCTGGACGGATTCCTCCCATGTAGCCCATAGTTTGCAGTAATCTTCAGAACCAGGTCCATTCCTCACGTCGAAAGAGCACAAAAAGAAGTCAAGCAACTTTTTGTCATAATATTTGTCTAGGACATGAAGCTGCAGGCCAAAAAGACTGTTCCGATCATGAAGAACACAGCTTCTTGAGGTCACCCATTCTCCACCATCCATTTCGTTTGGTATCCAAATCCAATTGCTATTTTTATCTTCAGGCACCCAATTGCTCTCCATCAGGTACGAGTAGATCCGGGAAATGGTAATCCTTTCATTGTGGCTCCTCAGATGCTGAGCAACAAGATCTTTTCCATGTTTGATATCCACAGTTACTCCGATTCTTGCAAGATCATCTTTAAATGAAGCTATCTCTGAACCATAGAATGCTTCATCTATGAAAGGGCCATCTTCCATGTAGACAGAAGATTGCGTTGGATCAAAGAGGATACTATCATTAGGACACTGGTATCCCATGGATGTCTTCAACCACTTCTTGCACATATTTTCCTGGAAGCCCTGAGGAGATTCAGCTGCAAGGGTAAAGTCGCTCTTGATGCACCCAAGCAGTGACAAGATTGTAGCTTTGGACAACTTGGAAGGGTCACTTGGAATGCTGATGCCTGTGATGACGAATCTAGCACCTTGTTTTAATTCAACAGTAACACCCAACTTCTTGAGTTCATCTTTGTATCCATGTATCTCCATTCCTATACCATGACAAGAGTCACCATCATCTATGAATGGTAAATTTGCTATTGGAGACAAAGGTTCCCATGCATCATCAAATAGAATTGCATCTGAAGGAGATCGGAATCCCAGTGAGGTGTACAACCACTTTTCAGTATGCATAGCGTTGAAAAGCTCAACTGGAATTGGGTCGTGTGCTGCCAGTTGACGATACGATCCTAGAAGAGCCAGGACATCTGCTTTTTCAAGCGATGAATTCAACACATTTTGCTTGAAAATATGGGTTATAAGCTCAACTGGAATTGGGTCGTGTGCTGCCAGTTGACGATACGATCCTAGAAGAGCCAGGACATCTGCTTTTTCAAGCGATGAATTCAACACATTTTGCTTGAAAATATGGGTTATAGCCTTCGATGCCTCATCGAATCTTGTGATCAACCCAGTCTTCTTCAATTCTTCTTTGTATGAACTGATCACACTCCCATAAAATCCATAATCAATAACAGGAACTCCATTAAAGACTTTTAGAAGGCACTCCCATTCAGGGTCCACAAGAAAGGACATGTTAGGAGCATGAAATCCCACAATTGTCTTCAACCATTTCAAATCTTTGAGCTTCCTTATGAAATCATCACATGAACCCACATAACAGATGCACTTGAGGATTAATACCGTAGCCTCAGAAGTAATATCATGAGAACTGAACTTGAAGTTGTTAATAACAAGCTGGTAATTGTCTTTGAACCCCACAATAACACCAAGTAATTCCAGCTCGGGTTTATATTCGAGGATGACTGCACCATAGAATGAAACATCAAGGAATGGTTGGTTTACTGATACATGATGCCACTGCCCAATCTGAATCATAGATGATACAATCAGCAGGGCACCTGTAGCCAAGAGTGCTCTTCATCCATCGTCCCTCTTTGACACTTTTGATCAGTTCACTCGGAGACAGAAACTTCTCTCGTAGAAACCGAATAAGCCGAAGCAGTGTGTACACAACATCTCTTGTCAGCAAATTGTCAACAGCAATAGACATGAGATGACTTCCGATGTAAGCTGAAGCTTCATGGAATTCGAATCTCACACCAATTGCCTTCAGTTCCTCTTTGTACATATGTAGCTTGTTTTGATAGAACTGTTGATCAATCATTGGTATATCAACAAAAGAAGGTCCTGTTTGCAGAAGACTCCCCCAATTGGAGCTGGACATAAATGATATGTTAGGTGACTTGTACCCAGATGACGTCTTTAGCCAACTCCCTTCTTTGATACAAGTCAAGAACAGATCTGGTAAATCTACAAGATCTGACTTCAAATTCCTTAGCCATTCCAGCAGCAAGAATGCATTGTCCACAGTTAGAGGTGATGAGACAGTAGAGAATTTGGCATCTGGTGGGTGTATGAATGGAACATCCGAAACCAGCAAATTTGTCTTGAGGAATTCCAACAGCTGGTCCTCAGAAGTGTAGTTTCCAGCAAAATGTCCTGCTGACTTGTATTTTGCTGATAATTCAATGTAGCCATCATTCCTCCATGGGTTTGTACCCATCAAACCAACCCATTTGCTCCACTTGGCAGGAACTATAATGCTATTTCTTTTCTTGACAGCATCGCCATAGCCATCAATTACTGGCATGGTGTGGCAGAGTTCTAATAAGTAGTTGCTCTCGTTGTGAAGTGTCTTGGAATAGTGGTAAAGAAAGTGTGCGAACGCAATGACAGCACTTTGATCAGAACCCAAGGTATCTACAACAGCTGATCCATAGCTATAGACAGAGACAGCTTCCACTCTTGCATGATTCTGAAGCCAGTTTTTCACAGTTATCTTCTCTGAGAAATCTTCTAGAGCTGTTTGTGTGCTGGGAGGCAGAAAGAACCGGTTAGAAGACAGAAACTCCTTGTTCCAGCTGATTAGCCATGATATGTACTTGTTTTCAGACGCAATGCACAACCTATCATTCAACTGACTAGCTCTAGATATGCTCCAGAGCGAGAGAACACCGCCCCTATCAACATACTTCAATAGGGGAATAGACATCATGTTTGTACCATAAAAGTTTTGCCAATTGACTGCAACAAAATATATAATTTCCAGGTAAAGCTGTTCATGTACCTCCTTGACAAGATTTGAGCCTTCAATGCATTTTGCATACCATTCATGGTTCACATTCTTTACTTGCAGAAAGTTTAGCACACTTACTGTTGTCAAAATGTGAGCTAAGAATATAGGTTCCATGGGTAGACAAATTCTTCAGATCCACTTTGAGTTCCCATGCTTTGTCCAGGATAGTCCAAAAGGCTGGCTTGAGCCGTGCAACTTCACTGGGCTTGCAGAATATCTTCTGTGAAGCATAAGACTCACATGGAATTATATCCTCTGCAAGGACCTTATCTTTGATGCCAGACCTAACTGGCTCAAGCAGTGGGTTCTGTGAAGAATTGACAGGTAAAAAGTTGAACATAGATGGCAGAGACATTGACGGTGATGCATCAGCTCCAGACTTCACGAGTGTTACAAAAGCATCCATGAAAGCTCTTGGGACACACTGTAGAATTCCCTTGTTCCACGGACTGTCAAACAGTATAGCCTCCCTTGACGAAGCAAGGAGGAAGTCAGCCTGAATGATGAAGGGGAAGTTTGTTATCATCTCAGTTGGGACTTGGGAGGAAAGCATAGATGCCAGGTGATAGCTGCTTCCCACGGGACAGACGCTCGCCATGTGGGAAGGCCAGGGTTATCACCCATTCATCAATTTCAGCGCGCTTATCCACTCTGTTATCTGGCTTTACTGGGAATTTCTGCCTCCACATATAATAACCACATTCAGCTTCATCTTTCCCGGTCTCTTCAGCACATAAATGGAGTGTGTATGACTCAGCATGCATGTTCTTCCTGGCTTGGTAGTTCTTTTCACTAGATATTGAGATCTCACTAACTGTTGTATTGTTGGGATCAGAGTTATCTTCCCGAACAGAAAGTTTTCTGATCTTTGTCAGGAACAGTAGCATTTCAGGATGCATGCTTGACAGCTGCCTCTTCACTGCATCAATCTTCTCGCTCTTCAATGGCAAGATGATGGTGGTTGTAGGTAGGACTTTTGAGCACCCATATAATGTTGCGATGTTGGAGAGGCTAGGTGTGGATTCCACCCACTTAGGTACAATGTACCCAATATTGCATTCTGCACAGGGTTTCTCATTGAACTTGATCTGATAACCATTGCTGAATATGTGGGGCTGGCTTGATATCAAGAACACACTTTTGAACCCAATACCTGAATCAAAGGCCACAAAAACATTATATAAGTTGAAACAATGCAGAAATAGTAAGCTGATATGCAGTACATTACATTATGTAACTCTGCAGTGAATTGGTTGGGGTGGGTAAACAGATAGTGACAGAAAATAATGCAGATTTCACAGCTGAACAAATTTAAGTATATTTTTCTGTGAATCATCCTAAATTATTATGCAAGGATAAACTGGCCTGTTCAAGCTGTAGCTCAGGCAGGGGTTAAAGTAGTTCTTTTAACTTTAATACATAATATGAGCATATTGGCGCATGGAATAACTGCTTGAATTCATAAAAAATATGTAGACCAGTTTGATCAAATTAATCCATCCCAAATGTTCAGTTCATGAATGCTCATGCTAGGATCTCAAAACATAGAAAGTGCAGTATTTGCGTATCAAAATACTTTGCATTAAAGAACTTTGCTTTAGTTGCACATGTGTGAGTGATTGTGCCACACTGATATATAAAAAAATAGTCAATTACACAATATGTGGTATGTGCAACCAGAAAATTAATTAGAAAACATGTAAATTTCCAGTAATACTGTTTTAGGTAGTGTGATATACAATTATTTGGAGCAAAACACCTCCTTGGTGGAACAGTGAAATATGCCTAAAAAAGCATACTTAAAAGTTCCCATAAGATTAAAATCTTGGCACATCCATAGTAAATCGATATATCAGACATCTCTCAAAAGTTGAGATGCAAACTCATTAGTGTTCTAGTGCACATGCACCCCAAAAGTTTTGTATGATTTTTCAAGAAACGAGTATGAATAACACCTTTTCTACAAATTGCATGTAATATGGATGAGCGAAATGCCATACTTATTGAAAACTTCTAAATGCACTTTTTAGGTGGTTTTCACGACCGAATATTCCCCCATGATGTAATTGATCAGAACCCTATGAAGTACTGAACACACCTGTCATTCAAAATTAAAATGTTTTCTGATCTTTTACTGCTAGCATTTGCCAGAAAATGCCTCAAAAAGGTCTTAACTTTTTTTCCATGGATGAAGAGATTTTATTTTTTTTTCTGAATGGTGAAGAAGGAAACAAAATGAATGAAAAAAGCTGTGAATATTTACCTTTCTCTCCAATGTAACCCTGATGCCTATTTCCCTTCTTTGTTGATTTCCCAACACGACAAATTGACTCTATATTGGTTGAAGAGAAACCCCTCTCATTATTGAAGATGAGCAATGTTGAAGATGCACCACACCCAGTAATATCCTTTGATGTAATGAGAAACTCCAGAGAAGGTGCTACTTCAGAAGGGTATTCATTATCTTCAGCGTTCTATTTTTTGAGAAATAAACCAAAGTATGAGAAGAAGTATTAAGATTTAAGCACAAACATACCTGCAAACTTATACAAATAAGATGGTTACATACAATGCCTAACTACCAAGGATTAGTGTTTTTGTTCGCTTCACAAGTTAAGAGGAATCAAGTAAATGCAATCGACACACAAAAGAGAAGTTGATTGTTTTTCCATTTTGTTAATTGTTATGTTATTCATTCATTGAAAAGGATTCTTAGGCCAACTAAATTTCTTTTTAAACTTGAGATCAATAGATAACAATGGAAAAGTTATGTAGAAACAAAAATAACAAGGGAAACGGGTTAACTAAGATCATTATATAAACTGATCATCTATATCTATATCTATATCTTCTGATAATAAAGAGGCAAAAAATTTTGGTCCATCCATTCTTTTTTTTTTCTCTTTTTCCCTAACTAATAAGTCTATAAATAAATAAATTGTCCCTCTTAACTTAACAGTCCAATCCTTGCATGAATACAACTAGGACATGAGTTCTATTGATTAAACAAAACCTACAATACTAGGAAACTGAGTCCTGATAGGACACAAATTCCTTTACTAATACTCACGGACACGACTGCATTCATATTATATCAAAACCTATCTAATAAACGGGACTCTCATTGCCGAAAGCTTAATTAAATTATTGTGCCGTTATAACCCACGTGCATTTTTGCTAGTAATACTAATACTGAAAAGGGGGCTGACAAATTACGATAACAAAGATTACGCTAAATTGGTGCCCAAATTCAAACACATATGTATAGACTAGTTGCTCTTTGGCAGTTGCACCAAACTAAAAGAAATAATCTGATAGAAGAAAGGGCAACTCACACACAGAGCGGTTCACAGAATGCGGAACTGTACAAGCATGAAAGCGCTGAACTAGTTTCCGCTAACACAAGAATAGGGACAGCAAGAGAAACGCCAAAAGGAAATTAGACCGGCCGATTAGCACGAGCTCCATGAGGAAGTGCACGTCCTTGGAGTAGAGCTCCTGCGAGAGGTAGTTGACGGCCTGGTGCATGTCCTCCGCCAGGGGGTTCTGCTCGCCGCGCCCGATGAAGTAGCGCTCCCGCCGGATCCTCTCCACGTGCTCCGGTGGCGATGCGGGCGGCGGCATCGCCGACGAGGACGACGACATTTTGGTGGTTCCACTTCCACTGGACTACGAAGGGGAAGGGGAAGGGGCGCGGCGTGGGAAGTGCAGAAGGGAGTGCGTTCCAGGCTGCCTCCTGCCTTTATAAATAACGGTGATTAAAGCGGCGGTTCTTCGAATTCTAAACCGGCGGTTCTTCGAATTATGGTGTTTAGGGGTGCTTGAATCTATTTGTCACGTGTGGTGTTAAATTTTTTTGCATATCTCGTAGTCTTTAGATATTTTTATGGCATGTGAATGATCTAGGTGTCGCGAATGATCCAGGTCAGGGTAGGATTCTTGGGACCTAGGTCGTAGTGGTCTTTTCCTTGGTTCGATCATTGATGAACTTGTGGACTTGGTGTTAAAGTTATTTGGACTTGTGATGGACTCGTGAACTTGTTTGGATGTACTAGTAAACTTATGGTTATATATGTGATGCATGAGATATATATGCCGAATCTGAGATATATATGATGGATGTGATATATATGTGATGGATATGAAAAAAAAAGTCATGGATGTGAGATATATGTGATATATTATCTTTATTGTGATGGAATGAGAAAATTAAAAAAATATAGATTTATAGCCAAGAGCATGACTCGGCAAAGTGA
Organism: Microstegium vimineum; assembly: GCA_022036555.1. NCBI lineage: Eukaryota > Viridiplantae > Streptophyta > Magnoliopsida > Poales > Poaceae > Microstegium > Microstegium vimineum. The sequence continues at coordinate 13,029,247 of CM039130.1, read as the reverse complement.
CCAAATGGTTTTTGCATGTAACTACGTGATTAATGAATGGATGAGTCGGGAGGTTCTTAACTCTTTACTGCTTATCATTGTGTGCGTGCAAGTGTCATGTGTTTCTTCTGGATTAATTGTGTTCTGTGTGGACATGAAGCTAGCGGCTGGAGATGCGCAGTTTACAAGACATGGAAGACCGGTATTACCAAAATATTAAACTTCTTCTGATGAGGTGGGGTTTTTTTAGTATTCTTGTTGTTAAAATTTAGTATAAACTTTTTCTATTAAATATCTCATAGTAAAATTCTCATGTGATGTCTTAGCAAAATTTTCTCATATGATATGACTAGTACTTAGAAACACTAGGAGAACTCTATTATTTTAGTAGTGTGAAATAGAAAAGAATGTACTAAGATTTAGATGGTATAGCAAAATGGATCATTATTAAATTTAAATACACCAAATCACTATTTAAAGAAAGGGGAAGGGGATTTGGTGCGGCTGTAGGTGCACACCACTTCTGTGTTGTGACTTTGTGAGATCTGAGAATTTTTTTTCTACTTCTATATGGATCTGCCTGCAGGATCGTGGTACTACATCAGCGGCAACTTATGTGCAGTGCAACATATATCAGCCCGGTGTCTGAGCAACGTGAACTCGGCATTGATAGCTGAAGCGGAGGCGATTCGAGATCATGCTTGCGTCTGATTCCACGATGAACCATGGAGCACATCATCGGGGAGACTGATGCTCTAGAAGTGGTGGCGTTGTGGAAGAATAGGACCAGGCAACGGTCTGAAATTGTAACAGTACTGAAGGAGATGGAAGAGATATGATAGCTTCGAACTTCACTTATTTCGAGTTGATTCATGTAAGACGGGAGGTAAATTTTGTAGTGCCCTTTTTGTGCTTTCTTCCCTAGATTATCATGCTTTGTTCTCCACCCCGAGCTTCCTGCAGCAATGCCTGCAGGCCGATTGTAATGAAATCTCTAAAGTAACGAAGCTTCATTGGAGTTTTGGGAGAGTTCATTACTTAAGTAACTCCAATGGGCACTCTTGCAAAACGAACAACACATAGAGAGATACATAATACAAGTCATCAAACTGGACATGAGTGTCATTGCTGCTCCCCACGATGCCTAGTCACCCTCAAGAAAAGGACCCAGCAACCATACAACGAAGCACAAAGGAGCACCAAAACCAGCAGCGCCAATCATATATGTAACCCTATCATAGGACTTGACATACCTCTCCAAGGCCTCCCGGTCAGCCCTTCAAAAAAGGATTAAAGGAAAAAAGAATAATGCATGGATTAGGACTTCGTCAAGTTTAAATGAATGAGAATTCAGAACAACAGATGCTACAAATGAACAGTAAAGCTCATACTTAAGTTGCTTCTCCAGCAATGCCGGGAGGGCTTCATTCAGCTCTTTGACAGACTTATATTTGGTAAGATCAATAAGAGGTCTTCGGTTCCAGAGTATATCCTACAGCTCGATGGTAAAAGGAAACATCAGATCCCTCTAATATCAGGAACAATAAATCAACCATACATTGATGCTTATATATGCTTTGTCTCAATAAACTCTCTTATGCTGTTTTAGTCCCCTGTATCACTGTACGCATCATGGGCAAGAGAGATAGCTTCGTTGCCCAACATGCTTCAAACAAATTACTTCACTGAAACAGTAGGTGGGAAGAAAATGAATGCAGGCCTGATGGTTTTATAGAATACTCCTCCATCCCAAATTATACATCTCCAGTTTGACCAATAATTATAGAGAAAATTATAAAGATTTATGACATCAAATACTCCTACTATAAAAATATAATTGATAAGAAATCTAACGATACTTAATTGGTATCATAAATGTTATTAGAGCATCTTTAACAGTTTGTCAAACCCACTTGCTATCCTTTATTTTTTTTTTGGCAAAACTAGAAAAATCATCTCTCCAACAATTTAGCATCCAACTTGGCAAATTTTAGCAACTTGAGAAATCTCCCCCCTCCACGCGCAGCGCGCATCGCCGGCAAACGTAGATATGGAAGGGCACAAAATAGTTTTGTTTCACTCTCAGGGTTCCTGATACAAGTTTGTCAGAGGTGGAAGGACATAAAACTAATTTTGTTTCACTTTTAGAGTTTTTGATGCAAGTTTACCAAAGATTTGCCGAACAATTATACCAAACTATTGGAGAAAGTCCATTTTTTCACTTGCTATATATTTTAGTAAGTTGTCAAATCATGATATTTGCCAAGTGAATTTTGACAAACTGTTAAAGATGCTCTTTATATAAGTTTGGTCAAGCTTAAAATAGTTTGGCTCTTAAAATTTTTGGGATGTCTTATCATTTGAGATGGAGGGAGTTTGTGACTTCTTTTTTCCTTGGTTCTTTTCTATCCTTTTTCTTTACTCATTCTAATAAAATATATTTTCCGGTAGCGTGGTATGCTGATATATTCGGTGCATGCAGCCATGCGGCCTATTTGTTTTCTACCATTTTATATTTTTATTATATATTTATAAGTTATTATGCTACATAGTTATTTTTATTTCTACTAATATGTTATTTCCTCTATTAAAAAACACATGTACTCTCTCCGTATCGTAAATAGAGGTCATTCTAGGTTACTTTGCTAATACAAACCAATTTGAAACATTGTTAGGTCTAATAAATAAAACATGTACTGGGTTCTTGCTATGTTTTTAGTTTTTGGAAAACATTGCATGACTAGCCAGAGTAGAGACATATGCGTATCATTGTTTTTTTTTGTATGCCATGATGCTCGACACCATGTCAATGTCAGGGAGTGAGGATAATGTCACTGTGATGCAAAATGTCATTTGGCTAGCCAAGGCCTTTAGGGACCTGTTCAGGAAGTGATTGAGCAATTTAAAGCTACATGACAAACTGTACAGTCTCATACTTGTGATCTTCAACTAAAACAAAACAATAATGTATATATAGTCTAAAAATAGACTCGTTCCTTCCAAGAGATGGATTATGGAATGTTGTTAGAAGACGGGTGCACAAATCTGAACTGCCTATTTTATACGTCTGCTTGGAGTCCAACCCATAGTCATAGGATAATGTTCTACTTAGTTTTTTTTTTTCACGGGAGGAAGCTGCTTGATCACCGAATGTAGGATAGGATGGCATGCTGAATGTGCATCCCAACATTCTAAAAAATGTTCATTAATCTGATTTGGTTGGTTATATCGTGTTGGTGCTTGATGCAAAGGTCATTAAAGATGACTGATGATGTTTATGCTTTAATTTATTTTCGATTGTAGAAGAATCTAATTTCTTGCATAAAAAAGAATTTAATTTTAACTAAATATTTAGTGCTTTTAAATTTGGCCCGAGAGACGTTCTAGTATAAAGAAATTTTAGTTGGTACTCCGTATAAACTGTGGCTGCTTTCTCCACCCACTCGGCTCTCTTCTCCGTGCGTCTCCACCAACCAAATAGGCAGGCCAAAGGCGGCGGGTCTTATAATTTATATTTGATTTATTTATAACATTAGATTATGCCCAATTAAAATATATATAATAAACCTGTGTCCCGTTGCTAACACATGGATATTTTTTTTGCTAGTATAAAAGGTGGCGTCAGGGTCTCGAGGGGTCAACGTATGGGCTGCCCGGCCCAACGCTTAACGCTTGGTGCGTTAAATTCGGAATTCCTTAAAGATTCCGGCTGTTCGGCCTTGTGCGCTTCCAACACGCAGCAGGAATGAAGAAAAGTATCCTGCTCGGCCCATCAAAGTCGTCTTCCTCCTGAGATTAAAAAAAAAAAATCGTCTTCCTCCTCCGACCTCGTCCAGCAGGCAGCAGCAACGTCAGCGGCACGGCTCCTCCTCCCTCGTAGCCATTCCCCGGGAGGCCATGTCCGGCGGCGGTTGCAGCGTACGCGCCATCTGGATCCTCACGCCCAACGACACCGTAGCCTTCTCCAGGTACCCATCGGAGCTTTTCCCATCACCGTCAGGATTGGTCCCTCTGATCCCATGGGGCTCACCTCTTCCTCCCTTGTGCCAGGCGGTTCGCGGTGGTGGAGAAGCAGTGGCGTGCTGCGTGGGAGGCGGAGGAAGGAGACGGAGAGGGAGACCGGAGGGGCTCCGGGGCGCCGCTGCCCGCCGACCACGAGGTCGCGGCCGCATTCGCCGAGCGCCGAAGAAGGTTCGCTCTGTTTTTCTCTTGGCCTTGAGCTAGCTTTCTGTGTTGTGGATGTTTCAATACTAGTTACTGGATTTTACTTGTGAGTAAAGTGAATTACGACGGGTGTTAGGACATTATTCAGAGTTTCTGACTAATAATAAAATGATAAGACTTTTTTTTTTGGCTGAAAACACTACAATCTTAAAGCTCCTAATGCATGTATAGCAGCAAACAAATACTCCATCTGTTCCAATTTATAGGCCATTTTGGCTTTTATAGAGTACACAACTTTTTATGTATCTATACATATCTTATATCTAGGTGTATAGCAAAAGTTATGTACCCAGAAAAAACAAAACGATCTATAATTTGGGACAGATGGTGCTAAGTAGCTAAGGTTCTTGCAAGAATTGCAATTAATTGTCTGCATTTCACTCTCTGAAACTGTAGGCCTGTGCTGTTGTGGCATAATTCAGTAATGCTGTTGAGCGTGAGAAAAGATGTGATACATATTTGACAGACATTTGACGCTCTGCAGGGAGGGCGCTGCACGTGGTTCAGGCATCCGTACAAGCGTATCATCTGTAGGACTGGATTCTTGGGTTGATGATCCAATTACGCGCCACATTATCTCGCTACACATGGGTAAAGAGGAAGGGGATGGCTTCATGCTGTGGCCTGTGGTTCTGCAAAAGCGTGGAGGGTATTATGTCCTTGTGTTGCCTCTCGTGGATCCTCAGCCATTTAGAGCTTATGAGAATCTCTTGAAAAGATCTGATTGTGGGAGTTCGGCCAAGGAGAACGGCAATCTTTCTTCTATCCTGTTCAATCTTCCATGCATAACAGGGTAATGTAAGTTTGCTTACCTACTATGTTTTCATGTTCTTCTTTATTGAAGTTTCATTTTGTTGACCATCAACCAACCAGCACTTCATCAAATGTATAAAAACTTGTGCAATTTTTTTTAGAAACAGAGAGCAAAGCCCTTGACCCCCTTTAAGATTTTTGGGAAGTGATATAATGAAATCTTTAACATTTAATTAACAATCATGATCGTTACATGAAAAGTTGATATAGTTCAACACCAGCAACCTAACTAGCTTGCATGCTTGCACTCTATGTTCAATGTAGAGCATTTATGGTTGCTCATGTTGTTGGGGACATAATTACTGGTGATATTGCTGAACCTGAGGTGATCGTTAGCTCTGGGCCATCTGTTGGTGGACTCTTGGATTCATTGACTGGAAGTATAGGCATTTCAGCACGAGCGAAGCCTATTGCCGCACCTGTTGCAGCACCAACTGCATCACTCTCTTCTCCTGTTGGTGCTGCTCAATCAGACTCCTTAAAAGGTGGTGTAAGGCCATTTGACAAGGATTTACTGCGGAACTTCATCATTGGTGCAATGCCTTTTGGTTAGTGTCAACAAAGCCTCCTATGATGGCATATAATACTTCATGTTCTCTTGTAAAGCTTCTTTCATGGATACTCTAATGAACCAACTTAGCTAATAGCTTGTCTTGGCAGGCACACCTCAGGATCTCAATTATGCCAATGTTACTTCGATTAGAACTACTGGATTTTCTGGTGATCCTCTTCCGACAGACCAGAAACAACCTGCCTGGAAGCCCTACCTGTACAAAGGGAGGCAAAGGATTCTCTTTTCTAGCCTGGAGACTATAAATGCTGCACTGTATGACCGTGATGATGTGCCAGATTTCCTTTCTGTTTCAGGACAAGTGACTTGTAGGGCTGAACTTGAAGGACTACCCGATATTTCTTTGCCATTGACTGGATTAAAAACTGCTCATGTCGAGGTGTCATCATTCCATCACTGTGTTCAAGCTTCAGAGCCCACTGCTAATAAGCAAACCTTGGTTTTTCAGCCACCATTAGGAAATTTTGTATTGATGCATTATCAAGCACCATGCAACATTGCTCCTCCTGTTAAAGGCTTCTACCAGTTGTCCATGGTTTCTGAAAATGAAGGTGCTTTTCTATTTAAGCTTACATTGATGGAGGGTTACAAGTCTCCCTTCATTATGGACTTTTGCATGATTACAATGCCATTCCCTCGAAGAAGAGTTGCGTCGTATGACGGAAATCCATCGATCGGGACAGTTTCAATGACAGAACGTTCAATTGAATGGAGAATTGTTTCAAGCGGCCGGGGACTCAGTGGTAGGAGCATTGAGGCCACCTTCCCTGGTACTGTTAAATTTCTTCCTAGAACAGTACAGAGAATAAATTCATCATTTAGATCAGTTTCAAGCACCGGATATACTGAAGATAGTGACAGTGGGCAAGATAACACTAAGAATGGAGCTAGTTTGGATGACTACATCATGGAAAAAATCAATAAGGATCTTCAGGCAGTTGATTTAGAAGAGCCATTGTCTTGGCAAGCGTATAATTATGCTAAGGTATGCCTCTACGGCTCTACCAAACAGTGTACTATGAGAGCTTGAGAAACCTTATTGTCATTTTTTTTTTTCTTTTTTTTTTTTTGGACATGGGGTCGTAAGTAATTACTATATCTGGGAACAGTTTGCTTGATCTCCTTTGTCATATTTCCTGTTTACAGCTTGGTGAGTTATAGCTAACTATGTTGATTCATATCGGACTGTGAAACACTTGACTTCTGTATTATTTCTTCGTCTAGTGTCTAGGCCCAAAGCTGATAAAATATAACTGGAAATCAGTATTACACTTAAATTATAGCAACTAGGAGTATATTGGTGGTGCCAGTGGGTATGTGGGACATGTTTATCCTTCTATGCATTCATGTTGTCTAATTTCCAAAGACTTTCCTAGATTCTTTTGTCTGTCTTTTCCTTTGTTTTAGTTTCTTGCTAGGCTTCTTTCTTCTCAGTTGATTGATTATGAACCACTTCTCTAGGTTTCTTTTAAGATCACTGGAGGCACGCTGTCTGGTCTTACAATTGATCCAAAATCTGTAAGTTACAAATTACCTTTCTCACTCGACTCGATAAATCCATTGTTTGGCTAAACATTTATCCAATTCACAGATCTGGTAGACAATTATGGTCATAAACTTATTGGCATATATATCTAAAATGAATATTGTTGACAATCACTGCATTTTGTTAAGTCGCAAAATGGTAATCACACCTCAACATGTCACATGCATTTACAGATTTATCTAGACACCTGCCCACAAACACCTATGGAAACCATGCCATCTAGATTAAAATGTTGTGTTATTTTGGTAGTTGCTCAAGTCTGAGAAAATCATGTCTCAGTTTGAAGTCAGGCAGAATTTCTTTACTCATGATTGTCTGCTTAAATGCTCCACCTTTTTTTTCTTGAACATGCAGAAGAGTTGTGTATATCTTTGTAATAAGAAGAAAAAGGGGGCAAGAGCCTTTACAACCCACACTCCTAAGCTCTTAGAAAAGCATACGCGCCTTTTACTAAGACACAAAAAAAGACCTCACCTCCACAAAAGGACCATACTGGCTATCTACAGGCTCAAGAGAAGGGAAGGAGCTTCCCTGAGCCTTTTCAAGACTCCAGTAACGTTATTCCTCACTTGCAAGCAGCAATGCTCCAGCCAAGTTAGGAGTGCGGAGTGCCATAAAAAACGCTCTCCACCTTAAAAGGCTTTTTTTTTTTTTTTTTCTGTCGGCGTGATGATGTTGTGCTGCTGCACAGGTGATAGAATAGGTATTGAGGTTGCATTGTGCACTTGTGATAGTGCTAGAAGTTCTTTTTTTGTATCTGATGCTTCATTGAAATATATATATGAACCAAAATACATCATGTTTTGATGCTTTAATGACCCCCCTGCAGGTAAACATCTATCCTTCTGTAAAAGCCCCAGCTGAATACTCAATGCAGGTATCGTATGCTTGAAAGCTATACAATTTGGCTCCATCAACCATTAAATAGTGAACCTGCTGAGATTGGATAGCGAGTTTAGCAGCACTTTTGTATTAAGTCTTATCTTCCGTCACCCTACAGTTGTGTACGCATGCATCTAAATGAGCTTGCTATGTCACTATGTCAGTGCAGAGATAGTGACAAACTAATACACACTTGATATGCCACCACGGTGCTTTTTGTGGCTTCTCTTACAAGAACATCTCTTTATAAAATGGCTACCTGAGAACTTCCTGTCATTTCTATTTCTGTTAAGTTTCAGAAATTACAAACTTTTGCTAAAAAGCCGCAAATAGACCCAGAGGAAGCTAAGCTGTCCCTGTAGCAGTTTAGTACTGAAGATAAAAAACAAATACAGTACATGCTGCTTTAAGTGGCTTTAATGGTTGACTACTCTTCTGATACGCCCTTCAGCTTCATGCCTGCTTACTTTCTTGTTCTTCTTCAGAAAGCAGACGATATTTTCATTACTCCATTTTGCAATAAAACATTAACTATTTGCCTGGTCTGTCTAAATTTAAATTCACTTGGTTATGACTAATGGCCGCAAGAATCTGCTTGTCTGATTGTGAGCAAGATATTGGTCTTTTGACAACTGACATGATATATGTGTTTTGTTCACCCCTTTGACAGGCTTCTTCTGGAGATTACATACTGTGGAACACCTTAGGAAAATGTCCGACAGCTGCGTTGCCTAGAGAATTATAACTGTCAGTGTTTTCCAGCATACGATGCCATCATATTTTTGTGCCTGTACAGACTACAGAGCTGTCCACACGTTTATTCTACCAGATCTGTGCTGGGAAGTTTTTGGTCCTGTGTACTTAGGTGTTTCTTTTTTTTTTTTTACCAAGGAGAAACACTATAAACCTACAGATCTTGCTGTCTGAAGCCCGATAACAAAATACCGTCTTGAACCCATGATCTTATGGGCAGTGGGATTTTTCCATATGTTGCGGTTGCAGATCTTTTGGTAGCTGTTATTACAAGTGAGGATTTGGTGTACCATCGAGATTTAAGCAAGAAAATCGCCTATTACATGCTTCTGTTGCAATGCCTTGTAACAACACTAGAACAGGAGCGAGGCTCATCACATGTTACTATTATAAAGTCCCTTATGTTTAACTTCTGTCATGTTTTGAGTTAGGGAAAAGCTAGTTGACATTCTAATTGATTTGGATTTGCTCGTCCGGTTTTTGCTGTGCGCCGTGCATCGTGCCGGAGGCGTTGTTGTGCCATTGCTATGGCATGCATGATGTCATCAGAGAGATAGAAGGATGGCCTACTAGCCGCCTGCACGCAGAAAGGCAGATGCCTGGTCAGTGGTCACAAAGTATGGAACCGGAAAGCTATGCAAATATAGGTATTTATATTTCTTTCTTTATAAAGAATCTCTCTGTCTGGCTCTCCTCTTCTGTGTTGAAAAGATGTAGAAATCTTTTCTTGTTCCGATCCGATGGTGCTAGTGCAAACGACGAGGCTGCATAAAGCAGGAGAAGGCTTGTTGTAAAAAAAAAAAGCAGGAGAAGGCGATTGGCAATGACACGTTTTTTTATATATACTAGCAAACATGCTCGTGCGTTGCAACGAAAAAAAAAACTATATTCTAAAAAATAAAGGTACATGTATTACATATCTATTGATTTATATTTTATTCTTTCTATAAAAGTTTAACTTTAATTTAGTTTTATGATGAATCTATATTATAAGTTAAAATAGGTAATAATATGAAAATGTCTTGTTAAATCAATATTGAATTAAAACAAAATCTTGATAGTTTCTTCTCTTATTATAAGACACTGGACCATTCACTTGTAAATATATGATAACTTTGATTTTCATAATAATAATATCTATGTGTAGATGGGTTAAATATCGGATCCGTGACTTTATTTATGATTGTGTTTAAGTCATGTAAAGATTAGTTATCGCCATGTCAAGAAGACAACGAGCTCTCTTAATTTCTCATGATTTTCATGCACATTGTACTTGGTGAAACATACATGCTGGCTCATGTTGCTGCTTGCCCGAGTTATTGGTGATGCTAGTTGTTTGTTGATGCAAGCGCTGAAGTGACGAATGCAAGCAGACTTTCTCAAAGCTAGCTACCATTATGGACATGTGTTGTTGCAAAAGGTTCACCCACAGTATGTCTGCATTCGCTTGACCGTGGTGAAGCTGACAATAGGCCACTACCAGGTACACAAGAGTCAGCAGCGTGAGGACCCTAGTCTCCGTAGTGTCGGCCCAACGACACTCGCAACGCTCCTTTGTCGACCATGATGCCGCCTCACCGAAGAAGTCCACGAGACCAAGACCTCATCACCAGCTCAGAATAACTAGCGCGTCCACAGTGCCTGCCGTCGTGCGTGTTGGAGTAGCCAGTGGAGACTCACCAGCGCGTTCTTCCTGCCGCGGTACGCGCCTTCGTGCGCCACCAGCACTGGGATCGCCATCGGCTGGGATGCAGCTGAATGATCGCGTTGCAGTACTCTGGGTTCGACGATAGGTTTTCTGGCATCCTCAGCATCCGACCTCAAGACAGTGTCCAACCGCACGAGCACTGAGCTAGGGTCGGGTCGTAGCCGCGCAACCACGTGACATGCCTGTTGGGACATCAACGCCACGAGCTCCTTGGTGTCCGTGGACACCGCCGTGTCGACATCATCCAGTAGCATGTCCATCGACGTGACGACGGAGCCTAGTAACAACTGGAGCTGAACCATGGCAGGATTTACAGAGGATACGGAACAGAAGATGCTACGACGAGGAGCGATGGATACGATCAGACTCTTTATTTATTTATTTATTTATTTTTGAGATGCTCTAATTTATTGTACGGTTGGGCGTTGGATGATAGGACATGGAAAAAACTATAGTCTAAAAGGAAAGAAAAACGTATAAAGAAATAAAATTTGATATGGAAACGATCTCTAGAACAACAAAAGTAGATGATCGTGAGTTTTTTTTTATATAGACATATTTCGGATGATCGTCGTGAGTTTCGGATGATGGTGAGTTTTGTTTTGGAAAAGATAAAGAAGTATATTTTGTCTCACATATCCATAGGGGACATAGGGGAGTTGTAGGAACAAAAGAATACAGGAAAAACGTGATAGAAAAACGTCTCGACTCCGTATGACTTTTATTTCATAGAAAAAAAGAGTAATTAACGTATCCGTTTCTCGTACGGGAGTGTAGGAGGAAAGAACAAGAAATAAAGAAAGAAATAAAATCGATCGTGGCTCTTATCCTTTTCTATGGGATTAAGATTCCTGACTCTCTTGAATAGAAGGAAGGATTAGAATTCTCAGCTATCAAGTTGTCGGTGTTATGACCCAGAGGGTCAAGACCACCGGTTAGTAAATTTGTATATTGCGTGCTCCCTCTCCCATATGTGATGCAAGAAGAACACAAGATTTATCCTGATTCGGGCACAAAAGGCCCTACGTCCAGCGGGGTAGGATGGATTGTATTATCTTGCACCGAAGTGCTCGTACAGGGGTACAAGCTGGTTTACACAGGGGTGCTTAGGATGAACTAAGGCCTAGGCTAGCGGGGCTATTGTAGGTGGTCGGTTGGTTGCTTGAGAGGTCGATCAAGCAATCGGGTCTGGGGTATGCAACTAACGTAGGTGGGTTTTCTCTTCTGAATTCGGGAGAGAGTCCCCCTTCCTTCTATCCCAGCGTCCCCTTTTATAGACCAAGGGGAGGCCTGAGAGTACATAATTCCTAAACTGTAGAGGCATGGGAGGGGTGTCGGCGACGCCATACTTGCGATGGGACGTCGGTCACTGTGGCGGCGTGGCCCTCCCGTCCTTCCGGTGTTCGGAGTACGGTGGTGGCGGACTGGACGTTGCGGCATGTCACGACGCAGCAGGGTTGACCTCTGTAGACGGGTGCGAGTCCCACAGCTGAAGCGGGACGGGGCGGACGGGACGGATCCCATACCGGAGTGGTTGAAGGCAGGGGTCGAGCCCCCTGGTCGAGGGGGGGGGTCGAGACCAGCTCGGTCCTGTCGTATTCCTGAAGACACAGTCGAGGGTTGTCCTGTTCATGACTCGAGGGGTGCCTCTGGAGTTCGTACTTGCGACGTGGCTACAGCGGCAGCACAGTTGATGGAGGTCCAGGGCATGGGCGTTGAGTTGGTGGATTTGACCGCGATCGTGGGCGCCCATGGCGTTAGGCGGGGGCAGGTAAGCGCATCAGATCCCCTTTTATCCGTACCGGGAGCAGGTGAGCTGGTCGAGCTTCCTGCCCGGGGGTCGTTCGTTCGCCCCCCGTCCGTCATTCGGGGGGTTGAAGCAGAGGGGTCGTTCGTTCGACCCCTGTCCGTCAGTTGGAGTCGAGGCGGAGGCGGAGGGGTCGTTCGTTCGACCCCTGTCCGTCAGTCGGAGTCGAGGCGGAGGCGGAGGGGTCGTTCGTTCGACCCCTGTCCGTCAGTCGGAGTGGAGGCGGAGGCGGAGGGGTCGTTCGTTCGACCCCTGTCCGTCAGTCGGAGTCGAGGCGGAGGCGGAGGGGTCGTTCGTTCGACCCCTTGTCCGTCTGTTTCCCCAGAGATGGGCCGGCCCACGACTGACTGCTGTTGCCGGTGCGGGAGGCCTTCGTGTGATGGGCCCTTCTTTGTGGAATTGAGCGGCTGATCGGGTCCTGTCTTAAAAATGATTGCTATGTTGAGCGTCAGTTTATCAAAGGGTTTAGGGTACCCCTTACCTTTGTACTCGACAGTAGCCCCCCGAGCCTCTGTGCGGATAAGAAGGATCCGCATAGAGGCTTTTGCCATTGACCTGCAGAGTTAGTAAGAGGTTCGATTCTCCGTGGGGTGCGCGCGAGCGCACCCCGCGGGGGTAGCCCCCGAGACCTCAGAGGAGTGATTAAGAACTCCTATGGGGGCTTTGATGTGTGTTTTATCGGGGGGATTTAGGGTTACCTGGAGACGTGGCGCCTTACCGAGCGGTCGATTCCGTTCGCCAGGTTATGAGCGTTCCTTTCCCTGAAAAGGAGGTGCTAGAGGGCGGCTGCCGAACCCTTCCGAGGGCCAGCCTTCGCTCCCTCGAGCGTTACTGCCCCTGCCGAGAGGTCAACCCTGTTTGCCAGGTTACGAGTGTTTTTGACCCTCTTTCGTCGAGGGGTGCCATGCGTAGTCGGGCCCTCGAGCCCTGCGTGGTTGGACTTTCACTACCTCCTAGCGTCCTTCCCACGGATCCTTGCGTTCGGATTGCGGGGCGAAGAGTATCGTGCTATCCTCGTTAGGACGAGCCTCGAAGTCCTCTGTGAGCTGGTGTCGGGCAGAGATCTGCCCGGTACGGGTAAGAATCCAAGTGAGAACTCGTGCCCCATTTGATAGGGGTTGATTAGAAGCCCTGAGGCGTTCTCATTAAGCAAGACCGTGTGGCTTACCTAGGTGCCAACTCTGTTCGATGGGAGCTGGTGGCTCAATGCCTCCCGGCGTAGGGATCCTTGGGTATTCCGTTGTTATGCCTCGGATATGTCCCGGGGGGCCTCGAGAGTTCGTTCTCGTGCTAGGGGCTCGCGCCTAGCCCCCCTGGGTCATCCCTGACTCGCATACTCGAGGGCGGCTGTGAACCCCGTTCGTAGGGCCAGCCTTCGCCCCCTCGAGATTTTAGTGGTGGACCGGAGTCCGTAACCATGGGTCCTTCCTGACCTCAGGTACTCGAGGGCGGCTGTCGAACCCTATGTAAGGGCCAGCCTTCGCTCCCTCAAGATTTGACGGACGGGTCGACGTCTGTCGCTCGCCTCCGAAGGTGACGTCCTATCCCGTGGAATACAAAGGGGGAGGTAGGTAGGTATATTAAATGTGGGAACATACCTGTGTTCTTGTTGGATCCGCCCGTTGGGCTCGAGTACTCGAGGGCGGCTGTCGAACCCTGTGCATGGGGCCAGCCTTCGCCCCCTCGAGATTTGAGGGTGGACCGGAGTCCATAACCCGAGGTCCTTTCTGTCCTCATGTACTCGAGGGTGGCTGTCGAACCCCGTTCGAGGGCCAGCCTTCGTCCCCTCGAGATTTTGACGGACGGGTCGATGTCCGTTGCTTACCTCCGAAGATAACGCTTACCGTCGCGCGCTGTCCGCCGTAAGCGCGCCTTTTTAGGACATGTCCGTTCGGCCGCAACAGTAGCAGGCACAGGGCGCGACGCGGAGTGCGGTGTGGAACCCGATGACGCGACGGGCGCGCCTTATCCTAGAGGAATACGAGGAGGCGGTAGGTGGGCGCATTAAATGCGGAGATTCACTTGCCTGTCTGTTGGATCCGCCGGTTGGGCTTCCGGCTATAAATATCGGAGGTGAGGAGTTGGCTGCCTCCTTCTCGCCGTTGCCTTCCCTGCCTCCTTCTCGCCATCGCCTTGCCTGCCTCCTTCCGAGCCGGACCTCTGTGCGCGCAAGAGTAGGGAGAGGAGAGATTGGGAACATACCTTCCACCCCCACATCCGAGCGCACCAGCCTCCTTGCCCCCATGGCCAGCTACAGCCTGCGCGGCCCCGATGCCTGGCTCCCATCTTCGGCGATCGTGGCGCGTCTGAGGGATCTGGTGGAGAGCGGTCTCCTCCGGCCCATCACCTCCGTCGACCGGCCGGAGTGGGTAGTGCCACCGCGGGAGGATGCTGAGCCCAACCCGTCGGAGGGCTACGTGGTTAGCTTTGAAGTCTTCCACTGGGCGGGGCTGGGCGCTCCCCCCAACCGTCTCCTGCGCGGGATCCTCCACCACTACGGCGTGGAGCTCCAGCACCTCTCCCCCAACGGTATCTGTCATGCGGCGGTTTTCACCGCCGTGTGCGAAGGATATCTGGGGATCGAGCCGCACTGGGACCTGTGGCTTCACCTGTTCGAGGCGAGCTTGTTCCATGCGTCGGCCGGGCTCAGCAACCGTAGGATGGCCAGGGCGGGGTGCTGCAGCATCGCCCTCAAGAGGGAGGACAACTGGATCCCGGCGAAGCTCACGTCGAGCCACTCCGGATGGCACTCCGGGTGGTTCTACCTGAGGAACGACGACGGCTTGCTCCCCGCCTACACCGGGAGGACGATCGACTCGAGGCCCGACCACTGGAGGTACGGCGTCGAGAAGAAGAAGCAGTCGCGCCTCGGCCACCTGCTCGGCGCGATCGCCCGTCTAAAAAAGGCGGGACACACGGCGGCGATCTTGCGTCGACTTTCCACCAGCGGCGGGTCGTGCCGCTGATGGCTCGCCCGCTACGCCTCGACGAGATGCACCCAGGGGTTGATCTCACGGGGTGTCGCCTCATGGAGGACGAGCTACCCCTCGAGAGGGTGGTTCGCCGAGTACGTGCCTCATTCGCCGGCGCGTTCGAGTTGGGTGGCGTCGCCAGCGTCCCCATGATGCCCGACCAGGGGCATGTCCAGCCGGTACGACACCTTTTCTCCGTTAATGTCCTTTTTGCCCGTCTTGTTCGCCTTCTTTGCTTGCGTCCTAACTGCCTTGTGTTCCTCAGGGGGACGTCATCTTCCGAAAGTTGCTGCCACTGGTAAAGGAGGAGCGGGGCGACTCCCAGTCGAGACGACTTCAGGCCGAACAGGAGAAGAAGGACAACGACAAGGCAAAGAAGGACAAGGGCAAAAGGGCCCGAGAGAAACAGGAACGTGAACAACACCGGGCCCGGCAGAGGCGGGCCCACCTTTTCGAGGAGGAATCGCCTCGGAGGAGGATGAGGAGGAGGAGAGCAGCGACGGGGAGGCCGAGCCGCAAGGAGGGCTCGAGGAGGAACAAGCGGTGCTCAAGCGGCAGAGGGCGGCCGCTGGAACCGGAGGAGGAGAGGGGTTGATGTCAAGGTCGGCCCCAACTGGCGAGATCGAGCCGCGGGGCGAGCGCCCCGTGGCTCCTCAAGGTGAAGTGCCACGGTAGACGCGCGGGCGTTCGTCGCGATCCCCGTCGAGGGATCGGTCGAGCACGCCTCCGACGCCCACTCGGTCGAGCGTACGGGTGCCGGGCCCGTCGGCGCGGGAGGAGGTCAGGAGGGGGACGACGGGAGTGTCATCGGCCCCTGCCCAGGAGACGACACCGGGGGCGGCCTCGACCCCTGCCTCGGCCAGCGCTGGCGGGAGAAGTGGCTCCCGACGTGCCTCGCAGAAGCCCCCGAGTGGTTCGAAGTCCATTGGCCGGAACCCCATGACTCCGCTGGGGTAAGTTGCTTTCCCGCTGATCCCGAGTGTTTTTCGTTGGTTATGACTCGTGCTTATCGTCGCGTATGGGCTTCTTTTTCAGGTCGAAGCGATCGGCGGAGGGTGCGTCCCTCACCCCGGCCAAGAGGCTGAGGACGGAGGCCGCGGTCGAGACAACCGTCGGGGCCAGTCTTGCTGCCCCGTCCCCTTCGACCCTCACCCCAGAGGCGGCGTGGGAGGCCAAGGCGCGGGAGACGATGGGGCGAGGGCAGGCGCAGGCCGCCGCGGAGCTAGCTCGAGCGGGGGAAGAGACGGGTTGGCCCGCCGCGGCGGCGGGGTCCGCCGGAGTGGCGGTCGAGGCCGTGCCCACCCATCCGTCGGAGGGAGGCGCGCCCACAGCCTCCGAAGGCGCAGAGCCGATGTCGACAACGACCGTGACAGAGGGGGTCGAGCCCCAAGCCGCCATAGAAGCGGAGGTGGTCGACTTTACCATCGTCGGCGAGGGAGAGACACCGGAACGCCCGGCGCCAAGGCGGTGGCCCGAGAGCCTCGCGTCATGGGAGGCGCGTCTGCGACTTGAGCGCGGGAGCGTGGCTGCTGCCGCGTCGGAGGAACCATCGCCAGCGGAGGCCTTCGTCGAGGGGACTTCGGCGCCGGTTCCAGAGCCTGAGGAGGGGGGACGGGCCGTGCAGCCTGAGGCGACGCTCGCAGCGGAGATGGCGGGGATGTTGGTGACGGCCACTGCTGAAGAGGTGGCCGAGATGGTGGCAGAGCTGGTGGACCCGGCGGAGATGGCCGCAGCGACGACCCCTTCGTCGGAACCGGAGGGGGCCGTTGCGGTGCTACAGAGAAGCGGCGCGGCAGACGTGATAATGTCTGAGGCGTCAGCTCAGCCTCGTCTCGAGGTCGGACAATCATCGTCTTGAGGTAATCCGTCCTCTAACTTAGTCGACCCACAGTGAGCCTGCGGCACTAGGTGCTGATCGTTTGCTTTCTTCACCGCGCGGGGTTGTTCTCCCGGCGGGGACTTCTCCCGCCTAGGGGCGATGGCTCGGAGGGGCCGGCGGCGGCCCCGCAAAGTGACCCCGAGGCCGGGAGAGCCCAGCTCGAGGGGGCGGCTCCCTTCCCTACTCTGGCGGAGCGGGTGGTGCTCCACGTGGGTGGCCCCGAGATGCGCCAGGGCATCATGCGGGAGGTCCAGGAGAGGATCGACCGCCGCAGCGGGTTCTGGGGGCAGGAGCCCCTCGAGCTGGCCGACCCCCGAGATCGAGGGCGCACCTTCTTCAAGCTCGACGATCAGGTCGAGCTCGGGGAGTGGGAGCACTTGGAGGAGTTCCGGGCGTGGCTCGAGCACGTGGTGCGCCTGTCGGCGGAGGTTGCTTCCACGAATTTGCTCCGGGGGATGGAGGTAAGTTTTGTCCTTTCCCTTTAGATTTGCCTTGGTTATTTCGCTGCTCCTTTCTGATGACCTTCCTTTTTGTCCCTGGTAGGCACTAAGGGCGAGGTCGTACGATAAGTCCCAGTTCATCCTCCGGGCGCAGGAGCAGCTTCCTACCCTCCGCGCTTCGCTGGAGAAGGCGGAAGCCGATGCCGCCCAGGCGAAAGCCGAGGCGGCAGCCACGCAAGAGGAGGCCAAGGCCGCCCAGGAGGAGGCCTCCCGGGCGCGGTCGAGGGCCGAGGCCGAGGCGGCGGCTGCGCAGGAGGGAGCCCGGGCCACCCAGGAGACGGCGTAGTCGAGGGTTGAGGCCGCCCTCAAGGCGGTTATCGAGGTCGGGCAGCAGCGGGATGCTGCCTAGGAGGCCCGGCACAAGGCAGAGGAGGAGGCCGCCCAGCTGAGGGAGGAGCTGACTCTGGCGGCGGAGAGTATCCAGGAGCTCCAGGGGGACGTTGACGCCGTCTCCCGTGAACGCGACGCGCTGGGTGTCGCGGAGGAGAAGGCCCGGGCCCAGATCGCCACTCTGGGGCAGGTGGCGGCTAGCCAGAAGAGGGCCCTCGATGGTGCTGGCAAGGTCATCGAGGACCTCCAGGCTAAAATCGGCGACCAAGCTGCGGAGCTCGTCGACGTCCGCCATCAACTTGAGAGGACCGAGCAGGGCTACGTTACCCTTGAGGCGCACGCCAAAGGTGAGTTTTTGGAAGTGTTACTGAGCTTGCCTATTCTCGACCCTTCCCCTGCTTTTTGGTTTTGACTAAGTCACGTGCTCGTTCTGGCAGAACTCGCAGCGGAAAAGGCCCGAGCCCACGAGGATCTGACCGGTCTTCAGGACCTCCTCGGGGTAGAGACGGGCCTGAACGAGAGGCTCGAGGGCGTCATTTCCTCCTTCTGCGACGACATGGGGGTCGAGCTGGAGCCGGCGGTCGAGGGCGACGTGCGGGGAGACTCCCTCCTGCGCCGCTTCTACTCCATGACCCAAGAGGTGACGGAGCAAGTCCGTGCTGCTCTGCACGTGGGCGTGAAGCGGGCGCTCGCGGTCGTCCACTCGGGCTATATCTACGACCTCAGCGTCGTCGCCAGCGGCTTCGTCACCGACCCGAGGCTGACTGAAGACAAGAACGTGGCGAGATGCCATGAGCTGATCGAGGCCGCAGAGGTGCCCTGAGGCGAGCTGGCAAAGCTCTTCGAGCCTGAGGTGCTCCCTTCGGCGAATGGAGATGGCGACGAGTAGTCGAGGCCTGTAAGCCAAATCTGGACAAGAAGGTCCATGTAATAGATTAGCTTTTGTGACAATATGGTGTCGAGCCCCCGAGGGCTTCTTATGTTTAATGCATTTTATTCGAGATGCGTCTGAGTGTTTTTATTTCTCAAGCTGTCTCTATTTCTCTTTGCCTGAGTCGTTGCTTATGGACTAAGTATTCGACGCACGTTCGTATCCCTAGAGGGGGGAGCGAGTGGGGATACCATAGCCCTGAGGCGAAGGAGAGTCCCCGGCTCGGCGGCCCTCGACCCTTAGGGAGTTCGAGACGTTTTCTACTTAGCCGCGAAGCGTGCTCGGGGCAAAGGTGGAAAGAGAGGTGCTGAGTTTCGAAAAAACGTTCGAGTTTTTAGAGGACTTAGGAGGGGGGTACCCCCCTTGTTAGCCCCCGAGGGAGGCTTGACTTTGCTGGAGCAGAGTCGAGGCTACCTTAGAGTTATGAACGAATATGAAATGTATTTCAAGAACATTTTGTTCATTCATAATGCGATAAGTGTACATAATGCGGAAAATGTACGAGGCCTCGAGGCTTTAGGGGTAGAAGCGACGTAGCTGTTCGATGTTCCATGCGTTGGTGAGGATCTCACCCTTGTCGTTCTTCAGCTTGTAAGTGTCTGGCTTCAGCACCTCCGCCACGATGAAGGGTCCTTCCCAAGGCGGCGTCAGCTTGTGACGCCCCTTGTTGCTTTGTCGGTGGCGCAATACGAGGTCGCCAACGTCGAGGTCCCTTTTGCGTACATTTTTGTCGTGGTAGCGTCGCAGCGTTTGCTGGTACTTTGCCAACTTGAAGAGGTCCATGTCTCGGGCTTCCTCGAGATGGTCGAGGGAGTCCTCTCGGGCTGCTGTGTTGGCCTGCTCGCTGTAGGCCTTTAGTCGAGGGGACCCGTACTCGAGGTCAGTAGGGAGGACGACCTCGGACCCATAGACCAAGAAGAACGGGGAGAACCCCGTGGCTCGACTTGGTGTCGTTCGGAGACTCCATAGGACAGTGGGCAGCTCATCGACCCATCTCTTGCCATGTTTGTTCAGCCGATCGAAGATCCTTGGCTTGAGGCCCTGCAAAACCATACCATTGGCGCGCTCGACCTGGCCGTTAGTTCGAGGGTGGGCGACTGCAGACCAATTCACCCTGATGTGGTGGTGGTCACAGAAGTCCAGGAACTTTTGGCCGGTGAACTGGGTGCCGTTGTCGGTGATGATGACGTTGGGGACCCCGAAGCGGTGGATGATGTCGGTGAAGAATAGCACGGCTTGTCGAGATTGAATGTTGGCGACGGGTCGAGTCTCGATCCACTTTGAGAACTTGTCTACAGCCACGAGGAGGTGGATGTGGCCACCTTTGGTTTTCTTCAGGGGGCCAACCATGTCGAGCCCCCATACTGCGAATGGCCAAGTTATGGGTATCATCTGAAGAGCTTGGGCGGGTAGGTGGGTCTGCCTGACGTAGAATTGGCATCCCTTGCAAGATCAAACGAGTTTGGTAGCGTCGGTGACGGCTGTCGGCCAGTAGAAGCCTTGTCGAAAGGCGCTTCCTACCAGCGTTCTTGGCGTCGTGTGGTGGTCGCAAGCCCCCGAGTGTAGGTCCTTCAGTAGTGCCCTCCCCTCCTCGTGGGTGAGGCATCGTTGAAGTACACCGGTAGGGCTGCGTCGATACAGCTCACGGCCATCCCCATACAAGACGTAGGTTTTGGCGCGTCGGGCTATGCGTCGGGCTTCGGTGCGGTCCTCTAGGAGTTCACCCTGTATCAGATACTCGAGGTAGGGTGTGCGCCAGTCCGTCGAGGGGATTGGTGTCGCGGCTATTCCGTCGATCTCCATGACTTCTTCCCCGTTCGAGGGGGGATCGGTCGAAGGTGGTGGATCGACCCCTTGCTCGAGGGCAGGAGCCCCCGAGCCTGGGTCGACGGACGGCTTGTGGAGGTCCCTCGAGAAGACGTTGGGAGGGACTGTACCTCTGGTGGACGCGATTTTGGCCAGCTCGTCGGCAGCTTCGTTGTACTGGCGGGCGGTGTGGTTGAGCTCGAGGTCGTAGAATTTGTCCTCGAGCTTTCGGACTTCCTTGCAGTAGGCTTCCATCTTGGGGTCGTGGCAGCTCGAATCTTTCATCACTTGGTCGATCACCAACTGCGAGTCCCCCCGCATGTCGAGGCGCCGGACCCCGAGCTCGATGGCGATGCACAAACCGTTGACGAGGGCCTCGTACTCGGCTATGTTGTTGGAGGCGGGGAAGTGGAGGCGGATGACGTAGCGCATGTGAACCCCTGAGGGTGATATGAATAGCAATCCGGCGCCTGCCCCCGTCTTCATCAACGACCCATCGAAGTACATGGTCCAGAGCTCGGTCTGAACTTGCGCCGGGGGTAGTTAAGTATCGGTCCATTCTGCAACGAAATCTGCCAATACCTGAGACTTGATGGCCTTCCGAGGGGCGTAGGAGAGGGTTTCCCCCATGAGCTCGGCTGACCACTTGGCGATTCTTCCAGACGCCTCCCGGTTCTGGACTATCTCCCCGAGAGGGAAAGATGAGACCACAGTGACCGGGTGGCCGAGGAAATAGTGCTGGAGCTTACGCCGAGTGAGGACGATGGCGTACAATAGCTTCTAGATGTGGGGGTATCTCGTCTTAGTCTCAGAAAGTACCTCGCTCACGAAGTAGACGGGCCTCTGAACCGGCAGGGCATGTCCTTCTTCCGCCCTCTCGACCACTACGGCAGCGCTGACTACCTGGGTAGTTGCCGCGACATAGAGCAAGAGGGGCTCGGCTGGGCTCGGGGGTACCAAGACAGGTGGCGAGGTGAGCAAGGCTTTGAGCTTGGAGAGCGATTCCTCGGCCTCTACGGTCCACGCGAAGTGTTCCATTTTCTTCAGGAGGCGGTAAAGGGGTAGTGCCTTCTCTTCGAGCCTTGAGATGAACCGGCTGAGGGCGGCGAGGCACCCCGTGACCCTTTGCACGCCTTTAAGGTCGTTGATCGGGCCCATCCTTGTGATTGCGGTTACCTTCTCGGGGTTGGCCTCGATCCCGCGTTGGGAAACTATGTACCCTAGGAGCATGCCTCGAGGAACTCCGAAGACACACTTCTCAGGGTTTAGTTTTATACGATTTGCCCTGAGGCACCCAAACGCGATCTCAAGATCCCCGACCAGGTTTCCGACTGTTTTGGACTTGACCACGATGTCATCGACGTAGGCCTCGACGGTCGGTCCTATGTGTTTCCCAAAGACGTGGAGCATGCATCGCTGATACGTGGCCCCGACGTTTCGCAAACCGAAGGGCATAGTGAGGTAGCAAAACATGCCAAAGGGGGTGATGAAGGAAGTCGCGAGCTGATCGGACTCCTTCATCTTTATTTGGTGATAGCCAGAATACGCATCAAGGAAGCAGAGAGTTTCACATCCCGCAGTGGAATCTATTATTTGATCGATACGTGGTAAAGGAAAAGGAACCTTGGGACATGCTTTATTTAAACTAGTGTAGTCTACGCACATCCTATCCTTTCCATTCTTTTTCTTGACAAGTACTGGATTTGCTAACCACTCGGGATGATGTACCTCCTTGATGATTCCGGCCTTCAAAAGCTTGTCGACCTTCTCCCCGATGATTCTGCGCTTCTCCTCATCGAAATGGCGCAGCCGTTGCTTCACCGGTTTGGATCCGGCTCGGATGTCCAAGGAGTGTTCGGCGACCTCCCTCGGAATGCCCGGCATATCCAAGGGACTCCATGCAAACACGTCAGCATTCGCATGGAGAAAATCGACGAGCACGGCTTCCTATTTAGGCTCGAGGGTGGCGCTGATCGTCAGCGCCTTCCCATCCACGTGGTCGGGGTCAAGCGAGACGGTCTTGGTGTCCTCCGTAGGCTTTAAGTTGCCGACGTGTCGCTTGGGGTCGGGGATCCCCTTGGTGAGGTCATCGAGGGCCGCGAGGACGGCCAACTCCTCGACGGCTTCGGCGTTTTCCACGCACTCGACGTCGCAGTTGTATGCGTGTTCGTAGGAGGTGCCGACGGTGATGACCCCCGTGGGCCCTGACATCTTCAGCTTGAGGTAGGCGTAGTTTGGGATCGCCATGAACTTGGCGTACCCTGGTCGACCGATGATGGCGTGGTAGATGCCACGGAACGTGACCACCTCGAAGGTCAGTTCCTCCTTTCGAAAGTTCGAGGGGTACCGAAGCAGACGGGTAGCTTGACGTGGCCGATCGGGAGTGCCTTCTTTCCTGGGACGACCCCATGGAATCCTCCCGCGCTGGGCAGGAGCGCGGTCCTCGGGATCCCCAGGAGGTCGAGGGTCGCGACGTAGATGATGTTGAGGCTGCTTCCCCCATCCATAAGTACCTTGGTGAGGCGGGTGTTGAGTATGATTGGGTCGACGACGAGCGGGTAGACCCCTGCGTTGGGGACGTGCTCGGGGTGGTCGTCCTGGTCGAAGGTGATCGGCGTGTGGGACCAGTCGAGGTATCGAGGAGCTCGTTGGCGGTCTTGGGGTGTTCTGTCCAAGTTCCCGCACCAACTCCTTGCAGGTTGTTCCGACGATGAACGCAGTGATGATGTCGTGGTCGGAGATGTGGGTTAGTGCGGCACGCTACCTCGAAAACTGACGGGTGAAGGCGCGGAGGGTCTCCCCTAACCTCTGCTTGTAGCTGCGGAGATCCCAGGAGTTCGCTGGCCGCTAGTAGGTGCCTTTGAAGTTCCCCTCGAAGATCCTGACCAGGTCGGGCCAGTCTTGGATCAAGTCCGGGGGAAGCTCCTCGAGCCATCTTCGAGCGGTGTCGGAGAGGAAGAGCGGGAGTTTCCGAATGTTGACGTGGTCGTTGTCGGCTCCTCCTAGCTGACATGCCAGCCTGAAATCAGCAAGCCAGAGCTCCGGCTTGGTTTCGCCGTTGTACTTGACCAGGCTGGTGGGTGGACGGAAGCGGACGGGCAAGGCGGTTCGCCGGATGGTCCTGCCGAAGACTCGTGGCCCCGGTGGTTCCGGAGATCGACGTCGATCTTCGTCACTGTCGTAGCGCCCACCTCGGTGAGCACTGTAACCTCGAGCCTCAGCGTCGTCGTGCCGGCGTTCGTTTGTTCTCCCGTGGTGGTCGATCGTCGACGATGCGGTCTCGAACTGGTCATCGCGCTACTTCGCCTTGGGGCACTTTGTCTTGGTGGACGGATACCTCTCAATTTTGTCGAGGGGGTATGCCCTGATGCTCGGAGGCAACTCCTCTGCGCCTCGAGGCCGAGCTCTCCGCCTGCTGCACGGCCGCGGTTTGGAGAAGCCCCTGGATTTCGTCCCTGATGCGTCGCGCTTGGGGTGTTGATGGCGCCGGCATGTCACGAAGCAGCATCGCGGCCGCTACGACATTTTGGCTGACACGGTTGTAGACGCGGTGCTCGTTTGCCCCCTCCTCGACGATCTGTCGATGGACTTCCCGGGCCCGCTCGCGAGCTCCTCCACCCTATGGGCGCCCGCGATCTCGCTCGAGGGCGTGCTCGAGCTGCTGAAGTCGTAGGCGTTCTTCCTCGAGCTTGGCGAACAACTCTCGGATTTGCACGATCTGGACGTCCTGAGGTGAATCGGTTTTGTCAGGACTCGGGGGGTCGGCGTTTCGCGCTGGTGTAGCGTTGCCCCCTCCTCCTTCATCCGTGGCCGCGGCGTCGTTGACGTCGTCCTGGGAATCAACCTGACCGTCGAGTTGGAAGCATTCCCGGGTTGGATCATAATCCTCATCGAGGGAGTCCGAGTCGGGGTAGCCGTGGTAGAAGTTGGGGAAAGATCCCCTGCGCTCCTCCTCCAGCCGTCGTCGTAACGTGCCCCAGGTGTGACAACCCGGGATCGGGGCTCGTCGTGGCTTCGGGCGCTCGTCCGACGGAGAGGTGGTGACGAGGTTGATCGTCGCACGTAGCAGGTTCCCTGGAGACCTGCAACGTGTCTGCATATGCGAGCCTACAAAAGCAAAACAGAGTCTGGCGCTGTTGTAGAGCCCGTGTGGAAACAAGTTATGCGGCGGCGGCGCGGCCGAGTGTGTCGGAGAAGCCACGGGGACCCTCTGAAATGACGGTATGGCAGAGCCAGAGTCAGGCTCAGAGAGGTGCCCGTCCCCGACCCGCAAGGATGGGTCAAACAGGCTCCCGAAGGGAGGAACTGTGTCACCAGCCGAGGCCGAGGAGACGGCGTCCGGCGTCTCGAGATCCGCGCGACGAAGAGTGTGGCGACGTCGTTCGCGCCCCTCCTGGTCTCAGGCAAAAGGCGCGAGTGGTGGGACCGTCGACTGGTCCTCCTTGGCCCCGTCGCACCGGAGCCACTGCTGTCCATGCCATCAGCTGAGAGTAGAACCATGTCGTGGCCGTGGCCCGTGGACATGAACTCTAGACTCCCGAACCTGACGGTGGTGGCGAATGGAAGCAATGGGATCGTGGAATCCATCTGGGAGAGTAGTTCGGAGTTGATCGACACGCAAACCCCCCTACCTGGCGCGCCAACTGTCGGTGTTATGACCCAGGGCGTCAAGACCACCGGCTAGTAAATTTGTATATTGTGTGCTCCCTCTCCCAGATGTGATGCAAGAAGAACACAAGATTTATCCTGGTTTGGGCACAGAAGGCCCTACGTCTAGCGGGGTAGGATGGATTGTATTATCTTGCACCGAAGTGCTCGTACAGGGGGGTACAAGCTGGTTTACACGGGGTGCTCAGGATTAGCTAAGGCCTAGGGCTAGCGATGCTATCCTAGGTGGTCGGTTGGTTGCTTGAGAGGTCGATCAAGCAATCGGGTGTGAGGTATGCAACTAACGTAGGTGGGTTTTTTCTTCTGAATTCGGGAGAGAGTCCCCCTTCCTTCTATCCCAGCGTCCCCTTTTATAGACCAAGGGGAGGCCTGAGAGTACATAATTCCTAAACTGTAGAGGCATGGGAGGGATGTCGGCGACGCCATACTTGCGATGGGACGTCGGTCACTGTGGCGGCGTGGCCCTCCCATCCTTCCGATGTTCGGTGTACGGTGGTGGCGGACTGGACGTTGCGGCATGTCACGGCGCAGCAGGGTTGACCTTCTGTAGACGGGTGCGAGTCCCACAGCTGAAGCGGGACGGGGCGGACGGGACGGATCCCATACCGGAGTGGTTGAAGGCAGGGGTCGAGCCCCCTGGTCGAGGGGGGATTGAGACCAGCTCGGTCCTGTCGTATCCCTGAAGACACAGTCGAGGGCTGTCCTGTTCATGGCTCGAGGGGTGCCTCTGGAGTCCGTACTTGCGACGTGGCTACAGCGGCAGCACAGTTGACGGAGGTCCAGGGCATGGACGTTGAGTTGGTGGATTTGACCGCGATCGTGGGCGCCCATGGCGTTAGGCGGGGGCAGGTAAGCGCATCGGATCCCCTTTTATCCGTACCGGGAGTTGGTGAGCTGGTCGAGTTTTCTGCCCGGGGGTCGTTCGTTCGATCCCCTGTCCGTCATTCGGGGGGTTGAAGCAGAGGGGTCGTTCGTTCGACCCCTGTCCGTCAGTTGGAGTCGAGGCGGAGGCGGAGGGGTCGTTTGTTTGACCCCTGTCCGTCAGTCGAAGTCGAGGCGGAGGCGGAGGGGTCGTTCGTTCGACCCCTTGTCCGTCTGTTTCCCCAGAGATGAGCCGGCCCACGACTGGCTGCTGTTGTCGGTGCGGAGGGCCTTCGTGTGATGGACCCTTCTTTGTGGACTTGAGCGGCTGATCAGGTCCTGTCTTAAAAATAGTTTCTATGTTGAGCGTCAGTTTATCGAAGGGTTTAGGATACCCCTTACCTTTGTACCCGACACAAGTAAAGAAGTCCTATATATTCCTTTCCTTTTTACCGGTATTCTTGATTTCTAGGAGACCAAACCAAAAAAAGACCAGACAAAAAAAAAGAAGATTTGAGTCTTGTGTTTGGATTATGATTAGGATTAGGATTCCTAGTTATATTCTGATTGTTTCTAGGATATCGTGTGTCATATATATATATATATATATATATCACGAGACCTATAGATAAATATGAAGACAAACAATTTTCACATTTACAAAGTTAGTTAGGAACGACGGACAAAAAAATGGGGGTGAAATTTTGGCTTTTTATTATTAGATATATATATATATATATATATATATATATATATATATATATAGATATAAATAAATAAAAGATAAAAAAAGGTAGCCACTTTGACTTGAGTCTGCTGCCACTTCCGCGCAGCCCCCTCCACTTTCATGATTTCATCGGAATCTGAATCCATAAAGCACAGACCACACTAGAGATTGACTGCCATCGCTCCTCCCTCCACCTCTGCGCTCCGCCTGATTGATTGTTTGATTCCACTGCCAATACCTGCGATGAGTGCTGCCGTGCCGCCGGCGATGGACCCCGCGGCGGCGGGGGAGATGGCGCGGGAGGCCGCCGCGTGGTGCGCGCTGCACGGCCTCGTCGTCGGGGACCGCGCCGACCCGGTGAGCCTGAGCTGCTGCTTCTTAGCTTCCCTAGAAATTCACCTTGCTACCTATCATGAGCGAATCATTTTTTTATGCGCCCACATGGTGGCCATAGAAATTGCTGTTCTATCTATGGAACATTGTGGTAATAAGGTTAGATAGAACTGGATGCGACTACCAAACTATTATCCGGGGTCCAGATCCCTGAAAAAAAAAGCATCTTGATGGAACGACCCTTGCAGAGATCAGCAACAGTCCCTGGTGTTGGTTTGGTTCATGCTCCATTCTCCCTGCTCCCAGCACATCTTCCAGAGCCCTTTTGGAGGCAGGCGTACGAGCTCGCTCCCATTTTTAACGAGCTTGTGGACCGTGTTAGCATGGATGGGAATTTCTTGCAGGAGGCTTTGTCCAAGTAAATTTTTCTTCCTTCCCAATACTGATTTCTACAAAAATTATCATTCCGAGCTCTGTTTGCTGCTTGAATTCATAAGCTGATATTGTTAGTTCACCGAAACCCAGTAAATCCTCTCCTGCATTACCAGAGTCCACTGTATGCTCTCATTGAATCAGATTGTTGAAATTTTAAATAATCTGTCTAATATTTCAAACAAACTGTTCAGTTTTGAGTAAATAAAATGAACATCTATGTCAGAGGTTCAAAATCTCTATGAAACTGTTGGACTGATGGGATTGGCTGATCATGTTATAATTTCAGAACAAGTCAGGTTGATGATTTCACGTCTAGGCTCTTAGAAATTCACAGGAAAATGATGGAACTAAATAAGGAAGAGGTAATTTGCTCTGCTTTACTTTCTTTCTTTTTTTTTTGCAAGGAAAATTTACTGACCTTTACTGCTGAGTTAATATCTGAATCTCACTATTATTAAGCACATCTTATCGCTAACTTTGTGGTGTCAACTTCTTAACCTGAATGTTAAATACTACTAGGCATTATCTCAAATATCTTTTCTCCATCATCTTTTTTGGGTTGGGGACAGTGGTAATGTTTTTTCTATGGAAGTATAATTGAACAGTGATCCAATATTTACCAGAATATTCGCTTAGGGTTGCACCGATCAGATTATATGCTGGATTCAGAAACAAGTTCTCTTATTCAAATAGAGCTCAACACAATTTCAGTATCATTTCCTGGGCTTGGTTCCTTAGTTAGTGATCTTCACAGGTAACACTCAACCATTCATTTCTATAATTGCACTTTCTTTCTGTATATGAATGTCCTTTCTCTTTTTTTTTAGAAGCTGATAAAAGAATTAGAATATGCTGCCATGATTTAATGAACACTTAGGATGTAAAAGCTAAGTTCTTTCTAAAATTACAGATTTGTCAAACTTGCTAAATTAGACATGGTAGAACAGTAGTTCTGTAATAATGGCCGTTTCATATGTTTAATTTTACATTCATATGGAAAATGAATGTCATTAGTTATCCACAGAGCTATCCATCACAAAGTCTTCATGCATGATTTTCTGAGTAGCCTCAAATATTTATTTATCTTGCTCATTGTTTTTCCCCTTTACTTGTACATAGACTCTATTTGCTTTGACTCCTGTTTCTGTTAAGAAAAAGAAAAAAAAAAAAAAAAATGAATGACAAGATTCAGTCAAGTAGCACACTTTGCAAAACTATTAATTTGCAACCACATTACTGATATCAGTTGGAAATTTATCATTCTAGAAGGAAATGCTAGCGATACATTATGTATCCACTGCATGCTTTTCTAGTAGGGCTAGCCAAAGGGCCTCTAGTCTAGTTGGTTAGAGGAACCCAACGGCACTCCACAGGTCCTGGGTTCGACTCCTTGTTGGAGCGAATTTCAGGCTGGGGTTAAAAAAATCCCCTCGTCTGTCCCATGGCCAAAGCACATGTCTAAGGTCCGGCCCCGGTCATGGTCGTCTCACATGGGCTACGGTGCCGCTGTGTATGGGTGGGGCAGGGGTTCGGGGGTTTTCTCGACCTGCGTGAGAAGGTCTTCTTCTTAATGCAATGCCCGGGGGCTGTCTTACCCCCCGCAGGTCAATTTTTTTTTTCTAGTAGGGCTATAATTCTCTGGAGGACGAAAGTATATAGTGCTAAAGAGGGTTCTGTTGACAGCTCCAAGTTCTGTGCATACAATTTATTTCTATTTCTTACCAATGAATCTACCTGGACGTTTCTCTTTTTTTGCGAGACGGGGTTTTTATTAGTCCATTGTGTTCAGCATTATTATTGCATCTTCAACATGATGTACACACAAAATTGCTCTGCAGGACCTTAATTAAGCAGCATGAGACTTTGTTAGGTCTGGAACACAAGAGGGTTCCTGCAAATGCAGCTAACACTCAATTTGCTGAAGCATTGGCCCAAGCATGGGATGCGTTTAACATTGACAGGTTTGGTATGCTCTGTTTGAAGATATATGTTTCTTATGCATTACACTGCTTTTTTATGAATATTAATTGTTATCTTTTCCATTGTTTTCTCAGTGCTGTAATTATGATGATTGTTCAGCCAGAAGAGAGAAATATGTATGATCAATACTGGATTTCAAAACATTTGCAAGACTCATATCCTTTTGTGTTCTGCATTTATGTTTTCCGTAGTGATCAAATATATAATTCGTTGTGTTACCTTCATGATTAGTGATTAACTGTTATTTGGTTTGACTTTGATCAGTTATTTTTTTAACCCATGTAACTGCTATACCTTTTTTTAATTTCCCATCCTTGAGTCATTGCCTTCACACCTATAAGAATTTCTTTCAAGTTTTGGTGCTAAGATTGTTTATTATTTTGGGATCAATTTCAAGTGTTTGTTAACTATTTGTTACTGAGCAATATGAAAAATCATAAGATCAAACTTGTGTTCCCTTGACAATTTATTACACATGGCATAACAACTATAAGGAAAACCTTATCGCAGGTGGAAGCTGAAGGCCATGTTCTCCCAGATGGAACTCTTCTTGTGTACGAATCCTGATTGATTACTGATTTATGCTTAGCATTTTAGCATCATCTTAACCTTTCAGTGTGCTGGGTTTATGCTTAGCATTTGAGAAGCATCTTAATCTTTCAGTATGTTTATTATATTCATTCATTTTTAAATGCAGATGTGGCCAGAAAGTTGCTGTTGTGTACTATAGAGCTGGCTATACACCAAATGATTATCCCTCGGAAGCAGTATGAATACACCTTTTGCCTTTTGTGTTTCCAGTTATGAAAACTAACTGCCCAAAAATAAAATTCTTTCAGACCTTCAGTCTTATCCTTAATATATTTGGGTCATTCTGTATCTCCCTGTTACATGTGAACTTCATTTTTTGTATTAAAAATAAAGTCAAAATACTTTGATTTGTATTGTTAGGTATATATCAGGCCCATCCATTTTAGGCCCACACTGGAGACGTAGTGACATACTGGTTGCTTTTGTTGATGATAATATGCTTAAATTTCCATTATGATCTTGATTTATGTTCTAGGAATGGAGTGCAAGACTTATGATGGAACAATCATCTGCTGTAAAGTGTCCTCCAATATCGTATCATTTAGTGGGAACCAAAAAGATTCAACAAGAACTAGCAAAGCCTAATGTGCTTGAAAGGTGATCATATTTTTTGCAGTTACAAATAGTAGTACTTCTTGAACATTTGTGTCATGTGCATATTTTGTTCCAGCATTTATCAATTGCTAAATATAATTATCGGACCAATTATTAGTCTTTGGTCTACTATTTAAAACTTCACCTTTTTCTTACTGTCATTTGTTCTGTCAATATAGGTTCCTTGAAAGTAAGGAGGAAATTGACAAGGTTCGCAAATGTTTTGCTGGGCTATGGAGTTTGGATGATGAAGAGATTATAAAAACTGCAGTGGAAAAACCTGAGTTGTTTGTATTGAAGCCTCAACGTGAAGGCGGAGGTTTGTATTTCCATTGACATATGCATATCATTTCTTACTACTTCTTGAATATGCAATTTGTGGACAGGAAACAACATCTACGGTCTTGATTTGAGGGAAACACTTGTCAGACTCCAGAAGGAAGGAGGGGATTCCCTTGCACCCTACATACTGATGCAAAGAATCTTCCCAAAAGCTTCTCTTGCTTATCTGGTCCGTGGTGGTGTTTGCCATGAGGGTCTTGCAATTTCTGAGCTTGGAATATATGGAGCTTATCTGCGGTATAGTTAACTTCGGAAACAGACGCAATAGTCAATAGTGCTTTGCATATGGTGCTGGTTTTTTCTGATGAAGAGTACTACACTAAATTTCTGATCAGGAACAAAGATAAAGTGGTCATCAATGAACAGTGTGGTTACTTGATGCGAACGAAAGTTTCTTCATCAGATGAAGGTGGCGTAGCTGCAGGGTTTGCTGTTTTGGATAGCCTATACCTGACTGGCAGGTGATGTTCAACTGATCGAGTTTTTAGCCCATTGTTTTTTTTTTGGCTGGATAAGACAATTTCTAAACAATATACCTTGTTTCAAAGACAATTTTAAGCAGACTAAAAAATTGTTCACTCTTATTAGTACCGTTTGAAAACCCTGGGTGTTTTTTTTTTCTTGTGGCCAGGTCAAAACAAATGAGATTTCAGAAAGGCTGTTTCATCCAAATTTCATTCTGTGTTTTGCTAACCAGATTCTTAATGTGTTGTACTCGAACTGTCTTCCTGACATGTAATCAGCAAAAGAGTTTTCCTGTTAGGAATTAGATCTGAAGTGCTGGAATCCTCTACTTGGTTTACCTAGGCACAACTTAAAGTCTCTCAAATTCACTTGCAAATGTCTACTTTGCCCTTTTCATTATCCTGTTATCTATGGGAAAAAGGTCATGCTCATTTGCTTCCTTCGTGCAGTGAGATGTGATAACAAATGGAGCGTCAGCTACAGCTTTCAGTGGGGGCATACGCTGGCAGTGGATCATCATGTTCTGCATTTAGATCGACATAGAATAAGCTGCTGCAGACTAGTGCCATTTCTGTGACACCACGTCACATTGTTTGATGGATTCCTTTTATCTGTCCCTGCCAAGGGAGAGAATAGACATATTATTATGTGTAGGTTAAATGTGCATGAAATCCATGGAAATAATGAAGGATAAACCACGTGCCCAGAACTCTGATGTATGCCGTCGGTGCCGTTTCTTGTTCCTGATCACCTTGACAGCAACGGGAAATTCTGTGTTTCTGTTGAGAGTGAGACACGTGATGTGCACCATCAGTGTGAATTTAACCAGGTAACGGCAGGAGAAGAGTATTGATCGAGTTGGAAGACAGCATAGTGGAAGAAATCTGCAGTTCATTCCTTCCTGTAATCTAGGCCAGAGCAGGGAGAGAGATACTAATATAAACTTTACTAAAGATATCA
Source organism: Microstegium vimineum (assembly GCA_022036555.1). Taxonomy (NCBI): domain Eukaryota; kingdom Viridiplantae; phylum Streptophyta; class Magnoliopsida; order Poales; family Poaceae; genus Microstegium; species Microstegium vimineum. The sequence goes on along the minus strand of CM039130.1, from coordinate 12,996,590 downwards.
AACTTATTGGGTATGTGGCCCTGCTGTCGCTTTTTAAGGGCAAGGGCATGTTTGTGGCTTAATGCGCAATAAACCTGGGACTCAATACAGGCCCTAGCTAATAAATTTCATAATGGCTATGTTGCAGGATGTAGTAAACTATAAGGCTTGTTTGATTGCCCGCCACAATCTGTCATGCTTAACGTTAGACAGGTGTTTGGTTGAGTACTGAGGTTAGGTTCACCACAGCTTTTGGGGTCAAATGTGTGGCGGCCGTTTCTTCCGCCTCTGCAACAATCCTGCCTGTAGGTAAAAATTGACTTGCAACCAAACCTGCCTGTAGGAAGGTGGAAAACTGATGATGATTGTGCAACACTCAGCGCTGAATTTGTAGGAGATTCTGTTTCATAAACAGGAGCCAGGCACCGCCGCACCGGTGTTAGCAACCCACTAGTAGAACACAATCACTGAACCGACTAACACGATCTCAGGCAACAGGTACAATAAAGAGATGGAAGCAGGGGAAATCAGAGAGAGAAAGAGAAGCAGGGGCCAGATAGAGATGAAGATCGAGGAAGAGGAACAGTAACTAGGGAATGGGGATGAGTTTGTATTCAGAATATTTTATGTGTTATTTGCAATAGTGGGGACGAAGAGACAATTGAGCATTTATTCTTGGACTGCCTGTTAGCAAAAGAATGCTGGGAACTCTTAATTTTATTTGGGACGGCTCATTACCAATTCTAGATAAATTGGCACATGCGGCCTCGACCCAAAACATATCGTTCTTCATGAAGCAGCACTTGTAGCTGCATGAGAATTATAGAAGATACGCAATGACAAGGTTTTTCAGAGGCAACAACCAAGTCCGAGTGCCTGGCTAGCAAATTTCAAAAATCAGTGTTACCTCCTGTCTGTACGTTTTAAAGATGACATTAGATTATCATTCGGTGTTTGGCTTGATGTCTTTAGTTAATACGTATTTTTCTTGTAAGTACATTCTTTGCTTGAACTTAATAAAAAACCTTACTGTGAGATCTCTCTGTCTTTTGTCGTCGAAAAAAATATTCGATGCCCGCTGGGAGGTTCTCCTGGTTCCTTTTGTAGCTGATGCTCCGATTGACAGTCTGAGTGGACCCACATGGAAGTGTCCCTGACAACCGGACTTTCCAGAAGCAAACCACCATAGCAAGAAGAGCCCAGAACCGCAAGGGACATTTAACTTTTTACCATTATAACGAGTAGTCACTCTCCAGATCTCACCTTATGGGCTGACACTTGTTATTTAGCACGCAATGAACGGGAACGATACTAATTTACCATATTTGCACTCGTGGCACGCCAGCTGTGCGTTTCTGGTCCGATCCGAGTCAGCATGGGGTGGCAAAAGACCATGGCTTCCCCTGCCCTCGCGCTAACCTAGCCGGGCCAACTCAGACGCCCCCCCGGCCCACTTCTCTCTCTCACTGCCACGGGGTCCCACCCGTCAGCTTCATCCCCAACCTCGAGCAGAGGAGAGCAGAGGAGAGGGAGAGAGCAGAGAGCTCCGGCCGCGGGCGAGCTCGACCCCGGCTGCGGGAGAGCTCGGCCCGGCGGTGCGGGAGCCCCCGGCCGCGGGCGAGGTCCGCCTTGGCGCCGCGGGAGCAATGGCTGCGGGCGAGCTCTGCCTCAGCCCCGGTCGTGGCAGCGTGAGAGCTCCGCCCCAGCACGCGCACGGGAGAGCTCGGGCCGGTGGTGCGGGAGCCCCCGGGCGCGGGCGAGCTGCCTCAGCCCGGCGCGGGCAAGCTCCACCCCGGTGGCGCGGGAGGCACGACCGTGGGTGAGCTCCGCCCCAGCAGTGCCCTCTGCTCTCTCCCTCTCCCTTGCTGGAGGTTAGAGATGAAACTAACGGGTGGGATCCACGTGACAGTGAGAGGGAGATGTGGGACCCAGCTGTGAGGGAGGGAGAGAGAGAAGAAGAGCAGGGACAACTTCGTCTTTTCACAGTGCACCTCCACGCTAGCATCAGATGTGGCCAGTCGTTATAATGGTAAAAAGTTAAATCTCCCGAACTCCAAAACCCGCCGCAAGCATGAAAACAGAAAACCGCTGGAGAACATGGTGCGTGGACTACCAGTCGCCGGAACAGCCCGAGGACCCCACTTCGCCGCCGTCGGTGGCGGGATCCTCCTCGCGGCCCTCGTCGCGGCCGCTGCCTCCTTCCTCCCAGTAGCCGAGTCGTCTTGCCCGCGAGGTGCACCTTCCCCCTTTGTCCCCTTCTCCATTCCCTCCTCCCGGATTTCTTGAAACTCCAAAAATTCCCGCTTGACCTTACCTCCCAAGTCCCAATAGAGCACCTTTTTTTTGTATTTGTGTGAATTAACAGTATCTCTAAATACACTAATCTGATTTGAGATAGTTCCTTGCGAATTCGAGACAGAAGTGAGCATCTTTCATTTGATACAGTTGTAGCAAATCTTTATTAGACATTCTGATGTATCCAGACAACTCACTGGTGAGAGACATAAGCCGAATGCAGCAGAGCAACTATGGGAGGGAAGGATTCTCGCATATAACTGTCACCGGTGCCCTTGCTCACGGGATGAAGGAGGTGAGGAATAAACCTTAGGGCCATAGTTTGTTCGCTTGAACTAATTCCAGCTTGTTTCAGCACAGAACACTATTCAATCAGCCGGAATCAGCCGGTTTTTGTATCAACGAACAAATATTGGCATGAGAGTATTCGAGTAGTGCAAAGATTAATTGAATGTGCTCATGTATAGGCATGTTTTTTTTATGTCCGGGGCTGGTTTTTGTGGATATTCTACATAGGTACTGCTATCTGGAGGCATGATAATTTCTTGCTTCTATGTGAACTCTGAAATTAGACTGTAATTCAATTCATGCTGCTATGAGTTCAAAGGACGTAGTTATGTGTAGAAATATGCTTGATGGCTCATGTTTCGTATTCGAATAATCTAGGTACAGTGTAAATGCTGTTATGATTCTTTCTTGCTTCTTCATCAAATGTTTTTCTGCAGGTGGAAGTGTGGCTTCAAACATTTGGTCCAGGTCAAAGGACCCCAATCCACAGGCATTCTTGTGAAGAGGTTTTCATTGTCCTCAAAGGGAAAGGCACACTCTTACTGGGGTCTAGCTCGCTGAAGTACCCAGGGCAGCCGCTGGAAGTTCCTGTCTTTCAGAATGCCACATTTTCGATCCTTGTAAATGATCCGCATCAGGTAAAAGAGAAGGTTTGCCATTTATATGCATTTTTTACTTTGTATAAAACAGTGATACCTTGTGCCCTCATTTGCACAACTCTGCTGATTATATGGTAATGTACCTTGGGTAGTTTCAAGATTATGTTGGATCTTATATTGGTGTGGGTAGGGTCTATTTGTTAGTATCTACATCATATTTCTCTTTCTTGCAGGTCTGGAATTCTGATGAGCACGAAGATTTGCAAGTTCTTGTGATCATATCACGCCCACCCGTCAAGATGTGAGCATATCTTGCTTTAACATTGTGTTTCATTCTACTACATATGCTAACTGATCCATGCATACAGACTACTTCAGAGTTCAGAGTAACCCGTATGTGTGCTTTGAACCTTGTAGAGAGTATTCCTTATGTTTCCATATTGTTGAAGCCTGTAACATATTATCATACAATTAGGAATTCATCTCAGAACATTTTGGTAATGCCTAATAACAGCTATGTGGCAAAACTTGATTGAAGATACTGCAAAATTGCAAATATATTTTATCCTTGTCTCTGAGAATAATCATTTCTGTTCCCCTACAGTTCTAAGTTCTAACAACAACCAAGACTTAATGAGTTTTATTTCATTTAAATATAAGTCATCCTTGTCATCTTATCAGAAAAAATACAGGCAAATATAAAATATTGATGTAATGAACATTCAACTCTATTGCAAGATTGCTAGATATGCTATATACCTGCTGAAGTATTCAGACATTGATATTCTCGATGACATCTGATACTATTTATACCACTGTGATTTATTGATTTAACCTTATTTAGTAATTGTCCAGCGAACATTTCTAGAACAAAATATGGTAATATTATTCACATGTGTCACTCTTTTGCTTTGTTACCGCTGACAGCGCCGTTGTCTTTATTAGTACCATATTTTGTGTTATATGGGTATCTGTAGCAAATTTTGATTCTACAGCGAATATTTCATTGCAAGTGAAATAACACACATATGAGCAATGGATAGCTTTCTGAAATTCAGTGACATCTCCTGTTACAGATTTATATATGATGATTGGAGTATGCCTCATACAGCTGCGAAGCTGAAATTCCCCTACTTCTGGGATGAGGACTGCTTGACAGCACCAAAAGATGAACTCTAGGTTAAGAGGTTCCTGCAATTTATCAGCTTCATCCACGATCCTGGTGGACTACGATTCACATCTACTAGTCGTAAACCATTAGTGTACTCTTCATGTGTATTTTTGGGTTGTGACTCTCCAGGGAAATACATATTGACAACATTTATAAAACTAAGCACTAATGCAGTTGAGCTAGTGAGGTTTATATATATCTGGATTTTTGAAGCCGTATTGATTTGGTGTTGTTTGTTTCATAAAAAAGAAAATTCTCTGCTCTTTATTCTGATATCCCTGTGTAAATGCATTGCAACGGTTGGAAACAAACTGTTACTCATATGAATTCAGAGTAATAATTCATTCTAAGGATATAGATGTAGGACTTCCATATTTCGACGTGTTTGGTTGCTGAAATAGTGATGGAAACGAAAAGGGTATGTGATTGCAGGAGGAGACCAACGGAATCGTTTACCGGCAGTAATCGAATCACGTTACATTGACGTGAACCAAACACTATGATAGTATTAAGCAAAACCTTTATTATGAACATATATAGTACGGAGTAGGTTTTATGTGTAATAGCTAAGTGAACCTGAAATTATCCAAGTACTAATTCTCAATTCAAATTCAAATCATTATCAAGCGTTGTCCCCCGCTCGATGTGATGTAAATAAAGCTCAACTACTGAGCCATATAAGTTAAAAGCAATCGCAATCCTATCATAACTGGTCGAGTTTTTTTATTATTATTTTGACGCGAGGTGATAGATGCTCGTTACCTGCCACTGCCACGGATGTCCTTATCCCATTTTCATTTTACTCTAGCCTCTCTCCCGTTCCACTCCGCCATTCTCTTCACGGACCGATTCACGTGTCAGCTGACGACAGCCGAGAGAGATAGCAGGCAATGGCGCCGGATCTAATAAGCCAACCCGCCGCCGTCGCGGCAGCCCGTGGCGCCTACCTCGCCGTCGTCGTCGTCGGTGCCGCGCTCCTCCTCGCGGCCTCCGGCCTCCCAGTAGCCGAGTCGTCCTGCGCGCGAGGTGCATCCCCCTCTGCCCGAGCTTTTTGCCACTGAGATTATAGTGCTAGTGGTTTGGCCGTTTGGGCTTAAACACGCAATATTCACAATAGAAGTATCTTTCTTTTTCTACAATTGTAGAAAATCTGATTAGTGTGTCTGATATTCTGATGTTATACAGACAACTCATTGGTGAGAGACATAAGCCAAATGCAGCAGAGCAGCTATGGGATTGAAGGATTCTCACATATAACTGTCGCTGGTGCGCTGAATCATGGGATGAAGGAGGTGAGGAATAAACCCTAGGGACACAGTGTGTTTCCCAAACAATTGAAGTAGTGCAAAGATTAGTTGAATGTAATCATGTATATTCATATTTTTTTATGTGCAGGTCTGGTTTCTGTAGATACTGTAGATAGTTAATGCCACCTTGATGCATGATAGTTTCTCACTTATATTTGAACTATAAATTGGTTGTGCTGCTGTGAGTTCAAAGTACTTAATTATGTGTAGATATGTTTGATGAGTCATATTCGAATAGTCTATTGACAGTGTAGATACTGTTATGGTTCCTTCTTGCTTCTTCATGAAATGTTTTCCTGAAGGTGGAAGTGTGGCTTCAGACAATAAGTCCAGGTGGAAGGACGCCGATCCACAGGCATTCCTGTGAAGAAGTTTTCACTGTACTCAAAGGGAAGGGTACGCTCTTGATGGGATCAAGCTCGCTGAAGTACCCAGGGCAGCCGCAGGAAATTCCTTTCTTTCAGAATACCACATTTTCAATCCCTGTAAATGATCCACACCAGGTAAAGGAGATGGGTTATTATTATTTATATGCATGTTTACCTTTTATGATACATTAGATGCCTCATATCCTGATTATATGTTACTGTAACTTGGCTAGATTTCAACAACTTGTAAATTTATTTTGGTGGGTAGGAAATTGATCTATTTGTTAGTGTATATCATCTTTCTCTTTCTTGCAGGTTTGGAATTCTGATGAGCATGAAGATTTGCAAATTCTTGTGATCATATCGCGCCCGCCCGCTAAGATGTGAGCATATCTTACTTTTCCATTGTGTTTCATTCAACTAAATATGCAACTGATCCGTGCATACGGACTACGTCAGACTTTAGAGTAACATGTGTCGAGTATGATGCATATGTGTGCTTTGAACCTGTAGAGAGTATTCCTTATGTTGTGATCTTGTTCAAGCCTATACCGTACTAAGTTCGTATCAGAACATTATGGCTATTCCTAATAACAGTTAGTAGTATGTGACAAGACTTGATTGAAGAATTTGCAAACTTGCAAATACATTTTATCCTTGTCTCTGAGAGTAATTGTTCCCTTTCCCCTGCAGTTTTAATATATATTTTTTTAATTTCATTTAAACTATAGTTTGTACCTGTTAAGTCTGTTATTGACTTATTTGCCAAGATAGATGCTAAAGTTCAAAACAACTACCACGGAAAAAAAAATCTGGAAGGAAGGACATGTGTTTATTAAAAAGAATCTAGAAGAAAAATCTATCCTGGACTGCAGGAAAAAACACATTGACAACTTGTTTTCAGAAACTTCAAATGCAAATCTAAAATATCGATTTTCTCAAAAACAAAAAAAGAAGCACAAGAAGATATACGATATTGATCTTCTCGAAGTGAACATTGAATGCTATCACAAGATTGCTAGATATGCAGTATTCAGGCAGTTGCATTCTCATCGACATGTGATGCTACCTATACTGCTGTGATTTCATGATTTAACCCTTTTTTAGTAATTATCCACCAAACATTGTTAGAATAGGATATCATAGTATCATGCACACGTGTCATGACCCCTTTTGCATTGTTAACATGGACATTTTTATTGTCTGTGTCGTAGCACCTTTTATGTTCTAGTGTTGACCCTAGTAGTAGTGATTATACAGCAACTGAGTTATCCACATACGAGTTTCCTTTTTCCTCTGTTTGCAATTGCATGCGAGAGACACACATATCAGCAATGAACATTTTTTTTTCCCCTGAGATCCAATGACATCTTCGTTGCAGATTTTTATATGATGATTGGAGTATGCCTCATACAGCCGCGGTGCTGAAATTCCCCTTTGTCTGGGATGAGGACTGCTTCGAAGCAGCAAAAGACGAACTCTAGGTTTAAGCCCTGTTTGGAACGCGGAAAAACTTTCCCATTCCTGCGTTTTTCCTGTGAAAATGAACTAATTCCTATGAAATTCCTACACAATTCCTGTGAAATTCCTGCAATTTATCTGCTTCATCCATGATCCTGATGGACTACGTTTCACATCTACTGGTAATAAAGCCAGTGTGCTGTTCATGTACAATCTTGTATTGTGGCTCAGGAAAATAAAATCTAGCAATGGTTTATGAACTTACGTGCCTCTCGAGTTGATACAATGTTCACAGTTGCAAGGTTTTGCGTTCTACTATGTTCCATATTTCAAGCAGAGCCGCAGAGGCAGTACTGACTTCATTCATGAATTTAGGGTTTGTTTGACATGCATAAGAGCTTTGTCGAACATATTTTTTGAGAAATGATTGTGTACTGATTATTTGAAGTGATATATGCAACCACTCTTCTATCTCTACTTGGTAGTTAGACGTGCTCCATGAGTCCACTTGCTCATGCCACCTACACCGAGCGACAGATCCCGAGAAATAATATCAGAGGAATTTCTCCCGTTGTGTTTTATCTCTAGCCAATTTTCTCAATTTTCAAGGATACCAATATGTGAGGAGGATTTAGATGATGTTTGGCAGGACTCCTAAGAAGCTGGAGTCACAATTTATGACTAATCTAAAACGGCTTTGGTTTCTTTGTTTTTTTTAATAAAAATAGCTCATCTTACAAAACATTTAGTAGGGCACCTCTGAATTAAATGAGCCAGAGGCAGGGAGAAGACTTATCAAACAAACCTTTAGAAGAGGTCTCCTAGCAGGGGTCCAAGTCTACCAATCTATCATGCTCTGGTGCTAGATCTGCCCTAACGTATGACAATAAAGTGATTCACTTTGCTCTTAGAAGATGGTCTAATACTCATAAGAATTTTTAAATATATTTTGTTTTAGAGCACCTAGTGTCAGACCTTGATGCCTCAAAATTTTGGTTCCCATGTCAGATAATTTGGCATCGTTTTTGTATGCTACGGTGTTCAAGCTTCCCTACATAACTTCTGAGATACATGTAACCACAAGAGAAGGGCAAGATGAATGAAAGGCATGGTTCTCCTCCCCTTTGAAACATCTACTATTATAATGGTTAAAGTAGTTGTATTATTTTTTTTAAAAAAACAGACCATTGGGGGGGGGGGGGCTTGGCCCCTGCTAAACCCCTAGTTCCGCAGGTGACCAAGCGCCGATGAGAAGAAGCATCGATGCTGACATTTTTTTTATCAAACATCGCACACTGTAGCATGAAAAATGATGCTGAGACCTTCTTTCTTCTTTTCGAGCATGTGATTTTTTCTCACACCGCTGATGTTCTCAGACTTTCGCTTAGTGTACACAAAAAAAAAAACTAGTCGTTTTAGAATTTTGGCTAGCTTTTAGAACTTCTTTATCCCTGGTATAATTGGATTTGTCATATCTTAATCAACATTTGCAAGGCCAGAAAGAGTCATCCCATTTGCAACAGGAAACGTGAGAACTTGTACTACTTCGTCCCAAAAAATACAATTGTAATATAAAATACTCATTAAAATACTTTATATTTAACTAAATGTCTAATAAATAATATTCAAATTTATGTCTCTAAATTAATTTATTATAAAATATATTTCATAATTAATTTAATGATGTTTATTTGATATAAAAATTATTTATACTTTTTATAATCTATAATTTATCATACTAAACAAACGGAGGTAGTGCATCGAAAACCACGTGAGCATACTACAACCTGCGTACGATCCTTTTCATCCACCAACGGGCAGCAGCGCACTCGTGCTGCTGTCACTTGTACGAGTACGTGCAAACGTCGTACACGTCTCACAGGTTTTTGACGTACTATCCGTCTATCCCGGGAGTTTTCAATGAAATTGGCGATTAGCAATTAAACGCGCCGCAGAACGCGATAAAACCCTCCCGTCCAGCGCATCCCACCCGTCCGTACACGACCCCACCCCCATTTCAAACTACCCATCCACCAACGGTCGCCTCCGAGGGCCCCGCACCCACCATAAAACCTTCACTGCCATGTGGTCCCACATCCAATCTTTGACCCACCCGTCAGTGAGCCGATTGCGGCGCATAAATCCGCGCGCAAACCCGTATCATTTCCAATCCATTCCCAGCCACAAACAAACCCTAGGCCGCCGCCGCCATGGCCAAGAAGAAATCCGCCGCCAATGGCAACGGCAGCCACGCCGCCGCGGAGGTGGCCGCCCCGCCGGCGAAGGCCGTGGAGGTCGCGCCGGCCCCGGACGCGCGGGACCGGAAGGCGGAGCAGCTGAAGGCGCTCAACACCATGCTGCTCAAGGAGGCGACGGAGCGGCGTGGGCAGGTGGCGGCGCTCACGGCGCGCCTCGACGAGCTCTCCGCCGACGACGCCGCGCTCGCCGCGGCCGAGCGCGCCGTGGCGCAGGCCGCCCTTGCCGCGCCGCTCAGCGCCGCCGCCGACGAGGTCGCCGCGCTCCGGACCCGCCTCGCCGCCGTCCAGGAGTCGCTCCGGGACGCCGAGTCGCGGGCGGCGCTCCAGGCGGCAGCCAGGGGCGAGGCCGACGCGCGGCTCGAGGAGGCCGCCGCTGAGATGGCCCGGTCGCTGGAGTTGATCCGTGAGAAGGAGGCGGAGGTGGCCGCCGTGTCCAGCAAGGTCTCGAGACTGGAGGCGGTGGTTGCGGAGCTGGAGGGCAGGAACTCGGAGCTGTTTGGAGAGAAGGGTGAGTTGACGGAGAAGTTGGAGGAGGCCAAGGAGGCTGTTCGGATGGTGTCCGGCGAGAAGGTAGCGGCCGAGAGGAGCCTGCAGGAGTTCAGGAAGGCGGCTGAGGCTTATCGGATGGAAATGGATGCCAAGGTGAAAGCAAAGGTGGAGGAACTGGAGGTTCTGAGTGCTAAGAAGGCAGAGATGGATTCGAGGGTGCAGATTTTGGAGGCGGAACTGGTTGCTGCCCTGTCTAAGACTGGGGAATTGGAGGCTGAGGTGCTGGCTAAGCAGAGGGAGTCTGATTTGGTGAAAGGAGAAAACGATAGGCTTCAGTCAGAGGTCTTGGAAGCCAAGAAGAAATACAGCTCGTCTGTTGCAGACGTTGAAAGTCTCAGGACCGAATTGAGCGCATTGGTGAAGGAGAAAGAGGCTGCTGCTAAGGCATTTGATGCTGAAAAGACTGGGCTTATTGGTCAATTGGAGGATCTGAAGAAGAGGGTGGAGGAAATCCGGGCGGACAAGGAAACAGCTGAGGGAGCAACTCGTGAGAAGGATGCTCATGCCAGTAAGCTGAGGGCCGAACTGGAGGACCTTCAGGCTTCCATGTCCCGCCTCCAATTATGCTGTGATGACCTTGACACCAAGCGCTCACACCTACATGATGAGAAGAATTCAGTCGTGAAGGCTCTTGATGCTGAGAAGGCTGAAGCAGTGAAGCTGAGGTTGAAAATTGAGGAGCTCAAGAACTGCAGTGGTAAGAAGGATGTTGACATCGGGAAGCTGAAGGCAGCATTGGATGAGAAGACGGGGAAAATCGATACCCTGAGCAAGGAGATTGAGCTGCTGCAGCTCGCAGTGGCTGAGGCTCAGAAGAAGGGTGGCATCTGGACATGGCTATGTGCTGCAACCACAACAATGGTGGCTGCCATCTCTTTCATCTATGCCACCAGGTCCAACTGAAGGACTGCTCTTTTTTCATTTCTCTTTCATTTTTGCTATGCTCTCTGTTCCTTTGTTCCGAGTATCCACTTATCAACATGTAACTAGAAATGACTACTGTTACATGATGTATCAGGTGGTATTACGGAATTAAAACCATTTCCTTCATACTGATGCTTCTGTGTTCTTGTTGCTGTCAATTTGAATGTGTTTTGCCTGTAACATCCTGTTGTGTTGTGGGACCTCGTGACTGTTGGATGTGCACACATCACACTGGTCAGGGGTGAATCAAATACTTGAGGAGTTCTGGCAACTGGGATTGTACTGACATCTTGGTTTGCAGAATGCTTTCCCTAGGTGTCAAGATTGCAAAGTAAGCTCTCTTTGTTTGGGTGTGGTATACCAGGCAATAGAACAACTTTTAGAATCCAGAGGTTATCAGCTGGATTACACGACCAACTGAAATTTGACTTTGCGAGCTTCTGTTTGCTGTGTTCTTGTTGTCACCTATCTGGTATCTGGTGTGGTTTTGTTGCTGCTGAGATGCACGGCTGAAAGCTGGTTTAGGGCATCAGTAGCATTTGAAAATCGTTAACCTTGAGTCGAGTTGTTCTTGTTGGCATGTCGGCTGTCTGCCCAACATGAAGCAGTACTGTGCTGGCGATAAATTATCAGTAAAATTCTACATGTATTATATGACTACAACTATGTTTCATGAATTCTTCCAGGTGCTGAAAATAAGCCGTCCCAGGTGCTGAAATAAGCCACAGGTGTACGCTGTCGTTAAGCTGAGCATGCAGGTAATGGTTGCACATCATTTTGATTCAGAAGATGATTCAAGCACATGATAAAACGTTATACTTGTGTTGAGATCAGAATTTCTGAAGTTATCTGAATCATTTTGTGATGATTGATGCCATGAGAACGAACAGATGGTGGATTCTGCAGGAATATCCATTAAAGATAGCGGACATGTTATAAGCAGACTTGGGCTACATGAGAACGAACAAAAACGATATTACGTTTACAGCACTAACAAAAAGGGAAAACCCATCTGCCAACGTTACGGCAGTTTACGCTCCAAAAGTAGAAATTATCCAATTATGCAAGTCAAGAAGCTCCAAATAATGCTTGTGCTTCCTGTGAATTCATCTTCCAAGCGGCATCAACATCAAGCAATAGATTTCAGAAATATTGGCCTCCATCTCTGATATTGTCCTATAATTCTGGAGTCTCTGATTTCCTCTTTAGCAGGAGGCCCTTCCACACTGCACTAGGTTGCTAAAACCCATCATTCCATTCCTCGTCTTGCCAACAGTACCTCCAACTTGCCAGCTTCATTGACTCTGTGTTGCTGATGACATAAATTCCTCGATTCTCAACCATTGGAATGGTTTTCTTCCACAGCACCAGCAAATTTCTCCATCCTTCTCTGGGAAAGCACATGCCATTTTTGGATTCCATAGCCCCAAAAGGACTGCTGAACTAACCACATTAGCCACATTTGAACTTTTTTCATTACTCAGCCAACATTATGCAATTGGTTCAAAATTATTACCTAGACGAACAGTGACCATATAAGAAAAAACAAACCAGATTTTCCGAGCTACCACAATCAAATAACATTTGATGTTCAGATTCCCTCTCACAACAAAATAAGCATGTTTCATCTTCTGGACTCCCTTAACCCGAATTATATCTAGCTATACTCTGTCTTTTATATGGGAGTTCACATTGACATGCTATGGATTCTCTGCACTAAGCAGTTTAGTTTCTTATGAAAATTATTACTCCACATTCAGAATGACAGAGAGCTAAAAAATTTGACACGCATATTACCCACTTGGTTCAGATACCCATGCTAGGATTTACTGCTCAGGTTTCTGCATTGGTGAATTTCTTGATCATAAGAATGAACGGCCATATAAACACATAAAGTAGCACATGAGTCTCAGATTGCAAGCAGCTATAACAACTGACGGCCAAAACAAAGAAACATTCAGATCGTCTGCCTCCAGCACTGGCATTGGCATGCCACCAAGAAGCAAGTAAATTCCAGTGCGCATTACATAAACATTCAGGCTGACAGAACATCCAAGTCCACTATTCGTCATGCTCGGATGCTAGCTGATGAGTGATGATCACATGATTTTGTCAACCACATATGTTAACCCTTGTACAGAGATTGACCCTAACTAGCAAAGGTTTTTTTTTTCAGATTTAGGTGATTAGCACTAATTCGCCAAATAAAGAATTTACAAATCAGGAACCATAAATAAAGAAGGGAAAAAGATCAGAGGAAGTAAATGGTGTGCAAAGGAGCTGTTCATCCATTCCAGCAGCAAGTAAGCACATCCATTCTGCTAGGTGTCTGCGTGCCTAACGTTCAAACAAATCTGCAAGAAGATTGATAGATGCGAGGATTTTCACTTTCCATTTTTAACGAAAAAAAGAAAAAAAAAGGTACTAGAAGTACATTACCTTGGGGGTTGCAAGGAGCAACAAGAATTCTTGCAACGGGAGCAACAAGAATAGTGCGATCGAGCACTGTTGCAAAAACTAAAGAAAAGAAAAACATGCCTTGCGACTGCAGTTACTGATGAACGATCCCTGTGGCTTTAAATTTAAAACTTCCCATGATAGGTCGTTCGTTTCTTTCTTCAGCATCCTTCTTCATTCCACCGATTCATTCTTTTTTTTTTTGAGACCACGTTCCACCGATTCATTCTTGCCACAGAGATTCCTCACCTTTCTTGCACTGGTAGCAATGGCCACTGGCTAGATAGTCGGAATAGGCCTACCTTGTTCAATGTTATTCTTAAACCAAACAAAACCTATATGTATGTATCCATCCCTCTTCCCCATCTGACACTCCATTCCACCTCTGCACCCACACTCCATCCCTTCCCTTGTCTCCCCACGCTTCTTCCCTCTGGCTCATGGAGTCATGGACACTTCATCCTCTCCTCCTCGTCCTCTATATATTCAGTTATTGCCCTACCCATCTGATGCAACTTCAGGAGGTATATATTCCTCTGCTGTCTGCTCCGGCTGGTGCACAGCGAGACAGCGAGGCGTCTTCCATTCCACCTCCGACGAGTACGTGACAACAGCGACAACCGACAGTCATGTCGTCGCCGACCGCGCCTTGGTTTACGGGTGTGTGTGTGCCAAGTCATCATCTTTCCTTTTTTATCTGCACAGTACTTGGTGTGTGTACCAGCTCTCTCCTCTAAATCGTACAGTATTGTATATTGCAGATCTCTTCACAGATGACAGGGTTAGGACCTTGTCGCACCAGGTCTCCACGCTCGGGGACAGGGTGTGGGAACTGGAGCACAAAATTACCCAGCTGATTGGCGAGAAGGGCAAGCTGGAGAAGCAACTGGAGGAGACGAAGGCGATCTCAAGCCACAAGGAAGAGGCGGAGAGAAGCTTCAAGGCTGAAAATGCTAAGCTTCGGTTGGAAGTTTCGACCGCAGAGGAGAAATTTAGCAAGTCTGAAGCAGAGGTTGAGAGGCTGAAGAAGGAATTGGGCGCGCTGGCGGAGGCAAAAGAGGCAGCTGCCAAGGAGTTCAGCGACGAGAGAGAAAAAGTCAAGCTGGAGTCCGAGGATCTCAGGAGGAGGCTGGAGGAAATGCAGGCTATGAAGGATTTGGCAGAGAGCGAAAATCACAAGCTCAAGTCAGAGGCTTTGATCGCAGAGGAAAAGCAAAACATGTCTGAAGCAGAGATTGAGAGGCTCAAGATGGAACTGAGTGGGTTGGTGGATGCGAAGGAGGTGGCCGAGAAGGCGTTTGATGCACAGAATGCAGAAATCACCGAGGAATTAGAGGGGCTTAAGAGGAAGCTTAAGGAAATCCAAACAAATAAGGATTTAGTGGAGGGAGAAAATGATAAGCTTAGGTCCGAGGTTTCAACAGCAGAGGAGAAATATAGGAGGTGTGAAGCAGAGGTTAAGTGCCTTAAGCAGATAGTGGGTGCATTGGTGGAGGCGAAGGAGTCAGCTGCAAAGGCATCTGAAGCCGAGAAGCTAGAAGTCATGAAGGAAGTGGACAATCTTAAGAGGACAATAGAGGAAATCCAGGCCAACAAGGATTTGATAGAGAGTCAAAACTATGAGCTCCAGTCAAAGATTTTGACTGCAGAGCAGGAGCATAGTGTATTTGAAGCAGAGGTTAAGAGCCTCAAGATGGAGTTGGGTGCAGTGGAGGAGGCCAAGGAGGTTCTTGCGAAGGAGTTCGATGCTGAGAAGGCAGAAATCCTTAAGGAACTGGAGGATCTTAAGAGGAAGGTGGAGGAATTCCAGGTCAACAAGGATTTATTGGAGGGTGAAAATGATAGGCTTCGGTTGGAGGTTTTGACTGCAGAGAAGAAACAAAGCATGTCTGAAGCAGAGGCTAAGAGCCTTAAGATGGAACTGGGTGCATTAGTGGAGGCAAAGGAGGCGGCTGCAAAAGCATTTGACGCCGAGAAAGCAAAGATCATGAAGGAATTGGAGCATCTTAAGAGGGAGGTGGAGGAAATTCAAACCAAGAAGGATTTGGTGGAGGGCGAAAAGGATAAGCTTCGTTTGGAGATTTTAATAGCTGAGCAGAAACATGCCATGTCTGAATTAGAGGTTAAACGACTCAAGATGGACTTGACTGCATTGGCAGAGGCGAAGGAGGCAGCTGTGAAGTCATTTGACGCCGAGAAGGCCAAATTCATGAAGGAAGTAGAGAACCACAAGAGGAAGATAGAGGAAATCCACGCCAGCAAGGAAGCGGCTGAGGAAGCAGGGCGCAACAAAGATGTCGAAGCTGATAGGCTAAAGGATGAGTTGGTGAAGATTCGTGTTTCTGTCTCACAGCTGCAAGCATCCTGTATTGAACTTGATGCCAAGCACTCACGCCTGAATGATGAGAAGAATTCAGTTCAGAAAGCACTAGTGTCTGAGAAGGTTGAAGGCAACAAGCTCAAGCTAAAAATTGAGGAGCTCGAGAATTACATTGCTGAAAAGGATGGTGAGAATGGGAAACTGAAGGCAGCATTGGAGGAAAAGAAGAGTGAGATCGATGCCCTCAGCAAAGACAATGGGCAGCTACATCTCACAGTTGCTGAGGCACAGGAGAAGAATAAAGGTAGCATTTTATCATTTTTATCACCGTGCGGCTCCAAATAATTTGGGTGTAATGTGCTGCATTACTAATGCAACGGTGAATTGTTGGTGTTATGCAATGAAATAAAAATTTCAAATTTCTTTGTGATATGTGATGTCTTCATGTTACATTCACTGAGATGTACTAGTTTGTAGTGCCACACATTTTTTGCACTTTGTTGAAAGTCAGAGGTATATATGGGCCTAGAGAATCTATGTCCACCAGCCTAGGTGTAACCAAAAAATTCAAGTAACCTCACTTAGATTTTGTTGGCCTAGTCGAGCACGAGCAGGTCCTAGTCATCTGCAGGTTTGGTTGGCCTAGCAAACTCATCTCGGTGGCTCATCTAGATCTCTCCATCGTTCACAAGTTGCATCCAAATCCAAGCAAGCGGTAGCAAGGACAACTAACAAGCATAGGATAACAAGTAAGGTAACCAATTTATGGCTGGGGCCAAACAGCACGGCCTTGAAGAGATATTTAATTATATAGTATAGGAGAATTAGCCCCAGGACCCCCCCCCCCCCCCCCCCCCCCCCCCTCGGGTGGTGGGCGGGCACCGACTCACTGGCTCGCGCAGCGGTGCATAAGGAAAGGAAGTTCAGCAGTGTTGCGTGATCACCAGTGTCAGAGCAAGGTTAATAGAAACTCCAATTGCGGGCTGCAAGCCGGCTGCGTGCGAGAGTATTTAGCCGGCACGTATAATAGTCAGGCGAAGAGGTTGGCTGCAAAGAGAAATTTAATATTTAATACTAGCAAGCTGGCAGGGAACGCATGGCTGCATGCAGCAGTAAGCAAGCTAGTTGTCTCGTAACATGCGCTGCGCCGGGCTATAATCAAAACGCCGACTTTCTTCTCTTTTCTCATTTCTCTCTTCGCCCCATAGAATTTCGATGACATGAATGACCTTACAGCCTGCTAAGTAGGACTTATTATACTTGCTCTCAAAGGAAAGGAAGCAGAGAAGTCGCCTTACGTGATCACCGGTGTGGAGTCAGTCGATGTCGATTCATATGGCCTGCCATATCATATATGTTTCGGTTGAGTATTAGTACTATATATCCATACTCCCTCCATCTCTTATTAAGTGTCGTTTTTTGGTTTCCGTGTCACAACTTTGATTAGATTTATATAAAATACGTGTAAAATTTGTCTCTCCAAATAAATTTATTAAAAAACTAGATAAAAAAATCTAACTAATGATATCAATTATGTATTATAAATACTAGCAAACATGCCCGTACGTTGCAACGGGAGAAAAAACTGAACATTAATTAAAAATACACGGAGTATTGCATATTTATTTATATTTTATATTTTTTTCTAGTTTTTTATCATCAACTCATTGAATTGTTGTTTTCCGAGTTAAATGCATGTTCTTTTCTATTTAGATTTGGATTAGAACTAGGATCTGAGTCATGTTGGAATAAAAATTATATGGAAAGTTGGTTGTTTTTTAGTTCAGATCATATATGCGACCCAATAGGTTTTGGAATCGAACTCTATATCATGCTAAATAAGAGCTATTGAAACTTGTATAAACATAAATTATATATATAGAATTACAAATAAATCTCCGCTCTTGCCTTTTACTATTTAGATTTGGATTAGGATTAGAACTCCTATTCATCTTACTCAGGCGTATTCTATTTGAATTAGAATAGAATCCTTCGATATACTCGTGTCTAATCCATATATATAAAAATAGGAGGTTGTAGTATACAAACGATTAGAGGCATTTGCATTCATGGAGTTAGTTAGGAAAGGCCATACCGCGGAGAAATTTTGCCTCTTTATTATTAGGTATAGATATAGATTAATAGCTTTTATATAAAATTAATCCAAATTATTTCTCGGGAAGTGAGAAAGACAGTTATTTAGGGACGAAGGGAGTACCTGCGAAGGGGCCCATCATAATTCTAGGCCTGGGATGGCTGCCCCTCTTGCCTCGCCCCAGGGTCAGGCCTAGTTATGACCCACCCTAGAAATCTAGCACAAGCCCGTTCCAGAAACTCTTTTGAATAGCCATTAGGCTAACTATGAAATCCACTTGGTTGATTTTTGTTTCAGTAACTTGAATAGAGTGTAGCACCTAAGAGGAAGGGGTGTTAAATTAGGTTTATTAAAACTAAAATAACCTCTAAAAACCTACACACCAAAATCTATGCAAGATACTATCTAAACGTGCACTAAGATTTTGCTAAGTATTGCTATCTCTAATGTAAAAGAGTTTTACACATGTCCCTTAAGAAGTTGCATTCCTTACATGTTGTCTTCATCAAGCACACCCCCTAGGTGTGGCTCGTTACCTCCAGTACGCTTATGTCATTTCCTTGTGCTGTAGTCGCCTAGGTAGGATTTTGGTCTCGAATGAGGCTGACATTGAAGGCCAGAGCAGTGTAGGCGAGGTGCACCTAAAAGTTAGTCTGTTTGGAAACAACAATAGCCAACCTAGCTGATGCTTGTGTGGAGCCGATGCTGGCTTGTTGATGAGGGCTTGTGTCATGGGTTCATTTCCATAGCAAGCATCATTGTCGTCGGAGGTCTAGAGTGTGGGTCTCCAGTGGCTCGAGCACTGAAGAACACAAGAAAATACAATGTATCCTATAGGATATCCAAGCCCTATGTACAACAGTGAGTAGTTCTTTGTATTCAAGAGCATTCAAATCGGGGTTACACAAAGGAGAAAGAGAGTTTGGAAGGGATCGCTCGGTGCCATCCTTAGCTCATCAATGGTGAGGTTTCTTCCCTAGTGAGTAAGGGAAACCCTCCTCTCTCTTGCTTTGGTTGCCGTGGGGGAGGAACAATGCTATTCCTATCGATCGCTCTGTTTTTTCGACCGAGCTCGAGTGCTTAGCCTCCTAGCGGATGAGGTAAAGGAGAAGATTCCCCATCTATGGAAGCCGACCTCCCCCTTATATTACGGGGAAGGTTGGTTACAAGGCGGTTTAAGGGCTATGGTCTTTGGCCATCGTGCACCAAGATCCAGAAGGGTGCTGCTGCGGCGCAGATGGACCCTTAGCGTTGTCGTGGAGTCGGGTGAGCTGTGGGCGCCGCCTAACGTCTATGGGCCCCTAGCGCTTGACTGCTAGTGGCTATCTATTTTGGATCCACATGTGCTGGGTGAGCCTTCTGAAGGCTTCCATAGCGGCAAAGGCGCCTTGACTTAGGGGGATGACAAGTAGGATTGAGAGCTCCATGACCCTGGACCCAATGGAGTGGTTTTTCCTGTTGTGTTAGACCATTTGCGTGACTCTATTAGAGGAGTGGGCGACAACACCCCACGCCAATTGGTTGCGCTAGCACTAGGGAGCCCCCAAGTCTTGAATGCTGGAGGAGCTGGGCAGCGCTCAGGTCAATGTCGGTTGCTGGCCTAATCGCTATCCTGGGCTTGGGTCGAGCTGTGGTCAAGCTCGGGCTTTAGGGCCTGAGCCATGAGCAAAAGCGGTGGGTGGGCCGTACCTCACTTTGACCAGTGGGTACGCATGAGCTTACCCGATGGGTATAATTAAACCGCAGCGATCCTAAAGGGACTAGTTAGAAGCCTTTCTCCTGAGAACTTGACGTATCCGTATGTTTGACTCTTGTCAACGTGTTACAGTTTGATATGCTTATCTCAAAGATTAATCCATGAATATGGTAGTATGTTAGTTGCCTATAGTCCTATAATGAATGGGCAATGCTGATGCTCCTTTTACTTAGTAGGAGGTATCTCAAATAAATATGAGCCATTACTTTATTAGATTTTGAATTATTTGATTGATTAATTAATATAGGAAGATAAAAATATTGCTAAATTCCCTCATCACGTAAGGACAGAAGTAGACGTGTAAGCCTTTCATTGTTGGTGGTTTGGTGCAGACCCTTCTTTTCCTTGTATGCATTTGGGAATATCATGTGCAGTTTAGGAAGGAAAGTCACATGCATATAAAGATTAGCAGTTTATGATAATCAAATTATGTCATATTCAATGTTGCAAAATAAAAGGATTTATCACATCCAATAGATCACTACTCCTGCATCAATTAGATATAGAAACAAGATATTTATATCTAAATTTTTTCTTCTTTATTATAGTTTATAAAATTAAAAATTAAATAAATATAAATTTCACCGGTTACCTCCTAAAAAGTAATATATTCATGATCCTAACATCTGATCTAATTAAATGAATAACTTACAATTATTTAGGAGTAGCACAACAAAACCTATAATTGAAAATGGAGAATCACCTAAACTTGATTAAAAGAAAAAGAAAAAGAAAACCTATCTCACTGTTACGGTGTTACTAAGTGTACAATGGAGTATTAATTTAGCACTAGTGCACAACCTCTAAGGGTAAAATCGTGAGTGACAAACTGACAATCAATTAATGAAAAACTCGTGCATGCCGGATGTCTTGGACCAGACACCTTTGGCAGCACATACATACCTTCCCTCCTCGACTTGTTCCCTCACCAACACTCCATGCATCCAGCTGCCTCTTCTTAATTCACCTGCAGCACTCTCCATATATGCCTTCTCTCCTTCGCCTTCCCCTTCCTCATCCACACTCCATCCTTTCCTTCTGTCTTTTCATTCTTTCGATCCTTTATATACATAGATATTCATCCGATCGAGGCAGCTTCCATCCACAGGGGCATGCATGCAGGACGACGGGCTCTGCATCCTTTAGCTGGGGCAGCAGCGCCGCCTGCATCTTCTTCCACCTTGGACGGGTGCGCTCGTGAGAACAGCGGCAGAAAGCAAGTGCAAGTCTCTGCAACATGCCATATTATTATCGTTATTCTTATTGGTCAGGTGCGCCAAGACATCATGTACTTTTATTTCTTTCATTCATCAAATCCATCCCACATCTCCGTATATGTGAAGAAGTACAGCCTGCAGCGTGATCCCATGCATCTCTCTCTGCCTCTCCACTAATTAGTACTACTAATCATGACCCCTTTTCTAATTTAAAACATACACCGCAGACTATATCGAACAATATCAAAGGGCACAGCGGCTAGAGCAAGACAAGTCCAGACTGTCCAACGAGAAGCGTGAACTGGAGAGGCAACTAGCTGAGAAGACGAGGGCTGCTCAGGTGACCTCGGCCCAGGTCTTCACACTGGGGCACAAGGTGAGAGAGCTGGAGCGCCAGAACACCGGACTGTCCGGTGAGCTGGCAAAGCAAAGGGAGGACACCCGGAAAGCAGGCCTGCTGTTCATGAATGCTGCCGACAGGTACCAAGAGGAAGCCAAGAGGCAGATTAGGGCAAAGGTAGAGGAGTTGGCGAACACAAGGAAGGCAGGCCTGATGCTAATGGACACCGCCGATGCTTACCAAGAAGCGGCAAGGAAGCAAATTAAGAAGAAGGAGGTGGAGCTGGAGGACGCGAGGAAGGCGGTTGTGGCGCTCATGAAAGCAGCCGATGCGTACCAGCAAGAAGCGAAGAAGCAAATTAGGGACAAGGTGGAGGAGCTGAAGGTCATGGCGGCGCAGAAGGTGGATCTGGATGCGAGGGTGGAATCTTTGGAGTTAGGGCTCAGGGCAGCTCTGGAAAAGAACCTGGAGTTGGAGGATGATTATGGTAAGGTGAAGGCTGAACATGATAAACTTGTGTTGGAGGTTGAGAGGTTCATGATGGACTTAGGTGCGTCGGCGGATGAGAATGATGCAGCTGCAAAGGCATTTGATGCGGAGAAGGAAGAAGTCATGACCGAATTGGTGGAGGACTCTAAGATGAAGGAGGAGGAAACTCAAGCCAACAAGAATTTGATGGAGGGTGAGCATGATAAGCTTCAGTTGGACGCTTTGATGTTGAGCTTGAGTAGGAACATACCTTGCTGGAAAGCAGGGCCTGAGATGCTCAACGTGTAATTAGGTATATATATATATATATATATACTTTATATTACCTCAGGCGAAGGATGTGGAAATCACGAGGCAATAAGAATGCCCTCAGGGCTAATTTGGAAGCAAGGAGAATGCACACCCAGAGATAAAAACTCCCCATTAAATAACTAAATTGGTATTCAAATAATATCCCTATAGATTTCCCACCATGGGAAAAGCCAGGGATTCTAAGGGATTTGAGTTTCCAAAACAAGCCTCAAGGTGAAATTGGAGGACTTCCAAGCCATCAAGGATTTGGTGAAGGGTGAAAACAATGGCAGGCTTTGGTCATTGGAGGCTTTGATAGCAGAGCGCGTAATCATAACCTGTAAGAAGAGCAGATGTTGAGAGGCTTAGGAAGAAATTCACTGATATTTTTTTCCTTAAGAACATTCACATCCAATTTTTATATAGAAGAAAAATATTATAAAAGTTGGTGTTGGAAATGGGCTTATATTTGATAACTATACTAAACCATAACTGTGAGATTGCTACATTTATGTATTGAGCTCTTTTATGGTGGTTGGAGAAAAGAAGATAATACTTTTAGGTACTTTTTCGTATTGTGAAAACACATGGTTAATAAATACCCATGTCAGTTGCATGATGAGTGAGTTGTCAACATGCAAGCATTTCAAGTTGAGCGTGTTGAGTTAACCTACTACGAAAGTAGGATGTACATGTCTCTTGGCTTGTGTTACACAGGTGTTGAGCTCGGTGGCGATAGTCAATAGCGAGGTGAAGGACAAGTAGAGATGGGCCGTGCCGATGGACTGAGAGCGGTGAAGGGCGGACGTGAGGCTTGGATTGAGGGACCAGAGGGCCGGAGGACCAACCACGGTGGTTGACACTTCGAGCATCGACAAGTGCAAGAGTACATGGAGGTGACCGTGTTGACTAAGTCAAGACAACGGTCGAGCAAGTCGAGCGAGCATGCTCCAGAAGACTTGGCGCCTGGACGGTCAAGGACGTGGTGACACGTGTTGAGGTGCTGAGGACGCGTATGGAGTATTCTACCCATGAGCAGTTTGGTGATTTGGACCTCAAAACCATCAGTGATAGATCCGTTTACGGATTTGGGCCTCAAAACCCGGGCGGAGGTTCCGAGGATGGAACGGATCGGCACGTGGCATAATCCCAGAGGTTGTGTCGAGGCGAAGCAAGTCTAGGCAGCAAGCGTGGTCATCCAATGAAAATAAAGATAGAGATCGGGAGAGTTGGATGACAATGTCTTAGGGCTAGGTAATTCGCTCATGTATCAAGGGCTATTTGGAAATGTCCAATAGACCCTGTTAAATAAAGATGATAGGACTCTAAGTCCCTCACCTCTTTTACCTCTTTCATTTCTTCCTCCCACCTCTCTTAGGCTCTCTCCCTTTCCTCTAGTTTTCTTGCTTTGAGGTCCACGGATGATTGGGTGAATCATTCGTGTAACTTGAACCAGCTGATCAGGAATGGAGGCCCTTTCTTCCCCGTGCCATGGTGGCATCGATTCGTGAGTTGATTGTGTCCATATTCTTCACGTTTTTGCATTTTTGCATTCACTGTTTTTGTCCGATCTCTCTCCATACTTATCTTTTTCAAAACCATTTGTTGGAGCTTATGCTATTAGTCCTTGTGAAGCTTTCCACTGAAGGAATTGAATTAGTTTGGGGTGAGCATGCAGATCGGGAGTTTTTCGTGTCTCTAGTCGTTTCCCCTCTTCTTCTTGGTTTTTGATTGACTCAAAAATTTGTGAGGTATGAAAGGCTATGATTTTCATAGAGTAGCATCTTTGTTACCTTGAGAGTCTGCCCATAAAATTTGGGATCAATCAGAGTTGAAACAGAAGAGATCGAACGATTTTTGTGCGAATCAGAGCTGTTTTTGGGGGGCACAGAACGCTGCTATAGTAGCATTGGACGCTAGAGTAACTTTGCTATAGTAATGCCCGAGTTGCTACAGTGACAACACTAGATGCTATAGTAGCACCAGACGCTGCTACAGTACAGTGTTATAGTAGCATCGGACTCTACAATACCAGGCACCAGACGCGATGTTATAGTGCACCGGACCCCACATAAAACGTACACCCAGTGTCGCTTTCCGCTTGTTACATTGGTTTCGTATCGACATAACGGACCTTTCTAAATACTTTGTATCACCAGTTGACCTAACTGTTTTGGTCGTGGGTCTCTCTCTTCTTCTCTATAGGAGTTGATAGCTCTCCTCTCGGAGTTTCGGTTTGAGTTCTTGGTTTTCGGTAGATCTGCTATACTTTGTGGTCATCACCAAAGTTATCCACCCATTCTTGAGTCGTGATCTTACCGGTCTTGCATGGTTGCTTCTTGGGGTTTGATTTTGGAAAGAGTGGCCCGAATATTTCAAAGTGAAATTGAGGTTTCTATTCACCCCTGGTCGCCATTTTGGTCCTTTATGTATTATACACCGGCCGTTGATCTAAAAAAGGTTAGGGTAAAATCTTACTTATGCAAAAAGGGCATTGCAGTAATTGGTCCTTGTTTTATCCCTCGTTCATTATTCCCACTACAAACGCATCACCAACATTTATGCATCGATTTTCAAAGAAGGGCCTCCCCGCCTGACATCAAACGGTCGCCAGAGCTCAGCCGCCCAATCTCGCCCATTCTTCTCTTCATGTAAACTTTGCTGCTAGTGGGATCGAAACGGCGTCACACCGTCTGGCCTTATTTCATTTCATCCCTCGATCAGGGGCCGCACCACTGCTGCTCTGCTTGGCTTGGGATCACGCTGATGACAACGCCTCCTTGAGATTAGGTACACAGGAAGACAATCATTGTCACACCTAATATCAACTCCCAAGCCTGTCGTTCCATTCAGTGTAGATGTTGTTGACACCCGAAACTTACAGTTCTTCACCATCTCTCCAAGTCGGTTGAAAACAGTGCATCAATTTGTTAGCAGCGGAGGAGGCAATGGAGCTTTCACCTTCGAACTACATACATGAGCAGAAGAAAAATCTAGGCAATGGCTTTCACTTTTGCACTACATGAGCAGAAAAAAATCTAAATAATGTTACATATATGCGTCATATTACATTAAGAGCGAAAGTGATGTTTGCTTACACTGTAACCAGTTTTCAATATAATGTAGATTCAGTTCTCTTCGCATATAAGCAAAATTGTTTGTATTGTTGATTCTACTCTTAGCATAAAACATGTAACACATGTATTCAGGATCTTAAACATAGTCTAACACATGACCACATTTATACATAATACGGAAATACTAAGTAGATATGTGCCAAACCATTGTTGACAGTCACCATCAGTGCCTGCGGTGGTGATGCAATCGTTAGTGGTGATGTAGATCTCAAGTTGAATCACTGGCTAAGGGTTCTAGAACCCTCAGTAGGTGATGAATGTGATGAGCTGGATATCGCTAGCTTTCTGGATGCCACCAGCACTGGCTGGGATGGGAAACAGACCTTCCTAAACCATCCAACGCCTGAGTGATCGGTTGTGTGATTTGACTCACATGGTTTGATGGGATGGCGACCCTAGGGGCATCACCACTTATTTTTAGATGTGATATGGGCCTGGGGGCAAATCCTAGAAGATATAAGGGTTACCACCCCGATCACGATAGACCTAATCTGATGGATATACATGATAGATAGACCAGATACTTAGCAACTAATTAATCATGGGATTAGCTGAGATCACATTCTAACATTATCCCACTTGATCGAATGGCTAATACACTTGTGCAACTAATGTTTGCCTTACAATTATGTTCACACTTAGTAGTATAGCAAGACTAGACCAATGCATTGTTAGCAACATTAATTGCCACTAGGACCCCATTGCACATAGTTCATTTCAATACCTTGTTAGAACGCTTATTACTTATTGGTAGTATATGGTCCTATTACCTAGTCTCAGAGACTCCAATAAACCCATACTTATTGCATGTTGTTCAAAAAGTTTATATGGTAAGCCGTTCGTAAGCAGTTCCAATAACATCTCTTAGTACTTGTGTGATCAACTTTAATACTCTGATTTAGGGTTCTCTCCTTCAAGACATATTACTTTAGGTTTAAATATTTTGACCCATCAGTTGGTTTATTGTTACCAAAAACTAAAACCACAAACTGATTGTCGCAGTACATAGTGAGTGGTTTTCAAATCTATTACTTTTAGGTCCGGGGCAAAATTCTTAAGTCAAACAGCCTGACATATTGCCTCATAACAGGCAATAACTTCAGTTTGCATCATTGATGATGTTGCTATACTTTGCTTAGAGCTTTCTAGGAAATTGCTCCTCCAGCTAGGGTGAAAATATAATCTATTGTGAACCCATTACCACACTCCCTCCTAGATCAACAACTAAGTAACCCACAATTTCAAGAGTATATGACCTTCGATGTGTGAGCATTAATTCTTCGGTGCCTTGACAAAAACATAAAGGTTTTTTTACACCTTTCCAATGGACCAGGCCTGGATTTTTGTCATATCTCCCAAGCATCCCGGTTACATATGCCAAATCTAGACGTGTATTTGTGCATACATAAGGCTTCCAACATCAGAAGCATATGACTCTCATTGCACTTAATTATACCTCATTCTTAGGGCATTGGTAATCACCAAACTTATTACCCTTAGAAAACAGTGTGTGGCAGAACACTTATCCATATTGTACCTTGCAAGCATTTTCTCAATATATGTTTTTTTTATAATCCTAATACTCCTTTGGCTCTATTTTGGTGTATCACCAAAATCTTTCATGTTCAAATTAGATGACAAGAAATTCTCTATCTCATGTAACATATTCTTATTGTTACATGCTAATAGGATATCATAAACATAGAGTAATAGGATAATGAATCACCCACCTTTTGTCTTAATGTCAATACAATTATGCTTTTGATTTTTTAATAAACCTGAATTTCTTAATCACATCATTACATTTCAGGTACCATTGTCATGACACTTGCTTTCCATAAATAGTTTTTTTTTTTTAAATTTGCACCCCATGTGCTCCTTGACTTTCATAATAAAACCCTACGGTTTTGCCATGAAAATATTCTCATACAAGTCACCATAATGAGATACAACCGCCATAATGATTCTGAACGAATCTTTCTTAGAGACAGGGAAAAAGTCTTGTTGTAGTCAACCCCTCCTTATTGTGTAAAATCTGTTGCTATGAGCCTAGCCTTAAATTTCTCAATTTTTCCTTTAGAATCACGCTCAGTCTTGTAGACCCATTTACAACCTATTGGTTTGACTCCAATAAGAATTTCAACTAATTCATATACCTGCTAGTGCTCATAAACTTAAACTCATCTTGCATAGCCTCAATCCACTTATCTGAATTTTTATGTGCCATTGCTTCTTTAAAAGAGGATGGATCATCCACTTTCACAACATCATATATATCTTCATTTAGATAAGTATCATGCTAATCTAGGATAACAGATATCCTCCCCTAGTGCAATCTTCTTATAGGTTCATATTGAATCACAACTGGTTGAGGCTGAGGCTGCTCATGTGCCTGAATCTCATTTTCAACTATGGTTTCTTCCTACTGCGTGGCATTAATGTGCATATTATTATTGTCAATAGGAATTTTAGTACTAATACTCTGAGGCGGAGGTGCACTAACTTCCGGCAAAAATTCATGTATTATGGAGTTGTCTCTTGAGTCATGGGTATAGGTAGTTCGGCCTGTATCTGCTCAAGATTAACCTTGCGCCTCTGCGAGCTCCCACTAATTTCTACATTCTCTAGGAACACAGCCACATGATATTTACAATAAACTTAGTATGATGATTAAGAAAGTAGAAATGATATCCCTTAGAATTATCAGGATATACAATAAAATGATAGCTCATAGTCTTAGGATCTAATTTCTTTGGTTGTCCATTAAATAACTTAGATTGATCAGTATAGCCCCACACTTGCAGATAATTTAGTGTAGGCTTTCTTCGGGTCCACAACCCATAAAGTGTCTTGGGCACTGATTTACTAGGAACTTTATTTAGGATGTGCACTGCTGTCTTTAATATGCTTCCATCCACAAACCAACTAGCAAATTAGAATAGCTGAGCATGCTACGACCATATCCATAATAGTTTGATTGCGATGCCCTGTCACTCCATTTTGCTCAGATTGTGCTTGACATTGAATATAGGATCATTATGCCATTTTGCCAAGGAACCTAGCAAATGGTACTGGGATTTGGCCGTATGGAGCGTGTCTCTCATAATATTCACCACCTCAATCCATCGTACAAATTTGATCTTAACATTATGCTATTTTCCACTTCAGCCATATATATCTTAAATTTTTCTAATGATTTAGATCGGTCGCGTATGAGGTAATTATGTCAATAGTGAGAGAAGTCATCTATGAATGTAATTAATGAATTAAAATCATCCACTGATGTTACTATGAAGGGTTCGCATACATCAGTGTGTATTATCTCTAATAGAACAGTACTTCTAGTATCTCCTTTCTTAATTGTCGTAGTGACTTTCTCCTTAATATAGTCGATGGACTGTTTTGAGTCTGAAAATTCTAATGGTTGGAGTATCTCTTCACTAATGAGACATTCCATTCCGCCCTTTGGAATGTGGCCCAAATGATATTGCCATAATTTCGATGAGGTATCATTATTACACTTTCACTAATTTGACTTATCGCACAAATTCATTATAGGAATCAGGAGATATGTAAAGCTTACCAACAAGTGGAGCAATGAAGACATATAATAATTTAACTTGATGATGCATTATTAGTACCGAATTTAGTAATGTATCTAGAAGTATCTAATGTTAAAACTGAAATATGGTTCCTATTAAGACTAGGAACAAAAGGCACATCATCAAGTTGATGATTAAAGCCACTAGCTAATTCCAATGAGAAACTCCCAATGCATTTGACTTCAACTTCATGTCCATCAGTGACTCTAAGACTTCGCTCCCCCTTCCTAAAGTTTTCATTGTACCGAATATCTGCAATGAATTGGAAATGTACACAGTGGCACCTGAGTCAATCCACCAAGTATCAGGGGAATAATTTGCTAAGAAAATTTCATCAAAAAACGAGACATAATCATTACCATTCTTATTGCGCCACTCCTTGAAGCCAGGACAATGCTTGTGGAAGTGCTTAGGTGAGCCACAAAATTTGCAAACAATAGGGTCATTATTCTGAGCATGATTCTTACCATTGTTCTTGAGAAAATTCTTATTATTATACTAACTTGGCTTCAACTTCTTATGAGGCTATTTGCTACCACTAGATTCAGACTGATGTATTCCCTTGCCAAAAGCAATAAGGTTAGTGATGTCTTTCTTCTCAGATTTCTACCTTTCTTCCTCTTCTACACAACAGCTAATGAGTTTACAGATGCTCCACTTCCCATTATAAGTGTTATAACTTATCTTAAATGGGGTATAGTGAGCTGGCAGTAAGTAATGATAAAATGCACAAGAAAGCCCTCATAAATAGATATATCAAGGGCCTTAAGTTTAACAGCCATGTCACACATGTTCATAATATGTTTCCTATCCCACCTAGTACGTCGTAGCATGAGGTACACATATTCATGATAAGAGTGTTGGCATAAGTCTTGTGAACACAGGAGGCAAGAATGTTATATATGGCATTTTCTAGAGTGTAACTTAGGGATACCAAAGACTAATGAAGCTCAAATCTTATTATCAGTGTAAACTCCTAATATGGCCATTATCTCGAGGGAGTATAGTTTTATTGAGTAAACAATTCTTAAACTAGCATTTTTACCCGAACAGAGTTATCATGCGATGAGTTGTTGTGTTCCCACGCGAGCACGCAACCGCACCCGCTGCCGCCTCCCACCACCACTGATGACATTTCACCTCACCCCCTCCCCCCGCCCATCGACCCCACCCTCTGCTAATCCGCCGATAAGACTCCTGGCGCGTGCCTCCTGCTCCACCCAAACCGCCGCCTGATTCACCACCATGGCCACCAGTGCTCGACCACCTCGCCGCCCACCCACCATTGGGCCAACCTGTCATTGAAGATAGGTGGGGGGAGATGCTAACCCCTAACCTACTTACGGCAGAGGGAGGTGACCATGGTGCCGGCGCAACGGTCAACGTTTGTAAGGCTAGATGGAAAGCTCGTAGCTCAGTAGCTCACTCGACTCGGCTCGTTAGTGGCTCGGCTCAGCTTGGCTCGTTTATATTTTTTATTGAGCTGAGCAAACACTTTAGCTCGCACTAGTATAGAACACACCTTTATTCCCGGTTGGGAAACCCCTTTATCCCGGTTTCCCAACCGGGAACACGAATGTGCGACTAAAGGTGGCACCCTTTAGTCCCGGTTCTGGAACCAGGACTAAAGAAGGACCTTTAGTCCCGGTTCGTAATAAGAACCGGGAGTAAAGGGTGGTTCCCCACGTGCAGCCCTGCTGCCACCTTTAGTCCCGGTTCTTATTACGAACCGGGAGTAAAGGTCCGTCTCCTTTTTGTCCTGTTTTTTCTTTTTCATTTTTGGTTTCTTTTCATTTCATATTAGCTAGGGTTTTAGAATATGTTTTCGAAGGCGCATTCTATGCTGCTATATATATACTCATATATATTTTGAGCATATATAAATGACATAATTATAGTACGAAACTATATATATATATACATATATATACTAGAGAGGTAAATATTACATAATTTATATACACGAGATATGTCTTTGATATTAGATAACATCTAATACAAATTAGACTTCATCTTGGTTGGGCAAGATTTTTTCTTTTGGGTCGTAGTAGTGCTCTCCATTGGGTTTTATGACTTCGTCCACAAAAAATCCTACAATCGTCTCGATAATTGCATTGATCTTGTCTGATTGTAGAACCTTTTCCGCCGACCAATCAGCCTTCAGTTTGAATCAAAGTAAAGAAAATGTATTAGTATATATATATATGACTAACTACGAATAGGTACCAACAATAGTAAGAAATCAATTATGAAACATACATTAAGCTTCTCTAGTTTAGGCCTACTCGTGCACGCCTTGATGAACTCGCAAACATAGTATCCGCACAAATTGTTCCCCGGTTCCTACCGCAAACATCACTTTACGAGAAAAAGAAACCGATCGTTATCTAGTGAAGACACACTCACATTATCAACTTCATGAAAACTGTATATATATAGCTAGTAGTACTTACTTGGGTTAACACTACGTTCAGTGACGCTTTACGATCAGTGCGGTGATCTTGAATGAATTTTGCC
Source organism: Microstegium vimineum (assembly GCA_022036555.1). NCBI lineage: Eukaryota > Viridiplantae > Streptophyta > Magnoliopsida > Poales > Poaceae > Microstegium > Microstegium vimineum. The sequence continues at coordinate 12,965,170 of CM039130.1, read as the reverse complement.
CAAACACTAGCAACAAAGTTTTGAAAAACTAGATTGTTAATTAACCATCAAGATTTAAGAGAGCAATAAAGAATTTGGTTCGTGACCGATATTAAATTACCTCTAGATAATGTCTATCATATCTTGATATTCGGCTCGATCTTTTCTCAACGAGTCTAATATTATTAACCGATTATTGTCCAAATAGATAACCATCAAGATCCAATGAAAGTTGCATGTTTATAGCATATGAAGTCATATAATTCAATAACTATATATGGGTAAAGTAATTAAGGGAAAATAAAATGTGCACACTCACTTGAAGTTATACGGGAAGAGTATCGTTTTCTTGTCCTTTTGGTGAACTAAGAACCTCATGAGATTCTTCTCTACTTGAGGTCGCCAATTAGACTGGGGAGTAACTTGGTCTTTGAATACAATGTATGGATCAACAAAACCGATAGTATTGTCCTTTATTTTTCTGAGCCTGTTCATCTCATGTCTACATACATATATAGTGTAAGGATGACTATATATATACACAACATATGCAAGTTACTTTAATAATAGAAACAATGCAATCACTTACAGACAAAAGCAGCTAAGGAGAGATTTATCGAGGGCATCATGGTGGCGTAGTTGGTGTAGTTCTGAGAAGTTAATATGTATGATGTCATCGCCACAGAAAAAGTGTCGTTGTCTGACTCTGAGAAGAAGTCATTGCTCGTTCCTTTTACATGCCTCTAAGTACCACTTGTTCAACATGTACATTTGTGTGCCGTGATCTCTTTGTGCGGCATCAGGGTTGAATAAACTATTGCCATATTTATAAATCTTCCAAGGATCAACTTCTGGGGCAGAGTCGATTTTGCTACCATAGAGAATTTGGTTTATGTCAAGACCAGTTTCAATGTAGAAAGTAGCAAGTTGCTCCAAGTTGACCTCTCTAGCTTGGTTCATAAATGTTCCATACTCATCATGAACAACTAGTTGAGGAATTGGTTGTGCCTGTTCTCCGAGTAGTGGAACATCTTTCCCTGCTTTCTTCTTACTTGCCATCGCCGCCTTCATGAGAGTGCGGTCATAGTCTGTTGCTGGCGGTGCCTTACGAGAATTACACAACTCTTTCTGCTTTTGGTCCACCCTCTTTCTTAGTTCTTTCTAATTTAGGAAGAAGTACAGCTTTGGAGGGTTTCGCCTAGCTTCTGCTTCCTTTTTCAATTTTGAAAAGAACTCTGCCACTTGTTCTTTAGAACTAGCCATAATTTCTTCATCCGTCTTTTCATAAGGCAACTTTTGGGGAATAGGCTTTGTTTTACTCCCGGAGGCTGCCCTCTTCGCCGATTGGGATGAAGACTTCGTCGATTGTGACAGGGCAGACCTCTTAGCGGCAGACTTCTTTGTCAACTCAGGCTGAGGTGGCGGAGGGGTTGGAGACCTCCTTACCGGTGTTGGAGATCGCCTTGGAGACGATTGTTGCGGTGGCGGTGTTGGAGACCTCCTTGCCGGTGTTGGAGATCGCCTTGGAGACGGTTGCTGCGGAGGCAGCGTTGGAGACCTCCTTGCTGGTGTTGGAGATTGTCGCCTTGGAGACGGCTGCTGCGGCGTTGGAGACCTCCTTGTAGACGGCTGCTGTGGCGGCGGCGTTGGAGACCTCCTCGGAGCACTATGCTGATCCGAGGACCTGCTACTATATATGACAAAACAAAATTAGAGTACATGAGTGTATACTTGTTTAGTCAGTATATAAAATTTCTCACAACACTATCATACGTACCTATGGTGAGGTAGTTTAGGAGGCGATGCCCCGGGAATAACAATGTATCTCTTGCGCCATAGAATAAATGCATGCTCCACTTCTACGAGAGTCTTCTCCCCATCACCTCCTGGAATGTCAAGAGCCACTCCGTTGAATCCTTTAAGAACTCTATCCACGGAGACGCTAGCATATCCATGTGGTATTATTTGACAATGCATTCTTGGTGTTCTAGTAGGGTCAATAGGGGAAACAACACCGGCAGCAACCATGATGCTGCCATTATCCTTTGGAATGTGCAGCTCACATGAGGTAAGATGAACATTAATCTCATCCACAGGGAAGCGCAAGCCTACATCCTATGTCGGCGTGGTTCAATTTATAAATTATTAAGATACAAAATAGTTAGGTCAGTTACATCACATAAATATTAACTTATGTTAGCATAATCACAATATAGAAAATCCCAAGTGGCACTATACAAACTAGACTTAAAATGCACTTCAACAGGATAACAATTTCACGGCCGATTCCAAGTAAAACAAACGACGCATCATTCGTCTGTTCAACATTCATGGGCTTCGTCTGCTGGCTCACTGCTTCATCAGCCCCTTCTTCTGGAAGAGATTTTTGCACGTGTTGTCGGTGTTATGACCCGGGGGGTCAAGACCACCGGCTAGTAAATTTGTATATTGCGTGCTCCCTCTCCAGAGGTGATGCAAGAAGAACACAAGATTTATCCTGGTTCGGGCACAGAAGGCCCTACGTCCAGCGGGGGAGGATGTATTGTATTATCTTGCACCGAAGTGCTTGTACAGGGGGGGGGTACAAGCTGGTTTACACGGGAGTGCTCGGGATGAGCTGAGGCCTAGGGCTAGCAGGGCTATCCTAGGCGGTCGGATGGTGGACTGCTTGATGTGTCGATCAAGCAATCGGGTGTGGTATGTGCTGACACGAGCGTGTCTCTTGGATCTCGGGTGCCAATCCCCCTCTTCCTATCCCAGCGTCCCCTTTTATACACCAAGGGGAGGCATGGGAGTACAGTGATCCTAGACTGTAGAGGCATGGGAGGGGTGTTCGTGGTGCCATGCTTGCGATGAGACGTCGATCACTGTGGCGGTGCGGCCCTCCCGTCCTTCCAGTGTTGTGATGGCTGACTGGACACCGCCATACAACATGACGCAGCGGGGTTGACCTTCGGAAGATGGGTGCGAGTTCCACAGCTGAGGCAGGACGAAGCGGACGGGACGGGTCCCATGCTGGAGTGGTTGGGACCAGGGGTTGAGCTCCTAGTCGAGGGGGGTCGAGGCCGGCGTGACCTTGTCGTATCCCTGAAGACACAGTCGAGGGGTGTCCTATTCATGGCTCGAGGGGGTGCCTCTGGAGTCCGTACTTGCGACGTGGCTACAGCGGCAGCACAATTGACGGAGGTCCAGGGCATAGGCGATGAATTGATGGATTTGACTGCGGTAGTGGATGCCCATGGCATTAGGCGGGGGCAGGTAAGCGCATTGGATCCCCTTTACCCCATATCGGGAGTAGGTGAGCTGATCAAGCTTCCTGCCCAGGGGTCGTTCGTTCGACCCCCTATCCGTCATTCGAGGGGTTGAGGCGGAGGGGTCGTTCGTTCGACCCCTGTCCATTAGTCGGGGTCGAGGCGGAGGCGGAGGGGTCGTTCGTTCGACCCCTGTCCGTAAGTCGGGGTCGAGGCGGAGGGGTCGTTCGTTCGACCCCTGTCCGTCAGTCGAGGTCGAGGCGGAGGCGGAGGGGTCGTTCGTTCGACCCCTGTCCGTCTGTTTTTCCAGAGATGGGCCGGCCCATGACTGGTTGCTGTCGCCGGTGAGGGAGGCCTTTGCGTGATGGGCCTTTCTCCATTGACTTGAACGGCTGATCGGATCCTGTCTTAAAAATGGTTGCTATGTTGAGCGTTAGTTTATCGCAGGTTTAGGGTACCCCTTACCTTTGTACCCGACACGTGTGTCACATATTCTTCCTCCCAGTACCATCCTTTGCATCCAGTACCGTCCCACTGAAAATAGAACAATAAATTAAGAACTATAATCAAAATCACTTAGTAAAATGAGACAAACTCGAAAAATCGTCAAACGCGATAAAATAGCTCACATTGCGATCCAGACACTTGTAGAAGATACGACCCTTATTGGGACCCTCCTTGGACACTCGGTACTCCATCACAATCTTCTGCTCACACTTGCCACACGGAATGAGAGGGAGCTCCGGCCTCAGTTGTCCATTTCCAACACCATGAGAGGCCAAGGAACCATAAGTCGTCGCCATCTACTCACTAGCTAGATTATTTTCTAAACAAACTCAATTAAAATGAGCTATCAAGTACTATAACTCTAAAATAAATTCTTTATATATTTCTCTAAATCACTATATAGTCTCATTGAAATAACAAAGGACAACTAAAACTATAAGTAGTTGCCATCTACTTAGTAGCCAGATGAATTTATTTAAACTAAATTAAAAATCTTATTTTCTAAACAAACTCAATTAAAATGAGCTATCAAGTAGTTTCTAAGTAAAACTATTCCTCTAAATCACTGTCGTCTCAATGCAATTACAACAACAATTAAAACTATGAAGTCATTTGTAGCCCCCGAGGCCCCAGAGAAGTGATTAAGAACTCCTCTAGGGGCTTTGACGTGAGTTCTATTGAGAGGAGTTAGTATTACCTGGAGCCGTAGCGCCCTATCGAGCGTTCGATTCTGTTCGCCAGGCTAAGAGAGTTTCACTTCCTGAAAAAAGGGAGTGCTCGAGGGCGGCTGTCGAACCCTTCCGAGGGCCAGCCTTTGCTCCCTCGAGTGTTACACTGGAGTCATAGTGCCCCACTGAGGGGTCAACTCTGTCTGCCAGGCTACGAGTGTTTTCGACCCTCTTTCGTCGAGGGGTGCCATGCGTAGTCTGGCCCTCGAGCACCGTGTGGCTGGGCTTTCACTACCTCCTAGCGTCTTTCCCACGGATCCTTGCGCTCGGATTGTGGGGCGAATAGCATTGTGCTATCCTCGTTAGGACGAGCCTCAAAGTCCTCTGTTAGCTGGTGTCGGGTAGAAATTGGTAGAAATCGTCCCCGGTACGGGTAGAAATCCAAGTGAGAACTCGTGCCCCATTCGATAGGGGTCGATAGAAGCCCTGAGGCGTTCTCATTGAAGCAATACCACGTGGATTACCTAGGTGCCAACTCTGTTCGATGAGAGTCGGTGGCCTGATGCCTCCCGTCGAGGGGATCCTTGGGTATTCCGTGGTTATGCCTTGGATATGTCCCGGGGGGCCTCGAGCGTACGTTCTCGAGCTAGGGGCTCGCGCCTGGCCCCCCCTGGGTCATCCCTGACTCGCGTACTCGAGGGCGGCTGTGAACCCTGTTCGTAGGGCCAACCTCCGCCCCCTCGAGATTTGGGGGTGGACCGGAGTCCGTAACCCTGGGTCCTTCCTGACCTCAGGTACTCGAGGGCGGCTGTCGAACCCTATGCAAGGGCCAGCCTTCGCTCCCTTGAGATTTTGACGGACGGGTCGACGTCCGTTGCTTACCTCCGAAGGCGACGTCCTATCCTGTGGAATACAAGGGGGTAGGTAGGTGGGTATATTAAATGTGGGGACATACCTGTCTTTTTGTTGGGTCCGCTTTGTGGGGCTCGCATCGGCCCCTCCCAGATCATTCCTGATTCGAGTACTCGAGGGTGGCTGTCGAACCCCGTTCAAGGGCCAGCCTTCGTTCCCTCGAGATTCGGGGGTGGACCGGAGTCCATAGCCCCGTGTCTTCTCTGACTTCAGGTACTCGAGGGTGGCTGTCGAACCCCGTTCGAGGGCTAGCCTTCGTTCCCTCGAGATTTGGGGGTGGACCGGAGTCCATAACCCTGGGTCTTCTCTGACCTCAGGTACTCGAGGGTGGCTGTCGAACCCCGTTTGAGGGCCAGCCTTCATTCCCTCGAGATTTTGGGGTGGGCCGGAGTCCATAACCCTGGGTCTTCTCTGACCTCAGGTACTCGAGGGTGGCTGTCGAACCCCGTTCGAGGGCCAGCCTTCGTTCCATCAAGATTTTGGGGGTCGACCGGAGTCCATAACCCTAGGTCTTCTCTGACCTCAAGTACTCGAGGGTGGCTATCGAACCCCGTTCGAGGGCCAGCCTTCGTTCCCTCGAGATTTTGGGGGTGGACTAGAGTCCATAACCCTGGGTCTTCTATGACCTCAGGTACTCAAGGGTGGCTGTCGAACCCTGTTCGAGGGTCAGCCTTCATTCCCTCGAGATTTTCGTCGGACGGGTCGACGTCCGTTGCTTACCTCCGAAGATAATACCCACTGTTGCACGTTGTCCGCCGTAGGCGCGTCTTTTTAGGAGATGTCCGTTCGACTTCGGCCGTGGTAGGAATAGGGTGCAGCGAGGCGTGCGGCGCGGAGCCCGATGACGCGACAGGTGCAGCTTATCTTACGGAATACGAAGAGGCGGTAGGTGAGCGCATTAAATGCGAAAACTTACTTGCCTTTTTGTTGGGTCTGCCTGTTGGGCTTCCGGTTATAAATACTGCGGGGGTGGGGGTCTGGCTTCCGCACGCTTGCCATTGCCTTCCCTATCTCCTTCCTCTCGCCGTTGCCTTCGTCGCCCACCGAGCTGGATCTCTGTGTGCGCGAGAGAGGGAGAGGAGAGATCGGAAACATACCTTCCACCCTCGCATCCGAGCGCATCCGCTTCCCTGCTCCTATGGCCACCTACAGCTTGCGCGGCCCTGACGCCTAGTTTCCGTCGTCGGCGACCGTGGCGTGCTTGGGATACTTGATGGAGAGCGGCCTTCTCTGACCCATCACCTCCGTGGACCGGCCGGAGTGGATGGTGCCGCCGAGGGAAGACGCTGAGCCCAACCCGCCGGAGGGTTACGTGGTTAGCTTCGAAGCTTTCCACTGGGCGGGGTTGGGATCCCCCCCAACCGTCTTCTGTGCGGGATCCTCCACTACTACGGCGTGGAGCTCCAACACCTCTCCCCCAATGGCATTTGCCACGCGGCGGTATTCACTACCATGTGCGAAGGTTACCTGGGGATGGAGCCACATTGGGAGCTGTGGCTCCATTTGATCGAGGCAAGCCTGTTCCACGCCTCTGTCGGGAGCGGTAGCCGCAGGATGGTCCGGGCAGGCTGCTGCAGCATCGCCCTCAAGAGGGTAGACGGCTGGATCCGTGTGGTTCTACCTGAGGAACGACGACGGTCTATTCCCTGCCTACACCGGGAGGACGATCGACTTGTGGCCCGACCACTGGAGGTACGTCGTCATTCAGAAGAAGCAGAAGCTCCTCAACCACTTGCTTGGCGCGATCTCCTGCCTGAAGAAGGCGGGACTTACAGCGGCCATCATGGCGTCAGCCTTCCACCAGTGGCGAGTCGTGCTGCTGATGGCTCGCCCGCGACGCCTCGACGAGATGCGCCCGGAGGTGGACCTCACGGGGTGTCGCCTCGTGGAGGACGAGCTACCCCTCGAGAGGGTGGTTCGCCGAGTACGCGCTTCCTTCGCCGGCGCGTTCGAGGTGGGGGCGTCTCTTGCGTCCCCATGATGCCAGACCAAGGCCACGTCCAGCTGGTAGGACACCTCTTTCTCCGTCAATGTCTTCTTGTCTGTCTTGTTCGTCTCCTTTGCCTGTGTTCTAACTACCTAGCGTTCCCTCAGGGGAACGTCGTCTTCCGGAAGTCGCTGCCACCGGTGAAGGAGGAGCAGGGCAACTCCCAGGTGAGACGCCTTCAGGCCGAGCAGGACAAGAAGGCCAAGGACGAGGCCAAGAAGGACAAGGGCAAAAAGGCCCGAGAGAGGGAGGAGCGTGAACGACGCCGGGCCCGGCAGAGGCAGGCCAACCGCCCTGAGGAGGAGTCCCCCTCGGAGGAGGACGATGATGAGCGGTCGAGCGGCGATGAGGTTGTTAAAGATAATGCCACGTCGTGATGGTGCCGGGTTGTGACCGTTATGCTGATCCTGACGGGAATTGTCCTTGTGCAGGAAGAGGAGCCGGAGCAGGAGGAAGAGGCCGAGCCGCAGCGAGGGCTCGAGGAAGAACGAGCGGCGCCCAAGCAGCAGAGGGCGACCGCCGGTAGCGGAGAAGGAGGGGGGCCGACGTCGAGGTCGGCCCCAACTGCTGGAGCCGAGTCGCGGGGTGAGCGCGCCGCGACTCTTCAAGCTGAAGCGTCGTGGCGGACGCGTAGCCATTCATTGCGGTCCCCTTCGAGGGGTCGATCGAGCACGCCCTCGGCGCCCACTCGGTCGAGCGCTCGGGCATCAAGCCCGTCGTCCCAGGAGGAGACTAAGGCGTCGACGGCGAAGACGCCGTTGGCCCGTGCCGCGGCCAGCGCTGGCGGGAGAAGTGACTCCCGACGTGCCTCGTAGAAGCCCCCGAGCGGCTCGAGGTCCATTGGTCGGAACCCCACGACTCCGCTGGGGTAAGTTGCTTTCCTGCTGATCCCGAGTATTTTTCGTTGGTTATGAATTGTGCTAACCGTCGCGTGTGAGTTTCTTTTTCAGGGTGAAGTGCTCGTCGGAGGGCGCGACCTTCACCCCGGCCAAGAGGTTGAAGGCGGAGGTCGCGGCCAAGATGACTGTTGGGACCAGTCTTGCCGCCCCGTCCCCTTCGACCCTCACCCCAGAGGCGGCGTGGGCGGCCAAGGTGCGGGAGGCGATGGGGCGAGGGCAGGTGCAGGCCGCCGCGGAGCTAACTCGAGTGGGGGAAGAGACGGGTCGGCCCGCCGCGTTGGCGGGGTCCGCCGAAGTGGCGGTCGAGGCCGTGCTCACCCACCCGCTGGAGGGGGGCGCGCCCGCAGCCTCGGAAGGCGCGGAGCCGGCGTCGATGACGGCCGTGACAGAGGGGGTCGATCCCCAAGCCGCCGTAGAAGTGGAGGTGGTCGACTTGAGCACCGCTGGCGAGGGAGAGACACCGGAGCGCCCGACGCCGAGGCGGTGGCCCGAGAACCTCGCGTCATGGGAGGCGCGTCTGCGGGGCAAGCACGAGGGTGCGGTTGCCGCCACGGCGGAGGTGCCTCCGTCGGCGGGGACCCTCGTCGAGGGGGCTTCGGAGCCACTCCCCGAGCCTGCCCAGGAGGGAGGACGGGCCGAGGAGCCTGAGGCAACACCCGCGGCGGAGATGGCGGAGATGATGGTGGACGCCATCGATGAAGAGGTGGCCGAGATGGTGGTGGAGCTGGTGGACCCGGCGGAGATGGTCGCAGCGACGGCCCCTTCGTCGGAACCGGAGGGGGCCGTTGCGGCGCTACAGGGAAGCGGCGTGGCGGACGTGATAATGTCCGAGGCGTCAGCTCGGCCTCGTCTTGAGGTCGGGCAATCATCGTCTCGAGGTAATCCGTCCTCTAACTTAGTCGACCCACAGTGAGCCTGCGGCATTGGGGGCTGATCGTTTGCTTTCTTCACCGTGCATGGTTGTTCTCCCGGCGGGGACTTCTTCCGCCTAGGGGCGTTGACTCGGAGGGGCCGGCGGCGGCCCCGCAAGGTGACCCCGAGGCCAGGAGAGCCCAGCTCGAGGGGGCCGCTCCCTTCCCTACTCTGGCGGAGCGGGTGGTGCTCCACGGGGGTGGCCCCGAGATGCGCCAGGGCATCATGCGGGAGGTCCAGGAGAGGATCGACCGCAGCAGCAGGTTCTGGGGGCAGGAGCCCCTCGAGCTGGCCGACCCTCGAGACCCAGGGCGCACCCTCTTCAAGCTCGATGATCAAGCCGAGCTCGGGGAGTGGGAGCATCTGGAGGAGTTCCGGGCGTGGCTTGAGCACGTGGTGCGCCTGTCGGCGGAGGTTGCTTCCGCAGATCTACACCGGGGGATGGAGGTAATCCTCGTTCTTCCTTTGATCTCGCTTGGGTTACCTGGCTGCTCTTTTCTGATGACCTTCCTTTTCATCCCTGTCAGGCGTTGAGGGCGAGGTCGTACGATAAGTCCCAATTCATCCTCCAGGCGTAGGAGCAGCTTCCCACCCTTCGCGCTTCGCTGGAGAAGGCGGAGGCCGAGGCCGCCCAGGCGAAAGCCGAGGCGGTAGCCGCGCAGGCGGAGGCCTCCCTGGCGCGGTCGAGGGTAGCAGCGGGACGCTACCCAGGAGGCCCGGCGCAAGGCTAAGGAGGAGTCCGCCCAGCTGAGGGAGGAGCTGACTCTGGCGGCAGAAAGTATCTAGGAGCAGCAGGGAGACGTTGACGTCGTCTCCTGCGAACGCGACGCACTGGGTGTCGCGGAGGAGAAGGCCTGAGCCCAGATCGCTGCTCTGGGGGAGGAGGCGGCTAACCAGAAGAGGGCCCTCGATGTTACTGGCAAGATCATCGAGGACCTCCGGGCTAAAAATGGCGACCAAGCTACGGAGCTTGTCGACGTCCGCTGTCAACTTCAGAGGGCCGAGCAGGGCTATGTCACCCTAGAGGCACATGCCAAAGGTGAGTTTTTGGAAGTGTTACTGAGCTTGCTTGGTCTTGACCCTTCCCCTGCTTTTTGGTTTTGACCGAGTCCTGTGCTCGTTCTGGCAGAACTCGTAGGGGACAAGGCCCGAGCCCACGAGGATCTGACCAGTCTTCAGAGCCTACTTGGGGCGGAGACGAGCCTAAACGAGAGGCTCGAGGGCACCATCTCCTCCTTCTGCGATGACATGGGGGTCAAGCCGGAGCCGGCGGTCGAAGGCGACGCACGAGGAGACTCCCTCCTGCGCCGCTTCTACTCCATGACCCAAGAGGTGACGGAGCAAGTCCGTGCTGCTCTGCACGTGGGCATGAAGAGGGCGCTCGCGGTCGTCTGCTCGGGCTACATCTACGGCCTCAACGTCATCGCCAGTGGCTTCGTCGTCGACCCGAGGCTGACTGAAGAAGAGAACGTGGCGAGATGCCATGAGCTGATCGAGGCCGCAGAGGTGTCCGGAGGCGAGCTGGCAAAGCCCTTCAAGCTTGAAGTGCTCCCTTCAGCGAATGGAGATGGCGATGAGTAGTCGAGGCCTATGAGCCAAATCTGGACAAGAAGGTCCATGTAATAGATTAGCTCTTGTGACAATATGATGTCGAGCCCCTGAGGGCTTCTTATGTTTAATGCATTTTATTCGAGATGCATCTGAGTGTTTTTACTTCTCGAGCTGTCTCTATTTCTCTTCGCTTGAGTCGTTGCTTGTGGACTAAGTATTCGACGCACGCTCGTATCCCTGGAGGGGGGAGCGAGTGGGGGTACCATAGCCTTGAGGAGTGGGAGAGTCCCCGGCTCGGCGGCCCTCGACCCTTAGGGAGTTCGAGGCGTTTTTTACTTAGCCGTGAAGCGTGCTCGGGGCAAAGGTGGAAAGAGAGGTGCTGAGTTTCGAAAAAACGTTCGAGTTTTTAGAGAGCTTAGGAGGGGGGCCCCCTATCAGCCCCCGAGGGAGGCTTGACTTTGCCGGAGCAGAGTCGAGGCTACCTTAGAGTTATGAACGAATGTGAAATGTATTTCGAGAACATTTTATTCATTCATAATGCGATAAGTGTACATAATATGGAAAATGTACAAGGCATCGAGGCCTTAGGGATAGAAATGACGTAGCTGTTCGATGTTCCATGCATTGGTGAGGATCTCGCCCTTTTCGTTCTTCAGCTTGTAAGTGCCTGGCTTCAGCACCTTCGCTACGATGAAGGGTCCTTCCCAAGGTGGCGTCAGCTTGTGACGCACCTTGTTGTTTTGTCGGCGGCGCAGTCCGAGGTCGCCGACGTCGAGGACCCTTTTGCGTACGTGTTTGTCGTGGTAGCGCCGCAGCGTTTGCTGATACTTTGCCGACTTGAAGAGGGCCACGTCCTAGGCTTCCTCGAGCTAGTCGAGGGAGTCCTCTCGGGCTGCTGCGTTGGCTTGCTCGCTGTAGGCCTTTAGTCGAGGGGACCCATACTCGAGGTCAGTGGGGAGGACAGCCTCGGACCCATAGACCAAGAAGAACGGGGAGAACCCCGTGGCTCGACTTGGTGTCGTTCGGAGACTCCATAGGACAGAGAGCAGCTCATCGACCCATCTCTTGCCATGTTTGTTCAGCCGATCGAAGATCCTTGGCTTGAGGCCCTGCAAAACCATACCATTGGCGTGCTCGACCTAGCCGTTAGTTCGAGGGTGGGCCACTGCAGACCAATTCAACCTGATGTGGTGGTGGTCACAGAAGTCCAGGAACTTTTGGCCGGTGAACTGGGTGCCATTGTCGGTGATGATGACGTTGGGGACCCCGAAGAGGTGGATGACGTCGGTGAAGAATAGCACGGCTTGTCGAGATTGAATGTTGGTGATGGGTTGATCCTCGATCCATTTCGAGAACTTGTCCACGGCCACGAGGAGGTGGGTGTGGCCACCTTTTGTTTTTTTTAGGGGGGCGACCATGTCGAGCCCCCATACTGCAAATGGACAAGTTATGGGTATTATCTGGAGAGCTTGCGCAGGTAGGTGAGTCTGCCTGGCGTAGAATTGGCATCCCTTGCAAGATCGAACAAGTTTGGTAGCGTCGGTGACGGTTGTTGGCCAGTAGAAGCCTTGTCGAAAGGCGCTTCCTACCAGCGTTCTTGGCGCCGCGTGGTGGCCGCAAGCCCCCGAGTGTAAGTCCTTAAGCAGTGCCCTCCCCTCCTCGAGGGTGAGGCAACGCTGAAGTATACTGGTAGGGCTGCGTCGGTACAGCTCGCGGCCATCCCCATACAAGACGTAGGTTTTGGCACGTCCTATACGGCGGGCCTCGGTGCGGTCCTCGGGGAGCTCGTCCCATATTAGATACGCGAGGTAGGGTGTGCTCCAGTCCGTCGAGGGGGTTGGCGTTGCAGCCGTTCCGTCGATCTCCATGACTTCTTCCCCGTTTGAGGGGGGATCTGTCGAGGAGGGTGGATCGACCCCTTGCTCGAGGGTGGGAGCCCCCGAGCCTAGGTCGATGGACGGCTTGTGAAGGTCCCTCGAAAAGACGTCGGGAGGGGCTGTACCTCGAGTGGACGCGATTTTGGCCAGCTCATCAGCAGCTTCATTGTACCGGCGGGCGATGTGGTTGAGCTCGAGGCCGTAAAATTTGTCTTCGAGCCCTCGGACCTCCTTGCAATAGGCTTCCATCTTGGGGTCGTGGCAGCTCGAATCTTTCATCACTTGGTCGATTACCAACTACGAGTCCCCCTGAACGTCAAGGCGTCGGACCCCGAGCTCGATGACGATGCACAGACCGTTGACGAGGGCCTCGTACTCGGCTACATTGTTGGAGGCGGAGAAGTGGAGGCGGATGACGTAGCGCATGTGGACCCCTGAGGGCGATATGAACAGCAATCCGGCGCCTGCCCCCGTCTTCATCAACGATCCGTCGAAGTACATGGTCCAGAGCTCGGTCTGAACTTGCGTCGGGGGTAGTTGGGTGTCGGTCCATTCTGCAATGAAATCTGCCAATACCTGAGACTTGATGGCCTTCCGAGGGGCGTAGGAGAGGGTTTCCCCCATGAGCTCGACCGACCACTTGGCGATTCTTCCAGACGCCTCCTGGTTCTGGATTATCTCCCCGAGGGGGAAAGATGAGACCACAGTAACCGGGTGGCCCAGGAAATAGTGCTGGAGCTTGCGCCGAGTGAGGATGATGGCATACAGCAGCTTCTGGATGTGGGGGTATCTCGTCTTAGTCTCGGAGAGTACCTCGCTCACGAAGTACATAGGCCTCTGAACCGGCAGGGCATGTCCTTCTTCCGTCCTCTCGACTGCTATGGCAGCGCTGACTACCTGGGTAGTTGCTACGACATAGAGCAAGAGGGGCTCGGCTGGGCTCGGGGGCACCAAGATAGGTGGCGAGGTGAGCAAGGCTTTGAGTTTGGAGAGTGACTCCTCGGCCTCGACGGTCCATGTGAAGTGTTCGGTCTTCTTTAGAAGGCGGTAAAGGGGTAGTGCCTTCTCCCAGAGCCGCGAGATGAACCGGCTAAGGGCAGCGAGGCACCCTGTGACCCTTTGCACGCCCTTAAGATCCTTGATCGGGCCCATCCTGGTGATTGCGGTTACCTTCTCAGCGTTGGCCTCGATCCCGCGTTGGGAAACTATATACCCTAGGAGCATGCCTCGAGGAACCCCAAAGACACACTTCTCTGGGTTCAGCTTTATGTGGTTTGCCCTGAGGCACCCAAACGCGATCTCAAGGTCCCTGGCCAGGTTCCCGACTGTTTTGGATTTGACCACAATGTCATCCACGTAGGCCTCGATGGTCGGCCGTATGTGTTTTCCAAAGACATGGAGCATACATCTCTAATATGTGGCCCCGGCGTTTCGCAAACCGAAGGGCATAGTGATGTAGCAAAACATGCCAAAGGGGGTGATGAAGGAAGTTGCGAGCTGATCGGACTCCTTCATCTTTATTTGGTGATAGCCAGAATAGGCATCAAGGAAGCAGAGAGTTTCACATCCCGCAGTGGAATCTACTATTTGATCGATACATGGTAATGGAAAAGGAACCTTGGGGCATGCTTTATTTAAACTAGTGTAGTCTACGCACATCCTATCCTTTCCATTCTTTTTCTTGACAAGTACGGGATTTGCTAACCACTTGGGATGATGTACCTCCTTGATGAATCCGGCCTTCAAAAGCTTGTCGACCTCCTCCCCGATGATTCTGCGCTTCTCCTCGTCGAAGCGGCGCAACCACTGCTTCACCGGTTTGGATCCGGCCTGGATGTCCAAGGAGTGCTCGGCGACATCCCTCGGAATGCTCGGCATATCCGAGGGACTCCACGCAAACACGTCAGCGTTCGCGCGGAGAAAGTCGACGAGCACGGCTTCCTATTTGGGCTCGAGGGTAGCGCTGATCGTCAGCGCCTTCCCATCTGCGTGGCCGAGGTCGAGCGGGATGGTCTTGGTGTCCTCCGCAGGCTTGAAGTTGTCGGCGTGCCGCTTGGGGTCGGGGATCTCCTTGGAGAAGTCGTCGAGGGCCGCGAGGATGGCTGACTCCTCGACCGCCTCGGCGTTTTCCACGCACTCGACGTCGCAGTCGTAAGCGTGCTCGTAGGAGGTGTCGACGGTGATGACTCCCTTGGGCCCCGGCATTTTTAGCTTGAGGTAGGTGTAGTTCGGGACCGCCATGAACTTGGCGTATCCCGGTCGACTGATGATGGCGTGGTAGATGTCGTGGAATGCGAGCACCTCGAAGGTCAGATCTTCCTTCCGGAAGTTTGAGGGGGTGCCGAAGTAGACGGGTAGCTTGACGCGGCCGATCGGGAGTGCCTTCTTTCCTGGGACGATCCTGTGGAATCCCCATGCGCTGGGCAGGAGCATGGTCCTTGGGATCCCTAGGAGGTCGAGGGTCTCGGCGTAGATGACGTTGAGGCTGCTTCCCCCATCCATGAGTACCTTGGAGAGGCGGGTGATGAGTATGATTGGGTCGACGATGAGTGGGTAGACCCCTGCGTTGGGGACGTGCTCAGGATGGTCATCCTGATTGAAGGTGATCGGCACGTGTGACCAGTCAAGGTATCGAGGACCTTGGGCTCAAACGGAGAAGACCTCTCGATGCTCACTCTTGCGCTGGCGCGTGCTGAGTCGGGTCGAGGGTCCCCCGAAAATCATGAAACAATCGAGGATCTCGGGGAAGCCCCGTTCTTGCCATCGCCCTTGTCCTGTGGGTCCCCCTTGTTGTCGTCTTTCTTGAAGCCAAGAGAGTCGAAGTGCCTTTTGAGCATGCGACAGTCCTCGAGGCTGTGGTTGGTCGGTCCCTTGTGATAGGGGCAGGGCTCTTTCAGCATCTTGTCGAAGACGCCCCCCTCGAGAGGGGGACCTCGAGGCTTCTTCTTGTCTATCGCAGCGACAAGGTCGTCGGGCTCGACGTCGCATCGACCCGGCTGGCTCTTCTTCTTCTTCTTCTTGTTGTTGTTGTTCCTCTTGGGCCCGTTGTTCGAGCCCCCGGGCTCGTCCGCCTTGGCCTTCCCCTTGTCTGGGGATGCATAGAAGAACGCGCCAATGGCTTCCTCGCCAGCCGCGTAGTTGGCAACGATGTCCATGAGCTCGTTGGCGGTCTTGGGGGTGTTCCGTCCCAGCTCCCGCACCAACTCCTTGCAGGTTGTCCCGGCGACGAATGTCGTGGTCGGAGATGTGGGTTAGCGCAGTACGTTGCTTCGAGAATCGACGGTGAAGTCGTGGAGGGTTTCCCCTGGCTTCTGCTTGCAGCTGCGGAGATCCCAGGAGTTTCCTGGCCGCACGTAGGTGCCCTTGAAATTCCCCTCAAAGATCCTGACTAGGTCGAGCCAGTCTTGGATCAAGTCCGGGGGGAGCTCCTCGAGCCATCTTCGAGCGGTGTCGGAGAGGAAGAGCGGGAGTTGACGAATGATGACGTGGTCGTTGTGGGCTCCTCCTAGCTGACATGCCAGCCTGAAATCAGCAAGCCAGAGCTCCGGCTTGGTTTCGCCGTTGTACTTGACCAGGCTGGTGGGCGAACGAAAACGAACAAGCAAGGCGGTTTGCCGGATGGTCCTACCGAAGACTCGTGGCCCTGGTGGTTCCGGGGATCGACGTCGATCCTCGTCACTGTCGTAGCGCCCACCCCGGTGAGCGCTGTAACCTCGAGCCTCAGCGTCACCGTGTCGGCGTCGTTTGTTGTCGTTGATGTCGTACTGTGCGTCTCTCGGTTGTCGGTCGTCGAGGATGCGGTCTCGAACTGGTTGCCGCTCTGCTTTGCCTTGGGGCACCCTGTCTTGGTGGACAGATACCTCTCGATCTTGTCGAGGGGGTACGTCCCGTCGCTCGGAAGCAGCTCCTCTGCGCCTCGAGGCCGAGCTCTCCGCCTACTGAACGGTCACGGTTTGGAGAAGCCCCTGGATTTCATCTCTGATGCGTCGCGCTTGGGGTGTTGATGGAGCCGGCATGTCGCGAAGCAGCATTGCGGCCGCTACGACATTTTGGCTGGCACGGTTGTAGACGCGGTGCTCGTTTGCCCCCTCCTCGATAATCTGTCGATGGACTTCCCGGGCCCGCTCGCGAGCTCCTCCACCCTATGGGCGCCCGCGATCTCGCTCGAGGGCGTGCTCGAGCTGCTGAAGTCGTAGGCGCTCTTCCTCGAGCTTGACGAGCAGCTCTTGGACTTGTGCGATCTGGATGTCCTGAGGTGGATCGGCTTTGTCAGGACTCGGGGGGTCAGTGTGTCGCGCCGGTGTAGCGTTGCCCCCTCCTCCTTCATCTGTGGCCGCGGCGTCATTGAAGTCGTCCTGGGAATCAACCCGACCGTCGAGGTGGAAGCATTCCCGGGTGGGATCGTAGTCCTCATCAGGGGAGTCCGAGTCGGGGCAGCCGTGGTAGAAGTTGGGGAAAGATCCCCTGCGCTCCTCCAGCCGTCGCCGTAACGTGCCCCAGGTGTGACCACCCGGGATCGGGGCTTGTTGTGGCTCCGGGCGCTCGTCCGAGGTGGTGACGAGGTTGATCGTCGCACGTAGCAGGTTCCCTGGAGACCCGAAACGTGCCTGCATCTTTGGGCCTACAGAAGCAGAAAAGAGCCTGGAAGTGTTGTAGAGCCCATGTGGAAACAGGTTGTGCGGTGGCGCGGCCGAGTATGTCGGAGAAGCCACAGGGACCCTCTGAGATGACGGTATGGCAGAGCCAAAGTCAGGCTCAGCGAGGTACCCACCCCCGACCCGCAAGCATGGGTCAAACAGGCTCCCAAAGGGAGGAACTGTGTTGCCAGCTGAGGCCGGGGGGACGACATCCGGTGTCTCGGGATCTGCACGGTGGAAAGTGCGGCGGCATCGTTCGCGCCCCCTCCTGGTCGCAGGCAAAAGGCGTGAGTGGTGGGACCGTCGTCTGGTCCTCCTTGGCCCCGGCGTACCGGAGCTGCTGCTGTCCATGCCACTAGCTGAGAGTAGAACCATGTCGTGACCGTGGCCCGTGGACATGAACTCTAGACTCCCGAACCAGACGGTGGTGGCGAATGGAAGTAATGGGATCGTGGAATCCATCTGGGAGAGTAGTTCGGAGTCGATCAACATGCAAAGCCCCCTACCTGGCGCGCCAACTGTCGGTGTTATGACCCGGGGGGTCAAGACCACCGGCTAGTAAATTTGTATATTGTGTGCTCCCTCTCCCAAAGGTGATGCAAGAAGAACACAAGATTTATCCTGGTTCGGGCACAGAAGGCCCTACGTCTAGCGGGGGAGGATGTATTGTATTATCTTGCACCGAAGTGCTCGTACAGGGGGGGTACAAGCTGGTTTACACGGGGGTGCTCGGGATGAGCTGAGGCCTCGGGCTAGCAGGGCTATCCTAGGCGGTCGGATGGTGGACTGCTTGATGTGTCGATCAAGCAATCGGGTGTGGTATGTGCTGACACGAGTGTGTCTCTTGGATCTCGGGTGCCAATCCCCCTCTTCCTATCCCAGCGTCCCCTTTTATAGACCAAGGGGAGGCATGAGAGTACAGTGATCCTAGACTGTAGAGGCATGGGAGGGGTGTTCGTGGTGCCATGCTTGCAATGAGACGTCGATCACTGTGGCGGCGCGGCCCTCCCGTCCTTCCAGTGTAGTGATGGCTGACTGGACACCGCCATACAGCATGACGCAGCGGGGTTGACCTTCGGAAGGTGGGTGCGAGTTCCACAGCTGAGGCAGGACGGAGCGGATGGGACGGGTCCCATGCTGGAGTGGTTGGGACCAGGGGTCGAGCCCCCTGGTCGAGGGGGGTTGAGGTCGGCGTGACCTTGTCGTATCCCTAAAGACACAGTCGAGGGGTGTCCTGTTCATGGCTCGAGGGGGTGCCTCTGGAGTCCGTACTTGCAACGTGGCTACAGCGGCAGCACAGTTGACGGAGGTCCAGGGCATGGGCGATGAATTGATGGATTTGACTGCGGTAGTGGGTGCCCATGGCGTTAGGCGGGGGCAGGTAAGCGCATTGGATCCCCTTTACCCCATACCGGGAGCAGGTGAGCTGATCGAGCTTCCTGCCTGGGGGTCGTTCGTTCGACCCCCTGTCCGTTATTCGAGGGTCGAGGCGGAGGCGGAGGGGTCGTTCATTCGACCCCTGTCCGTCAGTCGGGGTCGAGGCGGAGGGGTCGTTCGTTGGACCCCTGTCCGTCAGTCGGGGTCGAGGCGGAGGCGGACGGGTCGTTCGTTCGACCCCTGTCCGTCTGTTTTTCCAGAGATGGGCCGGCCCATGACTGGTTGCTGTCGCCGGTGAGGGAGGCCTTTGCGTGATGGGCCTTTCTCCATTGACTTGAACGGCTGATCGGATCCTGTCTTAAAAATAGTTACTATGTTGAGCGTTAGTTTATCGTAGGTTTAGGGTACCCCTTACATTTGTACCCGACACGTGTGTCACATATTCTTCCTCCCAGTACCATCCTTTGCATCCAGTACCGTCCCACTGAAAATAGAACAATAAATTAAGAACTATAATCAAAATCACTTAGCAAAATGAGACAAACTCGAAAAATCGTCAAACGCGATAAAATAGCTCCCATTGCGATCCAGACACTTGTAGAAGATACGACCCTTATTGGGACCCTCCTTGGACACTCGGTACTCCATCACAATCTTCTGCTCACACTTGCCACACGGAATGAGAGGGAGCTCCGGCCTCAGTTGTCCATTTCCAACACCATGAGAGGCCGAGGAACCATAAGTCGTCGCCATCTACTCACTAGCTAGATTATTTTCTAAACAAACTCAACTAAAATGAGCTATCAAGTACTATAACTCTAAAATAAATTCTTTATATATTTCTCTAAATCACTATATAGTCTCATTGAAATTACAAAGGACAACTAAAACTATAAGTAGTTGCCATCTACTTAGTAGCCAGATGAATTTATTTAAACTAAATTAAAAATCTTATTTTCTAAACAAACTCAATTAAAATGAGCTATCAAGTAGTTGCTAAGTAAAACTATTCCTCTAAATCACTGTCGTCTCAATGCAATTACAACAACAATTAAAACTATGAAGTCATTTGTAGGCCAATAAGAGAGAAAATGACATGCAAAATTCAAAATACACAATAAAAACAACAATTTGTAAGCATGAAATGAAATGGTGATGAAACAAGAGAGGATGAGATTGGTAACCTTGCTTAGGAGTGAAGTACGAGTGAAGAAAATCTTGTGTATATACCAGAAGAAGTAAAATCACCAAGAACACCTTTCTTCCTCCTCTCTTGCTCAAGAACACTCTCTGTCTCTCAACAACATTGATGTGTCCTCTCTGGCTCGGGCAGGGGAGGAAGAAGGCTATTTATACAGGGGTTTTTTAGTCACGGTTGAAATTACCAACCGGGACTAAAGGCTCATCTCTAGTCCCGGCTGGTACCTCAAACCGGGATTGAACCTTTAGTCCCGGCTAGAGCTACCAACCGGGACTAAAGATGAGCCTTTAGTCCCGGTTGGTAGCTCCAGCCGGGACTAAAGGTCCCTGCCTGCAAAAGGTTGCTGCACGCCTGGCGTACTAGTCGTTGGGCAACACCCTTTAGTCCCGGTTGGTATTAAAGGAACCTTTAGTCCCGGCCACAAAAAATGTCGAGACTAAAGCCAATTTAACATATCGTTCAAAGGTCTGTTCTCTACTAGTGTCGTTTAGTTAATGAGCCAACTCGTGAGCTGGCTCGAGAGCTTAATAAGCCAAAGTTATTTACCCTAAACTTTATTAGTTTTATAAGACTTCATGTTTTACACGTTACAATTAGTTAATGATTGGACTTTAACTTTATAAATTAGAGATTATATGAATTTATTTTGTTTTTAAATGGACTATGGATAATCAATAACATATTATGAATGCATTATATACAATATAAAGTATGAATCATATATATATAGTGTAGTACTATAATATATTAATATATATTATTTTTTGTTTGATTTAAGACTTATGAATAAATAACTTTTATATTATTACTATTCTCAAAATTTAAATAAATATTTATATTATATGTTTTTTTTCTGGCTCGCGAGCTTAGTCCAGCTTTATTCACGAGTCTGCAAGCATATCCTGGACCGCTGACAAAAGATATCAACATGACAACAGTGCTTGGCGACTCAACACAGCTATATGTATATAGGGCCTTCCCTTCTCATCATTTTCATTTTCTATCACGCTGGTTTGTTCGCTTGTTCTATTCAGTCGACTTTAATTCGTACAAATCAGCTGAGGAATAATATTTTTCTCTCACAACAAACCAGCCGTATAAATCAGCATAAGTCAAAATATCAGCCGAATAGAGTCCACGACTGCAGCGGGGCTGCCAGCTGATGGCACTCGCCGCTATGTTTGAGGCTTTTTCCAGTGTGCCATTAAGAAAGATGGTGTCTGCCCTTATGCCACTAAAAAATTAGCTCAGACTTTGATGCCATGATGCTAAAGTCTTTTGCACAACATGTCATTTCATCTATATTTGCTCCTAACGATGAGTAACGGCTCGATCAAAAGACAAAGATGCCCTTAGACAATTGTTAGTTTCGCTCTGTGCCATTCTCAGTTCATACACATGTGTGCCATTTTCTTTTTAAGCAAGGTGTAACGTTGTACGCCCCTTCTGGTCAACAAAATAAAAATGACATAATATTTAGCAATTAATAAATTATTGTTTATATAAATATTTATAATAAAATTATAATTATATAAATTAATTTACATCAGTAGAAAAATACACTAACATGAGTGCTAACATGGTGTACCGCACACGTACAAGAATAGGCTAACATGCATGCATGTTCAATTGTGTACTCCAGAAACTTTATAATTTAACGAAATGCGGAGTTGTACGTCATCGTTGTGGAAAAACAAAATAAAACAAAATCTCAATTGTACACCCACTCCAACGAAACAGCTAGCTAAAAACATACCTGGGACCGAACCAAGTACGTTTATGAATGCACCTAAATAAAAATACAATTTAAGAGTTTGAGACTATTTGACATTCCCAGAGGACCACTAGTGCACGTGTGAATTTTAATTACTATAACAGAGATTATAATGTATATGAGCCATCTGACTGAGCCGGCCGGCCACCATCAACTGCCACGAGAAACAAGGTAGAGGCAAACCGGCCAGGCGGTCTCCATGTTTTTTA
Organism: Microstegium vimineum; assembly: GCA_022036555.1. Classification (NCBI taxonomy): domain Eukaryota; kingdom Viridiplantae; phylum Streptophyta; class Magnoliopsida; order Poales; family Poaceae; genus Microstegium; species Microstegium vimineum. The sequence goes on along the minus strand of CM039130.1, from coordinate 12,943,429 downwards.
TCTAATCGGATGTGCAGACGATAAATAGCAAAAGTCTTAATATAATCACCTCTTCCCTTGGCCAAAACAAAAAAAAAGTGTTTCAAGTTCTCAACCAATAATTCATATCCAGTACTACCTCCGCCCCTAAAAGAATGCAACTATGGTGGTGCCGTCGATGTCCAGGTCCAGGTGGTACGTCGCCGCCGGCGTAGCGCTCGAACACGCAGATCCTGTTCTCGCCATTGACGGGATTGCCGTCCTGCCCGGCGTAGGAGCCGTCCAGGTAGGCGCCCGGTTGGAGCGGGAACGCCCAGAGGCCCAGGCCGTACTCGCCGGCTGGCGTCCAGGAATGTGCGGTATATAGTACCACTCCTCCACCGGCAGGGCAGGGTCCATTCCATTCCATTCCATGTACGTACGGTATGAAGACTTCCGAGACGAAGCCGCGTGCCGGCGTCGGCGTCGTGGACCGAGGCCAGCGAGATGACCGTGCCCGCGCGCATGTCCAAGCCCACGTGGAACTCCCAGTTGGCCCACCTTACGACGTGGCCATCAATGTGGAAGCCCCTGCCCTCCGGCGCCGTGGGCTGCAGCCCGGCGAGCGGCGGCCCAGTCCCAGTCTTGCCCGCCCGGTAGTCGGTGCCCTCGGGGCCTTTGGCACGGGGTACGTCACCCGGTCTCTGTACTCGACGATGGCCATGGCGTCGAGGTCCACCACCATGGTGACGCGCGCCCTCGATGGGCTGGCCACGAAGCACAGCACCTTCGCCACCCGCCTGGCCGTCGTCCCGGCGCCGAACCAGCCGACGGGGAACACCGCGCAGAGCACGTCGTCCATGTCCACCCCGCGGCGCCGCACCGAGTCGACGAACGAAGGGTACGCGGGGGCAGCGCCCCACTGGCGCAGTTCACTTTGTCGGAAGGAAAAGGTTTTCGTGAGCTAGCTAGGAAATATCAATCGATTAGCAAAAAGTTGTTCGTTTTTTTCGAAATGAATAGAAAATCATTTTGCGGAAAAGGTTGATTAATCGAAATGGCGGTTGAGCACTTGAGCTAATTCTTTTCTTTATTATAGCAGCTCTGCATCTCAGCATATATATGAACCCTCTAGCTTCCACTCCCCAGATGCAGCATGCCGGACTGTCCACGATGTGTGTTTCTTGAATAGATTTGCTCTGCACTGAATTTGACCTTTGTGCTAGCTTTTTATGTTGTGATGGCATGATAACCTAAGAGTCTGTCCCAGTTGCTGGCAGTTTGGTGGTACTTGGGCTTCTTCTAAAAGATAAATCAAGACTCGAGTTATGAAATCAGTATCGTTGATGGTATGGTATGATGAAAACACAGCAGTACAGTGCAGGACAGGACGGTCAACAGAAGACTCGTCTTGTTCGTAGAGTCTTCAGATCGGCCGGCTGTACGTGAAGGAACCGCCGCGCCGGACACCGACCACTGCCGACTGTCGAGGGAGGCGTTGTGTGTGATTCCTTAATGGGTTTAATGGGTTTTGCTGTGATACCTCAAATGACTATGAACCCTTCATTTAATTAGATTGAATGGCTAGAATTATTGGTTACTTCTTAGGAGGTAATAGATGAGATATATATTATCTAATTTTTAATTTTGGAAGATAGGATAAATAAGAAAAATTTTAGATGTAATTTTTTTGTAAAGATCTAATTAAGATCCATTGGATAGGGTAAATCTATTTTATTTTTGTAACTTTGCGTACGATATAATTTAGTTACATATACTCCTATATACTACTATCTATTTTTTATGCAATAACTCGTGCCGTATGTACATACGTGACATAAAGAAACGATATACGTGTCCAACATGATGAAACTTGTATGTGCTCAAAGAACGTGTGTGTGTGTGTGTGTGTGTTAATTGAGTTGACATAATATATGCACTCGACTATGTACCATATTTCTTTACTGGGAGTATGAGACATGAACATGATCATGTCGGACTTAAGTATTTACCAAAGAATCTTGTGTACATATAGTATAGGTATACATGTATATATTAGTTTAGAAAAAATAAAATAGCAAGGTGTTTACATTAAGCCCAAAAGAAGGGCCGTGCGATATGCACACAAAAAAGGAATGGGCATTGTGCTGGATTCTGACAATATTCCTTTCTTTTTCTAGGTTGGTTAATTATAATTAATTAATTCAAAAATTAAAAAAATCTAACGGCTCAGATTTATCTAAGATATTAGCTCCTAACAAGTAAAGTTTGTACCGTAGCATTGCCCTTCCTTAATTGCTCTGTAGTCTGTACAAACCTACACAAGGTACATTCATACCATGCATTCCCAGTTTCTCCCTTGCAGTTGTCACTTTTGTCGAGGGAGCTGTTTCTGCATCGCAAAGGGCCTATGCCCCAAATCATGTGGTTCACGACTACGTACGTTACGTGTTAGAGTTTACGTTTTTATCCCAGTGCGGAAAATGCAGGTCGTCACATAGGACGAGAATGTTTTATTTTTATTTTATTGCCATATATAGTACCAACTTATCAGCGTTACATAGTATACATCATGTTGGAGCATATCCTTGTGTTGGAAGCCCTGCTTCAATTCACCTTCCTTGCTAGTTTGAATTCCCTCCATGCACCTTCCTCTTAAGATAAGATCATATAAATATTTTATGATTTTTCTCTTGTCTCCGCATCTTATTCCGCAATTGTTGTCTTGTTCGCTTCCACCAATATTGCACCCACAGTTCCATACTGATCGATCACCTCCGCTCTAGGCATCCCATGTTTCTGCTTCTGCTTGGCAGTCAAAATCTGTAACCGGAGCTTATCAATAGCTTCCAAGAGCATCGACTCCAAAGATGCATCATCATCCATTGCTGCCGTTTGGTCCCGGAGCACCTCCACATTCTCCTCGTGTCGTCCATGTTGGTATTGGTACATGTCGGCAATAACGTCCATGAACACAAGAGCCGCCTTCCTTGTATCCTCCAATTCCTCTGCCTTCTCCTTAGCTTGCTTCTCTGCTGCCTCTTGGTACGCATCGGCAGCGTCCATGAACACCAGAGCCGCCTTCCTCGTGTGCTCCAATTCCTCCTCCTTCTCCTTAATCTCCTTCTCCGCTACTTCTTGGTATGCATCTGCAGCATCCATGAACACCAGAGCCGCCTTCCTCGTGTCCTCCAATTCCTCCGCCTTCTCCTTGATTTGCTTCTCTGCTGCTTCTTGGTAGGCATCTGCAGCGTCCATGAACACCAGGGCTCCCTTCCTCGAGTTTGCGAGCTCCTCCAGTTCCCTGCCCAGTTGACGCTTGTGATTTGATAGCTCGGCGATTTTGTACTCCAACTCCTGCGCCAGCCTTCCTTGCGTGGAGGCTTGGCCTGAGACCATCCGAGCAGCCTTGGCCATCTCCTCCCCCAATTGATTCCTCAGGTCTCTCTTGGTCACCTCCAGTTTATTCTCCAGCTCTCTCTTGGTCACCTGTATTTGGTACCTCAGCTCGTCCCGCACGTCGAAGACCTCCTTGGAAGTGGCATGCCCCATGGTGCCACGCACTCGTCGTCGTCTCGTACGTCGGAGGAGGAGGTTGAAGAAGGCCGTCTCCTTGCTTATTTCGGCGCGTCTTTTTTAGCCTCTTATTAGGCAAAAAGAGACCCTAGCTAGCTAGCTCCTTCGTTCTAAGGGTCGGGAAGGAATACATCCATCTATATATATATATATATATATATAATCGATAGGGGGGATGGAGTGTACATCGGTGAAAGGATAGGGCGGCCAGGAATTGAAGAAACAAAAGGAGAAAAGGGATAGAGTGTCGGTATGGAGCAATCAAGGAAAGAAGAAGAAGAGTGATCATGGATGGAGTGTGTCGGTGGCAGGACTCCATTAGTTTTGTACTTTTGTGGAGCTCAGCAGCTAACCGGAATAACCTAAAACAATCCTGCCGGCTTCGATTCGATTCCCGACCTGGTAGCGATCCCCCTACCAGAAAACACCTCCTCTAGATACGCTTTATTTTTAGGCTTAGATACATTTTATTTCATTTCTAATGAAGTATAGAGGCGCTTCACTAAAACTTGAAGGCAAATCAAAGCTTCAACAGTATCAAATTGGTCACCACTTCAAATTTGCCTTCAAGACCGGATGCGGGCTACTTCTCCAGATAAACTTGTTGTTGAAGTGGTAGCACCATCGGTTAGTATTCTGGTCTGCAATTTATAGATATATGTTATAAAGTTTTAATCTTTACAAATTTATAAGATTGTGACAAATTCCAATCTTTGGAGTGATCAGACATCTGATCTTACTTCATGGGAATGACATGTACATTTGCATTCAAGGTGACCTTTTTTATCTGCTTCTATAACTGTCTCATCCAATGATAATTTCAAATTCCATTTTGAATAAAACCTGTAGCTATGCTAAAACCTGTAAGGAAATCCAATTGTTAAATTTTCCTTATAAGAAAACCCACATTTGTAGTGACCTAAAAACCTGTTAATCCTGGCTCTTACGAAGTAGCAGCAGCATAGTCCACTGCTGTTGTACAACAGCTGACTATTCTAGTTCTGGCTTTCTTCAGTATAGAGATTAAATTAGGTTAAATTCCAAGTTGGGTTGGTTTAAATTAGCTTTGTTCAGTACAGAGATTACATGTGTTTGAAATCTATATCAATTATGAAGTTCCATCTTTTTTATTCCTAAAATCGCTATTCCATATTTTATCAATCTTTTTTTTTACATAGGCTAATTTGTTCAATACAGATATCAAGTTCTATCTATTTTATCAATAATCAAGTTCCACCTTTTACATAGGACGCAATGGACAAATCTTGGATAATTGTGGACCTTGGGACTGTTGATCACAGGAAAGATCATCCAGAAGAGGAAGCTTTGTTTGTGATGTTTAGGCCCTGTTTGGTTGAGCTGTGGCTTTTGCAAAAGCTGTTGTGGGTTGACTTTTACAAAAGCTGGTTTGCAAAAGTTGTTGTTGAATAGTTGAAATTCCATTTGGTTGTTGTGTTGTGGCTTTTCAAAAAGTTTAATCACTTACAAGTGGGCTCCATTTGTCATCCACAAATTGTTCCCCTCACCAAATAGGAGTAACTTCGAGAACGGATCAAGCCGGGTCACGGTCGCGACTTGCTCCCGTTGGTCGGGGAAGGTAGGGGAAGGCCGGCCTCCGTTGGGAGTGGAGGGAGGCATCGGGGAGTGGGCTTGCTCGCGCAGGGAGGGGAGGCTCATTGAGCAGGGGGCTCGCGCTAGGGAGGAAGGGAGGCGCCAAGCAGGGGAGGTTCGCCGGGGATGGGCGGGGGCGGGGGCTCCCCAGCCACCACCGCGTAGGGGAGCCACGCTGTGGCGGGGGTCGCCGGCCACCTCGCGCAGGGGACGAAGAGAGGTGTCGGGCAGGGGAGCCGCGCCGTGGAGGGCGGTCGGGTAGGGGAGGAAGGGAGGCACCGGGGAGGAGATTCACGTAGGGGAGGCTTGTCGGGGATAGGGCAGGGGCTCGTCTGCCACCTCCGCATTGGGAAGGGGCTCGTCGGTGTAACACCCCTGGCGTTTAAAGATTTAATTAAAATTTGAGCATGTCATCATATGCACTAAGCATCATTCATTTGATTGAGAACCTGGTTATGCATTGAACTAAAATGAGTTTAATTGATTGTGTTTAGCTCAGTTATATGAATGCTTGCCATGTTTTCAAATTCAAAATTTCAAATTCTTTTTCAAAACCTAATTTCCAAAGGGGGTGGTTTAAACCCTTAACATGACTTTCAAAATCAAAAAGGATTTTGCATATGGTTGTTTAAGCAAAGTTATAGAACTCTGTTTCTATTGCAAAAGTGATGTTTGGAGTTTTTCAAGTTTTATTTAAATTTCTTGAGTAATTGAAAAGGGGGTAATTCTTTTTAAAGAGGTTTCAAATTTCAAAAATGCATTTTTTATTTTAGGCCGAATTTGAAAAAGTGCATATTGACAAAGTTGTAGATCATGAAATTTTGAGCAATTTTGGTATTCAAAGTTTTTCATGAAAACCCCTGGAAGCTTGAGTAATTTGCAAATCAGTCTCAGGACAGTTTGGTCATTTCATCGAACACCTGCATGTTGAGCTTGTCCATGGCAGTGACACCTGGCCGGCCAGCTACCGAGCTCACCTCGCGCCTCCTGTCCGCAACGAGCGTCGCATCATGTGCGTGGCAACACCACGGTTCCGTTGCCGTCTTCAAAACGGGACGTCGTGCTCTCCTTCTCCCTCTTTCCACGCCGCGTGCAGCTCTGCTCTGCTCCGCTGATAACACCATTCGCGTCGACGAGCTCGCGCGAGCTCTCCAGTCACTTGCCAATCCACCAAATCGCTACTGATGAGTTCGCTTTGACCTCGCGCACCTCCCGCGCGAGTTGGTTGAAGCAGCCGGACCCCCGTTTGCCCGGCGCGACCTCGCTTCTCCGTCTTCGGCGAGAGCGCCGCCGCTCTAGTTTGCAGTCGCACCGGCTACACAGGAGTTGTATTGCTTGTTTCTTTCTTGTTTCTGACTCCTTGTTCTTCGCTGATCACGTTGCTTTTCTCCATTTTGCAAACGGTGGACCGTAGCTTCGGGAGTGTCGTTGTTGCCGCTCGGTTCATCGTTTTTGCCGGCACTGTCTCCGTCGCCAACGTCGTCTCCTTCATCTCCGGCCGAGCTAGCAAGCGCTTCGTGTTCGGGGTGAGCTCCTGGTGCTCGTAAAGTAGCTGGTTGTAGCTAATTCCGAACCGTAGTCGTGGTTTGTGTTCGCTCCGGTGTGTCAGCGCCGCCGCATCGGTGCTCACCGGCGTGAGAGCTCGTTAGTTGGTCTTTTTCATGTCTGAGTCTTGCACTAGCTTCGCCTAGCCATCGTGAGTCTAGTCGAGGTGTTGGTTGTTCGAGCGCATGCGTGTTTTGGCAGGCGCACGTCGAGCAGATCTCCGCCGTCCACCATGGCCATCGGCGAGGTCGTTACGTTAGGTTTTCGCTTCGTTTTTCTTGTGCTTCTAGTTGCGGGAGTGTTGCTGAGTCTGTTGTTGTGCTTGGTTGAGCCGGAGATGGTCTGTACTCGCCGGCGTACGCGCGGCCGAGCTTGAGTTGCCGCGAATGTCGCCGGTGAGGGTTTTGCGAGGGATAGAATCGGCCGTGTCTTACCTCGTTGTGTTCGGGAGGAGGTGTAGAGTGCAGCGCATGAGTCGGTTGTTCGGTTTGGTCACCGCCGGCGACGCGCCGCCGTGTTTTGAGGTCGTCAGCACCACTGCTATGCCCCCGTGTCGCTGACACGCGGGACCCAGCTGTCAGTGGCCGTTTCAAAGAGTTTTTCTTTTTTTCCCTGTTTTGCACAGTATTGTTTTTTGTTATTTTTGTATGTTTATTTTTGTGCATGATGAAATTCTGAAAAAAATTGTGTATGCTCTCTGTGATGTGTAGTATTTAAGAAAAATATAATATATTCATGTTCCGTACATTTTTAATCCTATAAAAATACTCAAAGTAATTAGAAAATGATATTTCCATGATTTTTCATGCTCTTTTTGTTGCTCCAAAAATTTTGGGAATTTTTGTGTAACCTTTATACACTGTTACCTTGCTGTCCAAAAATTTTGGGAATTTTTGGATGAACTGTTACACATGGCTATTTGTTTAATTAAGATTAAAATGATTAGAAACCCTAATGACTTTAGGATTTGGGTGATTTTGAATTGTTTGATGCAAATGGTCATTGTCCAGTGACAAACACAGCATGGACATGTATTTTGCTATGTTGTTTGCTCAGTGCTTTTGGACATAATTATTAAACTAATTAATCCTTTAATCATGCCTTAGTTAACTTGCTTCATGCTTTAGTTTTAATTTCATTCATGAAGGAAAGTTGTACTCAAGGCTCTTAATCTGTTTTTGTCATCCTCTGTAGTGCATGCTTGTATGTTGTTAAGCATCATGTCTATTATTTCAAGCATCATCTAAGCATGTCATTATATCGTGTAGATTTCTCGTTGGTTGGGTTGGATAATCCCTCTAGTGAAGGGGTTTTCTCTATTGTTGAATCTGAGCCAGAATTTGTGTATCCCTCCAACCAAGGCAAACCCCGGTGCATTCAAACTTTCCTTATATTTAAAATATTTGTTTTAAATACACTTATTGCTATTATAATGCATTGTCTTACTTTGTTAAATTCCTACTTGTTGCATAGTCTTATCCTTATGTTAATTGTACCTTTACCTTGACACTTGTTTAAAGATACAAACTTTTGCTAAAATGTTTAGTATGCTTAGCACTTTATAGTAGGTGATTTCCGGTCACTTACACATAGCCGTATTGCTTCAGCAAATGGTTATGCTCTTTTGAGAAAGGCTTGTTGTTAGAAGTAATAATCGGGACCGGGCGGACACGGTGTTTGGGAGCCACTAGTGGTGACTGGTGAGCGGGTTCTTTCCGCATGTGTTATTAGGGACCGTCTGTTGTAAATGTCTGAGGGTTATGACTTTGAAGTACTTATCACATACTTTGGGGAAGCTGGACTTTGTCTAATCCAGTCTTAAGAACGGTTAACCCGCACTGGGAGTGGAGAGATGGCGAGAGTAGTGTGTACCCTCCAAGTTCGAGGAACTGAATGGAGGTGTACTATGCTCTCGGGTGGCGGGACCCCGGTCTTGGATGGAGGATCCAGGGAAAGGTAGTCATATGCTTGCTTTAGTGTTGTATATGTCGTGTGATAGGGAAGCCCCAGCTGGGTTTAACCGTTTTGAATCGTCGTGTTCCTCGGAAATGGAAACATAACCATGTTATTTACATCGTAGTTAATGAAACTTAAACTGGATACTTGATGGTTCCCTTTTATGGATGGTTAATTATCTTGTTATCGATCATAAATCTAGATCGGTACTTGAGTAATCTTATGAACAAATTAAATGAATTTTAATTCTTTTATAAATACTCATTTATGCAAAATACTTGATCCTTGCAAACCGCACCTTGAGTCCTATGACTTGCATATCTTTTGTCCACCAAATATTTTTATTTTTTCGGGTAAGTCTTGTTGAGTACTCCCGTACTCAGGGTTTGTTAACCCTTGTTGCAGATGAGGGTGGTAACCCGGTCTGTGTAGCTTCGTGCTGCATGACCGTCGTTACGGTGGATGAAGATGAGGAATAAATTGTCTTTGCTTGACTCTTGGGCAAGAGTACCTCGGTTGCTTTGTTTTTAACTCTATCACTAGCTTGATGTATCATATTGTATGACACTATATTATGTTTCAAAAACCTATGGTTTGTAAGATGACTTCAAATTTCTGCTACTTTGATGTAAATTAAATTATTGTATTACTTTTGCAATGTTTGTGATGAGATATTCGCGACTACTGGCGGTTTCATTATGGGTGTTTGGGTTTTGCAAAACTCCATAGACATGCAGAAGAGAAATGCTATCCCCACTCCGACCAAGATAGAACTTTTACCAAAAGTTTATTGTGATCTTTTTGGAGGATGATCCTATTCGGGAAGAGGTGAATGACCCACTGCAAAGTGGCGACACCTGGCGGGCTAATTAAGACTTGGATCATTTGTCTTGGATTAAGTCGGATGGACATTAATCCTGGCAAGTGGGCCCTGTTCTTAAGATGTTCTGTCACAGCCGGCCATCTCACATAGCGGTGGAAGGGAGGCGCGCCGAGCAGAGGAGCCGCACCGTGGAGGGGTTGCGTAGGGGAGGAAGGGAGGCGCTGGGAAGGGGACTCGCGCAGGGGAGGCTCGCTGGGGATGGGGCGTGGGCTCGCCGACCACATCCACATAGGGGAAGGGGCTCATCGGCCACCTCCACGTAGGGAAAGGGGCTCGCCGGCCACCTTGTGCAGGGGAGGAAGGGAGGCGTCGAGAAAGAAGTTGCGAGGAAGAAGTCGGACGGAGGAACATAAAAACGAACCGGTGCCCAACATAAACAGTGGCAAGTGGGTAATTTTTAACCCAAAATCCAGTGAAAGCAAGAGAAGAGGTGCTTTTGGTGGATTTGTACTAGAGGTAAAGTTGTTTTGGAGAAAAAGCACATATGACTTTTGAGCCGTTTGGTTGGCTTTTGGATTTTGCAAAAACAAAAGAAAGTTGAAAAACCCAACAAAAGGGGGCCTTAATATCATTCTTAATCCCAAGCGCTTTTCTTTGTGGCTGTAAATTAATTTTTGTGTGGAGACAACAAGCAAGGATGTTGTGCAGTGGTTCAGTAATCAGTAGTCTAATAACTTGAATTTTATGAAGTTAACTGTACCATTTGGTAGCCATAAGTTATTTAGAGGTTGTGATGTTCTTCAGATATTGGATGTTCTTTATAGTTCAGTCTAGCAGTGTTTCAGAGAGTATATTTTGGACATAAGCTATTACACTTCAGTACTCGAATAAATTTATTTGCCATTTTGTACTCTCTTTTTTATTTTCTAAGCATTTGTATTTTATAGAGATATTTCTTTAACTATTATGAGTCAAGACGAATGATGCAGTTTAACAGTATTTTTTTTTAGTTTTTCTCTTGTTTATAGTATTTTACAGGGTGTTTGCATAACATGGCTTGCTCAACCCATTGATCACTAGTGTCGTAGGTTCAGTGGGTTTGGGTCGACCCAAAAATCAATCAAAATATATTTGGTAGTTTGGGTCAGTGTCTGGATCGATAAATTATGACCCACTTGCATCGTGAATGATTAGGCATATTTGATTCCACGGCACGAATGCACTGACAGCAGCAGTGAACCGACTGTTTTTTTATACATGTAGAATATAATTTCTTTTGTTTCGATTTGGCTCGTATTTACATGATTGTGGCCGCAATATAGTGCTGTGGACGCGCTAATTAAGTGAGGCAGCGTATAGGTTGAATTTAGACCGTCCTAAGTGAGTTTTTTTTTTTCCAGTTTCTCTTATTTCAATTTTAGAAACAATGTAAAAGAGTTTCATCCTCGTGAAAATCTCTCTTTATTTTTATAAAACTTTTATCATCTCTCTTCATCAATACAGTGTCATATTAATATATTTAATGTTTATAAAACTTTGAGTTGGTGTATGCACGAAACACATGTTTAAACCTCAGAATCGACTGTGACCATGACTTCTTTTAGACTTATCCGCAGCGTAGTTTGCAGATTTTTCATTGACTTCCTAGCTTTAATTAGGACAGAACTGTGGACATGCTACGCGGTATGAAAGCACTAGTTGGTTTAGTGCTAAAAGATGCTACCTAGCTAGCTAGCGACGCTTAGGACATATGCATGGATTGAATATGCAGCACGTCAATTTTTCTTTTTGATGTTATGCAGATGGCTATTTCTTTGATTTTAAGAATGCTTAGACCTACTCTACTACTAGCCTGTCGGTTGCGCTATAATGTTTAGAGCTCGCACATGTAGCGCATGGAGGTGGAATTTAGGTGTTGCTTGTGCAACTTGTGGCAAGTGTTGTTATGGTTTTGAATCAATGCACAGAGTGCAGCTTCCGACATGTTGATGGACTTATCTCTTACTGTTGAGAACAATGATCTTCCCATGACGATTTGTATGACTAACCCGACAAAGGGTCTTGATACATCATGTCAACTTGCTTGAGGGAGCAAAGCCACGCATGAGCCCTTGATCATGGAGGCATCGATGAACTTAGCACCCATTCTTGAGAACAAGGCTCTTTCCAGAATGGTTTGTACACTATATCACAGCCCAAAATTAACATCACTCGCTAAAAATACCGAATTAGCGTCAGAAGGTTGGACGTTAAATATTAGTAACAGACGGTTGGTCGTTATATCTCGTTTTTACTAGCTAATGTCTGATGTTATTTCTATTTCACTTCAATGTCGGATGCTTGGTCGTTATATCATACTTTTAACGACCCACCACCTGTCCATATTAATCGACTCCGCTCGTGCACTATTCCCGCCTAACTTCTTAATGTGGACCCACATGTCCGAAAAAAATTACGGAAGCCCGCGATTGCAGCCCGCCAGGTTCTAGCCCATTTTCTATATGCCCTTGGCGGCTGGCCAGCCAGAACAGCACCTTGCTCTCCTCCATGTACAGGAGTCTTTTACCTGTGCACCATTATAAAAAATTGAAATTACCTGTGTACCATTGGAAAAATGAAAAGTTCCTCGGTACCCTTCAAGAATTTTTTTTTCCGTACGTGCCACTAACGTCGCTTTGCCGTCAAATTCTAACAAAGCTGGGTGGGTGCTAGACATAAAATTACTCTATTTCCCATCACTCTCTTTTCAGTCAATCTCACTGGTTATCTCTTGAGTATTCACTTTACTGTTCGTCGTTCTCCCCTGCATTGCCAAACCCTAGAGGAGAGAAGGAGAGGGAGCAGACTGTCGGAGGGAGACGCGGCGGTCGAGCGCGTCGCACGCCGGGAGTCCAGGGGCGCCTCCGTGCGGGCGGGCGGCGAGCCCTCCACGCGGTCGGCCGAGCGTGCCCACGCGCGGGCGGGCGAGCGTGCCGGGACTCGCGTCGGGAGGCCAGGGGCCCTCCACGCGGGCGGGCGAGGCGTGCGCGCCTCCGCGCGGGCGGCCGAGAGCCTGTGGGATCTCGCGCAGGAAGGCCACGGGGCCCGTGCGTGGGGAGGCTGCAGGCGCGGGCTGAGTCGTGAGGCTACATGAGGCTGATTTCTTGTTGATTTCTTCGGATTTCTTGCTGATTTCTCACGGATGGCAGACGGTCGACCAGCTTGGCTTCTAGATGGGTGAGTTCTCCTTCCTTGCTTCAATTGCACAACATCAGTGACATGTTTTGGTTGTTTAAGATTGGATTAAACTGTGTAGATATGTATGTTGTTCTTTTGTAGGAATGACACCGAGACCAATTTCAATTTAGAAATTAGAATAATTAGTTCAAATATGCGAGGACCGTGGTATGGAATTAACAAGGTTGTTGATTCAGACACCAAAATTTTAAAGACCTTGTCGATGAAATTTTGGATGAGTGTCCTTGCGGGTATGGTGATGTAGTAAAGCTGTTCTATTTCTGTGCTGATAGCAAGTCCAACATACAAATTCAATCTGATCAAGACTTAATGAATATGTTTACGAAACATATGAGTTCCAAGTGTTGTTGCATGTCAATTGCATACCATAAGCATGATGCTCATCCACCAGAAATTCCACTGTGGGATAATGTTGAAATCCCATGCACCCCGTCAATGTCAGCCCCTAGCTGTGTAGAACCTAGTAAAGGAACTCAAACTGGGACTACTACAGAAGTAGATAATGACATGGTAGAAGCAGAGGACAATTATCTTATGAATCCTGAACCAGAGAATGAATATGTGGGGGTTGATGAGGAGGGTTTATATATTGACATAGCACCTGCTTCTCATGCAAATGTTGACACAACTGAGAAAAAGGATAAAGATTATGATCCAGTTTTAAACTCTGAATCTGATTCTATGTCTATGTCTGACTCCGATATGGATGATGAGATAGATGAAATTGTTAAGGATAAAGTGTCATCTCACATATCTGAGGTTGCATGCAACAAAGATGACCCTCCTATGGAAGTTGGGAGCATCTATCCAACCATGTCTGAATTTAAACTGGCACTTGCAACACATACTATCAAGAATGAATATGAGTTTAACATTGAAAAGAGGGAACCAGGGAGATATCGAGCAAACTGTACGAGTTTGGAAGATGGTTGTAAGTGGAGGATTCATGCTTCGACAATGGGTGATAATACTACTGTACAGGTAATTTCTTTGCTCATATTTTGTTCATATTTTATCATCAATTCCTTGTTCATATTTCTAAATTCATTTATCTATTTCAACCTATACTTTTTAGATCAAGAAGAACCCTTGTCGTCATAATTGTCAGAGTAAAAGGAGGAGTGGGAAAATAAAGTGTGCTGCCAAGTTTTGGATTTGTGAGAAGGTTAAGGATTGGTTGGCTGAGGACCCAACTGTTGGGCCTACAGAACTTCAAAGAAGACTGGAGGATGATTACAAAGTTACTATTAGTTACAAGAGAGTGTATGATGGAAAGGAACTTGCTTTGGAGGAGTTGTTCGATAATTGGAAACAAAGTTTTGATAATTTGTACAGGTTCAAGGCACAGATAGAACAATCATGTCCTGGTAGCTTTGTTGTCATAGATCATCACACAATAGAGGGCAAGATCAAGTTCAATAGGCTGTTTTTTTGCAATGAAACCTTGTGTCGAAGGTTTCCTTAGAGGTTGCAGGTCTTATTTGGCTGTTGATAGTACATTCTTGACTAGAAAATTTAGAGGTCAGTTATGTATTGCTTGTGCAGTTGATGGGCATAACTAGATGTACCCAGTTGCTATAGGAGTCATTGATTCGGAAACCAATGAAAACTGGATATGGTTCATGGAGAGGCTTAAGGAAGCTATAGGTACTGTACTTGGTCTAACCTTTAGCACAGATTGTGGTCAGCCAGTCATGACAGGAGTTAGTGAGGAATTCCCAAATGCAGAGCATAGAGAGTGCATGTGGCACTTGGTGCAGAATTTTAAGAAAAGGTACAATGGGAAAGTGTTTGATGAACACTTATGGGCTTCTACTTATTCTTGGAATTCATATATGTTTGACAAACATATCCAGGCCATGGCTGAAGCAAATCCAGCGGCAATATTGTACTTACAGCAAAACCATACAAAACTATGGACAAGAAGTCAGTACTCTACATTGTCAAAAGTTGACTATGTCACCAATAATTTAGCAGAAAGCTTCAACAATTGGATAAAAATGATAAGGGGATGCATCTAGATGACTTGATGGATACTATAAGACAGAGACTTCTTATCAAGTGGAACCAGAGGAAAATAATTGCGCACAAAATGGAAGGAAAAATTTTGCCACACATCATTACGAAGCTCAAGGAGCAAAGTAGGAACCTTGACATTGATGTTTTCACCAGCTCACTTGATGGGATTGCAGAGGTTATGGTAAGGGGAGGTTCTACTTACAGGTTTGTAGTGAATCTATAAGAAAGGACATGCTCATGCAGAGCATGGCAAGTTTCTGGATTACCATGTAAGCATGCAATTACTTACATCACCTCTATACCTAGAGAGAAGATAGAAGATCATGTGGACAACTACTACTCTATAGAGAGTTTCAGGGCAGCCTATGATGGTACAATCCCTGCCATACCAGATAAATCCATGTGGCCCAAAGCAGAGCATGGTTTCTTCATGCATAAACCATTTTTGAAGGCAACAACTGGTAGGAGGAGGCAAAAAAAGATACAAAGGAGTAGCAGAAGGTGGCAGCAAAGGAGCCAAGGGTAGGCATTAGTGTCCAATCTGTTAGCAATATGGGCATCATTGGTACACTTGTAAGGATGGTGACCCAGCAGACAAAGCAGCAATGCTTGCTGAAAGGTAACATAAAACCTAAACTTCAAAATTATTTCTAAATGTTGGCATTGTTGCTAACATATATATCTGTTCGTGTAGAGGTCCACCTAAAAAAAAAGAAAAAGAAGCTAGCACCAGCTACTACTGAGACCAGTATCGTGCCTGCAGCACCTGCACAAAGGATGGTCTTTTCAGTATTACCTACCGTTACTGATCTATCAAAAAAAGGAAGAACAATTCGTCCTCATTAGCTGGTGCGAAGAAACAAAAGAGAACTTCTACTGCCGAGGCCAGTGAACCCCAGTGAGGTTAGCTACTTTCTTATAATTTCCCTTTCATCACTTTAATAGGTTAACTAACTAATTTTATACTCATGTGTGCTTTTTTAGAGGATCTGGAACAGGATCTAATCATTTAGATCCTTTGTCGGTTACATACCCTTCTGGATCAAGTGAGCAGCACACAGCTAACAAGAAAATAAATCAGCAGCAACACAAGAAGAAGAAGGCCATTCAGAAAAAGCTGACTCCAAACAAAGCTAGTCCAGCCATGTCAACTCACAGCAAGGTCCCTAGTTCACCTTCTAGTCCGGTCATGGGAACGAGGAGCAAGAAAAAACTAGAAATTTAATGTATTTGCATCTCTATGGCATGCTTTTATAGTACTTGAGGTCTGCATGACCAAACAATATTATTTGTAGTACTTGAGGTCTGCATGACCATCTTTTGTATGCAGACTTGATTTGTAATCAAGCTGATTATGCATGTGGATGATAATTTGAACCTATTTTTATGTCTGAATGTTGTTAATTTGGTTGTTGCAACTGTCAGATTCTTTTAATGCAACTTTATTATATATTATATATATATATATTTGGTTGTCGTAATTGTCAACTTTTTTTTGATTTGCAATTATCAGATTGTTTGAATGCATCTGAATATATTTAATTTTGGTTGTCGCTTATTGAAAAAAATTATGTGTGCACGCACAATGTGAAAAGCTATTACGGTGAAGGGAAAAATGACATGCTGTTACAATGGCACCAGAGGAAAGAACGAAAATGAAAAAATTGATGCACTCTATAATTAAGGGTAAAATTGTCTTTTCCGCTGACCGTTAGCTGCTGTTAGAGGGGAATCTAACGGAAATGACACATTGATAAAAAAAAACTTCGGACAAAGGTAGAAACTTTTTAAAATTTCAATGATGCATACAGTTAAAAGCCTCCATGTACAGAGCCTGCCGCCGCCCACTGCAATCCAACGAAAAAAAAGCAGCACAACACATGCCCTCAGGCGAGCGACCCCTGCCATCGCCCTCGGCCGGCCGCCCTCACCTGTGCCTCCCGGCGACGACCTCGGCCCCTTCTTCTTCTCTCTACTCTCTCAGCAGACGGCAGCGGAGCACGGAGCAGCACAGGCGAGGCCGCCGCCGCCCCGCGTCCTTGGGATCCGGTGAGTCCAGCCCTTGTTCCCCTCCCTCTATCCCCTCCACGGTTTCCCCTTCTGCTTCCCAGCTGGTCATGGGGGAGGATTTCGGATGTGCCAGATCCAACAACCATGAGCCGGCGAGATTCCAATGAAGGGTGGCCCAACGCAGGCATAGTCAACACCACCTTCGCTTCTCCGAGATCCAGCAAGGTGAGCCCCTATTCCTCCCACACAGGTCCATGGTGCTGCGGCCACGCCGGAGGTACTTAACGCCCATGGAGATGCAGGAATAAGCCAGGATCCGACATATCCATGGCATGGAGGCACCACGAGTCCGCAACCCCCGCGAGATCCATAGATCAATGTTTCCCCATTCAACAGTTAAGTATATGGTCATATATGTGAGGGAAAAGTTATTCTGCTTAGTGATGTAGTAGTCTAGATTGAATTGATTTAGGTTTTTTTTTACCTTTCTATAGAATGCTAGTATACTGAATTTGGTTTGAATAAATGTTGCCTGTAACTGCAAGAGTACATGCAAGCAATCCTCTTGTGTTCAACTGCATTTTGTATTCAGCAAGTACTCTTGCATAGTTATTTTTTACATGTGATTTCAGCATAGTTTTGTTTGTTTTGGAAGAAGAAAATGTCATTGTAAGATCAGGCTACTATCAGACAAGACTGAATATTCTATTTCTTTGCACTGTCCTGACACTTTTAAATCTGAACACTTTCTAATGATAGGTCCTTGTGCATTGTAGTTCTAAAAATACTTGGGAAACTGCCTCCTGTAGTTGGAAGTAACACAACTGAAAATTTGTGCGTACCTAATCATAAATAGGCATGAGGACAGGGCAGTTTCCTTTCTTCTATATGTATTGAATATTGTACATCCGTGGTGAGGCAACGTTTTTTCTGTTGTTTCATAAATAACTGGTTTAGATCCCGACACAACTTTTTAATATCAACTAAGCTGATCTCTCGCATGTACATTCAGAAGTTGTACAGACTTTGTCCAGTTCTACGTCCTTGTTTCTGAATGTATAGGCAATTCAGCAATCGCATTATAATACACTCTAACTTGTCCTACTACTCTAAATGTAAAATGCTGAGATGATAGTTATGTTTGTTGCGACGTGTAAATTTTGAACAATTAAAATTTTCCTGTTGGCTGTTGCTATTGCCATTATACTCCATGGTAACTTGGCTTACCCTTCTTTTTACATGGAGATAGTGATGGACTTAGCTCTTGTTCTTTAGAATAATGCTCTCCTTACGATGGTTTGCATGACAAATCCAACAAAGAGTGTTGATACATTTCACGTCCCGGATGGGGGAATATGAAATCCCATGCCCACAAACGACATAGATCAACCCTACAAAGGCATCACCAGAGTCCTAACCCGACGAAGAGGTCTGACAATGGACCTGGGGGCTTCTCTGGCCTACAAGACCAAAGGTTTAAAGGCTAGTCACCAGATGACACATGGCCGCCTTCAGGCTAGGGTAGGAGTGACGAGCTTACAACAATTGTCCACTTGCGTTCTTCGCTCGAACGCACTGACCCTATGAAGTCACGAATGAACCCCTTAGTGGGGGTGGGAACTCGAGTGACAACAAGGCAGCGAGCTAGTCGCCCGGACCACGATAGGTTGGGTAAGCATAATGCATCATGAAGGATAGAACCAAATGCCCCCGAGGGATCGTTTGGGCCCTTCTTAGACTTGGTCGGCTTGAGCTTGCCGATAGCATTGACTGGCCTTAGAGTTGGGTCCACGACCATCTTATCCTCCAAAGCATATCAACTCAATGACAAGTACCATATGTTGGTCGAGTGATCAATTGGAAAAATAAGAAATCCCCTCGTTGTCACTCCTAAAGGCGAATCAGAGAGACCATGATGATCTCAGGGGGATCCTAATGAATTTCTAACACTAGGATTTTGTAAGCCCTCCACTAAACATGCTCACACCTGCATTAGCCCCTAACTGATTTGCACCTAAAAGAACATGATTGGTGAAAGGACATAATTGGCCTAGAGGGGGGTGAATAGACGTACCTAAAAAAACTTATTGCAAAGGTTAACCGAAATAAATGCGAAAATAAAACTATCGGCCTAGCCAAAACAACACCCCTCTACTTAAAACACTAGCACCTAGCAAATTATGAAAAGAAAGTTTACTAAGGTGTTGGGGTAGGAAGCTCACCTAACAAATCTAGGTTGCAAGGTCACACAAACCTAAGCAACTAGTACTCTAAGCAAACCGGGAGCTCCTATACATGCTAGTGAAAGCAAAGCGCAGAAAGCCTAAGCTCACTAGTAATGCTCAATAGTAAGGCTACACAAGCCAAACTAGAGAGCTCAAAAAGCTTAGCTACACAAGCTAAGTAATGTGACTAACAAGGCTACACAAGCCAATTAGTCACTCAAGAGCTACTTCTATGCTACACAAGCAAGAAGGTAACTAGCAAGATACACACCACTAAACACTAGTACAAGTATGAAACAATAAGTATAAGCTAGTGAATAGAGAATGCAAACCATCAAACTGTACTACTGGTAGTAGGACCAATCGGTACTACCGGTGGTAGCGCTGTAGCTCCGGAATCCAAGGAAGATGAGCTTTGAATCCGGATCCGAGCTTTTCCCCACACTCCTTGAGGTCGAGGGTGATGATGTTGAGCTTTGCTTGGATTGGTTCCTCTCCAATTTGTAGATCGGGCCTTGCCAACCTATGAACTTTGAGGGAGAGAGGAAGAGCACGAAGAACACAAGAACAAAGGATAGTCGAAGCTATCTCCACAACATCAAGCACGCGAGACTCAAGATTTATACCGAGGTTCGGTCCCCACAAAGGAGTGTCTACTCCTCGTTGTTGAGGTGACCACAAAGATCGGAGTCTCTTCCACCTCCTTGCCTCCCTCAAGCAACCACAAAGGTTAGCCCAAAATTTCCACTAAGGATCGAAGGGGTAATACAAACGATTCGGGGTGCCCTCACAAATGAATCAACATGGGCAACCATGAAGAACAACTAGCCGGCTAGGATTCCAAGAATCCAAGATGAAAGGATCAAGATGCCCAAGAGGGGGGCGAATTGGGCTCTTTTTAATTTCTAAACAAGAATTAAACCTATAAAGAGCCAATTAACCCCCTAGTGCCTACCGCTTGTTTTCCACTAAGGATCGAAGGGGTAATACAAACGATTCGGGGTGCCCTCACAAATGAATCAACATGGGCAACCATGAAGAACAACTAGCCGGCTAGGATTCCAAGAATCCAAGATGAAAGGATCAAGATGCCCAAGAGGGGGGCGAATTGGGCTCTTTTTAATTTCTAAACAAGAATTAAACCTATAAAGAGTCAATTAACCCCCTAGTGCCTACCGCTTGTGTGTCCTAGCTAGAAAGCGGTAGCAAGTCAAAGGAAAGCGAAAACTTCCTACACAATTCTAGTATGAAAAGAATGACAAGTGCGGAAAGTAATGCGATAATAAAGAGGTAGGGAAAGAGATGCTTGACACGACGATGTTTTGCCGAGGTATCGAGGAGTCGACACTCCCCCCTAGTCCTCGTTGGAGCACCTCGCAAGGTATAGCTCCCCCTCAATCCCGCGCAAGGGATGAGTGCTCTCTACGGGCTGATTCTTCGCCACTCCGGCTCGGTGAATCGCCCACAACCGATCACAAACGTCGATGGAGAAGGGCCGCCGACAATCCTCCGGCGATCACCTTCCTCCGAGCACCACCGGACCGTCTAGGTGATGTCGATCACCAAGAGTAACAAGCCTCGATCTTCGCTTGACTCACTCTAGCTTCACAACTAGAGGATGCACACTTGAACTCTTGGATGAACTAGAGAGAGGATGGATGGATTCGCGAATCACTCTCTCTCTCTAGGGCTCTTGCTCTCTTCCCAACCTTCTCAACAAACTCAGCAACTCAAATGAGCAAAGGCAAGGTGGGAGAGAAGTGGGAGGGGCTATAAATAGACCCTCTGAAAACTGCCTCGGGCTGGCATTTTAAGTTGGCGAGGGACGCTTTGTTGACTAGGCGACGGACGGTCCGTCGCATGCCCAACGGTTAGTTTCTGTTCATAGTTTGGGCGACGGACGCTCCGGCGCCTAGGCGACGGACGGTCCGACGCCCTGCCCAACGGCTAGTTCTGACACACTGTTCCCAGCGACGGACGCTACGTCACTGGGCGACGGACGCTCATCCCAAGCGTCCGACGCTACACTCTGGCTCGGGCTGAAAACACCCTCTCTGGAAGGTCGACGGACGCTCTTCTCAGCGTCCGACGCCTAGCCGACGGACAGCGTCCGACGGACCCTGAAAAACTTAGCCAGAAAACATCCCCACTGGAAGGTCGACGGACGCTGTGGACTCATCCACCCAACGTCCGACGCCTCTGTCCGATGCCGACGGACAGCGTCCGGCGCCCCTATCAGGAGCGTCCGACGCCCAGAAAACAGTTTTAACAACTTCGTTTTTCGTCGCGATGAATATGAAAGTTGTTCTAGGCTATCTTACGGTCACTATAGGCTTGCTTAGAGCTAAGGAAGTCAAGTGTGCACCACACCTAAGTCATGAAACTCTCCTAAGTCAAGCTACTAATCTCAACCCCTCTTAATAGTACGGTCAAAGGTAAAAAGAGAAGCCCTATCTATTTCTAAGTGCCCTTCATCACCTTATGGCACTTAGCCTATTATTCTAGGGTCTTCATCATGTCTCCTTGAAAACCGAAACGATATCCATCTTGGGGGCTAAGTGATGACCATTAGTGCACATTCATGTTGATCACTATGGCTAAGCTACGCATAGCCTCTGCAAAACACACGTTAGCCATAATAATCTCTAATTGTCGTTAATCGCTGAAACCAACTAGGGCAATGATTCTTCACAAGAGTAACAAATGCAAAGCAAACCGGCAAGAAGAGGAAATCGAATGCTCAAGTCGTAGATCGATCCTCTCCACTCTCAAATCTCACTTCTCTTTCTCAAAACCACCATGGATTGAAGCCTAGGAGCATAGAGGGAGAGAGAGACACTTGAGACCCTTTTTCTCAGGTGTAGGAGTGGAATAATGGGGTTGGGTGCCGCCCCACGAGAAGGGGCGGCCTATTTATTCCCACAGCTCCCGACGCACTACCGGTACTACCGGTGGAACCACGGGTACTACCGGTGGAACCACCGGTACTACCGGTCCAACAGATCCGACCGTTGAAGCCTCCCGACCGTTGCACAAAGTTAGCCAACCGGTACTACCGGTAGTTCATTTTCAGCACATAACTTCAGCACGCAGTTAAGCCTACCGGTACTACCGGTGGCTCATCGGTACTACCGGTAGTTCATTTTTCAGCACACCTTCTAAGTGCCCTTGCGTGCGAGAAAGCCCCACCGGGAGCTGACCGGTACCACCGGTCCCCACCGGTACTACCGGTGGGAGACCAGTAGTACCGGTGGCTTAGCAGATAGCCACCGAAGCACTCTTCTAAGTATGTGATTTGCACCGCTTCTCTCAAACGCATATAGACCTTTGACATGAGCACTCTTATCCTCATCAAGCTAGTCTACTATGCATCCCTCTTGATAGTATGGCTTTTCCTATAACTCAACCCGGTCAAACACTTCTCTAAACATCTATGACCGGTGAAATGAAATGCTCTAAGTTATACATTTGCCTTGTGCATTCCATTTCATCTCCTTCTCTAATGTTGATGCAACCCATGCACCAACCTATCACAAATGATATGATCCACTTCATATCATCATGTGACATATTGGTTCATCGATCTTGACTTCACTTGCCCTTCACTGTTGCCTTTGTCCATCGGTGCCAAGTCTTGCTCAAGCCTCCCGCCACGTGGTCAAACGCTTCAAGCCTCCAACTTGCCCTTCACGCTTGCAACCGATCCATCAAGCTAAGTCATGCCTTGACCTTCTCCACCTTGTCACATGACTCCATGTCATGTTTCATATGCAATGAGCTCCTTCATCATCAAGTTGAGCACCATAAATATGCACAAGCAATCTCTTCATGACTTTATTGGTTGCTCACACTTGTGTACCTAAGGACTAAATCACATGTGTGTCTCACATTAAACACATATTAGTCCACCTAAGTTGTCACTCAATTACCAAAACCAAACATGCACTTTCAATTGGTTCTAATAATTAACTGACAACCTTAGGTAGAATAATGTGTCTCATGTGAGATGAACATGTACTTAGTCCACACAACACACTAGGTTGAGCAAGAATAGTAGCCATAGCAGAGAGATGTCTTATGAATTTCATGCAAGCGCTTGACTAATGAAGATGAAGGAGCTTATTGAATATGAGACATGATCAAATAGTCTCATATGGTTAGGTGGCCAATGTCAAGGCAAGGATTGACTATGAAGGACCAAGTTGCAAGAGTGAAGGACAAGCTAGAGGCTTAGGTATGATGAACCATTGAGGTGGTGAAGTGCAAGTAGATGGCTTGGCACCAATATATCAACACTAGAGAACAAGCAAGGCTACAATCAATAGACCAATAAGGCCATGTGAAGTATGGAATGGATTATATCATCCATGGTATTAAGCCAAGTGTTGATGATTAAGTGGCTTTATGGAGTGATGATGAAGGAGCTTCATGGTTTGGGCAGTGGTCAATGTAGCATGGTTGGATACATTTGATGGATAGCCATTATTAATCATTTGATGAAGATGGAGGTTGGATGCTTGTATGCCATCGCTGACATGGAGATGGAATGGAATGCACAAGGCACATTATATTTATAGGGCATTTCATTATGTCAGTCTAAGGTTGACTAGAGAAGAGCGTGATAGGGTTTATGATAGATAGTCATACTTTCAAGAGGGGCATTCTTGTTTGCTAACGGGTTATCTAGTGACACTAGGTGAGATCTAACTTGTGATGCATTTAGATGTCACGGCATGAAAAGGAAAAAGATCAAAACCTTTGAAAATGCTAAGTTAGTGCTAAAGGAGGTGTTGTCATGTTGAACAACATTTGGGAATTAGTACCTTTGAAAATGGTTTTGAAACAAAGATCGGGTTTGTTGTTTCAGCCATCACCAAAATTGTCTAGTGGTGCCTCACTATGGTCACTAGAGAAAGGGGCCAGGCTCTGAGCATTTGTTCACTAACTTGGAGTTTCTGCTGATGGTGTCACCACAAAATCCCAATATGTTGAAAATACATGTCATTATAAAATGCATCCATATTAAAGTATCAAGATATTTCGCATATAGGAAGCAAATCTTTTATTTCATTGCATAGTACTAGTCGGTCACCATTACATAGTAATACAGGATGAACATGCATGTTAGAAACCTGATCATTTGGAGATACATGATGGTAGGCACCTAATTGCTAATGAAAATATAGCCCGAATGCCATGCTTCTTCTTCTTCTTCTCTAGCATTGCGTTCAGTTTTCCAATCTCCCCATCTTTTTCAGCATTGTAGTTCTCAAGTGCCTCAATTTTTGACTTCATGAGGGCTACCTCAGCCTTCTTAGTGTCCAATGCTTTCTGGATTGAATTCTTCTCATCAGTTAAGCGTGAATGCTTGGCATCAAGTTTGTTATAGGATGCTTCCAGTTGTGACATGGTAACATGGATATCCTCTAACTCAGCCCTCAAGTTATTGACCAAGGCATCCTTGTTGCATAATGCTTCCTCAGCTAATTCCTTGTTAGCTTGGATTTGTTCTACCTCTCTCTTAAGATCTTCTAATTCCTTCATGATCTTTGTCTTTTCGGCATCAAATACCATTGCAGCTGACTCCTTAGCCTTAGTCAATGTAACCATTTCCATCTTGAGCTTCTCAATCTCTAATTCAAGAAAGTTATGTTTTTGCTCTATATTGAGAACATCTGATTGAAGCTTATCATTTTCAACCATCACAAACTCCTTGCTAGCCTGGATTTCTTCCATCTTTCTCCTGAGGTCTACCAATTCCTTAGTGATTTCTGCCTTCTCAACATCAAATGCCCTTGCAACTTCCTCCTTCGCCTCTGCTAGTGCATCCAATTCCATCTTGAGCTTCTTAGCCTCTACTTCATATAGACTATGTTTCTGCTCCATGGTTAGAACCTCCAACCGAAGCTTATCATTTTCACCTATCACCAACTCCTTATGGGACTGAATTTCCTCCACCTCCCTCTTAAGGTCCTCCAATTCCTTCATGATTTCTGCCTTTTCGGCATCAAATGCTTTGGCAGTGGCTTCCTTTGACTCTAATTGTGCACCTAGTTCCATCTTGACCCTCTCAACCTCTTCTTCAAATAGTCTAGATTTTAGCTCTATGGTCAAGACATCTGACCGAAGTTTATCATTTTCATCCATCACCAAATCCTTGCTAGCCTTTATTTCCTCAACTTTTTCGTTGAGGTCTTGTAGTTCCTTCATGATTTCTGTCTGTTTAGCATCAAACTCCAAGGCGGCTACCTCCTTCACTGCTGCTAGGGCATCTAGTTCCATCTTGAGCCTCTCAACCTCTTCTTGAGATAAGCTAAGTTTTTGCTCTGTTGTCACAACCTCTGATTGAAGCTTATCATTTTCACCTATCACCAAATCTTTACTGGCTTGGATTTCCTCCACCTTCCACTTGAGGTCCTCCAATTCCTTCATGCTTTCAAGCTTATCAGCTTCAAATGCCTTTGTAGCTTCCTCCTTCGCCTCCACCATTGTACCCAATTTCACCTTGAGCCTATCAACCTCTACCTCCAACAGTCTATGTTTTTGCTCTATGGTCAGAACCTCTAGCCTAAGCTTATCATTTTCAGTGTCCACCAAATCCTTGGTGGCCTGAATTTCCTCTATCCTCCTCTTAAGGTCCTCTAATTCTAGCATCATTTCTGCCTTCTTAGCATCAAATGCCTTTGTAGCTACCTCTTTCTCCTCTGCTAGTGCATCTAACTCCATTTTGAGTTTCATAACCTCCGCTTGGGACTGGCTATATTTTCCCTTAGCTGCCAAAACCTCCAAGCGAAATTTATCATTTTCACCCTTCAAGCTCCTCTCCACCTCTTCCTTCTCACTAGCCAACACCTGAGCCGCCTTGTTTGTCTCCTCCAATTTCTTCTCCAATTTACCCTTCTCGCGGAGCAGCTGGGCGCCATTGCGCTCCAAGTCCCACACCTTGTCCCGAAGTGTCGAGACCTGGTCGGACAGCGTCTTCACTCTCTCATCCGTGAAGAGATCTGCAGCTCAGTGTTCAGAGTGTGGGCATTAGAGTAGAGAAGAAAAAAACCACTGGATCATGCATGCATGCTACGTCCAATTTGGAGTGAGGGAGAGAAAACCTAAAGAAAGAAATATGATGTTGATTCATGTCTTGACGCACCTGCAAACCACAATGCCATGTCCTGCCTGCTGTTTGTCACGCTCGTTCAGATATAATATATACTTGGAGAGGCACAAGACACGTTCACTGCTGATCCGTGTCTTCTTTCCTGCCACAGACTCTGATCGATGCAGCTGCCCTGGGGTGAATATATACACACAATGTGGAAGAAAGAAAGGACTGAGAGGATGAAGTGTAGATGAGGAAGATGGAAGGAGGAGGGGGCGACAAGGGATGGAGTGCGGTAAAGAAAAATGGAGACAAAGGATGAAGTGTCGGTGAGGAAATGGGATAAAGGAGCAGCTCGTCAGTACTCTCTTCAGTACTTGCTGGGGCGTTTTGGTGGGTGATAGACGATTCCATGTACTTGATGGAATGGAACACCTCGTTACTAGCTTAGCCAAGATCTTTTTTTCTTCATTTTATTTTATGCTTCTGTAGTCTATGTTGAACATGATCCGTGAACTCTGTCTGGCAAATTTTAGTGTTAATTACTTACGTCCAAACTCTTCCACTGGTTAGCGTCGACCTCCATACCACTTGGACGAAGCTATATTGTGACCATGGGTGCACATGCACCACCCAAAAAATGTTAAAACAGTGTATCTACTATCTAGTTAAAATTTCACCATATATACACCTCCTATGTCTATACACTCTACAAAAAATATATCACTCTCGAATTTGCTCTAAATACACTCTAGCTTCACCTTAAATACGTACGGGTTGTAAATCCAGAGTTTGATGGCATGTTCTGTAATTTCCGGTGGAACTTAGCAGAGAGTTTCATGTGCAAACGCTCCATAGAGTTTCGTGTGCAATTGAGTTAGAGCCTGTTTGGACTTTATGGTGAGTGTTATCTAAAATTTAGCAAACCCTATAAATTTTAAACCATATGAGTAAAACTAAAGTGATCTAAAACTTTTAGTTAAAAACTAAAGCCAACTAAACTTTAGACCAGAGCGTCGCAAAAAAAAGCACTTTAGACCAGAGAATTCAAATTGTCGCTCACTGCAGAATGATTTTAGCCAAGGTCATTTACCCGTAGAACGAGAACAGTTTGTTCTGAAATTTATGTAGATGAGACACGATATACTTTTTTTAATATAGATAAAAAAATCCATCACAAAACATCGCTGCTTGCTCTACACTCTCACGATGCTGATGAAAAAAAATACTCAAAGTCGGAAATAAGAAAAGAAATTCCACTCTCTGCGGTCTATTGTTGCACAGGTCAAAAGGTCAACTTTTATCAGCACAACGCTTAATGTCAGGTTTAAAGTTCATCATACATGTTTTAAGAATTACAAACATGGTATGAGTTGTTTGGTATAAGGTCTAAATATGATTCATCTCCTTTGGTACAAGGTCTGTTTGAGACTGCTCCGCTCCACGTTTTTTAGCCAAACGGTTTCATGGGGTTGTGAGAGCACCTAAAGAGATACTCCACAAACTCCAGTTTTCGTGGAGCTGCTCCACAGTAGAGTTTATGGAGCAGAGTTTGTGGAGCAGTCCTAAACACGCCCTATTATTTGACAATCTAAACAGACCGCTCATGAAAAAGTTCACTTCAAATTGTTTGATATACCATGATGCAGTGGAACAAGCACAAAAATCTGATTGCAGCTACAGCTGTAACCAATACAACAAAATACAAATCAGCAGAACCGCAGCAGCAAAAGCAAATGCACATATTGCAGTCATTTTTTTTCTCAAACCGGCAAGAGATATGTCTTTGTATCGAAGAGAGAAAAAATGATCCCATACAAACCAACCTCCTTAATCCCAAAAGAGAAATAAGAAGGGGCTGCCATAAAAACTAGAAAAACAAACAAACCAATCACAAAAAGTTATAGCACCCAAAATTTCATAATTGAATTCAAGATTAGTACCTCTTGACTATGTATAAGTTCGGACATGCATCTTCCAAACTACCTTTTTCTCATAAATCTACAAAACAAATGTCACGCTAGATATCTTTATTTTCGTTTCCAAATCTCTCTTTTGCCTATTTCTTCTCTACCCTTTGGCCCCTTAAGTCTAGACCGAAGAACCAGGAAATAGACACATACTGCTAAACATGCACCATATTCATACCATTTACGCAAGCAGCTCTGGTACACAACACAAGACATTACCATTTAACTATTAGCAGAAGGAAGCTACAGAACCAAATTAATATAGCATACAAAATATAACATTCTATGGTATATTTATGAGTTTGGCAAAAACAACTTCGTAGAAAATTTGATTTCAAGTGGTGAATTTTCTGTGTCTAGCAGTGTGGGTATAGCCCCGAGTAGGTAGAGATTTTTATAATCATATTTTTTGTAAGACACAGTCCAAGGTGGGAAAAGTACTAGGGTCTCCTCGAGCCCTAATGAAGCTACTGTATGGTTTTTCCAGGCGTGGAAAATTTAAATAACAATGCATATGCAGTTCAGTAATAACCGATCAAGATGTCTAGCGATTTAAGATTGTGTTTTCCCGATATTAGTGAGAAACAATTCCAGCGATTCTCACTCACACTGTCATGGTGACCAAGTCCATCTCTGTCATGCAGCATCGGACGCAGACTCAGTAACTTAGCTTCTTCAAGTTACAATGTAACTTAGATGTTGGTATCTACCATGGACTTTGTATCCAATGGCTGGCCAAGCAAGTGTCAAAGACCATTTTTCAGTGGAGAAGGTAGGCGGGAGCAGATTACGCAGCACTGAACAAGAGTAGAAAGTGATTAAAAAATGAACGTGTGTACTGTAGCAAGAACAAGACCTCTGCGATGCTGGAGCTGGATGGTGATTTCTATGTGATACGCGATTAATATGCTGCTGAAATTCTTTTTATATTTTTTACTATTTTAACGACCTCAAATAAAAAAACTCAACTAAATTATTTTATATCTCATCGAAGGCTACAACTTCATACACAAATACATACAGTTGATAGCTCGGGTACATGATTAATAGACTACCTAAACTTTATATTATTTTTTGCGCGTCTTAACGATCTAAATAAAATGAAAAACTTAACTATAAAGTTGTAGATGTCATCAAAAACTACTAATTTTATATAAAAAGTATGAAGAGTTAATAACTAGCTCTAACTCATTTGTAGTTCTTGCTACATACACAAGTTTGTTTTTTTAATCACTTTCTACTAGTTCAGCTATTGCTTGGGGAGAAAACGATAACTAACTCAGAATAACAGAGTAGCTCTTGGAACTCGATGAATGATTAACAAGACGAGTTTAGGATTCAGTTACAGCCTACCTTCCCTCCTCCCGTCATCCTATCATATAAGTACTCTCCTATTACATCCAGTCTGGGCCAGCAACAAATGTATTGGGCCTTCGCTCCCTAGTGGGCCTTCTCTTCGGAACGGTCTTAGGTGCAGAGCTTGGCACTTGAGTAGCTATTGCCGGATCAAGAACAGAACTAACAGTTCGGTGCTGCATAGTCTGCTACTCTGCTCCCGCCTGCCATCTCCGCTGAGAAAATGGGCGTCTTTGGCACTGAATCTGCTTCCGAGCGCATGACACAAGGTTCATGCAAGCAGGACACGGCAACTGAAACTGAAAGTAACGGTGACTAAACTACTCATATTACAGTCACCACAATTGGTGGCTAGTGTCGTAAGAATTTCTGCAAAACTGATTTTTCACATTAGACTGAGCTTGTACAATGCTGGGCCGTTTAACTTTTTTTTTTCTCTTGCCACCGTGGACTCAGAGCAAACCACCTGGGGCGCTTACGGCCGGCTTCGACACTTGGTGAGGCATCACGACCCTTGACCATGCAGCCGCAATGCTCGAAAAATCTATCCCGCATCCGCATGTGAGAAAATAGCGGCAACATAAGATAAGCCGGCTCTTGTTCAGCTGATGGTTTATACGGCTGTGAGAGAAAAATACTCTACTACAGCTAATTCAAACAAACAACGCTAAACGCCTTTACAGGAGACTTTCGGCCGTACGCGCTTTTACATGAGTCTTTCCGCTGTATGTGAACCTTACAGTAGAAAAAATATATACGAGATTTGGTCTTTTGTCACAATGGATTAGTATGAAATCAAAAGCAGAACGTCACCAAGCAGGCAAGGTAAACTCTTAAAATTACAGTAGATTCACTGACAGAACTTTTGGGTCCATTATTGTTCAGTACATATAGTTGATGAGCACATGGATTTGGGGATCACAGGTCCTGAATCAAACAGAAGAATCTGGCTGCAGCAATCACGACCAAGAAACAAGGCATCTGCAGATTGGGCCATTTCTGACTTAAGAACAAAAATTAGAGGACAACAGCAAGTGAGTAGTGACAGCAACCGACCCTTTCGTCCACTCCAGCAAAGATTGATTCATTCATTCATAGATACAGCCAGCTTTCAATCACCACAAACCTTTGCATCTGACAACCATCCATCCATCACAGAACCTAACCAAACCAAACCAAACCAACCATAGACAAGACGCTAATACTGCTACTAATCGAGGAAACATGAGCGGCGGGCGGGGCCCTTGTTGTCGAAGCATGGTTCAAACGAGGGAGTGAAACGCATGCAGCCGCCGCGGCCGTCTAGAACTCCTGGGACGCGGATCCGATGTCGGCCTTGCCCTTGCCGCCTGCCTTCTTGGGCAGCAGCGTCTGGTGGATGTTGGGCAGCACCCCGCCGGCGGCGATGGTGACGGCACCGAGCAGCTTGCTGAGCTCCTCGTCGTTGCGCACGGCGAGCTGGATGTGGCGCGGCACGATGCGGTTCTTCTTGTTGTCGCGCGCCGCGTTGCCCGCGAGCTCCAGCACCTGCAAGCGAGCAAAGCGATTACAAGGACGCACGGCGAGGATTCGCGGAAGGGGAGGGACAAATAGAGGGGGGAACAGAGACGAGTCGGTTACCTCAGCCGCGAGGTACTCGAGGACGGCGGAGAGGTAGACGGGCGCGCCACCGCCGACGCGCTCGGCGTATTTGCCCGCCTTGAGGTAGCGCGCGATGCGGCCGACGGGGAACTGCAGCCCGGCCTTGGACGACCGCGACACGGCCTTGGTGCCCTTGGGCTTGCCCCTGCCGCCGCCGGAACTCATACTCGCCTCTTCTCTTCTCGGCTGGTCTAGTCGACGGGGGAATCGCTGGTGAGGCGGCGCTGGATTGATTTGGGTGGGAGATGGAATGGGGGAGGAGGCGGGGCGGGGGTTATGTAGAGGCCGCGATGGATGACTGGGCGGAGCGGGCGAGGCGCGGATCGCTGACGTGGAGGAGGCCAGGGCCGTCGGATCGGGGAGCGGGCGCGCGCGTTGGAGGGAAATTAATTCGTTTCGGCTTTTGGCTGTTGGATTTGCGCGCGGGCGCGGCAGACGCGGAATTTGGAAAGGCGCCTGCGGTTCCCCCCAATTTGGCATTTCGATGCACGCAACCACGTGGCTACTTTGGGCTGGGCCTGAATCCGACTGTTTGGTGGTCGATTGCAGTGCAGAGTGACGATAGGCCCCTTTCGGCCGGTTGATCCATGAAGTTACAGTATCGTCAGTATCGTCCTACTTTGTTTTTTTCCTTTTTTATTAAACTTCGACGAAGAAAAAAATCACGTTTTACTCTTGTCATTTGTCCTATGAGGCTATGACCACTCAAAACAGTTCAAATCGTGCTTAACCTGATTTCAAGTTGTTTTAAAGACGGTTTCTGATTTCTCATTTTTAAAAGAAAAAACATGTAGATATTGAGAGCAGGGAGGTAATAGCTAAAGTTTTTAGAGATCGTGGGGTAAGATGCTTGGCTTTAAAGTTTAAGAGGAAAATCGAACATGATGATAGTTTAAAAGGTTAAAATGGACTTTTTCACAAGTTGTAGGTGTCACGAGGACATGGATGTAGGTAGGTCAAGATGGGTTTCTATGGATATGTGAGCTCTCTTAAGATTCGTTTGGTGGGGTTTATGGAAGGATTCTTGCTCGTCTAATGTAGCTCAATCTATCGGCTAAAGATGGCAAGGGAAGTTATAGTTGGAGCCATTCAAAGTCTGCCCAAAGAAGGCATTTGTCATCACTTGAAAGTTGAAAAAAAACATAGACGTATCTATTGCTTCCCATTTGCATCGTCACCTATTGAGCTCATTCCCTTGCGGCCTCGCCCATTCTCACCTATGTTGTCCCTTGCTGAGCTCGCACATTGCGCCCACCCATGTTGTCACCACACCACCGAGTTGTCGTGCATATCCAAACATGGCTGCATAGTCGTGCCCCAGCCCTCACCCTAGGATGTGTCATGCCCGCCCATATTTGTGTCACCTTGCAATGGAGGAGGAAGGTATGGCCCGGATCTGTAGCGTTGATTGGGGAGAAAGAGGAGGAGGCGACGATGTTTGGAGAAAAAGAGGGGGCAAGGGATCTGCACCCTTGGTCGGGGAGTAGGGGTAGAGGCATTTGGCGAGGAGGAGGAGGAGGTGTTGGTGACATTTAGGGAAGTGGATGATAAACGCAAGGGAGTGGGGGGAAGGGGCACCAACTGTATGAGAGGAGGAGGGGGAGAGAGGTCAGGGGTTAAGAGATAAAGCAAGGAAAGGGTCGTAAATGTGTTAGGGTTATATATATTCGGGCGGTTAAAGTAGAGTTAACAAAAATGGTTTCCTAAAGAGTAGTGTTAATTTGGGAGGGAGTGGCAGGTCCCATGACAGTAAGCTTTAGGGATATTATATACTACTAATAATATAGTATTGCAAAAAACTTAACTGAGACATATAAGGGAGGTCGAGGGAGGAAGGGAGCGCCACCGTGGATCCAAGACGAGGAAGGGGGCGCCGCCGTGGATCCATGTGGAGGAAGACATCGCCGTCGTGGATCCAAACCGAGGAGGGAGAGCACCGCACCGCCATGGATCCCACATATCATGCCGCTATGGACCCCACGCAGTGAGGCCTTGGAAGGACGAGGACTTGCCGCCGTGTAGCATGCCTCTGCCGAATCCGCAAGGAGGTGGGTCGGGAGGGAGAAGGGCGACGGATTTGCAAGGAGGCGGTCTCGGGAGGGAGGGGGTGTGGGATCTATAGGAGGTGGAATCGGGCAGGACTGAGGAGCCTGAGAGAGAGATAGAGGTGGGCTTGGGGGAGAGGGAAAGAGACGCCAGTTGTAGGAGAGAGGGACGAGAGAGGTAAAGAGAGGTGCACGGCGATCACGAGATTGGTGGGTGGGAATGACTAAAACCCTAATCCGTGCATTTATATAATGGAGATGGTAGTGGGTGGTGTGGGCTAACGGGCTAGGCCTGATTTACCGAGGCGGTTGAGTTAGAATGTCTGCCTCGATTAATCGATATTAACAGAGACGGTTGCTAGGCCGACTGTCCGGTCACCCAATAATGGAGGCGGGCAACTGGCCCACCCGCCTCCGAGGCCAAAAGCCAAACACATCGTTTTTCTGCAGTATTGATACCTACTCCCTCTAATTCAAATTAAGAAATGTTTGATTGTTTAGATGCATGTGTTATAATTACGTATGTACGCATAGTGTATTGCGAAAACTACACCTTGCGCCCCCCAAATAAGTGACACTTTAGCTATGAACCTGGACATTATTTATGGCGAAGAGAGTATTTATGTAGAAAACCCAAATCATCTCATAATATGAAATGGAAATTAGCACAAAGAGATCAGATCAAACATGTAATGCTATTGACTAGCTTTTTAACTTTTGACATTTGACAGCTCCACATCTATATATGAACACCAGAGTTATGTTTACCAGGAAGACATACAGCTACCAGCAAGAACCAACAAAAGGTACTGTTAAAGTATAAACCACCTCCATCCAGTTATACATGTATATATGTATGTATACTAATTACCGCCCAGTAGTGACCCACTCCCCTAAATATATATAAATAGTGTATATATAAATAAGAAGAATGAAAACAAATAAATAAGCAAAAACAGGCGATGCATGCCCACTGCACGTTGGCGCGCTAACTCAGCTCGGTCATCATCATCATCACATATCAGAGTTGACAGCCCTGCAGTTGCGGCGGATCTCGCCGCGGTCGCCGGTGCGCACGCCGACGCGGCCCAACTTGCGCACGGCGTTCTTGAACTCCTGGAGGAAGTAGCCCTGCTTGGTGAGGCGGTGGATCATGCCGGCGGCGCGGCGGTCCGCCAGCAGCGCGGCGTCGGAGGCGAACAGCCCCCGCCCCAGCTTCAGGTTGACGTAGTAGTGCGCGTCGAACCGCGCCGGGCTGCCGGGGTCCATTACCACCGCCGTGACGTTGTTGGACGAGGCGGTGCGCGCTGGCCCGCACCGTGCCCGGAGCTGCGCCGCGTACGCCGCGTTCAGCGTCGGGTCGGCGCCGTTGCCGGAGCTGCCGGAGCCCGACAGGCGCGCCGCGAAGGTGTTGCAGTGGGCCACGCCGATCGTGTGCGCGCCTGCATGCATGCGCGAGTCGGTCAGGAAAGAAGTTGTGTTAAATTAACTGCTTCAACCTAAATTACATGTCATTTAATTTTTTACCACTTGTTTTATTCAAAAAATTTATACAAACTATCAATTCTTCTTTTATCATGGTCTGCTTTATTAATATTTTTTAAAATAAATTAAATTTAACTATATTTACACAATTTTTTAATAAAATAATTAGTCAAACTTGAAGTCAAATATCTTATAATTTAGAACGGATAAAGTAATACATACTTTGATAGTTAAAAAAAACCCAGTACATATTCCCTCTCCAATTCAATTGTAATATCAAATAAATATTGTTAAAAATTATTTTTATAATAAATTAATTTAGAGTATAAATGTGAATATTATTTACTAAAAATCTAATCTAGCATGAAGCACTTTAACTAACACGCATGTCATAGTTGCGTTCTTTTTCGGTAATACAAACTAATACTTTCTCCATTCAAAATTATAAGTCGTTTTACTCGTTTGACCTCAAATTTGACCAGTAGTCTTATTTAAAAAAATTATGTAAAATATTACTTCTTTTATCGTGGTTTTCTTTATTAATAAAAGTTTTTTAAAAAATAACTTAAATTTAACTATATTTATATAGTTTTTAAAATAAAATGAGTGTTTAAATTTAAGATAAAAAATCAAATGTTCATGTAATTTGGGAGCGAGGAAGTAGTAATTTATATCTGCAATTTCCACTACGGCGCCGGCGGGGCGGAGCAAGCAAAGTGCACAAGATTTATTAGTGGACTGTACTAGTAGGTGAGTGAGTCCAAAGAGCATGATGATGATGGACGCGTACGGAGCTCCGAGCAGAGCATGTTGCAGTTTGCGCGGGACCCTCGCCCTGGATTCGGTGGTTGAGGCACTATTTCGTACCCGCACGGTGGTCCTCCCAATTAATCCAAAGCCTGGATTAATAAGCCAAAATATCCGTCGTGGACTCTGGATTGTAGGGTAAATCTCAATAAGAGTCATACTAGAGTATATTCTCTCCGTTCACGAAAGAATTGATTTTTGGTTTTGTCCTAAGTCAAATTTTTTAAATTTTGACCAAATTTATAAATAAAGTATTAAAAGTTATGATATCAAACTAGTATCATTAGATTTATCTAAGAACATATTTTCACATGGTGCTCATTTTAAGTCATAGATGTTGTTACATTTTTATCGGGTACAAAGGTAAGGGGTACCCTAAACGTGTGAAAATCTAAAACTCAACATAGTTGTTGACATCGTTTTTCGACACGTGTCAAATGGGCTGAGGCTTGACTGGTCAGTGGCCGTTCTCCATCGGTATCAGGAGTCGATAGTGCCGATGGAAGGGTGCTGCGGGAAGACTAAGTGTTTTGCCGATGGAAGCTGATGAGCTTTGCCGACAAGATCGGTGAAGTCTTGCTGAAGCTGATTGCCGATGAAGAGTCCTTGCCGATTGCCGATGATGGGTCATTGCCAACTGCCGATGAAGGGTCATTGCCGATTGCCGATGAGGGGTTATTGCCGATTGCCGATTGGGGATGATTGGTGAGTTACCAGCACAAGGTCGCTAATCGGAGACGTTGCCGATTGCCGATCAGGAAGGTGTTGCCGATGCCGATGGGCGTAACTTAGCGCTTGGTGGCAGTCGAAGGTTACCGATGGTCAAAAGAAGGAAGGCGCGGATTAAAGGGATCTGCCGATGGAAAGTTTCCATCGAGAAGTATAAGGAAACTGGTGTTTCGTGCCAGTATTATTATAGTAGTTTGAGTCCGACTCTTGCATGGGTCGCTTATTTTCCCTTAAAATAGGTGTGTTTGTTTAGGAAATAAATATTGTTATCCGGCTACTGCGCGAGTCAATTTCCTTTAAAGTAGGAGTTTGTTTTAGGAAGAATATGTATCGTGTCTTTGTACAACTCTCCATGCGAGAGTATAAATATGTGCCCGAGGGCTATGGAATAAAAATCAATCCAATTCAAAACAAACCAATTTTATCTTATTCTACTTTTTATCGCAATTTACCCTTTTTATGCATTAGTTATAGATTTTAACGAGTTCTTCAAGCTTTCGACGGGCTGCATCACCTTGATCTCCGTCAAATCCTTGTTAGTTCCGCGTGGGAGTACCTCTAGGCTTTGGCAATCCGGGCGCATCGCTGTTTGTCTCGTCTAGCTCTGCTCTAGTTACCCCTGATCAATCTGAGCCTTGACGTCCGGGCGCATCGCCGTCGTCTCATTTAGTTTGTTCTAGTTATCATCCTTGTCGATTGATTGGTCAAATCGACTGGCACGCCCTCGACATCGAGCTTTGGGTAATAGCCCGAGGTGTTCACAGATCTGACGTTTTTTGTGTCAACAATAGTAACCATTTTTAAAGCAGGATCCGATCAGTCGTTCAAGTCTATGGAGGAAGGCCCATCCCGCAAAGGTCTCCCTCATCGGCGACAGTGACCAGTCATGGGCCGGCCCATTACTGTAAAAACAGTAGGAGGGATCCCCCTCCGCCTCTACCTCGACTAACGGACAGGGGTCGAACGAACGACCCCTCCGCCTCGACCTCAACTGACGGACAGGAGTCGAACGAACGATCCCTCCGCCCCAACCTCAACCCCCCGTGACGGACGGGGGGTCGATCGAACGACCCCTGAGAAGGAAGCTCGATCGACTTACCTGCTCCCGGTATGGGGTAAAGGGAATCCAATGCGCCTACCTGCCCCCGCCTAACGCCATGGGTACCCTCTGCCACGGTCAAATCCATCAACTCGCCGCCCATGCCCGGGACCTCCGTCAACCGTGCGGCCGCTGTAGCCACATCGCAGGTACGGAATCCAGAGGCACCCCCTCGAGCCATGAACAGGACAACCCTTGACTGTGTCTTCAGGGATACGACAGGGTCACGCTGGCTTCGACCCCCCTCGACCAGGGGGCTCGACCATCGTCTCCAACCACTCCGGCATGGCTCCCGTCCAGTCCGTCCCGTGTCAACTGTGGGACTCGTACCCATCTATAGAAGGCCAACCGTACTGCGCCATGCTGTACGGCGGTGTCCAATCTACTATCGCCATGTCCTGAAACACCGGAAGTACAGAAGGAACATGTCGCTACAGCGATCGACGTCTCGTCGTAGGCATGGCGCACGGACATGTCTCCCATTCCGATACGTACTAGGTTCCTGTAACCCTAAGCCTCCCCTTGGCCTATAAAAGGGGACGTTGGGATAATAGAGAGAAGGGGACGACACAGAGGGGAATCAGAACTCCACCTCCAAGCCGAGCAGCGGGTCAGATCTTCGGACATCTGCTCACACTCGCAGCACCACTCCTTGCCTGCTTGATCAACATCCCAAGCAACCAAGCGACTCTCCTAGGATAGCCCTGCTAGTCCTAGGCCTCAGCTCATCCTGAGCACCCCCGTGTAAACCTGCTTGTACCCCTCTGTACGAGCACTTCGGTGCAAGATAATACAATCCATCCTCCCCCGCTGGACGTAGGGCCTTCTTTGCCCGAACCAGGATAAATCTTGTGTTCTTCTTGCATCACATCTAGGAGAGGGAGGACACAATATACAAATTTACTAGTTGGTGGTCTTGACCCCCTGGGTCATAACACCGACAGTTGGCGCGCCAGGTAGGGGGCTTTGCGTGTTGATCAACTCCGAACTACTCTCCCAGATGGATTCCACCATCCCACCATTTCCATTCGCCACCATCATCTAGTTCGAGAGTCTAGAGTTCATGTCCTCGGGCCACGGCCACGACATGGTTCTACTCTCCAGTGGTGGCATGGACAGTTGTGGCTCCGGTATGCCGGGGCCAAGGGGGACCAGACGACGGTCCCACCACTCGCGCCTCTCTCCTGTCACCAGGAGGAGGAGTGAATGACGCCACCGCACTCTTCACCGCACGAATCCCGAGACACCGGACGCCATCTCCCCGGCCTCAGCTGGCGACACAGTTCCTCCCTTCGGGAGCCTGTTTGACTCATGCTTGTGGGTCGGGAGCGGGTACCTCGCTGAGCCTGACTCTGGCTTCGCCACACCGTCATCTCAGAGGGTCCCCGTGGCTTCTCCGACATACTCGGCCGCGCCGCCGCGCAACCTGTTTCCACTCGGGCTCTACAACAACGCCAGACGTTGTTCTGCTTTTGTAGGCTCGCAGATGCAGGCACGTTACGGGTCCTCAGGGAACCTGCTACGTACGACGACTAACCTCGTCGGCATCCCTCCGCCAGATGAGCGCTCAAATCCTTCAGCCTCAGCAGGAGCGGCGAAGCAATTCAGAAGCAGGATCCGCCGTTGCCACGGCAGGTCACGTTCGACGCCAACCCTGGTAAGCTACAAGAGATGGTTAATACTGCTGTAAATCAGGCGTTGATTAACCACTCCAGCGTGCTGTCCAATACCGTCTACAATGCCTTCGCGCAAACATTCAAAAAAGGGCATGCACCGCGATATGTCGGTCCAGCGTACCATCAACCTGGGTTGGCATCTGCAAGCCCATCGGCGGCCCAAATGGCGTCTTCCACCCCTGTGGAACCGTCTGCCGATGTGGCTACATCACCAAGACCGAACGCTGGCGACACTACTAAGTTCAATGCAGATCCGGCTACGTCGGCAACTTCAGGGCCAGCCCCCGCTAACTGGTGGGGATACGGTATGCCTCCGAATCTATATACTGGTTCTAATCTGATGCAGGGGGACGGTTCAGCCTGGAGGAATTCTACGGCATCGGCAACACAATCACAGCCGATGGCTCATATGATGCACAACTCTGCACCTGCTCCGACCATACAAGTGCCATCAGATGATCTCCAAGTAATCCCCAAGATACCTCTGATGCCACCATCGGCAAGCTCTGTGCCGATGCAACATATTTTAACCACCGACAGTCAATCTCTGGCGGCAAACTCTCAAGCTGGAGTACCGATTCCCCAAGGTAATCTGGTGATCAATTGCTCTAGGATTCAAGAGCCGCATGCTCCGATCCACTATCAGCCATCGGCAAGTCACATGCCGATGCTTTATAATCCTGGATGGGTCAACCAACCACCAGTTCAGCAGCCTGGCGCGCCGATGTATTATTATGGAGGCCCAACTTGCACTCAGAGCGGACCATCGGTGCAACAACCGATGAATGTAACAGTTCAGCCAAATCCGCCAAGTATGCAGAACTACCCATCGGTAAGTCAGTCGATGCATAGCGTCCAGATGACTGGTGCTGCGCCCGCGACTACTGCACATCTTCAAGAGGCGCGTCAGCCGACTCCACCAGTCGACAATCAGCCAATGAGTCGGCAAGAGCAGGACGCGTACTGGGTCGGTAAGATTGCGGAAGTCATGAAAGAGCAATTCGGTATGAAACCCAAGGTCAACACATACTCCTATCGGACCCCGTACCCGCCTGCATATGACTTGATTCCTCTTCCAAATCGGTACAAGGTGCCCGATTTTACCAAGTTCTCCGGCCAAGACGACACGTCGACAATGGAGCATATCAACCGCTTCATTATTCAGTGTGGAGAAGCTGCCAGCAGGGAGGAGTTAAGGGTGAGATTGTTCTCTTCGTCATTGTCTAGATCGGCATTCACATGGTTCATATCATTACCTCCAAATTTTATAATTACATGGGCCGATCTGGAGAGGCAATTTCACAAGTATTTCTTTGCTGGCATACATGAGAAGAAGCTTACCGATTTGGTCAAAATGAGGCAACGCAACGACGAATCGGTAGAGAGTTTTGTGCAGAGACTGCGGGACGTGAAGAACAAGTGCTACAGTCTGGTGCTTGATGATCGACAACTAGCAGATTTGGCCTTCCAAGGGTTACTGCCGCATATCAAGGACAAGTACGCGTCCCAGGAGTTTGAGAGCCTAAGTCACCTGGTGCAGAGGATTGCCGATCAAGATATCTAAGCCTTTGAGCCCAGGAAGACTTGGAACAAGAAGGTGACCTTCATTGGGAAAGAAGAAGACTCTGGATCGGATGAGGAGCTGAATGTCGATGCGGCCGAATGGGTGAAGGATAAGAAGCCCGTGTCTTGTCCGTTCGGTCAAAAGGAGACTGAGAGGTTCACCTTCGACATCACCAAGGCCGATAGGATGTTTGACCTATTGCTGCAAGAGGGGTGAATCAAGTTGGCGCCCAATCAAGTGATTCCATCGGCCGAAGAGCTCAAGAAGATTAGGTACTGTAAGTGGCATAATGCAACCTCACACAGTACCAATGACTGCAAAGTATTCAGGCAGCAGTTGCAGTCGGAGATCGAATCTGGGCGTATCAAGTTTGAAAACTCCAAAGTCCAGAAACTAATGAAGATTGATCAGCACCCCTTCCCAAACAATATGGTGGAGATCAGTGAAAAAACCAAAGTGCTGACATCGGAAGCTGCTAGAAGGAACTCATCGGTAGACCCTAACTACCAAGTGCCTGAGCACGATGCAAGAAGGTTTGCCGATGACAGAAAGGGTAAGAAGGTTGCCGATGAGGGTAACAACGCCAACAGGGCTCCTGGAGTGGTGATTACTCATAAGCAGCCGAGGCGATATCATCGGCAATCACGTGAAGAACAGTATCGGCAAGAAGAGGAGGAGCATCGGGAATGGCTTCGACATAAGGACCACTGGAGGTGTCCCTTCTTCGTTCATTGCTGGGAAGAAGGCATCAAGCTGCCCACTGTCGATAACTGTCCGGAGTGCAATGGGTACTACGCTGCCGATCGGTCAGGTAAGAGACCTTGTTTTGATGATCAGACACCCAGATACGCCAGGCCGCTCAGAGAAAACAGATCGGCACATGACCGACTGGGGGGCAAGCTCAGTGCCCATGATCGGCTTGGCGGGCGTGTTGACCAAGGGGAGCTAGAGGAGATGGCCAATGCTAGAGTACCCGATGAGGAGGTATTCTCCAGGGATCCCAACATCGGAAGAAGTGTCGATGCAAGCGGTGAGAAACAACATCAACCCGTCTGGAAGACCAAGCTTCCTCCATGGTGCCCTAAGGGTTTGACTAAGACACAGAAGAGGAGGATTCAGCGCCAGCGCCACGACGACCTGTTTGACAGTGCAGAATCCTCAGAAGAGAAGCAATGGAGGCCGAAGCGTAAGGACAGGGGCCCATCGGCAGACATAAACATGGTTGTCATGTTGCCGATGGAGTTCATGGTGCCCGTCAGCGATGATGAGGAGGCTGCCGATATGGCACAATTGATGCTGGATCCGGTGACGGCTATCTTTGAAAAGCCTGCCGAAGACGAAAGGCAACACTTAAGGGCTCTATTTGTTAAAGGCAGAGTGGATGGTCAAACCGATGACCAAGATGCTAGTGGATGGTGGTGCATCGATCAACATAATGCCCTATGTCGTGTTCAGAAAGCTTGGCAAAGGTGATCAGGATTTGGTCGAGACCGACATGAAGCTCAAGGACTTCGAAGGCAACATGTCAACCGCCATGGGAGCCGTGTGTGTTGACTTAACCATCGGCAGTAAGACTTTGCCGACAACGTTCTTTGTAATCAGCGGCAAAGGCACTTACAACTTGCTCCTCGGGAGGGATTGGATCCATGCTAATTGCTGTATCCCTTCTACTATGCATCAGAGCCTGGTACAGTGGATCGGGGATAGAATTGAAGTCATCCGCGGTGAAGCCCCATCTACTGTTGCATCGGCAGAGTTGGACACTTATGAGCAGACCAGGTGCATATCTGGCGAAGCCTGGGA
Organism: Microstegium vimineum; assembly: GCA_022036555.1. Classification (NCBI taxonomy): domain Eukaryota; kingdom Viridiplantae; phylum Streptophyta; class Magnoliopsida; order Poales; family Poaceae; genus Microstegium; species Microstegium vimineum. The sequence goes on along the minus strand of CM039130.1, from coordinate 12,901,198 downwards.
TAAAGAGTTCCTCAAAGTTGCCGATTACCGCATCAAGCCGATCCAAGCAGTCGGTCCTGAGGAGGAGTCTTAATGGATCAGTTCGCCGATGACGGAAAATAGGGGCAGGGCTTTACGTCTGCCGATGACTTGTTCGAGATCGACATCGGCGATGGTAGTAAACCTAGGCCTACTTTTATTAGTGCTAAGTTAGATTCCCAATGTAAGCAGCAGTTAATTGATTTATTAAAAGAGAATAAAGATTGTTTCGCTTGGGATTATACAGAGATGCCTGGTTTAGACCGATCGATAGTTGAACATCGGTTACCCATCAAGTCTGGTTTTCAGCCACATCGGCAGCCGGCACACCGATGCAATCCTACTATCTTACCCAATATTAAGGCTGAGATTACCAAGTTGACCGAGGCTGGATTTATTCGGCAATGCCGATATGCCGATTGGATTTCTAATGTGGTTCCTGTGTATAAAAAGAATGGAAAACTTCGTGTTTGCATTGATTTCAGGAATCTGAACAAGGCTACGCCGATGGATGGCTACCCGATGCCCGTTGCCGATCTGCTGATTGATGCTGCTGCTGGACATCAAATTATTAGCTTCATGGATAGTAATGCTGGGTACAATCAAATATTCATGGCTGAAGAAGACATATCCAAGACTTCTTTCGGATCTCCAGGGCACGTTGGCTTATTTGAGTGGGTAGTCATGACTTTTGGCTTGAAGAATGCCGGTGCTACTTATCAGAGGGCAATGAATTTTATCTTTCATAAGTATATCGACACAATAGTTGAAATCTACATTGATGACGTGGTGGTTAAGTCTGGAGACTTCAAAAAGCATCTTGCCGATTTGCGGAAAATATTGGAGTGCACGAGGGAGCATGGGTTGAAAATGAATCCTAACAAGTGTGCGTTTGGCGTATCAGCAGGGCAGTTTCTGGGCTTCATGGTGCATCAGAGAGGCATTGAAATCGGCAGAAAATCTATTGATGCAATTAACAAGGTAGTTGCTCCCACAAACAAGACTGAGTTGCAGTCTCTGATCGGCAAGATTAATTTCATTAGAAGATTTATATCCAATCTGTCTGGTAAGATCAAATCTTTTAGTCCTCTGTTGAAGTTGAAAGCCGATCAAGAGTTTATATGGAGAGAAGAGCAGCAGTCAGCCTTAGAAGAGATTAAAAGATACTTGGTAAATCCTCCAGTCTTAGTTCCACCTCAACACGGGAAACCTTTCAGGTTATATTTGTCTGCCGATGACGGTATTATCAGATCAGCCTTAATTCAAGAGTTTGAAGGGAAGGAGCGTGTAATATATTTCCTGAGCAGAAGGTTGGTGGATGCTGAAACCAGGTATTCGGCCATAGAAAGATTGTGCTTATGTTTATACTTCTCTTGCATTAAATTATGACACTATTTACTGTCGGCCGAATGCACTGTTGTCTGCAAAGATGACGTGGTCAAGTACATGCTGTCAATGCCGATTTTGAGTGGACGAATCGGTAAGTGGATTCTGGCACTATCAGAGTTTGACCTAAGGTATGAATCGGCAAAGGCTGTTAAAGGTCAGGTGATGGCTGATTTTGTCACTCAGCATTGCAATATGGTGAGCTTTGTTGAGATTGCTCCTTGGGCTCTATTCTTCGATGGGTCTACATGCAAGGATGGAGCAGGTATCGATATTCTCTTGATTTCGCCCCGAGGACAGAGGTACGAGATTTTGTTGCCGATTGTTGCTACTTCAACGAACAATCAGGCTGAATACCAGGCTTTACTTAAGGGGTTGGAGTTGCTCAGGGAAGTGCATGCCGATGCTGTTGAAATCTTCGGTGATTCTATGTTGGTGATTAACCAATTGATCGGGACGTACGAGTGCCGAAGTGAAGTTTTGATTGCTGTTCATGAGCGGTGTTTGCAGTTGTTAAAGGAGTTCAAAGAATACCGCCTTGAGTACATTCCAAGGCTGCATAATGAAGAGGCCAATCGGTTGGCACAGAATGCTTCAGGATATCAGCCGATTCAAGGAATCGCGACATCGGTAACGGTTGCCGATGACTGGAAAAAGGAGATTGCCGATTACTTGAGGGATCCATCTAGGAAAGTTGAAAGGCGTCTAAGGTTCCAAGCTACTAAGTATGTGCTCCTTGATAATGAGTTGTATTATTGGACAATTGATGGGGTTTTACTTAGATGTCTTGGTAAAGAGGAATCAAAAGAGTTGATGGGTGAGATCCATGAAGGTGTATGTGGAGCACATCAATCGGCATTCAAGATGAAGTGGATGATTAGGCGGAATGGATATTATTGGCCAACAATCCTGGAAGATTGCTTCAATTATTTCAAAGGGTGCCAGGACTGTCAGAAGTTTGGTAATGTGCAAAGGGCACCCGCATCGGCAATGAATCCTATAATCAAGCCTTGGCCGTTCAGAGGATGGGCTATTGATCTCATCGGTCAGATTTATCCGCCGTCGAGCAAGGGGCACAAGTTCATACTTGTTGCTACCGATTACTTCACCAAATGGGTTGAGGCAATCCCCTTGAAGGTGACATCGGCAAACATGGTGGATTTCATTAAGGAGCACATCGTTTACCGATTTGGTATTCCTCAGACCATTACTACCGATCAAGGGACCATGTTCACATCGGGAGAGTTTGATGACTTTGCTGCTAGCATGGGTTTCAAGGTGTTAAATTCTTCTCCTTATTACGCTCAAGCTAATGGTCAAGCTGAAGCGACTAATAAAGGAGTCATTAAGCTTATAAAGTGCAAGATTGAAGAGAACCCTAGGAGGTGGCATGTGGTATTAAACGAAGCCTTATGGCCATATCGGATGGCTTGTCATGGTGCAACCAAGGTCTCGCCGTATCAGTTGGTTTATGGACATGATGCTGTCCTACCTTGGGAAATTAAAACTGGTTCTAGGCGATTATCTTTTCAGGATCAATTGACGACCGATGATTATATTACTCTGATGAAAGATGAGTTAGAAGATTTGGCAGGTCATCGGTTGAGGGCATTAATTAGTATTGAAGAAAATAAGAAGAGGGTTGCCCGATGGTATGACAAGAAAGTAGAGGTGAAGAAATTTGCCGATGGTGATTTGGTTTGGAAGTTGATTTTACCGACTGGGACTAAGAGCTCTAAATTTGGGAAGTGGTCCCCTAATTGGGAAGGTCCTTATCGGATAAAACAGTCTGCTCCTGGTAATGCGTACATTTTGGAAACTCTCGAAGGTGTGGCATTTTCTAGGGCGATCAACGACAAATACTTAAAGAGATATTACCCTAGCATATGGGTAGATGCATAGTGCTCAGTCGAATGCCGATGAAAGAAAAATTATAAAAAACATCGGTAAAAAACAAACTAGCATTATATTACAAGACAAGATCAAGTATCAGGTTACATCCTTGCTGATACAACAGACATTACAATAAGGAGTGGATAACTATTATCGCACGCAGGCGAATTTGATCTATTTCATCCATCTCCTTGGCGTCGGCATCGGCAGAACCCTCAACCGGCTTGATTTTCTTCTTCCATAGGATGGCTTGACGGGCATTATGATCTCTTTCTTGCCGCAAAGCCCCAATGGAGTCGGACAGTTGGGTCTTTTGTTGGTTGGCAGCCGTCAGATCCCCTTCAACCTTTTGCAGCTCCGCCAGTAGCTCCTTCTTCCTTGCCGACAGTCGAGAGATTTCCTGGTCAAGGTTGCCGATGGAAACTTTGGCTTGACCAATGCTTCTGTGCTTCTCATCGGCAAAGTGTTTGAATTTGAGCTTCTCTTCCTCGCTCTTGGCTTGGGCCGCTCTATCGGCAATGTGACGAATAAGCCTCTGGTACTGGATCTGTTTGATGTCAATAGAAGCTGCCTGGAGGAGGGTTTCTGCTGCATCGGCGGAAAGATGGCTTTGGATATCTTTGAATATAATTCTCACCGCCGATGAGTCCTGGATGAGTTGAGAGGTGTCTTGCAGCAGCAAGGAAAGCAATTCTTCAAGTCTGGACTTGACTTCTGCTGATAGAGCCAGGATGGAGCTTTCCTCTTCATCGTCATCAGGGACGTTGACGGCAAAGGAAAATAAGCTGTCCGCTTGAAGACGGCCTTGGCGTTCATCTTCATTCTGAAGGTTTAAGCTGTAGGAGAAGAGACTGTCTGGAGAGTCTTGAGCCTGAAAACAAAAGAGTTAAAATATGCCAATTGTAAAATTATACCATGAGCTTTAAGGTAATCGACTTACCGTCTTGAAGCGGATCTCCTGCCTAGGGCTTGGCATATTGGATGGTCCAGCTTCATCCTGAACATTGGCAGTAGATGCCGATGACTGGGCCCGTATTGGGGAGGCAGCTGACGCCGCTGGTGCTGGTGTAGTTGTTGCTGGTATCGCCTCCGATGTGGTGGCAGTTTCTTGTGGTGGCACTCTGTCATCGGGGACGTGAGTCGACGGTGCCGATGCCGACGTCGCTGCTGCTGCGGAGGGTTGAGTTGTTCCTTCGCCGGGTAGTTTGGCTGACGATGCCGATGCTGATGCTACCTCCGTTGCTACGGCGGGAGTTGTTTCTTCATTCAGCGTGGCCGGTACCGATGCCGATGCCGCTTCGGTCGTCGCAGCAGCTGCTATCTCCTGGCCGGGGGTGTCATCCATCGGTTGATCAGGCACAGAAGCCGATGGAGGTTCTGCCGATGTCCCACCGGCAGGTGGTGCGACTGGGGCCAGAAGTAGTCTTGCTGGCGACGCATCGGCAACTGATGGTGCAGTTGGAGCCGATGGTGGAGGAGAAGCCAGCCTCAAGCGCCTCTTCTTCGTCGGCGCAGCAGCAGGGGAGTCGATCCGCTTGGATGAAGACCGGGGGGCATCGGCGACCGGGCTAGAAGTCGTTTGTCTGCTGGAAGCAGATGCCGATGACCATAGTGCCTGGAAAATATAGAGCAAGTTATGCAAGATGGAATGTTGCCGATGAAACAGTATGTAATCGGTACAAGTAAAGATAAGTTTACTGCATAAACTCGTGTCAAGGCAACAGCAGCGACCGATGTAGCCTGGGCTTTGGTGGGTGTCGGCGTAGGTACCTGTTGAGGCGTGAAAGCAGCCAACGTCGGAGCTTTGGTGCCGATGATGGATACGGGGCCCATTATCCGAAGATTGAAAGGCCTCCCACTGTTGCTCGTTGTGGGGATCGGATCATCGGCCTGTCGAGTGCGAGTTAAGTACCGATGACAAAAATAAAGTAATAAAAGTACATCGGATAGCAGAATTACTGCATCATCGGGGATGGTGTAATCGGCGTCGATCAAGTGCCGATAATAATGCGAGGACTTGGCGAGTAGCTGGCACTTCCATTCTTGCCACCAAGACTTGAACTCGTTGGTGATGAAAGAGGTTGGCGACCAAGAGGACAAGTCAAGGTCTGATAGATCGGCATCGGCAGGAAGGCTGATGACTTTATTCCAGTCCAGATTACTAGAGATTGCCTGCCTAGGTCTTACTACCTTAGAGTAGCAGAGCTTGATCGGCAGTTGGCCAAATCCCAGTTGTCTTGCTGCCGCCGATGGATAGTAGAACTCATAGGATGGTGGAGCATTCTTCCAGATCCAAAGATATTTACTGGAATAGCCCGGGGAGTTATGCTGGCTTTCATGATTGCTTGGTTCTCGGGCAGGCTCACATCGGTTATGTTGAACAGCAGCGGGAATTGATTATTTTCATCGAGATATGGCCACCAGGTCTGTTCTGAAGAGGGGAGTCTGTTGTGGAACTTTTGGAAGTAATAGCCGAAGTGCTCTGCATCGGCATCGGTACATGGCAGTACTATGATGGCTTCTCCAAAGTTAAGCGGAGAGCGAGTTGCCGATTCATCATCCCCGTATCGGTAATCTTCCGATATTTCCCTTGGGAATCGTTAGGCAAATAAATCAAACTGGAGGGCCTTATGCATGTGCGCGTTCAACCATAGGTTAACAAACCACCAGGGACCTCCGAGATTGCCGATGGGTTCTCCCAGCAGTAGCTTATTGGATACTTGATGTAGCAATCGGTAAACTGATCCAAGGAGATACCTGCCTAAAGGGAGCCTTGTTCCATCGGCAAGCATTTCAGCCGCTGGGAGATGCATGGTGGTTGGACCGATGGTTTTGCCACAGAAAATGAATTTTTCCAACCACATGTTTAAAAAGATGGCGTGCTCCCATTGAGTTACCGACCCGGTCTTTTGGTTCTCTTTAATGTAGCCTGTCCAACCGCCGATATTCCGGGTGTTCACCTTGTATTCGGGTTTTTTGTTGAAAAGGGTGAACGTATTGGCAGAGGTAATGTCTAAGCCGGTCAACATGTAGATGTCGGCAAGGGTTGGGGAAGCTGGTCCATGCCTAAAGAGGAAGGCGTTCATGCTATCGGACCAGAAGTATGAGGCTGCCATCATTAGGTTTTCATTCTTCTCTGCATCGGCAATTGACAGTCTAATACATTGATCCAAGTTACGCTCTTGCCAGTACACTTGCTGTGATCTAACCACTCTCAAGTACCAGTTTTTCCATCCTTTAGTGTGCTTGGGCCATGAACGGAATGTGTCCTTCCACAGTCCCAGATCAAAACGTTCAGATCTGAACGGAATCCGGTTGGTTTCTGCGTTGATAATGAATGTGGGGTCTGGACTGCCCATGGGGCCTAAGCAGCTCAGGTTGGAACCAGCGAGGGGGATGATTACTTTGTTGTACAGCTCCTAGGGTTCGAAGAAGAAAGGACGAATCAGAAAGAAGAATGGGGATAAAACCAGGTTTTTGCGGAGAAAAGAACCGTGCAGAGAGGTTGGATTGGATGGAAAATAAGTCTTACCTTCGGGATGTCGACTTGGATCGCCATTTGGAGTCGGAGAGATGCTTGGTTCATCCTTGGATTGCGAAGGAGTACTGTTGCTCGAGCCTATGTTCTTCAGAGCAGTCGGAGGTTGAAGACGAAGGCAGGAAGGTGAAAGTAAGATGGGCTCGGGTAAAAAGGACGGTGTGGATCCCGGTAACTTTTATAAGCCTGTTCAGGGGTATTTTGGGGTTCTTTTTCACACTGTGCAGGAATGTGGAGAGGCCCGCAGTAGATCGAGGTGGTCTGTAACTATTTGTGCTACAATCGAGGGATTTTATTATTAAATTGCAGTTCCACACTCGGGGATCGAAGAAACCGTACGCCTATCTCGGGGGTAACGGCTACAGCAACGGCTACAGTAGAGAGAATTTCGGCACGTAAGTTATACGCTCCGAAACTGGGGGGCATGTGTTGACACCGTTTTTCGACACGTGTCAAATGGGCTGAGGCTTGACTGGTCAGTGGCCGTTCTCCATCGGTATCAGGAGTCGATAGTGCCGATGGAAGGGTGCTGCGGGAAGACTAAGTGTTTTGCCGATGGAAGCTGATGAGCTTTGCCGACAAGATCGGTGAAGTCTTGCTGAAGCTGATTGCCGATGAAGAGTCCTTGCCGATTGCCGATGATGGGTCATTGCCAACTGCCGATGAAGGGTCATTGCCGATTGCCGATGAGGGGTTATTGCCGATTGCCGATTGGGGATGATTGGTGAGTTACCAGCACAAGGTCGCTAATCGGAGACGTTGCCGATTGCCGATCAGGAAGGTGTTGCCGATGCCGATGGGCGTAACTTAGCGCTTGGTGGCAGTTGAAGGTTACCGATGGTCAAAAGAAGGAAGACGCGGATTAAAGGGATCTGCCGATGGAAAGTTTCCATCGAGAAGTATAAGGAAACTGGTGTTTCGTGCCAGTATTATTATAGTAGTTTGAGTCCGACTCTTGCATGGGTCGCTTATTTTCCCTTAAAATAGGTGTGTTTGTTTAGGAAATAAATATTGTTATCCGGCTACTGCGCGAGTCAATTTCCTTTAAAGTACGAGTTTGTTTTAGGAAGGATATGTATCGTGTCTTTGTACAACTCTCCATGCGAGAGTATAAATATGTGCCCGAGGGCTATGGAATAAAAATCAATCCAATTCAAAACAAATCAATTTTATCTTATTCTACTTTTTATCGCAATTTACCCTTTTTATGCATTAGTTATAGATTTTAACGAGTTCTTCAAGCTTTCGACGGGCTGCATCACCTTGATCTCCGTCAAATCCTTGTTAGTTCCGCGTGGGAGTACCTCTAGGCTTTGGCAATCCGGGCGCATCGCTGTTTGTCTCGTCTAGCTCTGCTCTAGTTACCCCTGATCAATCTGAGCCTTGACGTCCGGGCGCATCGCCGTCGTCTCATTTAGTTTGTTCTAGTTATCATCCTTGTCGATTGATTGGTCAAATCGACTGGCACGCCCTCGACATCGAGCTTTGGGTAATAGCCCGAGGTGTTCACAGATCTGACGCTTTTTGTGTCAACAATAGTAACCATTTTTAAAGCAGGATCCGATCAGTCGTTCAAGTCTATGGAGGAAGGCCCATCCCGCAAAGGTCTCCCTCATCGGCGACAGTGACCAGTCATGGGCCGGCCCATTACTGTAAAAACAGTAGGAGGGATCCCCCTCCGCCTCTACCTCGACTAACGGACAGGGGTCGAACGAACGACCCTCCGCCTCGACCTCAACTGACGGACAGGAGTCGAACGAACGATCCCTCCGACCCAACCTCAAACCCCCGTGACGGACGGGGGGTCGATCGAACGACCCCTGAGAAGGAAGCTCGATCGACTTACCCGCTCTCGGTATGGGGTAAAGGGGATCCAATGCGCCTACCTGCCCCGCCTAACGCCATGGGCACCCTTTACCACGGTCAAATCCATCAACTCGCCGCCCATGCCCGGGACCTCCGTCAACCGTGCGGCCACTGTAGCCACTTCGCAGGTACGGAATCCAGAGGCACCCCCTCGAGCCATGAACATGACAACCCTTGACTGTGTCTTCAGGGATACGACAGGGTCACGCTGGCTTCGACCCCCTTGACCAGGGGGCTCGACCATCGTCTCCAACCACTCCGGCATGGCTCCCGTCCAGTCCGTCCCGCGTCAACTGTGGGACTCGTACCCATCTATAGAAGGCCAACCGTACTGCGCCATGCTGTACGACGGTGTCCAGTCTACTATCGCCATGTCCTGAAACACCGGAAGTACAGAAGGAACATGTCTCTACAGCGATCGACGTCTCGTCGTAGGCATGGCGCACGGACATGTCTCCCATTCCGATACGTACTAGGTTCCTGTAACCCTAAGCCTCCCCTTGGCCTATAAAAGGGGACGCTGGGATAATAGAGAGAAGGGGACGACACAGAGGGGAATCAGAACTCCACCTCCAAGCCGAGCAGCGGGTCAGATCTTCGGACATCTGCTCACACTCGCAGCACCACTCCTTGCCTGCTTGATCAACATCCCAAGCAACCAAGCGACTCTCCTAGGATAGCCCTGCTAGTCCTAGGCCTCAGCTCATCCTAAGCACCCCCGTGTAAACCTGCTTGTACCCCCTGTACGAGCACTTCGGTGCAAGATAATACAATCCATCCTCCCCCGCTGGACGTAGGGTCTTCTTTGCCCGAACCAGGATAAATCTTGTGTTCTTCTTGCATCACATCTAGGAGAGGGAGGACACAATCTACAAATTTACTAGTTGGTGGTCTTGACCCCCTGGGTCATAACACCGACAGTTGGCGCGCCAGGTAGGGGGCTTTGCGTGTTGATCAACTCCAAATTACTCTCCTAGATGGATTCCACCATCCCACCATTTCCATTCGCCACCATCATCTAGTTCGAGAGTCTAGAGTTCATGTCCTCGGGCCACGGCCACGACATGGTTCTACTCTCCAGTGGTGGCATGGACAGTAGTGGCTCCGGTATGCCGGGGCCAAGGGGGACCAGGCGACAGTCCCACCACTCACGCCTCTCTCCTGTCACCAGGAGGAGGCGTGAACGACGCCGCCGCACTCTTCACCGCGCGAATCCCGAGACACCGGACGCCATCTCCCCGGCCTCAGCTGGCGACACAGTTCCTCCCTTCGGGAGCCTGTTTGACTCATGCTTGTGGGTCGGGAGCGGGTACCTTGCTGAGCCTGACTCTGGCTTCGCCACACCGTCATCTCAGAGGGTCCCCGTGGCTTCTCCGACATACTCGGCCGCGCCGCCGCGCAACCTGTTTCCACTCGGGCTCTACAACAACGCCAGACGCTGTTCTGCTTTTGTAGGCTCGCAGATGCAGGCACGTTACGGGTCCTCAGGGAACCTGCTACGTACGACAACTAACCTCGTCGGCACCCCTCCGCCAGATGAGCGCTCGGTGCCACGGCGAACCCGGCCCCAGGTAACTACACCTAGGGCATGCTATGATGACAACTGGAGGAGGAGCGCAGGGGGTCTTTCCCCAACTTCTACTAGGGCGACTCCGACTCAGACTACCCCGATGAGGATTACGATCTCACGCGGGAGTGCTTCCACCTCATCGCGCCGGTCGACTCCCAGGATGAGACCACCGACACCACAACTGCGAATGCGGGAGGAGGAGGGCGCAACGCTACTCCGCCGCGAGACGCCCCCCCTGATTCCAGGCGAAGCTGGTTCACCTCAAGATGCCCAGATCGTGCAAGTCCGAGAGCTGCTCGCCAAGGTCGAGGAGGAGCGCCTACGGCTCCAACAGCTCGAGCATGCCCTCGAGCAAGATCGCGGGCAGTCACCGGATGGAGGAGCCAGCGAGCGGGCTCGGGATGTCCATCGACAGATCGTCAACGAAGGGGCGAACGAGCGCCACGTCTACAACTGCGCTAGCCAGAATGTCGTGGCAGCCGCGATGCTGCTCCGTGACATGCCGGCACCATCGACGCCCTAGGCGCAACACATCAGGGATGAAATCCAGGGGCTTCTCCAAACCGCGGCCGTACAGCAGGCGGAGAGCTCGGCCTCGAGGCGCAGAGGAGCTGCCTCTGAGCGGCGGGACGTGCCCCCTCGACAAGATCGAGAGGTATCTGTCCACCAAGACAAGGCGCCCCAAGGCGGAGCGAAGCGGCAAACAGTTCGAGACCGCATCCTCGACAATCGACAACCGCGAGACGCGCGACGCGACATAAACGACAACAAACAACGCCGACACGATGACGCTGAGGCTCGAGGTTACAGTGCTCATCGAGGTGGGCGCTACGACAGTGACGAGGATCGACGTCGATCTCCGGAACCAACAGGGCCACGAGTCTTCGGCAGGACCATCCGGCAAACCGCCTTGCCTGTTCGTTTCTGTCCACCCACTAGCCTAGTCAAGTACAACGGCAAAACCAAGCCGGAGCTCTGGCTTGCTGATTTCAGGCTGGCATGTCAGCTAGGAGGAGCTGACAATGACCATGTCATCATTCGGCAACTCCCGCTTTTCCTCTCCGACACCGCTCGAAGATGGCTCGAGGAACTCCCCCCGGACTTGATCCATTGCTGGCCCGACCTGGTCAGGATCTTCGAGGGGAACTTCAAGGGCACTTACGTGTAGCTAGGAAACTCCTGGGATCTCCGCAGCTGCAAGCAGAAGCCAGGGGGAACCCTCTGTGACTTCACCCGACGGTTCTCCAAGCAACGTACCGAGCTAACCCACATCTCCGACCACGACGTCATCACGACGTTTGTCGCCGGGAAAACCTGCAAGGAGTTGGTGCGGGAGCTGGGATGGAACACCCCCAAGACCGCCAACGAGCTCATGGACATCGTCGCCAACTACGTAGCCGGCGAGGAAGCCGTTGGCGCGTTCTTCTATGCATCCCCAGACAAGGATAAGGCCAAGGCGGACGAGCCCGGGGGCTCGAATAATGGGCCCAAGAGGAACAACAAGAAGAAGAAGAAGAAGAAGAAGAACCAGCCGGGTCGACGCGACGTCGACCCCGACGATCTTGTCGCTGCGACACACAAGAAGAAGCCTCGAGATCCCCCTCTCGAGGGGGACATCTTCGACAAGATGCTGAAAGAGCCCTGCCCCTATCACAAGGGACCGGCCAACCACAACCTCGAGGACTGTCGCATGCTCAAGAAGTACTTCGACTCTCTTGGCCTCAAGAAAGATGACAAGGAGGATCCATAAGATGGGGGCGATGGCAAGAACGGGGGCTTCCCCGGGATTCACGACTGCTACATGATCTGCGGGGGACCCTCGACTCGACTCAGTGCGTGTCAGCGCAAAGAGGAGCGTCGAGAAGTCTTTTTTCGTTCGAGCCGAGGCTCCTCGATACCTCAACTGGTCCCACACGCCGATCACCTTCGACCAGAACGACCACCCCGAGCACGTCCCCAACGCAGGGGTCTACCCACTCGTCGTCGACCCGATCATACTCAACACCCGTCTCACCAAGGTACTCATGGATGGGGGAAGCAGCCTCAACATCATCTACGCCGAGACCCTCGACCTCCTGGGGATCCCGAGGACAATGGTCCTGCCCAGCGCGGGAGGATTCCACGGGGTTGTCCCAGGAAAGAAGGCACTCCCGACCGGCCACGTCGAGCTACCCGTCTGCTTCGGCACCCCCTCGAACTTCCGGAAGGAAGATCTGACCTTCGAGGTGGTCGCATTCCACGACATCTACCACGCCATCATCGGTCAACCTGGATACGCCAAGTTCATGGTGATCCCAAACTACACCTACCTCAAGCTAAAGATGCCAAGGCCCAAGGGAGTCATCACCGTCGACACCTCCTACGAGCACGCTTATGACCGCGACGTCGAGTGCGTGGAAAACGTCAAGGCGGTCGAGGAGTCAGCCTTCCTCGCGGCCCTCGACGACTTCTCCAAGGAGATCCCCGACCCCAAGCGGCACGCCGGCAACTTCAAGCCCGCGGAGGACACCAAGACCATCCCGCTCGACCTCGGCCACGCGGATGGGAAGGCGCTGACGATCAGCGCCACCCTCGAGCCCAAATAGGAAGCCATGCTCGTCGACTTCCTCCGCGCGAATGCTGACATGTTTGCGGGGAGTCCCTCGGATATGCCGGGCATTCCAAGGGATGTCGCCGAGCACTCCTTGGACATCCGAGCCGGATCCAAACCGGTGAAGCAACGGTTGCGCCGCTTCGACGAGGAGAAGCGCAGAATCATTGGGGAGGAGGTCGACAAGCTTTTGAAGGCCGGATTCATCAAGGAGGTACATCATCCTGAGTGGTTAGCAAATCCTGTACTTGTCAAGAAAAAGAATGGAAAGGATAGAATGTGCGTAGACTACACTAGTTTAAATAAAGCATGTCCTAAGTTTCCTTTTCCATTACCACGTATTGATCAAATAGTAGATTCCACTGCGGGGTGTGAAACTCTCTGCTTTCTTGATGCGTATTCTGGCTATCACCAAATAAATATGAAGGAGTCTAATCAGCTCGCGACTTCCTTCATCACCCCCTTTGGCATGTTTTGCTACCTCACTATGCCCTTCGGTTTGTGAAACGCCGGGGTCACATATCAACGATGCATGCTCCATGTCTTTGGAAAACATGTAGGGCCAACCATCGAGGCCTACGTCGACGACATCGTGGTCAAATCCAAGAAAGTCGAGAACCTAGTCGGGGACCTTGAGATTGCGTTTGGGTGCCTCAGGGCAAATCACATAAAGCTAAACCCAGAGAAGTGTGTCTTCGGGATCCCTTGAGGCATGCTCCTGGGGTACATAGTTTCCCAACGCGAGATCGAGGCCAACCCTGAGAAGGTAACCGCAATCACTAGGATGGGCCCGATCAACGATCTTAAGGGCGTACAAAGGGTCACACGGTGCCTCACTGCCCTCAGCCGGTTCATCTCACGGCTCAGAGAGAAGGCACTACCCCTTTACCGCCTCCTAAAGAAAACAGAACACTTCACATGGACCATCGAGGCCGAGGAGTCGCTCTCCAAACTCAAAGCCTTACTCACCTCGCCACCTATCTTGGTGCCCCCAAGCCCAGCCGAGCCCCTCTTGCTCTATGTTGCAGCAACTACCCAGGTAGTCAGCGCTGCCATAGTAGTCGAGAGGGCATAAGAGGGACATGCCCTGCTGGTTCAGAGGCCCGTCTACTTCATAAGCGAGGTGCTCTCAGAAACCAAAGTGAGATACCCCCACATTCAGAAGTTGTTGTACGCCATCGTCCTCACACGGCGGAAGCTCAAGCACTATTTCCTAGACCACCCGGTTACTGTGGTCTCGTCTTTCCCCCTCGGGGAGATAATCCAGAACCGGGAGGCGTCTGGGAGAATCGCCAAATGGTCGGTCGAGCTCATGGGGGAAACTCTCTCCTACGCCCCTCGGAAGGCCATCAACAAGTCTCAGGTATTGGCAGATTTCATTGCAGAATGGACCAACACCCAACTACCCCCGGCGTAAGTTCAGACCGAGCTCTGGACCATGTACTTCGACTAATCGTTGATGAAGACGGGGGCAGGCGCCGGATTGCTGTTCATATCACCCTCAGGAGTCCACATGCGCTACATCATCCGCCTCCACTTCCCCACCTCCAACAACGTAGCCGAGTACAAGGCCCTCGTCAACGGTCTACGCATCGCCATCGAGCTCGGGGTTCGACGCCTCGACGTTCGAGGGGACTCACAATTGGTAATCGACCAAGTGATGAAAGACTCGAGCTGCCACGACCCAAAGATGGAAGCCTACTGCAAGAAGGTCCGCAAGCTCGAGGACAAATTCTATGGACTCGAGCTCAACCATGTCGCCCGTCGGTACAACGAAGCTGCTAACGAGCTAGCCAAAATCGTGTCCACTAGAGGCACGGTTCCTCCCGACGTCTTCTCGAGGGACTTTCACAAGCCGTCTGTCGACCTAGGCTCGGGGGCTCCTGCCCTCGAGCAAGGGGTCAATCCACCCGCCTCGACCGACCCCCCCTCGAAGGGGTAGAAGTCATGGAGATCGACGGAACAACCGCAACACCAACCCCCTCGATGGACTGGCGCACACCCTACCTCGAGTATCTGATACGGGGCGAGCTCCCAGAGGACCGCACCGAAGCCCAACGCATAGCCCGACGTGCCGAAACCTACGTCTTGTATGGGGATGGCCGCGAGCTGTATCGACACAGCCCTACCGGTGTACTTCAACGTTGCCTCATCCTCGAGGAGGGGAGGGCACTACTGAAGGACCTACACTCGGGGGCTTGCGGCCACCACACGGCGCCAGGAACGCTGGTAGGAAACGCCTTTCAACAAGGCTTCTACTGGCCGACAGCCGTCGCCGATGCTACCAAACTTGTTCGATCTTGCAAGGGATGTCAATTCTACGCCAGGCAGACCCACCTACCCGCCCAAGCTCTTCAGATGATACCCATAACTTGGCCATTCACAGTATGGGGGCTCGACATGGTCGGCCCCCTGAAGAAAACAAAAGGTGGCCACACCCACCTCCTCGTGGCCATAGACAAGTTCTCAAAATGGATCGAGGCTCGACCCATCGCCAACATTCAATCTCGACAAGCTGTGTTGTTCTTCGCCGACATCGTCCACCGCTTCGGGGTCCCCAATGCCATCATCACCGATAATGGCACGCAGTTTACCGGCCAAAAGTTCTTAGACTTCTGTGACCACCACAACATCAAGTTGAAAATGTCTGCAGTCTCCCACCCTCGAACTAACGGCCAGGTCGAGCACGCCAATGGTATGGTTTTGCAGGGCCTCAAGCCAAGGATCTTCGACCGGCTAAACAAACACGACAAGAGATGGGTCAATGAGCTGCCCTCTGTCCTATGGAGTCTCAGAACAACACCAGGTCGAGCCACGGGGTTCTCCCCGTTCTTCTTGGTCTATGGGTCCGAGGCCATCCTCCCCACTAACCTTGAGTATGGGTCCCCTCGACTAAAGGCCTACAGCGAGCAAGCCAACGCAGCAGCCCGAGAGGACTCCCTCGACCAGCTCGAGGAAGCCCGGGACGTGGCCCTCTTCAAGTCGGCAAAGTACGAGCAGACGCTGCGGCGCAACCACGACAAGCACATACGCAAAAGGGACCTCGAAGTCGGTGACCTCTTATTCCGCCGTCGACAAAGCAACAAGGGGCGTCACAAGCTGACGCCACCTTGGGAAGGACCCTTCATCGTGGCAGAGGTGCTAAACCCAGGGACTTACAAGCTGAAGAACGACAAGGGCGAGTTCCTCACCAACGCATGGAACATTGAATAACTACGTCGCTTTTACCCCTAAGGCCTCGAGGCCTTGGACATTTTCTACATTATGTACATTTATCGCATCATGAATGAATAAAATGTTCTCGAAATACATTTCACGTTCGTTCATGACTCTGAGGTAGCCTCGACTCTACTCCTGCAAAGTCAAGCCTCCCTCGGGGGCTGACAGGGGGGACCCCCCTCCTAAGTCCTCTAAAAACCCGAGCGTTTTTTCAAAACTCGGCCTTCTCTTTCCACCTTTGCCCCGAGTATGCTTCATGGCTAAGTAAAAAACGCCTCGAACTCCCTAAGGGTCGAGGGCCGTCGAGCCGGGGATTATCCTACGCCTCAGGGCTATGGTACCCCCACTCGCCCCCCTCTAGGGATACGAGCGTGCATCGAATACTTAGTCAACAAGCAACGACTCAGGCAAAGAGAAATAGAGACAGCTCGAGAAATAAAAACACCTAGATGCATCTCGAATAAAATGCAATAAAGTTAGGAAGCCCCCAGGGGCTCGACATCATATTGTCACAAAAACTAATCTATTACATGGACCTTCTTGTCCAGATTTGGCTCACAGGCCTCGACTACTCATCGCCATCGCCGTCCGACGGGGGAAGCACCTCGGCCTCGAACAGCTTCGCCAACTCACCGCCGGGCACCTCCGCGGCGTCGATCAGCTCATGGCATCTCGCCATGTTCGCTTCATCGGTCAGCCCTGGGTCGACGATGTAGCCGCCGGTAACGACGTCGAGGTCGTAGGAGTACCTTGAGCGGACGACCGCGAGAGCCCGCTTCACGCCTATGTGAAGGGCATCACCGACTTGCTCCGTCACTCCACGGGTCGCGGTGAAGAGCCAGCGCAAGAGGGAATCTCCACGCACGTCTCCCGTAACCGGCAGCTCCGGCTCGACACCCATGCCGTCGCAGAAGGAGGAGATGGCGTCCCCAAGCCTCTCGTTCAGGCTCGTCTCCGCCCCGAGGAGGTTCTGAAGACTGGTCAGATCCTTGTGGGCTCGGGCCTTGTCCCCTTCGAGTTCTGCCAGAACAAATAGAAGACTCCATCAAAACCAAAAAGCAGGGGAAGGGGCGAGACCAAGCGAGCTCAATAACACTTCTAAAAAACTCACCTTTGGCGTGTGCTTCCAGGGTGACGTAGTCCTACTCAGCCCTCTGAAGTTGGTGGCGGACGTCGACGAGCTCTGCAACTTGGTCGCTGTTTTTAGCTTGGAGGTCCTCGATGATCTTGCCAGTACTATCGAGGGCCCTCTTCTGGTTAGCCGCCACCTCCCCCAGAGCAGCGATCTGGGCTCAAGCCTTCTCCTCCGCGACACCTAGCGAGTCGCGGTCACGGGAGACGGTGTCAACATCCGCCTGGAGTTCCCGGACCCGCCCCTCGAGGGAGGTGCGGTTGGCAGCCGCCTGCTTTAGGTCGGCCTCGAGCTGCCGGACACGTTCCACCGCTCGAGCCAGTTCCTCCCTCAGCTGGGTGGACTCCTCCTCCGCCTTATGCCAGGCCTCCCGGGCAGCGTCCCGCTGCTGCCCGACCTCGACAACCTCCTTGAGGGCGGCCTCGGCCCTCGACTGCGCCAGGGAGGCCTCCTCCTGGGCGTCCTTGGCCCCCTCTTGCACAGCCGCCACCTCGACCTTCGCCTGGGTGGCCTCGGCCTCGGCCTTCTCTAGCGAAGCACGGAGGATGGGGAGCTGGCGCTATTGCTCCTGTGTCCGCAGGATGAACTGGGACTTGTCGTGCGACCTCGCCCTCAGCATCTACCAAGGATAAAAAGGAAGGTCACAACAAACGACAGCAAAATAATCAAGATAAATCAAAGGGGAAGGACGAAACTTACGTTTATTCCTTTGTACAAGTCTTCAGACGCGACTCCCACGACCACGCGCATCGCGTGGTCGAGCCACGCCCGGAACTCCTCCATGTGCTCCCATTCCCCGAGCTTGGCTTGGTCGTCGAGATTGAAGAATCTACGTCCTAGATCTCTGGGGTCGGGTAGCTCGAGCACCTCCTACCCCCAGAGATCGCTGGAGCGGTCGACCCTCCTCCTCACCTCATCCATGATGTCGTGACCCATCTCGAGGGTACCTCCGTGGGACATCACCCGCTCGGACAGGTTGGGGAAGTCAGTCGCCCCCTCGAGCCGGCCGATCCTCTCCTCGAAGTGGTCTTGGAGGGCCGCCATCGACGCCTCCGGATCATCACTTGGAGGTGGAGGGGCCCCCCACCGCGGGAATAGCCCTGGGCGGTAGAGGAAACTCATGTTAGCCTCCAGCACGGTGGGCTCACCACGGTCTGGCAGCACATCTCCTTCCTCCACCATGACCGAGCTAGGGGGCGGAGCACCTCGAGCAGACGGCAGCCCCGACCTCGACGATAGGCCGAGCAGCCACCTCAGACATCGTCACGTCTGCCGCGCTGCTTCCTTGCAGTGCCACGACAGCCCCCTCTAGCTCCGACCGGGGGGTCGTCACCACCACCATCTCCGCCACCATCGCCGTCTCCGCCGCGGGCGTCGCCTCGAGCTCCTCGACCCGTCCTCCCTCCTCGGCAAGCTCAGGGAGCGACGCCGAGGCCCCTTTGATAGGGGTCTCTGCCAACGATGGCACCTCCAGCGCAGCAACAGCCGCACCCTCCTCTCCCTGCGCCTTCTCTTCGCACTCGCGCCGCTGACGCGCCTCCCACGACGTGAGGCTCCGGCGTCTTTTCATCGTCGGTGGAGGTCAAGTCGACCACCTCCGTCTCTATGGAGGCTTGGGCCTCGACCCCCTCCGCCGCTGCCATCGTTGGCGCCGGCTCCACGCCTTCCGAGGCTGCTGGCGTGCCCCCCTCCGGCGAGGTGGTGAGCGCGGCCCCGCCCGCCTCGCCGGTGGATCCCGTCAACGCGGGGCGAGGTTCGACTGGGACGGGGCAGCAGGGCTGGCTCCTTCAACCTCTTGCCCGGGGTGGGGGTCGCGTCCTCCAGCGAACGCTTCACCCTGAAAAAGGAACGCATGCGCCATGATTAGCGCAAGTTGCAACCAAAGCAGAAGGGAGTGCGGGACCAGAAGGAAGAGAACTTACCCCATGGGGATCAGGGGGGTCTGGCCAGCGGACCTCGAACCGCTCGGGGGCTTCGAGCCGGTACCCCGGGAGCCGCTTTTTCCCCCACCGGGGACTGAGGCTGCTCCCGGCGCCATGACCTTGGCAGGGACCGACGACGTCTTCGTTGTTACCGCCCCGGTCTCCTCCTGGGTCAACGAGCTCGAGGCCCGTGCGCTCGACTGAGCAAGCACCGGCGGCGCGCTCGACCCACCCCTCGACGGGGACCGAGACGAGCGACCGCGCGTTCGCCGCACCCCTTCGCTCTGAGAGGCCGCGGGACGCTCACTCCCTGGCTCGATCCAGGCGGTCAGGGCCGACCTCGACGTCGACCCCTTCCCCCCTTGGTGCCTGGGCGCCGCTCGGCCTTCCTCGAGCCCTTTGCGCGACTCGACCTGCTCCTCCTGCTCCGACTCCTCCTCCTGCACGAAGAACAATCTCCGTCAGGACCAGCATAATGGTCACAACCCTGCACCACTGAGCCATATTGCCAACGACCTCGCCACTACTCGACTCCTCATCCTCATCCTCCTCTGAGGGGTACTCCTCCTCAGGAAGGTTGGCCTGCCTTTGCCGTGCCCGGCGTTGTTCATGTCCCTCCTTCTCTCGGGCCTTTATGCCCCTATTTTTCTTGGCCTTGTCCTTGTCCTTCTTTTCCTGCCCGGCCTGAAAGCGTCTCACCTGGGCCATGTGCTGTTCCTCCTTCACCGGTGGAAGCGATGGCCAGAAGACGATGTTCCCTTGAAGGAACGCGAGGCATGGTCAGGAAACCGGAAAAAGGGGACGTACAAGACAAACAAGGGGGCACTAACGGAGAAAGAGGTACCATACCAGCTGGACATGGCCCTGGTCCGGCATCATGGGGACACGCGCGATGTCTTCCACCTCGAATGCGCCGGCGAAGGAGGCGCGCACTCGACGGACCACCCGGTCGAGGGGCAGCTCGTCCTCCACGAGGCGACACCCCATAAGGTCCGCCCCCGGGCGCATCTTGTCAAGACGTAGCGGACGGGCCATCAGCGACACGACTCGCCGCTGGTGGAAGGCCGACACGACGGTCGCCACCGTAAGACCCGCCTTCTTCAGATGGGAGATCGCGCCAAGCTGGTGGTCGAGGCGCTTCTGCTTCTTATACTCGACGCCGTACCTCCTGTGGTCGGGCCTCGACTCGATCGTCCTCCCGGTGTAGGCGGGGAACAGGCCGTCGTCGTTTCTCAGGTAGAACCACCCGGAGTGCCATCCGGAGTGGCTCGACGTAAGCTTCGCCGGGATCTAGCACTCCGTTCTCTTGAGGGAGATGCTGCAGCACCCCGCCCTGACCGTCCTGCGGCTGCCGCTCCCGACCGAAGCGGTGAACAGGCCCGCCTCGAACAGATGGATCCACAGCTCCCAGTGCGGCTCCATCCCTAGGTATCCTTCGCACACGACGGTGAAGACCGCTGCGTGACAGATGCCGTTGGGGGAGAGATGTTGGAGCTCCACGCCGTAGTAGTGGAGGATCCCGCGTAGAAGACGGTTGGGGGGGGATCCCAGCCCCGCTCGGTGGAAAGCTTCGATGCTGACCGCGTAACTCTCCGGAGGGTTGGGCTCATGATCCTCCCTCGGCGGCACTATCCACTTCGGCCAGTCCTCAGAGGTGATAGGCCAGAGGAGGCCGCTCTCCACCAAATCTCCCAAACGCCCCACGGTCGCCGACGATGGAAGCCAGGCGTCAGGGTCGCGCAAGCTGTAGCTGGCCATGGGAGCAAGGAAGCGGATGCGCTCGGGTGCGGGGGTGGAAAGTATGTTGCCAATCTCTCCTCTCCCTACTCTTGCGCACGCAGAGATCCGGCTCGGTGGGCGACGAAGGCAATGGCGAGAAGAAGGAGGCTGTGAAGGCAATGGCAAGCGTGAGAAAGCCGACTCCCCACCCTCAGTATTTATAACCGGAAGCCCAACGGGTGGATCCGACGAAAAGGCAAGTAAGTCTCCGCACTTAATGCGCCTACCTACCGCCCCCTCGTATTCCATAAAATAAGGCGCACCCGTCGCGTCATCGGGCTCCGCGCCGCACTCCACGCCGCACCCTACGCCCGCTACGGCTACAGTCGAACGGACATCTCCTAAAAAGGTGTGCCTACAGCGGACAACGTGCAACAGTGGGCGTTATCTTCGGAGGTAAGCAACGGACGTCGACCCGTCCGTCAAAATCTCGAGGGAGCGAAGGCTGGCCCTCGAACAGGGTTCGACAGCCGCCCTCGAGTACCTGAGGTCAGGGAGGACCTAGGGTTATGGACTCCGGTCCACCCCCAAATCTCGAGGGGGCGAAGGCTGGCCCCACGAACAGGGTTCGACAACCGCCCTCGAGTACTCGTGTCAGGGATGACCTAGGGGGGGGGGCCGGCGCAAGCCCCTAGCTCGAGAACGAACTCTCGAGGGCCCCCGGGACATATCCAAGGCATAACCAGAGAATACCCAAGGATCCCTACGACGGGAGGCATCGAGCCACCAACTCCCATCGAACGGAGTTAGCACCTAGGTAATCCACGCGGTCTTGCTTAATGAGAACACCTCAGGGCTTCTATCGACCCCTATCGAACGGGGCACGAGTTCTCACTTGGATTTCTACCCGTTACCAGCTCACAGAGGACTTCGAGGCTCGTCCTAATGAGGATAGCACGATGCTCTTCGCCCCACAATCCAAGTGCAAGGATTCGTGGGAAGGACGCTAGGAGGTGGTGAAATCCCAGCCACACGAGGCTCGAGGGCTAGACTACGCACGACACCCCTCGACGAAAGAGGGTCGAAAACACTCGTAGCCTGGCAGACAAAGTTGACCCCTCGATAGGGAACTATGACTCCAGTTTAACGCTCGAGGGAGCGAAGGCTGGCCCTCGAAGGGGTTTTGACAGCCGCCCTCGAGCACCCCCTTCCCAAGGAAGTGAAACGCTCGTAGCCTGGCAAACATAATTGACCACTCATAGGGCGCTATGACTCTAGTTAATCCTAACTCCCCTCGATAGAACACACGTCAAAGCCCCCAGAGGAGTTCTTAATCACTCCTCTGGGGCCTCGGGGGCTAACCCCGGGTGCGCGCGAGCGCGCACCCGCGGAGAATCAGACCTCGTACTAACCCTGCAGATCATCAGCAAAAACCTCTATGCGGATTTTTCTTATCCGCATAGAGGCTCGGGGGCTACTGTCGGGTACAAAGGTAAGGGGTACCCAAAACGTGTGATAATCTAAAGCTCAACATAGCAACCATTTTTAAGGCAGGATCCGATCAGTCGTTCAAGTCTATAGAGGAAGGCCCATCACGCAAAGGCCTCCCTCACCGGAGACAATGACCAGTCATGGGCCGGCCCATTACTGGAAAAACAGTAGGAGGGATCCCCCTCCGCCTCTACCTCGACTAATGGACAGGGGTCGAACGAACGACCCCTCCGCCTCGACCTCAACTGACGGACAGGGGTCGAACGAACGAGCCCTCGGCCCCAACCTTGACCCCCCATGACAGACGGGGGGTCGATCGAACGACCCCTGAGAAGGAAGCTCGATCGACTTACCTGCTCCCGGTATGGGGTAAAGGGGATCCAATGCGCCTACCTGCCCCCGCCTAACGCCATCGACACCCTCTGCCATGGTCAAATCCATCAACTCGCCGCCCATGCCCGGGACCTCCGTCAACCGTGCGGCCGCTGTAGCCACATCGCAGGTACGGAATCCAGAGGCACCCCCTCGAGCCATGAACAGGACAGCTCTCGACTGTGTCTTCAGGGATACGACAGGGTCACGCTGGCTTCGACCCCCCTCGACCAGGGGGCTCGACCATCGTCTCCAACCACTCCGGCATGGCTCCCGTCCAGTCCGTCCCGCGTCAACTGTGGGACTCGTACCCATCTATAGAAGGCCAACCGTACTGCGCCATGCTGTACGACGGTGTCCAGTCTACTATCGCCATGTCCTGAAACACCGGAAGTACAGAAGGAACATGTCTCTACAGCGATCGACGTCTCGTCGTAGGCATGGCGCACGGACATGTCTCCCATTCCGATACGTACTAGGTTCCTGTAACCCTAAGCCTCCCCTTGGCCTATAAAAGGGGACGCTGGGATAATAGAGAGAAGGGGACGACACAGAGGGGAATCAGAACTCCACCTCCAAGCCGAGCAGCGGGTCAGATCTTCGGACATCTGCTCACACTCGCAGCACCACTCCTTGCCTGCTTGATCAACATCCCAAGCAACCAAGCGACTCTCCTAGGATAGCCCTACTAGTCCTAGGCCTCAGCTCATCCTGAGCACCCCCGTGTAAACCTGCTTGTACCCCCCTGTACGAGCACTTCGGTGCAAGATAATACAATCCATCCTCCCCCGCTGGACGTAGGGTCTTCTTTACCCAAACCAGGATAAATCTTGTGTTCTTCTTGCATCACATCTAGGAGAGGGAGGACACAATCTACAAATTTACTAGTTGATGGTCTTGACCCCCTGGGTCGTAACACCGATAATTTTTTTATAAAGTTAGTCAAAGTTTTAAAAGTTTGACTATAGGAATTGATTCTTTCGTGGACGGAGTGGAGTATCATGTATGTCCTCTTTCTAATGCAAATACTAGTATTTGTTTAGGGACAGATATCATGTAAACCATCAATGATACTATTTCACCTATAATAATGGTCATGCAGGCCCTGGAACCTCAATCGGAATTAATAGTGAGTCTCATTATGAGACCAATCAAACCATCGCTCGCGCATTGCTGTTGCAATACAGCTTGCGTTGCTGCTAGGATAGGGTTTGGAGGATTTGCTTGGGCTTGAACGGGCAAATTAAAGGATGTTAGTTAGAAGTGGAGGCCACTAGCATATTTTGGTTGGCTGGCAGTTACCCGTTAGAGCGGGCGGCCGGCCGGTTGAGTAGCTACAGCCTGCAGGAAGAGATTAGATTCCGAGGCGTGTTTGATACATGGCTCGTGGCCGTGGCCGTGGCCGCGCACGTGGAATATAACTATATAAGAGCTTGTGTTTGATTTATTGGGCCACCAATGAGCCCGGCTCGTCAGATGCAAAAACACAATGAAGGTTTGTTCCTTGGTGGCCTGGCCGGCTTCAGCGCTCGCATGATGCCTCGAGTCCCCTCCCAGCTCTCAGTGTCTCTTGCCCACCGCTAACCGCTCCCTTCCTCCTCTAGGTCTTCTTCTTCATCTATGGTCGTGACGATGGAGGGAGCTCGCATGCGAGTATTTTTTTATGGCTATCGCGCGTATTTTTGTGTACAGGTAAAACAAATACGATGAGCCTAATCCGTGCCATCTCTAAAACCACGTACCAGTGGCGATAGATCCAGGCCATATCCATGTGCATGCATACAGTAGCTCATTTGGTTGCTATATTGTGCGTGGCTACTGAGGATTCTTCCATGGTGGCAGTGACACGTTTTTAGCCGGTGCGTGCAGTGGCTACCTTATTAGTACTGTACTAGCTTCAATCAATTATTCATCAGTTGAGTATGGCAGACATGGCATGCACAGTGTGTAGTTGTAAGCTAGAGCTAATTTGTTGCACCTTATTCGGCTTGTTTGACTGATTGTTTCTATGTTTGATAAACTCTGTTTTAGTTATTTTGTTGTGAGGAAAAAATATTATATATTTAAAAAAATATTATAATTTGAAACAGAGAAAATAGTAGTTATTACTTACTGGATAATACTAGTGCCAAAAACGACTTATTACTAGCCATAGCATTTTAACACTCGAATGAGCAAGTTGTCATCGTGATTGTAATTTTGATAGTACAATTAATAAGTACCTACTGGAATATATCAGCTCGATCCCTTTCCCTAAAGGAAGATGAAAATGACACTTTACTTTTGTTTGATGACTCGCTCGTGGGAGAGCTTTTTCGTTAAGATCAAGGAGCAGTCTCGAGTTTGCTTTTGACTTGTGGAATATAAGTACTATATATACTACTACTCCTCCTAATGAACTAATTAACTTGTTCCGTCGTACGTGGAGTCTTGATGACACACATGGCGTGCATAACGGCTTTAGTTCATATATCACATCGAACGTTATTTTGATATTAATTTGGAGTATTAGATATAAACTAGTTATAAAACTAACTATATATATTGAAACTAATTTACGAGAGAAATATATTAAATCTAATTAGTTCATGATCTAATAATATTAAATATTAGACTACAATAAACAAATATTAATGATAGATTAATTAATTAATTAAACTTAAAAAAATTATTTCATAAATTAGTCACGACTTTTACATTAGTTTTAAAATTAGTTTATATTTAATTTTCCTAATTAATTAGAATATAAATATTTAATATAACACGAACTAAACTTTAACCGCTATATCTAACCACCTCGATACGCAGATTAAGGCAAGGCAAGCATGCAACAAATCTGGTGGGCTTGCATTTGCATACATTGTTGCCTCGATCGATCATTATTAGGAAGAAGTCCAGTGTCTAATCTAGCTTTATCAGGAACGGACGGCCACGCATGCATGACATGATGGGCGGGCGCACGAATGCATGCATGCATGAGCCGTCCGGGCCGGTGCACCGACACGCATCACGAGCCACTGGCTGGTTGCTTTGCCTGTGGTGCGCGCCGTCGTGGTGGTGGTTGCCCCGTCGTTTTCGCCTTCATCGATCTGCGTCGACATATAGCCACACTAATTTGGCCGTAGCCTCATGGCATCCACCTGCAATGCAATGTCTATCACCAGCAGCACTCGCATCGCGTACGTGCAATGTCTCCACCACCCGACGGCGACGCGCGCGGCGCGGGCAGCAGCAGCGGCAGCGGGGGGCCACTGGCCGGCCGGAGCCCGGAGAGCCGTGTCGCGTCGCCGGCGCGGCGCGGCGCATGTGTGGCTGCCTGCTGCTCCAGCTCCAGCTCCACGCGCGCATGCAGTCGTCCTCTCTCGATTGGTAGCTACAGTAGATCAGTTGCTCTATGTATAGTGCATATAGTACTGTACTAGCCGCAGTGACCACCGTACTGTACTGTACTCATCATCGTGTGCCATCGTCGACACGCACAGTACAGTCTACTAGAGTGGAGATGTGGAGTGAGCATTGGTATGCACACGCACGCAGAGGCTATCAGGCTAGTAGCTCTAGGAGTAGAGGCAAACTACAGAGGTTGGCGTTTACTTGTGCGTGGATTTGTGGGCCGCGCTGTGCTGCATTGGTATGCACACAAGAGTGACATCCATCATGCAGTAGTAGTATACAGTAGATATTGCCGGTGAAAAGGAAGGAATAATAACTGAACGTAACCGAACCTGAGAGGATGACGAGGTCCTTGACGTCGAGGCCCTTGCTCCCGAAGTTGTCCTCCAGTGTGGTGAAGTTGTCCGACGGCTTGGGGATGCTGGCCAGCGCCTCCGACGCCCGCGACACCACGCCGTCGCGCCGCCCCAGCTGAACGTCCCACAGATCCCGACCAAACTGCATTTGCATTTGCATTTGCATTGCAGCAGCCACCACACGAGCATGAGCAGTGAACCCACCATCAGCTCTAGCTAGCTAGCTAGTAGAAAGAATGTTGCTTGCGTTTGCTCGCTCGCTCCTCCTCTCTCCGCTAGCATGAGCACTCAAGTGAACCGACCTGGAACGAGATGGCGTCCCTGGCGGCGAGCGCCACGATGTCGGCGCAGGAGACGGTGCCCGGGCAGATGGCCTCCAGCACCGCCTTCACCGTGTCGATCACGTCGAAGCCGCCCAGCGATCCGTTGGGCGCCGCGTCCTTCTCCGCCGTGATGCCCGACGTCGAGTCAATCAGCACCGACGCGTCGCACCCCTGCCGCCGGTGCCATTGTGCCGTGCCATGCCATGCATCACCCGTGTGAAGTTCCAATTTTATGCGCAGCAGGCAACAACTGGTGATTATTCATGTGCGCTGTGCGCATGCATCCATGTGCACACATACCCTTACGAAGCAGTCGTGGAAGAAGAGGCGCAGCAGCTTGGCGGGGAGCGCGGCGGGGTCGGCGGCCACGCGCGCCACCACGATGTCGCGCACCACCGCCTCCGCCGCGGGGCAGCTGCGCCGGTAGAAGTGCGCCTTCAGCACCGCGCCGTCGCACCCACCGCCCACGACCACCACCAGCATCGCCACGACCGCCAGGAGGCGGCGGACGCCGAGCGGTGGCGCCGTCAGCGGCGGCGGCGGCAGTGTCGGCGTCATGCTGCAGCTCCGAGCCATTATATTGGACGACGACGACTACTCGTGGCGTGAGAGTGAGCGAGATAGCGATCGGGTGGATGGATGGATGTGCCGAGTGATGGAATGGAAGACTAGTAGTAGTAGGCTACATATATAATTGCGGGCAGAAGCCATTTCTTAATTAGTACTGGTAGTACAGTATTTCGTTAGCACCAAATCAGTCAGTCCAAGTGAGGCCCAATTAATGACCAGCGAGGTACTTTTTTCTTGAGCAACGGTTATATATCTCGAGACTTGGTAGCCGGAGCTAGAGCAAAATAAAGGGAATGCGCTGGCTTTGTGGGTGCATAGGTTTTTAATATATATGTACATATATAATAAAAAATTGAACATAATTATTGTTTTTAAAAAAAACCGTGGGTGCGGCCGCACCCACTATCAACGATATAGATCCGTCCATACTTGGTACTGGTGCTCGTATTTTCATAAATTTATTTTAGAATTTAATAGCATTATACTTTTGATGGTAGGTGACTTATTCGACGACATCGAGACGTCTACGGTGATTAATTTCAAGATCTATTGATTCACTTCTTCGAAGGTGATCATATGGGTAGGGTTTACAGTATATTTTTTAGGAGTAAGTATATATGCGTGTTATAAACATCGTTGTTGTCTGATGTAATTTTAAGAAAAGAATGACCATACCCACACAATGCAAGTTCTAGGAGTTCGTTGTATGTATTTACCTACCGACAACACCACTAATTTTATAGGAGCTAGTATTAATTAAGGTTCTAAATTAGGCCCTCCGTCCTCTACAATTGCAACGGCCTCGATCCATCAAGGAATAAGAACAGGAACGGGAACAGAGGGGAAGTATGTCGATGCATGTGTAAGGTACGGCCCGAGATGTATCTTCGATCGACTAGTGGTCTCTTTCGTGGCTGTCTGGCTGATGCCTGATGGATGGATGGACCAGGCCGGGTGCATGAAAAAGGAACAGTACGAGTGTACGACTGATCGATGAGTTCAGGTTTCGTTTGGTTTGATGATAAGAAGAGACGGGGACGTACAGGTCCATATCTTAGTTGTTTAAGACGGAATATTTTTTTTATCTCGTGTTTAGTCGAGAGGACTAGATCATTCCAATATTCTATGTTTGGTACTGTAGGTATAAAGAACGGGGACTACATACTTAAGATGATCCATCATTATCACGGGCCGTTTGGCAACGGTATAGGAAGCCCCATGGAAATTAATGATGAGAGATGACGCTGAGAATTAAAATGTGAAATTGATTTTATTTACTCCTAATCCCTTATTTGATTTTTGAAAGGAAATGAGGAGGGGGAGATGAAGACGAATTTCTTTGGACTAGCAAAATGGTGGAATTCTCATTAGCACTAATCATAACATGTAGGAATTCTCACTAGCACTACTAATGTTGACACAAAAAACGTTAGGATCTGCGAACATCTCAGGCTTATACCCGAAATTCGATATCTAAGGCGTGTCAGTCGATTTGACCAATTAATCGACAAGGACGATAACTAGAACAAGGTTCAATCAAGACAACGGCGATACGCCCGGATGCCAAGATTGAGACTTGATCAGGATAACTAGAGCAGAGTTGAACGAGACAACAACGATGCGCCCGGATGTCAAAGCTCAGAGATACTCCCACGCGGAACTTACAAGGATTTGACGGAGATCAAGGTGATACAGTCCGTCGAAGCTTGAAGAACTCGTAGATAAACTATAACTAATGCAAAAAGGGTAAATTACAGTAAAAGTAGAATAAGAGTAAATTGATTTGATTTTGATTAGATTGATATCTTCACACGCAGCTCTTGGGCATATATTTATACTCCCACATGGAGAGTTGTATAGAGACACGACTTGTACCTTTCCAAAACAAAACTCCTAACTTAAAGGAAACTGACTCGCGCAGGAGTCGGATCCGAATAACAATATTATTTTTCCTAAACAAACACGCCTATTTTAAAGGAAAACAAACGACTCGTGCAAGAGTTGGACTCAAACTACCATAATAATATTGGTATAAAGTCTCCAGTTTTCTTATCTTCGCCTCGATGAAAACTTTCCATCGGGAGACCGCTTCAATCCGCGATTTCCCTTTTTTCACCATCAGCTATCCCTTGCTGACGTCAAACGCCAAGTCATCCTATGCCCATCGGCACTCCATGTCCATCGGCATCGGCAATACTTTCCGATCGGCAACCTTGCACTGTCAACCTTCTATTGGCATCGGTAACATCTCCTCATCGGCAATCGGCATCAGTAACTTTGCAATCCTGGTGACCTGACCTCACCAATTAACTTCTATCGGCAAGAATCTTCTAGCTTTCATCGGCAACAAACTTAGCCTTCTTACAGCGCACTCCCATCGGCAATACTGATATATGACTTCCCGATGCCGATGGAAAACGGTTGCCGATCAACACAAGTCTTAGCTCATTTGACACGTGCCGAAAAACGGTGTCAACACATGCCCCCCAATTTCGGAGTGTATAATACTTTACGCGCCGAAATTCTCTCTATTGTAGCCGTTACCTTCGAGATAACTGCACAACTTCCTCGATCTCCGCGCGCAGAACCGTAATTTATTAATAAAATCCCTCGATTATAGCACAAACAGTGGCAAATCCAATCATATTTCCTTGATTATCGCGCACATCCATCGTAGGTCTCTCCACATTCCTGCATAGTATGAGCAGAAACTCCAAAATACCCTTGATTAGGCCTATAAAATTACCACGATCCAATCTCCCTTTTTACCCTGAGCCCACTTTCACTTTTCACCTGCCTTCGTCTTCAACCTCCGGCGGCGTCTCCGAAGAACAGCCTTCGAGCTCAAGCAACAGTACTTTCCCCAAGCCAAGTACGAACCGCAAGAACCCCCTCAGCTCCAATGGCGATTCAAGTCGACATCCCCGAGGTAAATCCACTTCTTCATCCCATCTTCAACCAATTCCCTTTCTGTATAAATTTCGCAATTTTCCCCTTTCTTTCTCTGATTCTTCCTTTATTTTCCGAAACCTAGGAACTATACAACAAAGTAGTGATCCCCCTTGAGCAGTCCAACTTCAACTGCCTAGGCCCAATGGGCAATCCTGTTCCTAGTTACATGATCAACGCGGAAACCAACCGTATTCCTTTTAGATCTGAATGCTTCAGTTTAGGGTTATGGAAGGACGCCTTCCGTTCATGGCCCAAGCCCACCAAAGGGTGGAAGAACTGGTACCTTAGGGTCATTAGAACACAGCAAGTTTACTGGTCAGAGCGCAGTCTGGATCAGTGCATCAGGCTCTCCATTGCCGATATGGAGAAAAACGAGAACATGTTGATAGCGACCTTCTACTTCTGGTCTGACACCATGAACGCCTTCCTATTCAGACATGGACCAGCCACTCCCACACTTGCCGATGTACATATGTTGACTGGTCATGATGTCTCCTCTGCCGATACCTTCACTCTGTTCAATAGGAAAGCCGAGTATAAAGTGAACACTCAGAATATCGGCGGTTGGACTGGCTATATCCAGGAATATCAGAAGATTGGATCGGTAAGCCAGAGGGAACATGTCATATTTCTGAATATGTGGCTGGAAAAATTCATCTTCTGTGGCAGAGCAGTCAGACCTACTACCATGCATCTTCCAGCAGCTGAGCTCCTTGCCGATGGAACAAGACTTCCCCTTGGCCGATATCTTCTTGGATCAGTATACCGCCTCTTGCACCAAGTGTCCAAGAAGCTACTGCTAGGCGAGTTCATCGGCAACCTCGGAGGCCCCTGGTGGTTCATAAACATGTGGCTGAACGCGCACATGTATAAAGTCCTTCAGTTTGATTTGTTTGCTCAGCAATTCCCAAGGGACATATCAGAAAATTACAAATATGAGGATGATGAATCGGCAACTCGTCCTCCACTCAATTTCGGAGAGGCCATCATAGTGCTACCAGGAACCGATGCCGATGCAGAGCAGTTCGACATGTTTTTTCCAGAAGTTTTACAATGGAATTCCTGCTTCAGAACAGCTCTGGTGGCCATACATTGACGAGGACAACCGATTTCCGCTGCTGTTCAACCTTACCGATGGGAATGTGCCTCAAAATCAAATAATCATGAAGGCCAGTATTGTTCCCCGAGCTATCCTAGTCAATATTTTCGGAACCGGGAAGAATGCTCCTCCATCCTTCGAGTTCTACTACCCATCGGCAGCGGCAAGACAACTGGCATTTGGCCAACTGCCGATCAAGCTCTGCTACTCTAAGGTGACAAAACCAAGACAGACCATCTCCAGTGCCATAGACTGGAACAAAATCGTCAATCTTCCTCCCAATGCCGATACGTCAGATATTGACTTATCCTCCTGGGCACCAACATCCTTCATCACGAATGAATACAAATTTTGGTGGCAAGAATGGAGATATCAACTATTTGCCAAGTCATCACACTACTATCGAAATATAATTGACGCCAATCACATCATTCCCGATGATGCAGTAAGTTTTTCATTCCGATGCATTCCTCATTACTTTATTCTTATCATCGGCATCTAACTTCCTAATACTTAACAGGTTGACGATCCGATTCCCAAGATGAGCAGGAGTGGCAAGCCTTTCAACCTCCGAATGATGAATCCCATATCACTCATCGGCAATAATGCCCCCACGCTGGCTGCCTTCACCCCTCAGAAGGTACCCAAACCGACGCCTGCAAAAACTAAGGCTACATCGGCTGCTGCTGCTGCCTTGACACGGGTTTTTGCAGTAAATCTCATCTTTACTTATACTGACCACATACTGCTTATCGGCAACATTTACTTTATGTAACTTGCACTAAATATTTTCAGGCAATGAGACCATCGGCAGCTGCACGAACTCCTCCAACTCCTATTGCCGATGCCCCCTAGGCTTCGCAACAAAAACAGGCTGGTTCGCCTACCGCTGCGCCAAAGTGGAAACGCTTGAGGCGAGCTACCCCAGCCGTATCACCAACCGCTGCCGATGCACCAATAGCAGAACAACCATCGGCATCTGCTCCTGAACAGCCAATAGAAGAAACTCCGATCCAGGAAGCAACGCCGCCACCGCAGGAACCAACAACAACATCGGTATCGGCACCAGTGCCTACACCAGATGAGAATCCTGACCAGGGGACGGCACCACCACCACAGGAACCGATCACAACGGCAGAGACAGCGCCATCAACAACACCAACAGCGCCAACCGCTTCTCCAACAGAAGCGTACTCATCGGCAACTGCTGCCGATCTCCAGGATGAGGCTGTACCAACTGACCTGCCAGGTCCCGGGCAAGAGGTCCGCTTCAAGATGGTAAATTGGCTACTTAAAATTTTGCAATATAACTTTACGATCGGCATGTCTTAACTTCTTCTTTCTCAGGCCCAAGACTCCCCAGACAACTTGTTCTCTTTCGGCATCAACTTCCAGGATGAGGATGAGAACCAAGAAGCCTCCGCTCCAGCAGATAGCCTGTTCTTCTTCGCCTTCAATCCTCCCGATGAAGACGAAGATGAAGAAAGCTCTGCCCCAACTTTATCGGCAGAGGTCAAACTCAAACTTGAAGCATTGTTTTCTCTGCTGCAACAAGACACATCCTAGCTTGTCCAAGATTCAACTGCAGCAAAGATAGCGTTCAAGAACATCCAAGGCCACCTCTCTGCCGATACAGAAGAGGTCCTCTTCAAGGCAGCATTCCTTGAGAGCCGCCAACTCCAATACCAACGGATCTCACGCCGCATTGCCGATAGGAATGCCCAGTCCAAGCTTGCAGAGGAAATGCTCAAGTTCAAACAGATTGCCGATGAAAAGCACAAGAGCATCAGCTAAGTAGAAGCTTCTGGTGCCGACCTTGAGCAAGAGATCGTTCAACTATCGGCAAAAAAGGAAGAGCTGCAGGCTGAATTAAGAAAGGTTGAAGAGGCTTTGAACATAGCTAACCAAAAGAAAGCTCAGCTGCCCGATACCATCAAAGCTCTTTGACAAGAAAGAGATACAAATGCCCGACAAGCCATTGCACTGAAGAAGAAAATCAAGCCGATGGAGGGGTCTGCTGACGCCGATGCCAAGGAGATGGAGGAGATAGAGCAAATTCGCCTGCGTGCGATATCGGCCATCCAATCCTTGTTGTAATTTATTCATTGTATCAACAAATGTAACATTAACACTTAATTTTGCTCTGTAATATAATGTCAGTACGCTTTTACCGATGTATTATAACTCTCTATCATCGGCATTCAAACGAGCACGCTATGCGTCTACCCAAATACTAGGGTAATATCTCTTCAAGTATTTACCGTTGATTGCTCTAGAGAATGCAACTCCTTTGAGAGTTTCTAGAATATAAGCATTGCCAGGAGCAGACTGTTTTATCCGATAAGGACCTTCCCAATTAGGAGACCATTTTTCAAACTTAGAACTCTTAGTCCCAATCGGTAAAATCAACTTCCATACCAGATCACCATCGGCAAACTCCTTTACTTTGACCTTTTTGTCATACCATCTGGCAACCCTTTTTTTATTCTCTTCAATGCTGATTAGAGCCCTCAACCGATGACCTGCTAAATCTTCTAATTCGTCTTTCATAAGAATAGCATAATCATCGGTTGTCAACTGATTTTGAAAAGATAAACGCCTAGAACCAGTTTTAACTTCCCAAGGCAGGACAACATCGTGTCCATAGACCAACTGATACGGCGAGACTTTGGTTGCACCATGACAAGCCATCCGATACGACCATAGGGCTTCATTTAACACTATATGCCACCTTCTAGGGTTTTCTTCAATTTTGCGTTTTATAAGCTTGATAACCCCCTTGTTAGTCGCTTCAGCCTGACCATTAGCCTGGGCATAATAAGGAGAAGAGTTTAACACCTTGAACCCCATACTAGCGGCAAATTCATCAAACTCTCCCGATGTAAACATGGTTCCTTGATCGGTAGTAATAGTTTGAGGAATACCGAATCGGTAAACAATGTGTTCTTTAACAAAATCCACCATGTTTGCCGATGTCACCTTCTTCAAAGGAATCGCCTCAACCCATTTAGTGAAGTAATCGGTAGCAACAAGTATAAACTTATGCCCCTTACTCGATGGCGGATAAATTTGGCCGATGAGATCAATAGCCCATCCTCTAAACGGCCAAAGCTTGATTATAGGATTCATTGCCGATGCAGGTGCCCTCTGTACGTTACCAAACTTCTGACAATCCTAGCATCCTTTGAAATAGTTGAAGCAATCTTCAAGGATTGTCGGCCAATAATATCCATTCCACCTAATCATCCACTTCATTTTAAATACCGATTGATGCGCTCCACATACACCTTCATGGATCTCGCCCATCAATTCTTTTGATTCCTCCTTACCAAGGCATCTGAGCAAAACTCCATCAATCGTCCGGTAATACAACTCATCGTCAAAGAGCACATACTTGGTAGCTTGGAACCTTAGACGCCTTTAAACTTTCTTAGACGGATCTATTAAGTAATCGGCAATTTCTTTTCTCCAGTTATCGGCAACCATTACCGATGTCATGACTTCTTGAATCGGCTGATATCCTGAAGCATTCTGCGCTAACCGATTGGCCTCTTCATTATGCAATCTAGGAATATGCTCAAGGCGGTACTCTTTGAACTCTTTTAATAATTGCAAACACCTCTCATGGGTTGCAATTAAAGCTTCACTTCGGCATTCATATGTTCCAATCAATTGATTAATTACTAACATAGAATCACCGAAAATCTCAACAACATCGGCACGCACCTCCCTGAGTAATTCCAACCCCTTTAGTAGAGCCTGGTACTCAGCCTGATTGTTCGTTGAAGTAGCAACAATCGGCAACGAGACCTCATACTTCCATCCTCGGGGTGAAATCAAGAGAATACCGATACCTGCTCTGTCCTTACACGTAGACCCATCAAAGAACAAAGTCCAAGGAGCAATCTCTACAGAGCTTACCACATTGCAATGCTGAGTAACAAAATCGGCCATCACTTGACCTTTAACTGCCTTAGCCGACTCATACCTCAGGTAAAACTCTGAAATCGCCAAAATCCATTTGCCGATTCTCCCCCTCAATATCGGCATTGACAGCATGTACTTAACCACATCATCTTTGTAGATAACAATGCATTCAACCGACAATAAATAATGCCTCAATTTAATGCAAGAGAAATACAAACATAAGCACAATCTCTCTATGGCCGAATACTTGGTCTCAGCATCCACCAACCTTCTGCTCAGATAATATATTACACATTCTTTCCCTTCAAATTCTTGAATTAAGGCCGACCCGATAACACCATCATCGACAAACAAATACAACTTGAAAGGCTTCCCGTGTTGAGGTGGAACCAAGACTGGAGGGTTTACCAGATATTTTTTGATCTCCTCCAAGGCTAACTGCTGTTCTTCTTTCCATGTAAACTCTTGATCGGCTTTCAGCTTTAACAATGGACTAAAAGATTTAATCTTACCAGACAAGTTGGATATAAATCTTCTAATGAAATTAATCTTGCCAATCAAAGATTGCAGCTCAGTCTTGTTTGCAGGAGCAGCCACCTTGTTAATTGCATCAATGGATTTCCTGCCGATCTCGATGCCTCTTTGATGCACCATGAAACCCAGAAATTGACCTGCCGATACACCAAATGCACACTTGTTAGGATTCATCGTCAGCCCATGTTCCCTTGTGCATTCAAGAATTTTTCGCAAATCGGCAAGATGCTTCACAAAATTTCCAGACTTAACCACCACATCATCAATGTAGATTTCGACTATCGTGCCGATATACTTATGAAAGATGAAATTCATTGCCCTTTGATAAGTAGCACCGACATTCTTCAAGCCAAAAGTCATGACAACCCACTCAAATAGACCGACATGACCTGGACATCTAAAGGCAGTCTTGGATATGTCTTCTTCAGCCATGAATATCTGATTATATCCAGCATTACCATCCATGAAGCTAATGATTTGATGTCCAGCAGCAGCATCAATCAGCAGATCGACAACGGGCATCGGGTAGCCATCCATCGGCGTAGCCTTGTTAAGATTCCTGAAATCAATACAAACACGAAGTTTTCCATTTTTCTTGTAAACAGGAACCACATTAGAAATCCACTCGGCATATCGGCATTGCCGAATAAATCCAGCTTCAATTAACTTTGTAATCTCAGCCTTAATGTCAGGTAAAATATTAGGATTACATCGGCGTGCAGGTTGCCGATGTGGTTGAAAACCAGACTTAATAGGTAACCGATGTTCGACTATCGATCGGTCTAAACCAGGCATCTCCGTATAATCCCAAGTGAAACAATCTTTATATTCCTTTAATAAATCAGTTAACTGTTGTTTACATTGGGAATCTAACTTAGCACTAATAAAAGTAGGCCTAGGTTTACTACCATCGCCGATGTCGATCTCGAGTAAATCATCGACGAATGTGAAGCCCTGTCCCAGTTTTCCATCATCAGCGAACCGATCCATTAAAACTCTTCTTCAGGACTGACTGCTTGGATCGGTGTAATGTGGTAATCGACAACTCTGAGGAATTCCTTGTCCCAAGCTTCGCTCGATATGCATCTGGTTTGCTCATAAGTGTCCGATTCCGCCGACACAACAATCGATGGGGTCTCACTGCGGACGACTTCAATCTTGTCTCCGATCCATTGTACAAGGCTCTGATGCATGGTGGAAGGAATACAACAATTGGCATGGATCCAATCCCTTCCTATGAGCAAGTTGTAGGTGCCTTTGCCACTGATTACAAAAAATGTTGTCGGCAAAGTTTTACTGCCGATGGTTAAGTCAACACATACGGCTCCCATAGCTGTCGACACATTGCCTTCAAAGTCCTTGAGCTTCATGTCCGTTTTGACCAAGTCTTGGTCGCCTTTTCCAAGCTTCCTGAACATGACATATGGCATTATGTTTATCGACACGCCACCATCCACCAACATCTTGGTCACGGGCTGCCCATCCACTTTGCCTTTAACGAACAAAGCCCTTAGGTGCTGCCTTTCATCATCGGCAGGCTTCTCAAAGACAGCTGCCATCGGATCCAAGACCAGTTGCGCCATCTCTGTAGTTTCTTCATCATCACTGATAGGTGCCATGAACTCCATCGACAATATGACAACCATATTGATTTCTACCGATGGATCCCTGTCCTTACGCTTTGGCCTCCACTGCTTTTCCCCTGAGGGAGTCTCACTGTTGTATAAATCACCTTGGCGTTCGCGTTGGATCCTTCTCTTCTGAGTCTTGGTCAGACCCTTAGGGCACCACTGAGGAAGCTTGGTTTTCCAAACGGGCTGGTGTTGCCTTTCGCCGCTTGTATCGGCACCACCCCTCATGTTTGGATCTCTGGAGAATATTTCTTCATCAGGCACTCTTGCATTGGCCATCTCCTCCAGCTCCTCCTGATCAACACGCCCGCCAAGCCTGTTATGGGCACTGAGCTTGCCCCCCAGTCAGTCATGTGCCGATTTCTTCTCTCCGAGCAGCTTGGCATACCTGGATGCACGATCATCAAAACGAGGTTTCTTACCTGACCGATCGGCAGCGTAGTACCCGTTGCATTCGGGACAGTTATCGGTAGTAGGTAGCTTGATGCCTTCTTCCCAATAGTGGACAAAGAAAGGACACTTCCAGTGGTCCTTATGCCGAAGCCACTCTTGGTACTCTTCCTCTTCCTGCCGACGCCGCTCTTCTTGCGATTGCTGATAATCTTGTTTTGGCCGCCTATGCGTGATTACGACACCAGGAGCCCTTCTGGCACTGCCACCTTCATCGGCAACCTTCTTGCCCCTTCTGTCATCGGCAAACCTCCTTTCATCACGTTCAGTCACTTGATGGTTAGAATCTATCGATGCGTTCTTCCCGGCAGCTTCCGATGTTAGCACTTTGGTTTTTCCACTGGTTTCCACCATATTGTTCGGAAACGGGTGCTGATCAATCTTCATCGGTTTTTGGACTTTAGAATTTTCGAATTTGATGCGTCCAGATTCGATCTGTGACTGCAACTGCTGCCTGAATACCTTGCAGTCATTGGTACCGTGAGAAGTCGCATTGTACCACTTGCAGTACCTGATCTTCTAGAGCTCTTCGGCCGATGGAATTACTTGGTTAGGCGCCAATTTGATTCGCCCTTCTTGAAGTAACAAGTCAAACATCCTGACCCCGAATCTTCTTCTTGCCCGATGAAGGTCACATTCTTATTCCAAGTCTTTCGGGGCTCAAAGGTTTTGATATCTTAATCGGCAATTCTTTGCACCAGGTGACTCAGGCTTTCAAATTCCTGAGATGCGTACTTGTCCTTGATGTGTGGCAGCAATCCTTGAAAGGCCAAATCTGCCAGTTGCCAATCATCGAGTACTAGGCTGTAGCACTTATTTTTCACGTCCTGCAGCCTCTGAACAAAGCCTTCTACCGATTCGTCATTGCGTTGCCTCAATTTGACCAAATCGGTAATCTTCTTCTCATGTATGCCAGCGAAGAAGTATTTGTGAAACTATCTCTCTAGATCGGCCCATGTAATTACATAATTTGGAGGCAGCGATATGAACCATGTGAATACCGATCCAGACAATGATGAGGAGAACAATCTCACCCTCAATTCTTCCCTGCTGGCAGCTTCTCCGCACTGGATAATGAAGCGATTGATGTGCTCCATCGTCGACGTATCATCTTGGCCGGAGAACCTGGTAAAATCAGGCACTTTGTACCGATTTGGGAGAGGAATCAAGTCATATGCTGGGGGATACGGAGTCCGATAAGAGTATGTATTGACTTTGGGTTTAATGCCGAATTGTTCTTTCATAACTTCGGCGATCTTATCGGTCCAATATGCATCCTGCTCTTGCCAACTCATTGGCTGGTTGTTGACTGGTGGAGCCGGCTGATGCGCCTCTTGAAGATGATGCGAAGTAGTCACGGGCGCAACACCAGTCATCTGAACACTATGCATCGATTGATTTACCGATGAATAATTTTGCACACTTAGCAGATTAGGTTGAGTCATCGTATTCATTGGTTGCTGTATCGATGGTCCGCTCTGAGTGTTTGCTGGGCCTTTATAATGATACATTGACACACCAGGCTGTTGAGCTGGCGGCTGGTTAGCCCATCCAGGATTATAAATCATCGGCATATGACTTACCGATGGCTGATAGCTAACTGGAGCGTGTTGCTCTTGTATCCTGGAGCAATCAATCATCAGATTACCTTGGGGAACTAGCACTCCGACTTGAGGATTTGCAACCATAGGTTGGCTACCAGCTGCTATAATGTGTTGCATCGGCACAGAGCTTGCCGATGGTGGCATCAGAGGTATTTTAGGAATCACTTGAAAATCTTCTGATGACACTTGTACAGTTGGAGAGGACGCAGAGTAATGCACCATAGGGGCCACCGGCTGTGATTGTGTTGCCGATGCCATAGAGCCATTCCAAGCTAAGCTATCTCCCTGCACTAGATTAGAACCAGCAGATAGATTTGGAGGCATACCGTATCCCCACCAGTTAGTGGGAGCTGATTGACTCTGGATAGCAGGTCCTGAAATTGCTGACGCCACTAGATCTGTATGGAGCTTGGTGACGCTGTCAGGGCTCGGCCTTGGCGGTTGTAGCCACATCGGCAGACGGTTCCACAGGAGTAGAAGACGCCATTGGGGCTGCCGATGGGCTTATAGATGCCGATCCAGGTTGATGATACGCTGAACCAACATATTGAGGCGCATGTCCTTCTTTGAATGATTGCATGACAGCATTGTAGACAGTATTGGACAGCACACTGGAGTGGCTAATTAATGCTTGACTTAGAGCAGAATTAACCATCTCTTGTAACTTACCAGGATTGACGTCATACGTGACCTGCCGTGGTAACGGCGGATCTTGCTTCTGGATTGCTTCGCCGCTCCTGCTTAGGCTGAAGGATTTCAGATATAATTGTTTGTACTCCTCCATAGCCCGCTCCATGGCCAGCCTCTGATCATCTTTTAGATCGGCCTCGGAGACTTCAATGACGTTCCTCTGGTTAACGTCGGCGTTATCACCCATGATGGATGTATAATTTATATAATCATGTCCCTCTGGGCGTGCCAAAAGAGGTGTTGACACAAAAAGCATTAGGATCTGCGAACACCTTGGGCTTATACCCGAAATTTAATATCCAAGGCATGCCAGTCGATTTGACCAATTAATCGACAAGGACGATAACTAGAACAAGGTTCAATCAAGACAACGGCGATACGCCCAGATGCCAAGATTGAGACTTGATCAGGATAACTAGAGCAGAGCTGAATGAGACAACAGCGATGCGCCCGGATATCAAAGCTCAGAGATACTCCCACGCAGAACTTACAAGGATTTGACGGAGATCAAGGTGATACAGCCCGTCGAAGCTTGAAGAACTCGTAGATAAACTATAACTAATGCAAAAAGGGTAAATTGCAGTAAAAGTAGAATAAGAGTAAATTGATTTGATTTTGATTGGATTGATATCTTCACACGCAGCCCTTGGGCATATATTTATACTCCCGCATGGAGAGTTGTATAGAGACACGACTTGTACCTTTCCAAAACAAACTCCTAACTTAAAGGAAACTGACTCGCGCAGGAGTCGAATCTGAATAACAATATTATTTTTCCTAAACAAACACGCCTATTTTAAAGGAAAACCAACGACTCGTGCAAGAGTCGGACTCAAACTACCATAATAATACTGGTATAAAGTCTCCAGTTTCCTTATCTTCGCCTCGATGAAAACTTTCCATCGGGAGACCACTTCAATCCGTGATTTCCCTTTTTTCACCATCAGCTATCCCTTGCTGACGTCAAACGCCAAGTCATCCTGTGCCCATCGGCACTCCATGTCCATCGGCATCGGCAATACTTTTCGATCGGCAACCTTGCACTGGCAACCTTCTATTGGCATCGGTAACATCTCCTCATCGGCAATCGGCATCAGCAACTTTGCAATCCTGGTGACCTGACCTCACCAATTAACTTCTATCGGCAAGAATCTTCTAGCTTTCATCGGCAACAAACTTAGCCTTCTTACAGCGCACTCCCATCAGCAATACTGACCTATGACTTCCCGATGCCGATGAAAAACGGCTGCCGATCAACACAAGTCTTAGCTCATTTTACACGTGCCGAAAAAACGGTGTCAACAACTACAATAGATTTAACCGGGGCGGGCAAAAAACTTTATCGCGGCGAGCAACCCATCCACACCTCCGTCAAAAGGTTACAATAAATCAATCTTAACCGAGGTGGTTCAAAAACTTACCTCGGTTAATCAAATAAAAACAAGAAAAATAAGAAAACATGTGGACAACCCCAGTGAGCCCATCCATGAGTCGCCCCACCATAGCGGCTCGCATCCCTCGCCACCGGAATTGACATAGTCATTGAGGAGTAGCGCCACCGTAGGGAGCTAAGAATGGAGGAGGAATGCCACCGTGCCCACGCCACTAGATTTGGGCTCCTCACCCGCGGCCGCCGGATCTGAGCTCCTCCTCATCCGCACTGTCGGATCTAGGCTCCTCCTTGTCCGTAGCTGCCAGATCCAGAGTGAGGGAGGGAAGGGGCACCATCGCCGACAGGATTTGAGAGGGAGAGGAGGGAGGGTGCCACCACCGGCCAGATTTGGGAGGGAGCGGAGAGAGGGAGGGGTCGCGCTGGGGTAGAGAGGGAGGGGTGGCACGGGAAAGAGAGGAGAGGGTGCGAGAGAGGTTGCCTTAGGATGCCCGCCTCAGTTAAGAATTAGCCAAGACGGTTGCTGGGCCAGCTACCTGGCCAGCCAATAACGTAGACGGGTAATCGGCCTGCCCGCCTTTGAGGCCGTTTGTCAAACGCCTTGGAAAAGTTTTATTATAGTAGTGTAGGAGGTATTTATTAGAAAAGGTTTATACTAAATTTTGAATACAAAAACACTAGGATTACTCATAAATTGTGGTTGTGTTGGTGAGTGGGGGTTTTAGTGTGTAATTTATGATTAATGGTAATGATGCACTCATCTTTTACTAAAAGCACAACTGCCATCCAATTACCACCTCATCACTGGTGGAATTGATTTAGTGGAAAGTTTGATCTCTAACTTTCATCCACCTCCCACTAAAACTTTCTAAACTTCTAAACTCTATACTTACATTGATTTCATCCTTTCAATTACCTCCAACCAAACCTTTAGCTTTCATCTTCTTCCTTCTTTTGCCTCAGTAACTTCCTCCTTTGCTTGACACGTCCACCAATTCCCCCTTCCCCATCCAGCGTGGTTGCTCGTGCCACCTTGCTGCTCATCTCACTAGTAAACACGCGAGCTTTATTTATGGTTAGGAACGAGCTTTAGTTCCAGTTCTTTAACCAGGATTGTGGATCCGAGACTAAAAGTCCCGGTCGTTGATTCCGATTCATACAATCGGGACTACAACCCTTCTTTAAGGCAAAAAAATAATTTAAATTACAGGAGAACTCTCTTTGCGGTGCGTGAGATTCAAACACAAGATCTTTGTCCTCGCGTGTAGCTTCTGTAGCTTCCTTATCAACTCAACTACACAACACATGTGATAGAGTCTTATACGCTCTTCTTTTGAATTGACCCATGGAGGACCTAATCTTGGGTGGGAGTACCGGTTCATAACAATAACCAAGACTAAAAGGTCATCTTTTAGTCGGTTCGTGATAACAAGTGGGATTAAAGGTCGGAGAACCGTTAGTCCGGATTAGCAAAACCAACCAGGACTAAAATATGGCTTTTGTCTTGGTTGGTGTTACCAACTGAAACAAAGGGGCTTTTGGTGCCTGTGAAATTTAGACCCTGGTTAGCGTCGGTTCCTCATGCTATCGTCGCTTGCTACACCGTTAGATCAATCTAGGCATAGATGGACTCAACGACGTTTGGCGTCATCGGATCTCGGCACCGATGGACTCAACGACATCGCTTGGCGGTGTTGGATATGTGTCGAATATGTGTACAGTTTTGGTTACGTTGGACTTGAGTTGTATTAGCGGCTAGGATAGAGTTGGAGTCGAACTCTGTATCCTAGGGGGCCATAAATATGAGGCAACCCCTGTAGTAACCTTGAGACGACTTGGCGGCTAGTTAGGGTGGCGGCGAGGCCGCGGGATCGCCCGGATGCCGGTGTAGCTGCTGTTTATGGGGAGGAGCGCCCGTAGTCATTGCCCCGAGGATTAGGCACATCGCTGAACCTCGTTAAAAAAACATCGTGCCTCAGTGTCGTTCTCGTTTGCGTATTGTCTTCTATGGTGGTTATGCTTCCGCGTTCGTCGGTTAGTAGATCTGTTTGTATCTGGAATTAACCAAACACTCTAACAAGTGGTATCAGAACCAGATTTATAGAAGAAGATCGTGGGAGGTGCGATGGATATATTCTACACCGCGCAAGGCTCGCACGGGTGTTTCCGGAGAAGGACATGGCGCAAGGTGGAGCATGACGGCGATCGACGACTCGATCGGTGGAGTTGGAAACTTCGAGCGGGTGGCTCGAACCGTCCAATGGGCTGCAATCAACAGGGATCCGTCCAGACGTGGAGATCGGGTTGATGGCGGCTGGTGGCTGCTGTTTGATAGGGGCCAGTCAGACGTGATGGCCAGGTTTGACGGTGCGGCTGGAAGACGTCGTGGATGAAGACGACGGCTTTGACGCGTGATCAGGTCGAAAGTTTGACTATGATCAGCGTGATTGTTGCGGGATTTGCAACGATGATGGTGAAAGCCACGGAGGACTCAATACTTTTTGGAAAGGTTTTTTGTTCGAGGATTACATCGCTCGGAAGGATGACAACGTGACGGGTCCTATAAGGCAAGACCTGATGATTTTTCAGCGATCAAGGAGAGACGTTCTATATTTGATCGTTTTGGAAACGGGTTCAGGTAATGATGTCGTACCC
The DNA here is from genome assembly GCA_022036555.1 of Microstegium vimineum. NCBI lineage: Eukaryota > Viridiplantae > Streptophyta > Magnoliopsida > Poales > Poaceae > Microstegium > Microstegium vimineum. Next base: position 12,856,908 of record CM039130.1, on the reverse strand, counting down.
GGCCAGGAAGTGCTGCAGTCAGGTTGGCATATGATCAAATAGCAATACGTAACGAATTAGGAGTCTGGAGATGACCGAGTGTGATTAGGATTGTTTATTCCTTTTTTATGATGGTCAAGATTTCTTGGATTTCGTATTGGTTAGAGAACCGGCCACCTGTGGGCTCACTATGGCCATGATGGGAAGTTGTGTGCGTATGTGCATGTCACGGAGAATAAGGAAAAAGAGCGGACGGGTATCTCTCGTACAGAAAAAAAAAAGGAAACAGGGGCAGTAAGAGTCGGTGAAGGACTTACTGCCGATATTTCTGGTCTCCATAAATACAGATAGGGTCGATGACTCGATGTATATTGCAGATCAAAGCAATTGGCAGCTCGTGAACCGGAGTTTCTGGAGTTGCGGTGATCTGCAGGCGGCGCTCAAGCGGGTTGATTTCGTAGTGTACGAGCGACGGGATAATCGACCAGGCTTGCAAGTGGCGTGGTTGTGCACATGCGGTGTACGGCGGCGGCGACATACGGCGGATCACAGCACATACAGGAGGCGTGTGCTGTGGTGGTGCGTGTGTGCTGCAGCAAGGAACAAGCGCGTGGGTGACGTGCTTGGTGCGCGTGGAGCGAGCACGCGGACGTACATAAGGTACATGTTTTTCGGCGATCTGTGGAACAGGGGCAGTAAGAGTCGGTGAAGGACTTACTGCCGATATTTTTAGTCTCCATAAATACAGATAGGGTTGATGACTCGATGTATATTGCAGATCAAAGCAATTGGCAGCTCGTGAACCGGAGTTTCTGGAGTTGCGGTGATCTGCAGGCGGCGCTTAAGCGGGTTGATTTCGTAGTGTACGAGCGACGGGATAATCGACGAGGCTTGCAAGCGGCGTGGTTGTGCACATGCGGTGTACGGCGGCGGCGACATACGGCGGATCACAGCACATGCAGGAGGCGTGTGCTGCGGTGCGTGTGTGCTGCAGCAAGGAACAAGCGCGTGGGTGACGTGCTTGGTGCGCGTGGAGCGAGTACGCGGACGTACATAAGGTACGTGTTTTTCGACGATCGCTGCCAATAGGCAGATGGCATCGATGTCGTCCAAGTTTGAGGTGACGAGGTTCGATGGCACCGGGAACTTCAGGCTGTGGCAGACGAGGGTGAAGGATCTGTTGGCTCAACAGAGTATCTGGAAGGTGCTCAGCGGGATTAAGCCGGAGAATGTAGATGATGATAAGTGGGAGGAGATACAGGCGCAGGCGTGTGCGACTATCAGGTTGTGTCTCTCTGATCAGATCATATACCATGTCTGAAGGGTCGAGATGGCGGACTAGAGGGGGGGGTGAATAGTCTTTTCTAAAAACTTAAGCGCAACGGATAACAGAAACAAATGCGGAATTAAAACTATCGGTCTAGCCAAGATTACACCCCACTATCTATAACTTTAGCACCTAGCAAAGTATGTCAATTATGCTAACTAAGGTACCGGGCTAGGAAGCTCACCTAAACAAGTCTAGGTTGTAAGGTCACACAAACCTAAACAACTAGTACTCTAAGTAAACCGGGAGCTCCTACACATACTAGTAAGCAAAGCACAAAGCACTTAAGCTCACTAGCAAAACTACACAAGTCAACTACAGAGCTCAATTTACTTAGCTACACAAACTAAGCAATGTGACTAACAAGGCTACACAAGCCAATTAGCCACGCAAGAGCTACTTCTATGCTACACAAGCTAGAAGGTAACTAAGAAAGCTACACAAGCTAAACTAGTTACAAGAGCAACAGCTACTCACTAGCACAAGTATATGAAAGTAAATACAAGCTAGTGATTTGGAGAATGCAAACCACCAAAAAGATGTACACAAGGTTGACACGGTGATTTTTCTCCCGAGGTTCACTTGATCGCCACCAAGCTAGTCCCCGTTGTGTCGGTTCACTCACTTGGAGGTTCACGCGCTAATTGGCATCACACGCCAAACCCGCAATCGGGTGCCGCACAACCAACACAAGATGAGGGCACTCAATGACACGCTCAACTAGAGTTGCTCTTCGCGATCTCCCGCGGGGCGAGCACAACACCCCTCACAAGCTCTTCTCAGGAGCCACGCACAAGCTTCTTGTGTGCTTTGACGGAGCTACAAGCCACCAAGCTGTCTAGGAGATGGCAACCTCCAAGAGTAACAAGCACCATGAGCTTGCAACACGATCACCTAGTGCCACACGAAGCTATCTCTCAAAGCAACGCACTAGAGATCACTCTCTCACTCAATCGGATGAACACTATCAAGTATGAGTGAGTTAGAGGTCTTCCAAACCAAGCACACTAGAGGCAATACATGCCCAAGGTGCTCAACCAGCCCCAAGGGTCGGCCAAGGGCTATAAATAGCCTCCCCATCGAAACTAGCCATTTTGCCCACTCAAAGGGCTTTCTGCAGAGGGTCCAGACGCACCCATTACTAGGGTCCGAACCATGCCGCGCGCGTCCCGACTCCTTCCCGTTTGAATACGCCCATTGGCGCGCTCACCGATCGCCGCCACGTGCCTCCGGACGCAGCTAACAGCGCCACTCCGGACCAACGCGCACCCGCGTCTAGACTCCAATAGAGAGCTCCCCGAGAGCACTTTTCATCCGGACGCTAGTCCGGAGTCCACCGTCCGGACGACGAACAACGTCCGGATCTCCTCAGTTAGCTCTGCACAGTCAAGGGGGTAGGCGACCGGACGCACACCGATTGGTCCGGACCGCCCAACCGCCAGCGTCCGGAGTTCACCGTCCGGAGCTCACAACCAGGCCGAGACCTAGGGTTTGGTTCCGGACCCTCTCCTCAATGGTCCGGACCCCCATAGCCCTAGCGTCCGGAGCCTGTTCCTCAGCAGGAACTCCTCCGCACTTCTTCCTTTGCTTCACATGTGCTAACACAAATGTGTTCTTCACCTTGTGCAAGTGTGTTAGCATTTTCACAATCATTTTCAAAGCATTTTCACTTGATCTCACCGCGCCACTCGATCCTAATGCATCGCAAAGTTAGATCGCTCCAAGTGGCACTAGATAACCGATATGCAAACAAGTTTGCCCCTCTTGATAGTACGGCCATCTATCCTAAACCCGATCATATACTTCTCTACACACCTATGACCGGTGAAATGAAATGCCCTATGGTTATACCTTTGCCTTGCGCATTCCATTCCATCTCCTTCTTCAATGTTGATGCAACACATGCACCAACCTATCACCAAATGATATGATCCACTTCATATCATCATGTGACCGCATTGGTTCATCGATCTTGACCTCACTTGCTCTTCACCGTTGCGTTGGTCCATCGGCGCCAAGCATCACCCGCTTGCCCTTCACACTTGCAACCGGTCCATCAAGCCAAGCCTCATCTTGATCTTCTCCACCTTGATCACATGACTCCATGTCATGTCTCATGTGCAATGAGCTCCTTCATCACACAATCACATGTGAACTAATCTCCTGTGTATATATCACTTAAACACATATTAGTTCACCTAAGTTATCACTCAATTACCAAAATCACATAGTGACTCTCAATCTCCCCCTTTTTGGTAATCGATGACAACTCTACAAAGATATGAAAATTAAGATTATTTTTGGACATTATGCCATTTATCCAACATTTAAGCTCTATAACAAGATTTGGATAAATGCCAGAAAATCCGACTTGGTAGTGATAGCTCCCCCTACATGTGTGCTCACAAAGGTTTAAATTAAACTTTGCACATATGCATGAATAGACATTGTGGGAGTGATATTACTACTAAGTGATGCTAAGGGATATAAGATAAACCTTTGAATATACCAATTGTAGTTCCACTTTGAAGTTCATCCTTAGCACCATGGTTAGCTATATACAACAAAACAACACTAGAAACCTCGTGAGATCAACATTATAAGCACGATTTCTAGATATCAATTGAAGGAACATATATCTAGCTTACCAACTTATGCATGCTAGTTTATCAAATCATCATTCAAATCCTATAACTAGCATACACCACACAAGCATGCATATAAAGATAAGATTAATGCAATATGCAAGGCAAGCACATGAATATGCATATATCAAATGCAATCAATCAATTCATGAGCTTGCTCCCCCTACTTGTGTGCATCACTTAGTTCAAGACTTTGATCCTTTGATCTTGTTCCCTTATGTTTATGTCCATGTCTCTTTCCTTTTTAGTGCATGTCCAAAATATATTCATATCTTTGCACTAATCTCTCCCCCTTTGTCATAAATTTCTATAAAAGGTATGCTCATATTGATACAAAGGTTGCACTAGGGTAGATGGTTGATACTTGTATCTTTTCATTTTTTATGGACACTAACATCTATGTATTGGAATGACTCTTCATGTAAGATCATTGACCATTATACCATTGAGTAGGGCAACTCCCCTTTGGTCAAAGCAATTGTCATCCAAATAAGCTTTGCAAGCAAGAGAACTATGATTTGATCACTTAAAGTCGAGGATCACTTGTACACTTGTAGGATACCACTTGTGACATACCACTTTGTAGAATAACCACTTGAAAGGAACACTTGTGGAATATCACATGTATGCTAGAACTAGACATCTTTTGCAAGTATCAATATGAAGGTTGATACTATTTGAAAGATTAGCATAAGTCTAGATACCACTTGAAGGTTATATCTTGATATCCATTTGCATTGTTGTCTTGTGCTTGAACCAGATTCATCTTCATGAGCTTCTATGTTGGACTTGAACTAGAATGATTTGCATAAGCCTTCAAGTCTGGTTTAAACCCTCTCTAGGCTTCTTCACGCGCATTGAGCGGTTATCTCATAGAGGTTGTACTTGTCACTTAATTGCAATCCAAAATAGGTCAAGTACTTGGGTTTACTAGCTCATGAACAAACTCATATACTACCACTAGATTCAAACAATCAATCAAGCAATAGTGGTAGGCTATAAGCATAAAATTCATTTGATTTTCAATGAATGATTACTATGGATGACTATATGTACTAAACATGTTCTAAGCAATATGTATGCATATGTCAAACAATTTCACCTTTGCTATGTTGGAGTAGAGGATAGTCAAATGTATTTCATCTCCAATAAGCAATGTGAAGTCCAATTAAAAGCTTGGTGAAGACCAATGAATACCAATTTGAATTCCATTCTTCACCCATATGAATTGAGAACCACTAATGATTAAGTTCACTTTCTTGTTGTGGTTGACTTGCTTCTTTCTTGATCTTTGGTTGCATGAGAGAATGCCAAATGATGTACCACTTGCAAATCATGATACTATTTGAATGTGAGTTCATGAATCTCTCTTTTGGGTGTTGCTTGCTTTTTCTTTTGTTCAATCCTATTGATAGCTTCAACTAAGCATCCAAATGATTCCTAGATCACCACTTCCATGTTATCCTTCCAAGTACCACACTTGGTTTCACCTACACAACGGCGGCAAGCCCCTACACTTAGGGAGAAGTGGTCTATCTCTAAGAACCATCCTTCATACTCATTTGAAGATAGCATTGGTTGATTGATCCAAATGTTGAACTCCATTTGATGAATGAACATGAATCCAATATGAGTTCAAACTATCTTGTTTAAGTCCTTTTCTTTCTATCCATTGATCTCTAATCATTACTAGAACTCAAACTTCATCTTCATCTTGAATTTGATCTTGATCTTTTCACTTGAGTACCAAAAGTGCTTCACAATCAAATGGCCTTGTACTCAATGATTGATATGCTTCTAGCCCAGACCAAAATCAATCATAGGTTCCTTAAACACTTATAATAATGATTCCAACTTGAGGACCTTTCAATCTTAGTGACTCTAAATCAATCCAATGTTTGTCACTTTTTTGGCAGATTCTGTACTCTCTAAAGAATATATCATATCTCCCAAAGTACATATCCAAAGATCATGAAATTTTGTGGAGATGTGATTCACTAAGTCATCTAGCAGCTATAAAAATTTGAGCTTCATTGGAGTTGTAGATTGCTACCAGAGTTCACATCTTCCCTCATAGGTACATGCTGAAAACTGCTGCACATGTGTTGACAAGATCCACTCCAAAACCGAAGTATCCCTTATCCAATATTCATGAAACTTTCACATCAACTAATGCCATAAGTGTAGAGAATGCACACCAAATTTCAAGCCAATACAAATAGATTTGATCTCTCAAACATGGCTATGATCACAGCTAGCTCAGATTTTGAGTAAAAGACAGATTTGAGCAAAATGAAGTAAGCTTCTTTAAATTGAACCAAATTTGAATCCAACTTGTTTGAACACTCTCATAAGACATATATCCATTCAATCTACTTACTAAAAGTAGTCTCATGATCATATCCATTTAAATCAACTCAAATTTGATCACTAAGCATTTAATCCATTCAATCAACTTATAGCAAGCAACTAGTGCACATATATATCCAATTCAATCAACTCATATGCACTATGTGTATATCCAATTCAAATATCTTATACACACCCAAATGAACTTGATCAACAAGAAATATACCTTAGAAGATCATGATCAATCCATTAGCAAGCTTTATCTTGAATATTTGCAAGCCTTCAAATAATCCAATGTATCACCACAACTCGATCATGCACTTGTATGTTGTAGCACTTGGACTTCATTCTTTTAACTTGGCGATGGGATAATAATAGCACTAAGCTTCACTACTTGATTCAATCATATGGTAAACAATATGAAACACATTGAATCAAGCCTCTAATGCCAATGGTACCTACACACATTCATCCACTTGTTGATGGTACCCAAACTAGTTTGGGTCATCTCAAGTTAGGTGCAACATACTTAGGCAATGCCTTAGTATGAATAGCGGGATATTTTGCAATAGCAACCATAGAGGTGCCACTACCATCCTTTCTAAGCATATGATCATCATCTATTGAAATAGGCTTAAAAGTCATACCTAGGGGACATGAATGAGCCATGTGTCCCCTTTCCCGACATGAGTAGCACACTCTCTTTTCTTGAGCCTTTTATTCCTTGCTCATGTTGTGCTTCTCATTGTCTTGCCTCTTCTCTTTTGCTTGATTCTTCATTTCAAGCTTGGTAGGACACCTCGAGGCAAAGTGTCCCATGTCATCACACTTGTAGCACTTGATGTGAGCCAAATGATTCTTCTCTTCATCTTTGCTCATCATCATGTCATCTTGAATAGGAGTTGGATGACTTGGTCTTGCTTTGCCACCTCTTCTAGTCTTCTTCTTCATCATCCCCAAATGACCATCTTCATGGTTGATCTTGTATAGTACTTGGGGTGTGACTTGTGGCATAGCTTGAGGCTCTACTTGTTGATTCACCAATTGCTTGGTTGGGCACATTGAGGTGAGATGACCCCAAATGTGACACTTGAAGCACTTGACATGCTTTAGCCTCTCTTCTTCTTTCTTCAACTTGAGCTTCTCTTTGTTTGGGCAACCATTTGCAAGATGTCCCATATCACGGCATATGAAGCACATGAAATGAGATAGCTTCTTTTGTTCTTGCTTCTTCATATTTTTATTGCCCTTGCTCTTGTTGAATCCAACTCCACTCTTGTCACCATAGCTTCTTGTGTTTGTCAACATGTGCTCAAAGGTGACTTTGGAGTTGTAGCACCTCTCTAACTTGTTGCTCATATTCTTCAATTAAATTTTGAGCTCATTGTTCTCCTTCAAAAGGTTAGTCTCACAAGACATAGAAGTAGAACAAGCATCTATTTGAGAAGAACATGGTATATCAAGTAAATCATCACAAGAGGTGGATACATGCTTCTTCCCTACATCACAAAGGTTAGCAACAACATGTGATTGATCATTTGACCCATGTGATGAGCTCTCTTTATTTTTAAGATTTATCAATTCATTAATTAGAAAGACATGTTTGTGAACCAAACCTTCATGAGACACACGAAGTTGCTCATGATCCAATTTTAGTTCATTATGTGAAGATTTAAGAACATCAAGTAAGTGCTTATGTTCTTTACATGAGTTCTTTAGAAGTGAGTTTTCATATTTTAGTTTCTTAGTTTTGTTCAACTCACTTTCTAAAGCCTTTGAGAGTTTGCACACAAGCTCAAAGTTAGGGTCATCACAATCTACAATCACATTGCCAATTGATACCTTAGTGTCACCATGTGACATGAAGCAATGTGATGAAGTAGAAGAGCTTGTGGAAGCATCACTCTCATAGCCCGAGCATGCATCATCATCATCATCATCATCAAGTATGCTTGGAGTAGCATCATTAATAGCAACACTTGTGGCATCATTATCTTCCATCTTGTCAAGTGAACTTGTAGTAGATTGATCATCATCATATTCACTTGACCATGAGGTGGAGCAATCTTCCACAATCACCAAGTTATGGTCACGCTCAACATCCTCATGTGCCACTAACTTATCACCATCACTTGAGACCATCCCATATTTTTCAATGAGATAGGACCAAATCTCATGAGGTGTCTTCATGTCCATGATCTCTCCAAATATGCATCTACTCAAAGATCTATACATGATGTTAGTAGCTTGGATTTCGAGATCTAGGAATTTCTCTTGTGCTTGGGTTAGGTTCTCTTCATCCCACACATGAGAAAAGCCTACATCTACGATCCACCACATTTGAGGGAAAATAAATTTGAATTGCATATCATCCAATTTTTCCACCGTGCAAAGTGTGTGCCATCAAAAGTGTATGGACAATCAACATCTAGCCGATAAGTCGCCATCCTCTCGGGTCGGTAAAGACCACAAATGAGAGACCATTCTCTGATACCACGTGAAGGGTGGAGATGGCGGGCTAGAGGGGGGTGAATAGTCTTTTCTAAAAACTTAAGCGCAACGGATAACCGAAACAAATGCGTAATTAAAACTATCGGTCTAGCCAAGACTACACCCCAGTATCTATAACTTTAGCACCTAGCAAAGTATGTCAATTATGCTAACTAAGGTACCGGGCTAGGAAGCTCACCTAAACAAGTCTAGGTTGCAAGGTCACACAAACCTAAGCAACTAGTACTCTAAGCAAACCGAGAGCTCCTACACATACTAGTAAGCAAAGCACAAAGCACCTAAGCTCACTAGCAATGCTCTCTAGCAAAACTACACAAGTCAACTAGAGAGCTCAACTTACCTAGCTACACAAACTAAGCAATGTGACTAACAAGGCTACACAAGCCAATTAGCCACGCAAGAGCTACTTCTATGCTACACAAGCTAGAAGGTAACTAAGCAAGCCACACAAGCTAAACTAGTTACAAGAGTAACAACTACTCACTAGCACAAGTATATGAAAGTAAATACAAGCTAGTGATTTGGAGAATGCAAGCCACCGGAAAGATGTACACAAGGTTGACACGGTGATTTTTCTCCCGAGGTTCACTTGGTCGCCACCAAGCTAGTCCCCATTGTGTCGGCTCACTCACTTGGAGGTTCACGCGCTAATTGGCATCACACGCCAAACCTGCAATCGGGTGCCGCACAACCAACACAAGATGAGGGCACTCAATGACACGCTCAACTAGAGTTGCTCTTCGCGATCTCCCGCGGGGCGAGCACAACACCCCTCACAAGCTCTTCTCCGGAGCCACACACACAAGCTTCTTGCGTGCTTCGACGGAGCCACAAGCCACCAAGCCATCTAGGAGGTGGCAACCTCCAAGAGTAACAAGCACCATGAGCTTGCAACACGATCACCTAGTGCCACACGAAGCTATCTCTCAAAGAAACGCACTAGAGATCACTCTCTCACTCAATCGGATGAATACTATCAAGTATGAGTGAGTTAGAGGGCTTCCAAACCAAGCACACTAGAGGCAACACATCCCCAAGGTGCTCAACTAGTCCCAAGGGCCGGCCAAGGGCTATAAATAGCCTCCCCATCGAAACTAGCCATTTTTCCCACTCAAAGGGCTTTCTGCAGAGGGTCCAGACGCACCCATCACTGGGGTCCGGACCATGCCGCGCGCGTCCAGACTCCTTCCCGTTTGAATACGCCCATTGGCGCGCTCACCGATCGCCGCCACGTGCCTCCGGACGCAGCCAACAGTGCCACTCCGGACCAAAGCACACTCGCGTCCGGACTCCAGCAGAGAGCTCCCCGAGAGCACTTTTCATCCGGACGCTAGTCCGGAGTCCACCGTCCGGACGGCGAACAGCGTCCGGATCTCCTCAGTTAGCTCTGCACAGTCAAGGGGGTAGGCGACCGGACGCACACCGATTGGTCCGGACCGCCCAAGCCCCAGCGTTCGGAGTTCACCGTCCGGAGGTCACAACCAGGCCAAGACCTAGGGTTTGGTTCCGGACCCTCTCCTCAATGGTCCGGACCCCCATAGCCCTAGCGTTTGGAGCCTGTTCCTCAGCAGGAACTCCTCCGCACTTCTTCCTTTGCTTCACGTGTGCTAACACAAATGTGTTCTTCACCTTGTGCAAGTGTGTTAGGATTTTCACAATCATTTTCAAAGCATTTTCACTTGATCTTACCGCGCCACTCGATCCTAATGCATCGCAAAGTTAGATCGCTCCAAGTGGCACTAGATAACCGATATGCAAACAAGTTTGCCCCTCTTGATAGTACGGCCATCTATCCTAAACCCGGTCATATACTTCTCTACACACCTATTACCGGTGAAATGAAATGCCCTATGGTTATACCTTTGCCTTGCGCATTCCATTCCATCTCCTTCTCCAATGTTGATGCAACACATGCACCAACCTATCACCAAATTATATGATCCACTTCATATCATCACATGACCATATTGGTTCATCGATCTTGACCTCACTTGCTCTTCACCGTTGCGTTGGTCCATCAGCGCCAAGCATCACCCGCTTGCCCTTCACACTTGCAACCGGTCCATCAAGCCAAGCCACATCTTGATCTTCTCCACCTTGATCAAATGACTCCATGTCATGTCTCATGTGCAATGAGCTCCTTCATCACACAATCACATGTGAACTAATCTCCTGTGTATATATCACTTAAACACATATTAGTTCACCTAAGTTGTCACTCAATTACCAAAATCACATAGAGACTCTCAATGTCATGGAGGAAAATTCACCGAAGAAAATTTGGGACAAGTTGGCGAGTGAGTTCACGTCCAAGACGGTGACTCAGAAGCTGTATGTGAAGCAGAAATTGTTTGGCTTGAAGATGCAGGAGGGGTCAGATCTTGCAGAGCACATCAATGTCTTCAATCAATTTGTTGCCAATCTTGTGAAGGTTGAGGTGAAGATTGATGATGAAGACATGGTTATTATTCTTTTGTGTTTGTTGCCGAGGTCTTATGAGCACTTGGTTACTACGCTGACGTATGGGAAGGAGGACATCAAGGTGGAGGACATTGTTGCTGCGTTGCTTGCTCATGATCAATGAAGGAAGAACAATGCAACGGAAGATTCTTCTGGTGATGGTTACCTAGTCAGAGGTGATTGTAGTGTGGAAGATAAGAGAGGCAACAAGAAGAAGGGTCCGTGGTGCTATAAGTGTGGCGACTTTGGACATGTGAAGAGGAACTGTCCAGAACTGAAGAAGGATGGAGGGTCCGTAAGTGTTGCGATTGCCAATAAGAAAGGTGACTCAGATAGCGATGGTGAACTTCTCACAGTGTCAAGTGAAGAGTCTTGTAAAGGGTGGTTGTTAGATTCTGCTAGCTCGTTTCATGCAACATCAAAGAAGGAGTTATTCTCGTCATACACTGAGAAAGAAAGTGGTTTTGCTTACTTGGGAGATGGTTCAGGCTATCTTGCTAAAGGAGTGGGCGACATCAAGTTCAAGTTGTGTGATGGTGAAGAGATGTTGCTTAAGGGTGTGAAGCATATGCCGGGGCTGACGAGGAATATAATTTCGCTTGGTTTATTGCATGAAGAAGGCTGGTTGTATCAGACGGTTCCTGATAAGAAGACCTTGAGAGTCATGCATGGAGACAAGACGGTCATGATTGGTGAGAAGTCCGACGCGCACCAGTACAAGCTGAAAGGGAGCGCTGTTGAAGGTGGAGTCATGGATGACAATGCAAGTATGGCGGTTGAAAGGTCTAGGAATGGCTAGAGGGGGGGGGTGAATAGCCTAATAAAAATTCTACAACAACACTTAAGCAAACTTGTTAGATTAAAACACGGCGTAAGCACGTTTGCACTAGCTCTAAGGGTCGGCAAGCCACCTACCAATTCTAGTTACTAGCAAGAGATACACTATAGCACACAAACTAGCTAGCAACCTAGAAAGCACTAAACAAGCTACACAAGCTAGAGAGCTACTCTACTTTGCAAGATTGTAAAGAAAGTAATGCAAAGCTAGAGATAGTAGGGTTATACTACCGCAGAAAGAATACTAATGAGATAACCAAATAATCAATCACCACAAGATGAATCCTCGTAGAGAGACAAAGTGTCGGTGTTTAGAAACTACCAACAAGTAAATTTGTACGCGTGTTGGGCTCCGAATGGTGAGACAAAGAGACAAGAGGTTTATACTGGTTTGGACAAGAAATCCCTACGTCCAGTGTGGAGCTGCTCGTGTTCCTTATCTCTGCTCAAAGGGGGCTTACAAGCTGGGTCGAGAGAGGGAGTATGGATCTCAGGTCTCTGGATACTATGTTGTATGAGTGCGCTATCTGCTAGTTGCGTTGTTCTTCCGATGATTCGTGTCATCCCCCCTTGCTCTCCTTTTATAGTCGTAAGGAGCTCAGGGGAGTTACAAGTATGCGCCGATGAGTATCTATGTGGGAAGCTGTGCCTTATCCTTGCCTTCTTCCAGAAGGGATGGTGGACACATATAATAATATATTCCTATTGTCCTTGTACCTGGTCAGAGGTGGGGTGTCATGTCGATCCACGGTTGCACCGCCGGAGAATACGGGGGGGTGGGGTCCGGTTGAGCCTGTTGTACAATAGAGTCATGGGCGCTCGCTGCACCATCGGCGGATACACCGTTGTACCTTCGGCCAATTCTTTTTGTATACGGCAGATTCCTTCATACCTGGCCAATGGACTCCGTTATCCTATGGGCCCCCCGTACCCGATGTCCTTCCGTTCGAAGGGTTCACTGTAGGGGCTAGGGGCTTATGAGACTGACTCAGCCTCGCGAGAGGCATGATTCCTGTTCGTACGTAGAACCTGCTTTGCTCCGTCCCTGATTGGGGAGCTCGACACGTCCCCGTTTGGGCAAGAGCCAGGGCGTTATCCTGGTTCCCGGATTATACGGAGTGTACGGCCCTACGTGGTTTTGTACCTTCGTTCTTATCTTGTGGAGGATGCACCGTCAGCGGCTGAAGGCGGGCGACCGCTTCCTTCGGGACGGGGGCAAATGGGTCATTCTTCACGTCTTCCTCGGTTCGTGAGGTGGCCCTGCTTCCAGTGTTGGGCGAGGCGGAGCCACGTCTGCCCAAGGGCACGTCGGCTTACCTGGGCTGGCTAGGCTGTGACCCCCGCAGCTCTTCCTTTATGGGCCTGCGATGATCTGACCCTGATGGGCCTATCCTAATGGTCATCGATGGATCTTTGGTTGTTGATTGTTTTTGAAAATTGATCATTAAATTAGGTATCCGACAGTAGCCCCCGAGCCTTAGGAAGGGTTTTTCGATTACCTTGCTGAGGCTTTTGTGTGTTTTAGTTGAGTTATTTGTTTTATCCTCCGTCGAGAGGGTGCGCGCAAGCGCACCCGCCGGGTGTAGCCCTCGAGCCTGGGTGAGAGTATGACTCTTGCGCAGGCTTAGATTCGTTGTATTCGTCTTGATGCTTTGATTGCAAGCGGTAGATACGCTTTGAATGTTTCGCGACACAATCTGCGGATGCGTATGCGAGCTGGGTTGGATCGATTTCGGCTTTCGTCCCGCCGCTGCCGCTGCCGCTGATGGCACTGTTTAGTAATGATGCCGCGCGCCTCGAAACTTGTCTGCCTCTTGTTTGTTGCCACGTATCATACTTTCCTGCCGCCGATGCCTCGCTCGCCCCGTCGTGATTAGAGGCAGCAGAGTGGTCATCGCGTCCTCCCATGCATCCATTAACGAGCTCTCTGTGTACGATGATCTTTTGTGGCGTGAAGCCCTTGGGTATGCGCTAGTGCTATTTGCTTTGGGCCACACGGATCAGTCTTATGCTCAAACCGGTGTTGGAGTAGTGGTAGTGCTCTGTCAGCGGCGTGGGAGCGGTCGTGACAGGCCTATTGGTTAGGGCGACTCGCGCCGCTCTCTAGCCTTAGGGCGTTTGTCGGTGCCCTGCGTATCACGACCCCAGCACGCGACGTCTCGGTCGTCTTACGGTGACATGACTAGTCACATCGCCCTTCGCCCTTTCTCTGACTATCCCTGTAAGTTGAGAAATGGGAATGGTGGGCCCCGATTGGATGTAGGGTGATCCTGACCTTGCTGACTCCGCTCCCTGTTCTATTTAAAGTGGTGCGACGAGTGAGTTGGCACGCTCTATCCTGCTACTTTGTTCCCACTCTCTGTTTTAAGCTTTTTCCCGCCTGGGTTGCTGCTTGCTGAGCTATGGATCGCGGCAAACGCCCCATGGAAGGTGGCTTCGTCGGAGGAAGCGTGTCCGATCCTTGGAGCCTTCATCGTAGGATGACTGAGGCGGGATGGTACTCGTATCGTGCCACCCTTAATTTTCTTTCCCTGTTATCATCCCCGTATTTACTGATCCATGTTCTTTGGTTAGGAGGCCTTATTCCGCCTATGACGCCTCCCTTCCGCGTGGCTTTGAGGTATGGGCGGCGCCTTCTGACTTGCTCATATCGTCCCGTTCGACGCCTCATGCTGTCTGGGGAAACGTCCTTCGCCCGGCTGCAGTTCTAGCCCCTCTAGGATCCTTGCTCGCGCCTCCCACGCGCAGCTTTAGGAGCTTGCTGGAGGAGCTGCTTAGTCATCCAATGCAGAACCTTCATCGGGTTCAGGACACTGAGCTGCTTTACTGGATGATTGAGGGTTTCCGCCAGAGCCTGTTAGGGTCCGTTCAGGCAGGCTACTGTCTCCGCGATCAGCTAGCTGAGGCTGACAGGCGTGGCATGGGTAAGCTTGGTCATTCTTTCCTAGGCGTGTTTCGTTATGACCTACTTGTGACGCATCACATTCTTTTTCTTTCGCAGCACTGGAGGAGGAGCTGCGGGCGCTCCGTTCTGCCGCAGGCGACGTCACCGGCTTCCTTCGTGTGCCCGGGAGCACGGTGGTCGAGCGTCTTCAGGCTGCTCCTGCGCGCGTCCGCAATGTCGTCACTCATGGCGTCTTCCATGGTGCCGGGGTTGCATTTGCCATGGCTGAGGTCCGTTCTGGGACGGACATGGTGGACGCCGCCAGGTTCCCTCACGGGCGGAGAGTTGATAAGTATGTTCATCTCATTGAGCGGCTTTCTGATGCCGCGGAGGCCGTCGTAGATGTTGTCCCGACCGAGGAGATCTTGGCGGAGGAGCTGAGGGCAGGGGCCCCGTGATCATCAGTTCTCCGTAGGGTCAGATGCGTCGCGCTAGTCGACGTGCTTTACTTTGCTTGCATGAACTGGGCCTGCTGAGCCCCTCCTTTAAGCTCCTGTAATCGTCGTTGTTAGCTGTCGTTTATTTAAGCTTTCGTTTGCTTGCCTATTGTGTTTATTGGATCATGCGTTTGGGAGCCGTCGCGGTGCGACTCCCGTGTTTCTTCCTCGCACCCCCATGATCTAGGATGTGGAAGTGAGTAGTCTCGTATCTTACCTCGATGGCCGAGATCGAGCGCTCGGCGAGCTACAAACGGGTAATTTAGGTGAGACCCCGAGTCCTCATCCGTGGAGGCTCGCACTGGCAGAGGTCCATCGTGGACCGATCTCAAATCTTCGACAGTCGATACGTATAGTACCCGGATCCGTTCGTTGGGACCCGTGGGCACGATGCCACCCCTCGTGGGGTTTACCACATATTCTGTTATCTGTTAAAGCCTAAACACGTTTACTAAGCGCGTTCGACGTGAAGACGTCTACGTTCCGGCCGCTAGGGCCCACTTAGCAACGTCCCTCACTCTTCGTTTTTTGGCCGGGGAGGCTGTCGAACCCGTAATGTTTTGGGCCAGCCAAGATCCCTCGGCCTAATTACCTCATCTGTTATATGAGTATGACGGGTAAAAACGGTCTTTCGACCGTTACCCCATTGTTGTCCCTGCATTTTGCACAAAGTGTATAAAAAATTGAACGTTCTTTTAGATTGATATACTTACCAATCATTCTCACCTTGGCCGTGGTGGATTGGTTACATTCTTGTAATGCTTGCCTATTCCTGGGAAGTTGGCGTTGTTCGTGGTTCGTTGGTCCTTGTGGCAGTCAGTCGTCTGATTCGTCGTGAGGAGCCTTCGTGTTATTTGACGGTTTGCTACTACTGTTCGCGCCTGAAAAATGAAGAGTCGCGCTTCTGTGGTTCCGAGGGGCGCGTGTTTGGAAGGCGAGGGGACGGCGGCCCTATGCTATATATTTTGGAAGGACCGGAGTAACTCCCCACTGCCTTCTTCAGTCTCCTCTCCCTTTGCCAACTAGTACTAAGAGAAGAGAGGCTTCGTCGTCGTTGTCGCCGAGAGAGGTCGCGGGAAGCGCGTCAGCCTCGCCTTCGGGATGGATGCCGGCCGCGCTCGCCTCGCCATGGCGTCCAACGCTCTATTGATGCTGCCGGAGGAGCTCCTCTTCCAGATCCTTCTCCGCGTCATCGACTACAGAGGTGGCTATCAGGACTACATGTGTCTTCGCCAGGTTTGTAGTGTTTTTCAAAGGATCTGCCACGATGGGGCGATGGCTCGACTTTTGTCTCTTCGAGATATACAACACTTTTGCCGATCTTGCCGCAAGTTTTGGGGGATGATTCTTGAGAAGCGCTTCTACAAGGCCGGCCATCGGGAAGCCTTGTGTTTCCGTGGCGTGGAGAGGCTGATGATCTGGGGGGAAGACCCCTCCGGCTGGGCATTTATCGGTCAAGCGATCCAGGCTGGGGATGCCGGGGCAATGTACTTCCGGGCCATGATACTGTACCTCGCAGATCCGGCGAACCTTGAAGCTCTCGCTCTCCTCAACCGGACTACCAGCGGCGCACTCCCGGATGGCAGATGGGGCAACCATGGCCTAGCCTTGCTCTGTTCCGTCTTCCGCGCGGACCTTCGCGTCATCGTGCGGCGGAGGGGGATTTGGTGCACGTGGGATGTGCCGGAGTTGGATGCCGACGATCCCCCTGTCTGTGCTTGGGAGTTTTGCACGCGCTTTGGGCCGGCGAGCGAGGGTTTGGCCAGGGTAATTATGTACTGTAGCCCGAGGTGTCGCCTTCGCCATGAGTTCGTGCTCTGGGCTAGGGATCTTGCCGATGTGGTTGCCTATCGCGTCTGTAAGATTAGGGTGTTGCCTTGAGCACTTATCCAGGCTCTGGCTCTTTTGCTTTTGATGGCTGTAATGAACCTGAGTTGTGTATATTTGTTCAAAATTTTCTTTTATTTTGCATCTATCTGGTAGCCCCGGGTGAGGGGTTTCTTTGTATGCCGTGCATAAAAGAGGAGCTCTTACCCAAGACTTTTGCGATGCATGAAAAAGAACAAATTTCGACTGGAATGCTTTAACGCGGGATTTTTAGGGATAGAAACGACGTAGCTGTTGTATGTTCCAGGCGTTGGTGAAGATTTTGCCGGCGAAGGTTTTGAGTCGATAAGCCCCTGGTCTTATCACTTCGTGGACAATGTAGGGTCCTTCCCAGGGTGATGTGAGCTTACGCCGCTCCTTGTTGCTTTGGATTTTTCGTAGTACCAAATCCCTTGGTTGAAAACCCCTGGGTCGGACACGTCGGTCGTGGTACCATCGTAGCGCCTGCTGGTACTTGGCCGAGTGTAGGAGGGCGGCGTCCCTGGCTTTGTCGATTTGATCTATGGCGTCTTGCAGGAAGATTTCCGACACCATTTCCATTTTCCTTTGCACCACCATGCTAGAGCCTTGTGCCATCCACACTTGATCCACCTTGCTCCATCACATGGCATGTACCAACCTATCTCATGATTCACACTTAGAGATCCAAGGTTAGTACTTAGGTAGGTTTCATCAATTACTCAAAACCAAACACATAGGGACTCTCAGCGGTGTTCTATCCTGGAGGTGATGCGGCTGTGAGATCAACCTCATCAAGCCGTTCAAAGTGAGCGGCGGACGGAGACGGCTCAAGTCCAGATACACGGAGGTTTACGCATGACGACTTCAAGATGACGTGCATATTCGTCAAGGTGGAGTTTGTTGGATATGTGTCAAATATGTGTACAGTTTTGGTTACGTTGGACTTGAGTTGTATTAGGGGCTAGGATAGAGTTGGAGTCGAACTCTGTATCTAGGGGGCCATAAATATGAGGCAACCCCTGTAGTAACCTTGAGACGATTTGACGGCTGGTTAGGGTGACGGCGAGGCCGCGGGATCGCCCGGATGCCGGTGTAGTTGCTGTTTATGGGGAGGAGCGTCCGTAGTCATTGCCCCGAGGATTAGGCACATCGCTGAACCTCGTTAAAAAAACATCGTGCCTCGGTGTCGTTCTCATTTGCGTATCGTCTTCTATGGTGGTTATGCTTCCGCGTTCGTGGGTTAGTAGATCTGTTTGGATCTGTAATTAACCGAGTACTCTAGCAGGCGGGTCAAGGGATCTCAACGTGGATGGACTAGACGACTTTTGGTGAGGAGCATGAAATTCAGACAACGCTGGTGAGTTGCGCGAGGAGTGACACGAGGCACAAACAAAACAACCAGTGACTCTCTTTTCAAAGTGGTGAATACATATCTCACTTTTTAGGGGACTAAATTTATCTCATCTTGAGAGTCTCTTCGACAGATGGTTTCTGAGCTAATAAGCTGACTTATGTTATTTTTAGTTATTTTATTTTAAGAAATAAAATAATATAATATGTTTGATAAATTAGGCTGATAAATTAAGGAAAAAAACTATATATTTCTCCTACGAAGATAACCCGTTATTATTGGTCCTCTAACCAAACACAACTTCATCTGTGTCTTACTTCCCAACCAAACCAACCCTAATATTTACTCCATGCGTTTGATCTATTTCAAATTACAAGACTTTTCGACCTTTTCGTCTTACCTCCCAACTAAACATAATCTTAGTATTTACTCATCCGTTTCAACATTTTGGTTTTTTCAATATATTTCTATTATTATGTTTCGACGTTTGACTTTTTCAAATATATTTTCTTTTATTATCTATCGTAATTCTAAGTACATAATAAAATAATATATAATCTAAAAGTCTTATAATTTGTAACACAAGGAGCAGTAGAACTTAAAGGTCTTGTAATTTGGAACCGGAGTTGAACGGAGCATACATATGTACCGCAGAACAAAGAGAAGGCATTGTTGGTGTGTTATTTCTAATTATACAGTACTTATACAAAACTATATTTATTTAGAAGCGCACTACTAATCTGGTGTTGCTACTGAGACGAGTGACAAAACACAGCACGTACACTCCCTTGATTTGTAGTACTAAAAAGCAGTACTAGTACTAGGATGAATGGATGGATCGATCATGGTTCATGGGCCGCTCGATCGAGACAGCCTAACTGAAAACATGCATGCATATTCATTCATTCAGAGCCGCTCCAGCTGCTCGTTGTACACGTCGCGCGGCTGCGGCAGCGGCTTGGCGCCCTCCGCCTCCACCGCAGCCGCCTTCTCGGCCTCCCGCCTCGCCGTGCTCCGGCTGGCACCGTCGCCTCCGCCCTCCACGCGCTTCGACCCTGATGAGGTCCCGCCGTCGCCGCCGGGAGGAGGACGCGGGTCCTCAGTTCTGCCCCTCGCCCGCGCCTGCTTCTGCTCCTGCTCCTCCATGGTACGGTGGTGAACTGGTCTGGACCTGGTGATCGATTGAGTCGAGCTAGCACTTCTTGACCGGGTGTTCAATATTCTCAGTTGCCAGCAGCCGGTGGACCGTGCGTTCGTGTCCTGCTCATTTTGTAGTATACCCCGCGCACGCCGCGTGTGCATCCACGCGGCAGCACGAATCTGGAGCCTACGATAGGAGTAGTACGATGGCTGCCTGCATGCCACGTGCTGTGCCCGTGTCCAGGTGAGCATTGAGACGAGTCAATAAAATTCACAGCTTGGCACTTTCCAGGTACCGTCACCGATTGTTAAAATTACGTACCCACTGCTGCACATCATGATTCAATGAGCACAGATTTCCAGTTACTCAGCCTGCTCGGCGCAGCAATGGCGCGCGGCTGCATCTACATTCATTTGGTGTCAGCCGAGAAATAGGTGTTCATCAGTACGGACTTCTGAAATGCTCAAGTCACAACAAATGCTCATCACTCATCACGTTTTCCTAGTCATGCACGACATTCTGTATTTTCTGTATGGAATAATAGGTAAACCTGTAGATTGCACTATTGTTTCATCATACAAGTATCCATCAAGGCATCAATGACCAAATCGGTGAGCACAAATGAATAATTTTGCTCCAGTCTAATCTTTTGTTATCGTTACAGTCTTGCAGATTGTTGAGTGACACTGTAAATTATAATGGTACCATGCAACATGCTTACGGTCCCGGCCTCAATTCTCAGGTCATGTTCACAGTTTACACTCAGTTTGCAACAATCTATCAAAACACACAACATTGACTTGAAATATACCACTAAGAAATTCAATCCAATTATGCAAAACAAAGTTATGATGTCAACTCAATGGAACTGGCCCGGTAACTTAAGCTTCGTCTGGTTCCGCTTTGGATGGCTCCAATTCTGCCGCACGCATACTCTGCATTCCTGCATAACACTGAGCTGGAAATAGGGACGGAGCCCGTGGCTCCACCCCATTACGCTACAGTGCCAGAGCTAGAGCTACACTCTCCAAACGGGCCTTATTCCACACTTTTTTCATATTGGTCTTACAACTTTATTAAATACCCCACATACATCATGGTCTACATACATTGTGTTGCTTACAACTGAGCCACTGATATAAGGCTAAGACAATTATGCCTAGCACAAGACAGCAAGACCAAACAACCTCAATGTAAATAATGAATTAATGGATAGGGAATAATGTCGTTATTACATTTAATTAATTGAAACATCTATTATTCCAAACACAATCAACTAATGAATAAACTCAACTAATGTTCCTTGATGTAGGGACATATTATATTATTTGAGAAAACATAAGATAATGGCAGGGGAGAGTGCAATGACTTCATATTTAACTTATGTCATTCAATACTCTAATCATAAGCTTACCCATTGCCAGCCTCTATATGGTAAGTATACCTTGTGAAGAATTAATAATGTGCACATTCACATGAGTTAATCCTTTAAGTATCAACATTCAGGATACATAATTAATATTACAACATGGCTTATGATTACCCTTTTTGTTTGGCCCCTCCTTAATTAAAGCCATCGTAGTCCTTCAACATGTGCGCCCCATATGTTTTGTAGAAGCGACATCTTGGTCTCTCATAACCATGCTCATCTCTAGATCGTCTGAGTTCTCACTGCTCTACATCAAGCATACGCTTACATCTTAGGACGATCATGTTGTCATGATTCTTTTGTCAACCTTTTATATGTTGATCTTCAAATGAAGCTAAGAATTAGTTAGCATCGTTAGCGTAAGGATTTCTCCCCTAAGTTTGATAATAATACATTTCTTCGTAATCATGAGAGATAGCATGTTTAAGTGCTTCCATTGATACTGATGACCCTTAAATTCTTTAACTATCCAGTAAAATAAAGGTGTTGTCATAATCACCTTCTGGTATATAGAGAGTAAGAGCATGCTCACATATGACATGATCATAGTTCCAAATTAAGAGAGTCAACCGAATCCCTCCTTTCTACAATAGAAAATTGATCCAACGAGAAGAGGAATCCCTTTGATCGTATCCATAACCTTTGAAGGACATAGCACTGGCTCAAAACAAATATAGGGTATGTATAATCATGTCATGCATGAATTATATCCTCCTATGTTGGTCTGAATGAAACATGCTAATGACATCATGTAGTTTCTTTTTCCATTCTTCGCAACAATGATGCAAATTAGAAGTATCATTACCACGCTTTATTCATACAACGCATGGTTTAATTCATGCACAACATAATTTTTACATACTCATACTAATGTTGTTTTAATTTATTGAGTCAGTGCTATGTCCTTCACAGGTTATGGATAGGATAAAAAAATCCTCTCCTCGACTAGACCACCTTCCTATTATAGAAATGAGAGATTTAGTTGGCTCTCCTAATTTTGAACTATGATCATGCAAACTCTCTAGATAACATAAGGTAATTATGACAACACCTTTTACTAGAGGGTTAAAGAATTTGAGGATGATAAATATCAGTGGGACACTCAAACATGCCATAACTAATGATTATAAAGAAGTGCATTAGTGACAAACTTAATTGAGAAATCCCTAACAGTGATAATGTCGAGCAGTTCTTGCCTTCATTAGAAGAGCGACATAAAGGTTAGCGAAAGAATCATGACAAATTTATCGTCATAATACATAAGCATTAGCTCAATTAGAGAAGCGAGAGCACAAACAATCTAGAGCTGACCATAGTTCCGAGGGACAAAAGTGTCACTTTTGCAAAATATATGGGCATATGTAGCAGGAACGATGGATTTAAGACTTGTCTCAACAAAAAGGAAAACCACAAGGTATGATGCAATTTTAATTATGAATCCCTTATGTTGATATTTGAAGAATTAACTCAAGTGCCATGTACACACTACTAATTCTTCATAGAGTGTCCTTACAATAGAGAGGCCGACAATGGAGAATCATAAGATTAGAGTACTAAATGACATAAGTTTGAAGATGAAGCCATTTCACTCTCTATTGCCATTAGTTTATGTTTTATCAAATAATGTAATCTATGTCCCTGCATGAGAGGAACATTAGGTGAGTTTCTTCATTAGTTGATTATGTTAGAACAATAGTTGTTTTGATTGAATGTGATATCGACATTATTCCTTATTAATTAAGCAAGTCATTGATTACGTATTAACTCTCAATGATTATTATATGTTATGCTAAAGATAAAGAGAAGTATAATCGATGAGTCTAATGAAAATTATGGCATTTGTTTAATAAGTCACATTTCAAAGGGGGAGAAATGGAGCGTCTCAATGTCTCATCAGAGCTAAGATACTTGATGGATTAGGTTTAATTTTTAAAACTTCTATTACTTCCATCTTATATCAAAGGAAATTATGTCAAATAAAACAAAGAGTATGGATTATATGCACCAATTAACAAGGTTTGACTTAAATGCAACTTTTTTAAAGTTGGTGTATCTAATCGACATAGCCTCACAAGTTAATGGACTAATCATGCATTTTGCTCTTAACTAAACCTAGGCACAATTAATTTAGGGCCTAATCATGGTTAATTAGGGCTAACAGTGAGCATTAGGGCACTAATTAGAGTTATCTGGACTTGTAATTGACTTTGCTTAATCCAAGTCATAATCCACAAGTTAGGGATTCACTAAGGTCTTGTTTAGTTCCCTTCAATTCCAAAACTTTACAAGATTCTCTATCACATCGAATCTTTGGACACATGCATGGAGTATTAAGTATAGGTAGAAAAATAACTAATTGCACAATTTGTCTATAATTTGCAAGATGAATCTTTTAAGCCTAGTTAGAGCATCTCTGAGTTTGCTATATTTCACTTGGAGAATCTTGTGTTTTGCCAACTCTCAAAATAATATGCCAAGTAAAAAAACAGCCCCTCTCTAATAGTTTGCTACTTTGGACTTGGCAAAATGAAAAAAAAAGGCACATAATTTTTTTTCCGGGCCTTTCTGTTTTAAACGCGAGGGCTTCCTCCCTGCGTGAAGCCACCACCGCCGCGTCATTCCTTTCACGCTCAAAGCCTTTCTCCCAACCAGCCATCTCTTCCTCCCTGTCAGCCCTCTCCTCCACCCAGCCAACCATTCTCTTCTTCCAAATCGGCTAGTAGGTGTTCCCAACCGGCTGTAGGAGCTTCAAGGTGTTCTTGATTCATCAACCGTTGGTCAGGAGTCATGCCTTTGAAGAGATCCCTTGTTCAAAGAGACTTGTGATATTCATCATCTGATGACAATGACTTGTGATATTCTCGGCTGCTGGAATTGTGCACACTTTTTCCAATGCCAAAAGAAGTCACGATGGCTTTATCCTTGGCCATAGAGTTATCTATCGTGGTAGAGAAGGCAGCCACAATAGGATGTTTCAAGATTATTTGCTGGTTAATCCAACATACGGCCCTAAAATATTCCATCGAAGGTTGTTGTTATTTCACTTCGAAGTGGTTCGTAGCATGTGCTTAATTATTATACGAGTTTTTAAACTTTGGTTTGTTTTCTTCAGGTTCAGGATGTCTAAAAAGCTTTTCTTACACATAATGAATGATATTGAAGCACATGATGATTACTTTGTGCAAAAAAGTAATGCGGATAATGTACTTAGATTGAGTTGCTTCCAAAAAGTCACTGCCACATTTTGTATGCTCACTTATGGGGTTCTAGCTGATGCTACAGATGAGTACGTTCACATTGGCAAAAGTACTACACTTGAGAGCCTACGTAGGTTTATTGTTGTAGTTGTTGATATTTTCAAAGATGAATGCCTGATATATCCCAATGAGGCAGACACAACATGTTTACAGGCACTTGGTGAGCAAAGAGTCTTTCCAGGAATGTTAGGTTCCATCGATGGTATGCATTGGGCATGGAAGAATTGTCTAATAGAAAAACAAGCTCAGTACAAAGGTCATGTGCACAAGGCCACTATCATTTTGGAATGAGCTTTAGATATGACATGCCTTCTTTGGAATGACTGGGTCTCATAATGACATCAATGTTCTTCACCGGTCTCCTTTGTTTGCAAACTTCATGAAAGGTACAGCTCCACAGGTAAACTATACTGTTAATGGGCATCATTATATGATGAGTTATTATCTAGCAGATGGTATATACCCCTCATGGGATACTTTAGTCAAGACCATAACTCTTCCTATGGGGAACAAGAGATAATACTTTGCGAAAGCGCAAGAAGCAAAGAGGAAGGATGTCGAGAGAGCTTTTAGGGTTCTTAAATCAAGATTTGCTAATGTGCCAATGTTCGAGGACTAGCTCGCATTTGGGTGGTCCACAAATCCTTCATCTTCAACAATCATATTGTGCATGATCACACAAGCCCTCATGATCATTCCTATTGTCTCTGTGTCCCAAATGCCCAAATGCGAGCTGGTCCTCGAACAATGGCAAATCTAGATTTAAGAACCCCAAAAGCTCTCTCGACATCAATCCTCGCTGCTTCTTGCACTTTTGCAAAGTATTGTCTCTTGTTCCTAATAGAAAGAGTTATGCACTTGACTAAAGTAGCCCATGAGGGGTATATACCATCTGCTAGATAATAACTCATCGTGTAATCATACGCATTAACGGTATAGTTCACCTGTGGAGCTTTACCTTCTGTGAAGTTTGCAAACAAAGGAGACTGGTGAAGAATATTGATGTCATTATGAGACCCAAATATTCCAAAGAAGACATGCCATATCTAAAGGTCATTCGAGGCAACAACCTCCAAAATGACAGTGAGGGCTTGTCCACATGGCCTCTGGACTAACCTTGTTTTTCTACTGAACACTTTTTCCATGCCCAATGCATACAATAGATGGAACCTAACATTCCTAAAAAGCCTCTTTGCTCACCAAGTGTAGTAAGCATGTTGTGTTTGTGAAAGGTCTAGGAATGGCTAGAGGGGGGGTGAACAGCCTAATAAAAAATTCTACAACAACACTTAGGCAAACTTGTTAGAATAAAACACGACGTAAAGCAAGTTTGCGCTAGCACTAAGGTTAGGAAAGCCACCTACCAATTCTAGTTACTAGCAAGATATCCTATGTCGCACACAAGAGCTAGTGAACTAGTGCTAAGGAACTAAGCTACACAAGCCAAGCTAGAATCTCTACTTTGCAAGAATGTAAGAAAGTAAGTGCAAAGCTAGAGTTAGGAAGGTTATAACCGCCGCGGAGAGAATACCAATCAATCAATGAATAGACAATCAATCACAAGATGAATCATCGGTAGAGAGACAATGAGACATAATATTTTTTACCGAGGTTCACTTGTTTGCCAACAAGCTAGTCCTCGTTATAGCGATTCACCTACTTGGAGGTTCACGCGCTAATTGGCATCACATGCCAAACCCGTCACTGGGTGCCGCAAAACCAAACACAAGATAGGGATCCACAAGCTACGAGCAATCCACTAGAGATACCTTTTGCGAACTCCCGCGGGGAAGGTTCAAGAACCCCTCACAATCCACCGATCGGAGCCGGAGACAATCACCTTCCTCCGCTCAACGATCCTTGTCGCTCCAAGCTGTCTAGGAGGTGGCAACCTCCAAGAATAACAAGAACTCCCGCGACGAGGACGACCACCAAGTGCCACTAGTATGCAATCAAAGAGCAATGCACTTGGTTCACTCAATCTCTCATGAAATTAGCAAGTATATCAATGAGATGAGTGGTGGAGGCTCTCACAAATGAGCACTAGTGTGTGAGTGATGAAAATGTGCAAGAGAGGCCCCAAAGGACCGGCCATACCACCTTATATAGCCACACACACACACAACTAGTCGTTTACCCACTGAAAAACGCTTCCTGCGCCACCTCCGGACGCTAGCAACAGTTGGAGTCCGGACCAACAACAGCGTCCGGACGCTCCTCCACCGAACACTCAACTGCTTTGTCTGACACTCCGGACGCGCGCAACGCGTCGTCCGGACCATGTCGTATGCGTCCGGTCTCCCTACAGTTTCAAACGTCTCTTTCCCGCGCGCACTAGCTCGCCACGCGTCTCCGGACGCAACTGTAGCACGGGTCCGGACTCGCTGTTCCCAGCGTCCGGAAATATTTTCCAGACAACCCGAGAGCACCCTAAACGCCTCTTCTCCTCCGGACGCACGTCCGGATCCTTGTCCGGACCAATACCAGCGTCGGATCGATTCCTCCAGAAGCAACAGAGAGCACCAAGACTCCGGACGCGCGTCTGGAGCCCTCCGTCCGGACCACAATGAGCGTCCGGACTCTCCTTCTCAGCCGAACCACCTAGGGTGTGTGTCCGGACGCACACGCGATGGTCCGGACTCACCGAAACCCTAGCGTCTGAACCTCTGTCCGAACCTCTTCTTCAGCCCAAACACTTCTCAAGCTTCACTCCAACTTCTTCCAAGCTTCCAAGAACCAACACTAAGTGATCTCAACACTTGTGCACGTGTGTTAGCTTTTAGTTCACAATTATCTTGGAAATAGTTGGTTCTCCTCACTAGTTCAATTGATTTTAAATGCAATGCCATGAACCTAGTGGCACATGATAACCGTAATCAAACACGAGAGCTCCCTCCTTGATAGTACGACTATCTATCCTAAATGTGATCACACCCTCTATGGTGTCTTGATCACCAAACCGAAAATGGTTCCTATATCACCTTTGCCTTCACACCATTTTCTTTGCACCACTATGCTAGAGTTTATGCAATCCACTTTGATCCATCTTGCTCCCTCACATGGCATGTACCAACCTATCTCATGATTCACACTTAGAGATCCAAGGTTAGTACTTAGGTAGGTTTCATCAATTACTCAAAACCAAACACATAGGGCTCTCAGTTTTCCTCATTGGGATATCTCAGGTATTCATCTTCAAAAATATCAACAAATGCAGCAACAAACCTACGCAAGCTCTCAAGTGCAGTACTTTCGCCAGTGTGAACGTACTCATTTGTAGCATCAGCTGAAACCCCATAAATGAGTATACAAAATACGACAATGGCTTTTTGGAAGCAACTCAATCCAAGTACATTGGACGCATTTCTTTTTTGAACAAAGTAATCATCATGTGCTTCAACATCATTCATTATGCGTAGGAAAAGTTCCCTAGACATCCTGAACCTTAAGAAAACAAACTAAAGCTTAAAAACTCTATAATATTAAGCACATACTATGAACCACTTTGAAGTGAAAGAACAACAACCTTCAACGGAATATTTCAGGGTCATATGTTGAATTCACTACCAAATAATCTTGAAACATCCTGTCATGGTCGCCTTCTCTATGACGATAAATAACTCTATGGCTAAAGACAAAGTCACTGTGACTTCTTTTAGCATTGAAAAAATATGCACAATTTGAGCAACCAAGAATAGCATATAGTCATTGTCATCCAATGATAAAACATCCATTTCTCTTTTAACAAGGGACCTCTTGAAAGGCATGACTCCTGGCCGGTGGTTGATCGATCAAGAACACCTTGAAGCTCCTATAGCCAGCTGGGAACACCTGCTAGCCGATTTGGAAGTAGAGAATGGTCGGCTAGGTGGAGGAAAGGACTAGTAGGGAGGAAGAGATGGCCAGCGGGGAGAAAGGCTTCAATCGTGAAAGGAATGACGCAGCAGCAGTGGCTTCATGTGGGGAGGAAGCCCTCGCGCGTGAAACATAAAGGCCTAGAAAAAAAATTTGTGGGTCTTTTTTTTTATTTTGCCAAGTCCAAAATAACAAACTATTGGAGAGAAGTTTTTTTACTTGGCATATTATTTTGGGAGTTGATAAAAACACAAGATTTGTCAAGTGAAATATAGCGAATTTTTGAAGGTGTTTTATGGTTGGACAATAATTACCAAATACATAAATGAAAGTGCTAAAATGTCATATTTCAAAAAAAAAATCATCTAAACAAGGCCTAACTAGATTAAAGTGAAGAAGATGATGCCAGTAGTGACTCCTCCTTATTGTCTGTGAGAAAGTAAGGGTGGGATGGCCCATGGTCATAGGGTTTAGGGACAAAGCCACGAACCTCGTACCAAGGATACCGACCAAATTAAGGTACGAGGACGACATGGGTTGAGGTCCCATTTTTAGGCGGGTCACACACCAATTGCAGCACGGGTTCAAGAAGGGATAAGTCCCAATCCTAGATGGGTCGCGGCCCATTGCCGTATGGTTCGAAGACGGCGATCCAGATGCAGATGAAGAAAAACATACAGATCAGGGCTTGAGGTTGTCGCCACTCCGGCACTCCCCGCTACTCTCCGACGTTGCCGCTGGCCTGGCCATGGCATTGCGGTCCGCGGGTTGTCGCTACTCGCCGCCACTCTCCGGCGTCACGACTAGCCTGGCCATGGCAGTGTGGGAATCTCCATCGATTCAGGTCGCCTGCCGCAGTCGCTGGTTGTTCGCTCGCTAGATGGCCGCCTGCCGCTTCAACTTATCGCTAATGGCGGACATGAATCCCGTCCCATGGACTAAATTTTGCATTGATAGATAGATAATGTGACTCTGTAATGAAATTTATTTATTTTCTAATGAGACTTTACGGGTTACGCTCTGCCTTTTAATTTTTGTAGAAAAATAATGTCGTATGTGGTGGCAGGTTTCCACCAAAAAAATTCCTATATAATTTGTTTCCTAATGTGTATATACAATCTCAAAAAAAAAGAATTGGTTCTTATAGACAGGTTTAAAAAAGGTAAAAAATGCAAGACCGAGAGATCGAAAATAGAAACTCACCTACCAAAACAAACAAGCCAACCACTGCAATACAAGAATTGTGATGCTTACATCCTCTATATGTTTTATATAACTGTTTATTCATTTCATGAAGACAAATAATTTTCACCACACTAAAAATATATGTATGGTTGACGAGATCATTAATTACTCCCTCCATCCTAAAATAAATGCATATCATATTTGTTTGAGGAGTCAGACTTTTCAAAGTTTTATTATATAAATGCATTAGTATTCATGATGAATCATAATTGTTATTAGATTGAGCATGGAATATACTCTTATATAAACTTATTTAGAAATACAAATGTAGGTGCTATTCTCTATATGTTTCAAGTCCATTGGCTTGTCCAATGATTGTAAACACTAATGAAGTTGTTCCGAAGAATGCAAACAAGTGCTTAGATAGGCTCAACCACTTTATCAATGCACATTAAACATAATTGTTAAAGTAAACACCTTGTATACCTTATAAGTATCATGTGCTAATGATAGGCTTGACCACTTTATCAATAAGACACATTAAGTGTGATTGAAACTCTCACGAAACTTGCACTGAAAATAGCCACAACTACACGACTGTAATAGTATGATCCCAAGTATTTTTCTTGAAAAATGTTAATTTGATCGTCCCTTTAAAATTTTGTATATTGGACACGAGTACAAAGTGGTAATCTAACGTGTAAAGTTTGCTTTATTATTCGTGTTGTACTCTGACAATGGACCTAGTGACTCACAAACCTACCCGTATAATTTGGAATTCGTGCACGTCATATATTAGGATAGTTACTAATCAGTTTTTAGAGAATCGTGTCCTTCCTAATACTTCAGATCTAGTGTATATATATAATTGTATATCAGGAGTTTATCACGTGCTTAGATTCACGCAAGTGTATAGGTGAAGTTTTCAAGTGTAAGCACATATTTCAGCTCTCTACAGTGGATCTTTGCGCAGGATGTACATAACTACCTATCAATCTCCATGGTGGTCGTGAACCGGTGAATCATTCTTTACTTCTTAATTTGTACTTATTACATTTTTTTCTAATTACTTCGATCAGATCTCGCGATGGTGTTCGGATCCAAGTCCAAGAAACGTAAGGAGACTGAGAGTAACCGTGAAGCACCAGAGCGCAGCAGTACTGGTGAGGACATTGATCTTGTTGAGGCTGACTCCGGTGAAGATGAAGTTACTGAAGAACAAAGTGGTAAAAAAGAAAATCCTCTCTTTGAAGAAGTAACAATATTATCTGCTGGTAAAGAGAAGAACACCGTTGGAACAAAGACTTGGCAATGCAATCATTGCAAAAGGACTTACAGCAGCACCACAACAAGAATTAACGCATACCTTTTTGGTCCTCCACCTGGTTAGAAGGCTCAAATTACTCATTGTACTGCACTACAAAGCGATCACGTCAACTAACAACTGTATGAAATAAGGTACATTTATCTACTATGACTATCAGTATTCACTATTAAGTAGTCATGCTTTCAGGTTTAATTCTCTGATTTCTCAATTTCTCACTTCTGGGTTCATTACCAACTATTTTGTATAGATGAAAAAAGGGGGTTCATCTTCATCTAAAGTAGCACATATCAAGATGCAGACTCCATTGGTAGATGCTTTCAGTTCGATGAAAAGGGATGCTATTGACATGGCCATTATGCGGTGCGTGTGTGGTAATGGAATTCCATTCAACGTGTTGTGAAGTCTCCAGTGGTCTGAAATGGTAGCAGTCATAAACAGAGCACCTAAGGGATACAAATCACCATCAAGTGAGAAGGCAAGAACCACTCTTCTAGATGCATGCAAGAGAAATGTGGCGCAAGAATTAGCACTAGTTAAATATACATGGTACGCATTGATTTTATGTTGTACACGATATAATTCATTTATGAGTTAAATCGGTAGAAATTGCTACTTAATTAATACTTATGAGTACACATATCCGTGTCAGATACACACAAGGTGTCTCTATTGTTTCAGAAGGGTGGATGAACATGAAAAATCAGCCCTTGATAAATGTAATTGCATCAAACAGCCGCGGTTCAATGTTTTTATATGCAAATGATTTTTCTGGAATTGAGAAAACTGGGGAAAACATAGAAAAGTATTTGTTTAAGGCTATTGATGAGATTGGAGAGTAAAATGTTCTTCAAATAGTGACTGATAATGCATCAAACGGTAAAGCAGCTAGACGCGAAATTGAGAAAGTATGTATTTGTCATCTTCTTTTTATTACAATTTACAAGTAAAAAATTGTATAAAGCTAAATACTATTTTTCTTTCAATCTTTAATAATTTTGAATTATGTTTTCACTAGGTTCATAAACATATTTTTTGGTCACCATGCGTAGTGCATACTGTGAATCTAATGTTTAAGAAAATAGCCAATGCACTTCCTTGGATGGAGAAAACATACAAGGCTGGTAAAGCAATAGTGAATTTTTTTTTTGAACCACCAACATAGCCTAGCAATTTTCAGAAGCAATTCAAAGCTAGATCTCTTAAGGGTGTCAAAGACAAGATTTGCGTCCCACTATATTTTATTGAAGAGGCTAAGTGACTGCAGAGAAGCACTTGCTACCACGGTGGTCACAAAGCAATGAAAAGATTGGATGAAGACCAATAGCAGCGATCAATATGTAAAGGCAACAATTGAAACTATCAATAGTGAAGAGTTTTGGGCAGAGTTTGAGAACATACTTGTTCTCACAAAGTCGCTGTTCTTAATGGTAAAATGTCGTGATGGAGAAGGTCCCAAGATGGGTGAAGTGTATGACAGAATGGACAGTATACTGGGAGAGATAACAGATGTCATGAACAATGAAGATTATCCTCACAAGGAAGATTTTCCTAAGATTAATGAGATAATTATTAACCGGTGGAGCAAAATGAACATCCCACTCAATTGTCTGGCTTTTGCACTATGTCCAAAGTTTTATGATAGTGACTATTTGAAAACACCTGCTCCTGGAGGCATTCACAGAAAAGCTCCAAATCAAGACAAGGATGTTATGAGAGGGGTGGTAGAAGCTTTTCATAAAATAGCAGATGGTGATGCTGAATGAAAGATATTGCAAGAAGAATTTACTGCATTTCACATGAAGAAAGGAATGTATGCATTACCATATGTACAGACTGATGCAACCAAATGTCACCCATTGATTGGTGGTCTAACTATGGCTCAGAGACTCCAAATTTAACAGAAGTTGCTTTGAAGGTTCTATCTCAGCCAAAGTAGTTCTTTGGCTGAAAGAAGTTGGAGTACATATTTATATGTATGGAATGTGAAGAGAAACAAGTTAAATTCAAAAACTACA
This sequence comes from Microstegium vimineum, assembly GCA_022036555.1. Taxonomy (NCBI): domain Eukaryota; kingdom Viridiplantae; phylum Streptophyta; class Magnoliopsida; order Poales; family Poaceae; genus Microstegium; species Microstegium vimineum. Next base: position 12,824,011 of record CM039130.1, on the reverse strand, counting down.
AATAAATTGGTTTATGTCCACTCCAACATTTGTCTTCATTTCGGGTTTTTAGAGAGCTACAAAGCAGGCCCTAACAACAAATGGGATACCGATCCAGATGACTCCTCCTTGGAGGAATCAAGATTGAAGCTCGAGCAATTGTGTTGGAAGGATTTGGAGAATGATGTGGTCAATGATCCTCTTATTAATGAGCCCGGCTCATCATCGAAGAATGTCAAAAACAAGAATAATTGATCGGTATGCTACTGTCCTATAATTAAAATTTTGAACTTTATAGGTTGTAGTATGCTTTCACACAAAGATTATAAGATTATACTGAATCGATGACTAATGTTTGCAGGAGTGTGGAACAGTTGGAGTGGAGTAGTGGATGCACGGGGAGAATGAGGAGCATGGCTACCAGCTGCCGTTGAACGTCAGTCATCTTTCTTTCATTTAATAAATAAAGTTAGTGTTGAGAGTGTGAGAGTCTGAGAGTCACATAAACTATTTGCAGATTTTTCATTTTGTTTTGTTGGATTGGAGCATGTAATAATGTGTGATTTTAATTATGTACTTCACTTCAATTCGCATTTGGCATGATTGCTGTTGATTTCGTCATTCCATAAGTCATATACACATATATTCATGCACCATGCTTGCTTTTTAATGTATATATATTTTATTTAGGGTTATCCAGATTGAGTCCATGCCGATAACTACACATAGGCTATGTTTTTCATGGCCGAGATCTGTGTCTTCTCAGATGAGGTTTTCCCCTCCGCCGCAGGCTTGGTTGTTTAGAAGAAATAGAGAGATTAGATTGATAATACTTTTCTTACCATTGAAAGGATACATACTTGACTCGACTTGACCTACAAGTAAACCTAGCTCCTAAACTATTCATAAACCTAACGCTATAGTACTCGCGGTGCTGTTCACGTTGTCGCTACAGTACCCGCGGTATTGTTCATGTTGGGCCCATTTGGCCCGACTTGGGCCCGACACCTCTTTAGTCTATCACGGCTATATTGACCCATGACACCATGACCTTTTGGTTCACTACGCTCACCTCTAGGCTTCGTATCAGGGTCACCGATCTAACATTTTTGGCTTGCGACCCTCGACCCCAGACTTCAAACCGAGGTCATCGACCCAAAACCACTAGAGTCACGACCCACGACTCAATACTGACATCGAACCATAACCTTCGGATTCACGAACCAAATGTTTGGTTCTCGTTCTGTAGTGGTATAACCCCTTGTACTATATTTTTTTTAGATTGTCGACCCGCGTTCCTTGACCCCGTCCCTCGACCCGATCGAGCCACAAATCTGGTGAGTATGGAGTGGCCTTCCTGACACTCTAACGCCTTTGATGATCAGATCTTAGAAGAAGGTACGTTAAAAAGGACATGGTGTACACATGTATACAGTATACCCGATATTTTTGTAAAAAAAAAACCCAATAGATACGGCATCAATCAAACAGCCAAGCAGCTTATGGAAGGGAAGGGAAGGGAAGGGAAGGGGTGGAATACCTGGTGCCTGGTGGGTGCTCGTCGCCGGCGATCGGAGTTGGAGCGACGATGACCTCGCGGCACCTGGTGGCAGGTTCAGGGCTGCGGGAGGCGGCGTTAGTCTAGTCGTCTGTAGGTTGGTTTTAATGGGTCGAGAGGGAGCACCCGCACGGCACAATTTCCTTTTAATGGGCCGTTTTCTCTGGCCGTTCCTTCTCCTTTCCTTTTTCTTTTCTCATTTCATTCTTTCCCTTTTTCTCTTCTTGTACTCCTACATGATTTCACATATTATTCTCTTCAATTCAAAGGGTGATTGCAGCTCGCTATGGATCCAAATTCTCATACAAATGTTTTCGATCTATATTTTCTTCGAAAATGTTTTAATAATGAATTGGAATCACATTGAGATATCTTTTGGCTTGTAGACTGGTTTCCAATGCCACCTTTTTGTCTGTTGCTTTTCCTGGCCTAATGTTGCTGACAAGAGGTGGGAAAAAAATCTGCCAACAATACATTAGATGTCACAATAATTTTAGCTACAAACAAAGGTAGAGCTAGAGCCAACATAAGGACTTTTCCAATGCAACGTTTTTACTTATAGCTCCATCTACCATATATGATCGAATGAAAAAAAGTAGATGTTCTATATTTATCATAGTGGCTTGCAGAAGTTATATATGTTTAGGGAGAGAGAATGTGGTTTATATTAAAAAAGAAGAGGGAGAGAAAATAAATGTGTGACATGATAAAAGGAAAAAAAAGTCACTTTAAAAATCATAAGTAGTGATAGTTTGCATTATGTGAATAGTAGTCTCAACATTTATAGGTATATGTTGATCATTTTATTTGTACCAAAACCACTAATAGTGTTAGGCTCCATTGATGATGCCAGGAGGATGGATCTAAAGCAAACACGAGAGAAGTGCACTTGGCTTGTGAGAGTGTATAGATTTTTAGCGTATAGTATAGTTACATATAAGGTGAAAATTTAGCTGTAATTATTCCTCTTTCTTTTTTTAATGCATGCTATGGTCAACATAGATCTATCACTTGCTATAGATATAAAATTTTGATTTTTTTAGAACATCTCCAAGAAACTCTATATTTTTCCTAAATACTAGAAATAGAGATTTTGTTGAAAAAACACACTCCAAACGTCTTTCTAAATGATTATGCAAATACAGTTATTTTCTATTCTGATTTTTTCGCTAGTCAAATATAGAAGATGAGAATGTCTCTTTAGACTGTGCATAAGATATATAAAAATTATTGGAGAGTATAAAGATATAGAAAATAATTTTTACTCAAATGACTCTCTAAATAATGATTTAGAGAGTATATTTTACAAAGACTCTTAGAGATGCTCTTAGTAACCAATATGTTAATATTTATCTATAAATTTAATTAAATTTAAAAAATTCTAACCAACACAAGTGCTATAACCACTATTTTTATGTGACGGAGACTATGAAGGTAGGAAAATAGAAGTAAATCCCATAAGAGGTGCACGATGTTTTTATATTATTTATTGATCAATTATATAATTTAAGATCTATATTCAGCCCTTGTCTAAATTCTAAAATTTTACAATATTTTTCATCGTATCAAATCTTTAGACGCATGTATGAAACATTAAATATAGGTAAAAAATAACTAATTATGTAATTTGTCTATACGAATATTTTAAACTTAAGTTACTTCATGATTAAGTGCTATGGTGTCAAAATTTTATATCTAAACACCCCTTCGTTTCCATGTGCAAGTGCAAATACAAAAAGTCTGCAATATGAGGTACAATGCTCCTGAAAAAGATTTTCTAAAGTCGGTCGCTGTCGTCGCTTTTCTGCAGCGCCTCTGCGCCAGAAAGGCCGCGGTCCGCTGGTCACAGTTTGAATCCGGCCTGCCCACTTTTTGCGTCGCACCCCCTCTCTGTTCAAAACTATTCGCGTTTCAGTCCACTTGTCCTCGACGCCCATTCATTAATTGCTCCACCTCGCTGACGGAGCTCTGCCGCTGCCTTCAAGAAGCAGATGAGAGAGAGTGAGGGAAAGCCCGTTGTTTCGCTTCGGTTTTCTCCAAGAACTCCATCGAGAGAGAGGGAGAGAGGCGACTAGGAAGGAGAAGGACTCCACAAAGAGGGGAGCAACTCCGATCCGTGTGCCGGCAGCGAGTTCCCGACGAGGAGGAGGAGAGAGAAGCTGGGCAGGGCAGTCACGGAGTTTAGAGAGAGAGAGAGAAAGCGGGGGCGAGGTCCATGCCCGCTTCCTCGGTTGCCGCGTGAGACGGCCGTAAGGAGGAGTCGTGAAGCGGGGATGACGGGGGTGGTGGTGGTTTCGAGCGCGGGATGCAAGGGCGGCGGCGGGGGGAAGAGGGCCGCCGCCAGCGGCGGGGAGGAGGAGCGGCGGCGGCGGGCGGCGGTGCTGGAGCTGCTGCTCGCGGCCGTCCGGCGCTCCGTGGTGGCGTGCCGGGTGGAGCGCGGGGCCGCCGGAGCTGGGTGGCCGGCGAGAGAGGAGGAGGACGCGGCGGCGGTGCTCGGGGAAATGGAGATCGGCTGGCCAACGGACGTCCGCCACGTCGCCCACGTCACATTCGATCGCTTCCATGGCTTCCTCGGCCTCCCTGTCGAGTTCGAGGATGAGATGCCCTGCCGCGTGCCCAGCGCCAGGTGAGCAACTGCCGCCGCCACCTCTCGTCTTAACCTTCCTGCATCACCATAAGATTCAAAGTGGAAGCTTCCGTGGAAAACTTCCGTTCTGGGGCTAGAATCATACTGAAAAAATTGATTTTCTGAAGGACGAGTTGATGATTTTGAGTGCTCCCAATTTTGGAGCAGGTCCTTGATCCGAGGATGCTGTTCCGTCAGAGTTCAGATAACTAGAGCAACTTCAGTTTCTGCAGTTATGCTTTTGGATCTGCAGTGCCAGAGCAACTCTGTTTTTCACATGCATTCAATTCCTGTTAACTTATGCACTGTATTAAGCAGAACTTTTGTGCAATTACAGCAACATTGACACTCATCCAATGTAGTAATTCTTACTCCTGAATCACACACTGTAACAAGCCTGAATTTGTGTTGGCCTGTACCCGAGATTTGCCAGTTGAACCCTTCAATCCACGACTTATGAATTCATCAAGCTCGTTCTCTTTTGTTTTCTATAGCGCCAGCGTTTTCGGTGTCTCGGCTGAATCAATGCAATGCACGTACGATGGCAAGGGAAATTCAGTCCCCACGATATTGCTTCTCATGCAGGAGAGGCTGTATGCCCAGGAGGGACTGAAGGTGATCATGCATGAACCTATGATAAACTAAGCCTTTTGAATACTTGTCATGTGACATGAACCTGATTTCCTGACATTGAATTACTAAAATTTCATTTGCAGGCTGAGGGTATCTTTCGCATTAATCCAGAGAATGACCAAGAGGAGTACGTGAGGGATCAGCTAAACAAAGGAGTTGTACCTGAGGACATTGATGTTCATTGCTTGGCCAGCCTGATTAAGGTAGGACATCTAGCAGCTTCAAACAACCATGAAACTATGTTTCAGCTACAATGTGATTTTGAACATACATAACACTGAACACCATTTCCATGAAATAAGAGAACTGAAACTTATGTACGTTTAAATTGGACAGGCATGGTTCAGGGAACTTCCAGAAGGTGTCCTCGATGGCCTCTCCCCTGAGCAAGTGCTTCAATGCAATTCTGAAGGGGAGTTCCTCGAGCTTGTGACAATGTTGCGTCCCACGCAGGCAGCACTCCTCAATTGGGCTGTCGAGCTGATGTCTGATGTTGTCGAAGAGGAGGAGCTCAACAAGATGAATGCTAGGAACATAGCCATGGTGTTTGCCCCCAACATGACACAGGTAATTTCCATTGGACTGTTCTTGCAGGATAGCAGGCGATCCATATGTTCATGTACTTCCCATACAACAAAGTTGTGAGAAATCTGTAGATCTCCATAATTTCAACAGCTAAATTTACCTGTATGTTCTATGTTAGATGTCAGATCCATTGACAGCCCTGATGCATGCTGTCCAAGTCATGAACTTTCTCAAGACACTGATCTTGAGGACGCTTCGGGAGCGTGATGATGCAGCTACGGGAGAGTACACACCATACTCATCTCCAGCATCATCCAGTCAGCGTGATGACGCTGAATGCTGCTATGGCAGTGAGCGGGACATGGACAGGAGCTGTGAGCTGAGCGACATGCACAGCCAGATCAGCAAGTCTGGGCGACATGCAGACTATCTTGTACGCTACAACACCTGTTTTGACAGCGAACAAGAAGTCGACGATCATCTGAGTGAAGTTGAAGAAGGTTTCTTGCATCGGTTGGAGCGTAGTCTTGAAGCAGACAGACAAGAGGAAAGCGCAAGTGAGCATTTTGAAATAATCTCGGAGGTCAGGGCCATGGAGGATGCTGAGCTGAAAGCTGAAACCAAAGCAGTGGAGAAGGGCATATAGAATGAAGAAGTTGCAGAACAGCTATAATGATGGTCGATGGAAGTTCTTGTGATTGTAACTACTGAGCACTGACCAATGGTCTTTATCCAACACCTGGTTGAATGTATTGCTCCAGTGTATGATGTAACTTGGCTTAACCTTTGGATGTATGGTACCCCTTTGCTACCTGGGACTATTCATGGAAATGGTCATTATGTGCAGGCTCATCGGTAACATGAGCTCTTGACTCGTCTAATTTTCATGTGATCAAGTTAATATATTTTCTCCTTAGAGTATTGTGATATTGGAGTAACTGCAATAAGTGAAGGATATTTTCTCCTAAGAGTATTGTGATATTGGAGTTAATTGCAATAAGTGAAGGATACGATAGTATCAGTTACAACAAAATGACAACCCACTTTTCACCAGCTTGTTTGATTTCTTGAAACTGAATTGATTTCCCCGTTTCACTAGGCTTAAAAGATAAAACCAATAACGTCTGGATTTATCACAGAACATGTCAGTTCGAACTTCGAATAAAGAAGTGACGCACCGTAAACCTGAGAAGAATGCCACTAATATTTTTTCATCACCATGTCAAATATCCAAGCACAGCAACATCAGATTAAAACAGTTTATTATAAATCATAAAAACAAGTAAAAGTACCATTACACCATCATCCCAGTTAATTTTGCCCATGTAAGAATACATCATGGCAAATATCCAAGCCACAGCAACGTCAGACAAATACATTATCAGAAAACAAACAAAAGCACCATTACACTGTCATCCCAGTTAATTTTTGCCCATGTAAGAATATATCATCATGTCAAATACCCAAGCTCAGCAACATCAGTTTAAGTACATTTATCAGAAAATAAATAAAGGTACTTTTACACTGTCATCCCAGTTAATCTTGCCAATGTAAGAATACTAGGGTATTACTATTAGATAGCAGTTTCATGCTTTGTCTATCTGGTTAGTGCCACAACTTAGTACAGAAACCAGTTCTTGGCCTCTTACTGGTAACAATTTCTTCAAAGGAATCTAAAAGCTGCGCAGCCAAACTACTGGGTTCATCAATGAGTGTGCGGATGAAGGTGATAACAACTCTTCGCTCCTGCTCTGTCGATCTCAAACTGAACCAGGTTAGAAATTTCATCCTGAAATCCTTCTCAATGAGGCCGGAACATTCCAACCAACGTATAATCCTCACACAGTACTCATAGTTGTCATCTAACTGGCCTAACTTTGGGGCAAAGAGCCTAGCAGCACGGGCCACCAAATTGCTGTCATCAACACAGGTCTCCTGCTCCAAATCTGATGCCTGCTTGCGACTCTGAGACCGGGATTCCATGGCTGGTGCATCCCCTACATGCCCCTCCGCACAAGTTTCAGAGTCACCACAACCATTCGACTTTGTGAATGCATTCTTTCCAGAACTACAGCCGTTGTCATTCTGGCAGCACTCTGTTGGCATGACTACCTCCGCATTTAGGTCTGGGACTGAGGTCTCATTGAGATCGAGCTTCCGGGAGGCACCACGTGGAACCTGGTCCTTGTCTGGTATCACAGAATCACTCTGATCACATGAATCTTCAATCTCATCTTTACACAATGCACTGGGGTAACCATTCTCCTCAGTCTGTGCTTTACGAAAGACGTTACCCAGCTGGCGCACCTGGAAGCCTAATGACCTAATGTTTTGTCTCTTACCAGCTCTCTTGGCAGAAGATGAGCAACCTTCTGCTCCATGCTCTGTGTTCTTATGAATAATTTCCACACTCTTGGTAAAGATCTTTGATTCAGAATGGCCCAGTTCACCATCCTCAGTAAATGAAATAATACGGAAGGAATACTCTGTGCAGGGTTGCAGATTGGATATAAGAATCCTTCTTTGGTCTTTGGGGAAAACTGCAGGCTCACCTGTGTAAGGCGCTTCTCTGCTATTCCAGTACCAGAGTTTATAGCCTTTGATAGCATGATATTGCGAGGAAACAGCTTCCTTGAGAACCAACACCAAAGATGAAGCTGTGATATCTTCAAATTTAAACCTGCAGGCAGAAGGAAGTGTATCTGCAGGCCGAAAAAAATTACACTGGGTTTGTCAAATTTCTTAATTGCAGAGTGGAACTGAAAGATGCAAACTTTAGACTGAATTAATTTACCATTTTGTTTTGTTTCAGATTGAACATTTGAACTAAGCCACTCATCAGCTTTTTCAATTGCTAAAGAGCAAAGTTTCTGCACATCAGCAGCAACAGGCAGCCGGCCTACAATACCACGAGCCATCTTGGATGACGTACCATCAAGGGGCCAACTTCACTTTCCAACTTTGCTTTTGCATCCTCTACGATCTGATGCAACTCTTTAAAACGAGATGTGCCATCCAAAAGTCTATGACTCAGATATATGCGGGAGCAGAGATTATCAACTCTACGAGCATCTTTAGCAACTACCAGCTGCCTCTTCCAGAACCTGTTCAAAATATTTAAAGACACAATTAGATCCAAAAATAACAAAGTCTGTTTGCCAAAACAAGAAAAGAAAAGAGACAGGAATAAGAGTTAAATATAGCAGAGATCATATGCGCATAATGCTGTAAGTAACTACATTACTACAGATATGAAACATCATTTTGATGAATGGTTCAACCAATATTTTGAGTGCAACAAAGTTCACCAATATGAAGGACATCCATAATATATGATTTAAAATCTACCGAGTCAATGAAGGGTCGAGATACGATAGCTAAAAGAACATATGGAGGTTACGGTGGCCAGCAATGCTTCATGTAGCATGACAACTTAGAAACCAGCCATATATACTTACAAACAAGCCATATGTAAAACATTTTCCATCTGAAATTAAGATAACTCCCCAAGGTAGATGCAAAATCGCTCACCCAAGTATTCCAATAACCTTGCCGCATGCAGCACAGCAGTAGTTACCATCAAGCTGTATAGATTGTCCAAGTTCTATGCATCCTGCCTTTCGGTGCTTGAGTGCGCACTCAATGTGGCAGGATGATCCACAGCAATCCTGATCACCAGTCTCTGATGAGCATACCAGCCAAAGGCTAGGATCTTTGTTATCATCAAAACAATGGCAAATACAACATGAACACCTCTTACAAAATGCATTATCTGAGTTGAAGACAGCTTTGCATGCTGAATTTATGCATATCCTTGTGCTAGGAGGCTTTGTGTCTTGAGACGTTCCATTTTCACATAGTTGAAAAAGATGGTCCCCCTTTGTTGGCTGCTTTTTCAGAGCTGGACTGACAGTAAAGCTTGGATTATTATTGTTAGCTGAGAAGAATTTCTTTGAATCAATTTTCTTGCACCTCTTTATTGTCACTGTTTTTGGTATTTCTTCCACCGATTTGCATTTTGGAACGCCAGGTTCTTTCTTTTCTGTGTTAACACTAGCATCATTTGACTCTTGTTCTGGTAAAGAACTCAATGATTCCTGGGCATTTTCTGAAATGGTGTTGCTGTCATCAGCAAGCCTAGTTTCTTCAGGTGCGCTTGCAGCATTACAAACATTTGTTATCACTGCAGAAAAATGGATCATGTTCAGGTATTAGTCATCCTAGGAAATATGTACAACACAGTGAAGGGATGCTGACCAAAGTCAAAAGTAACTCAGGTGCCGAAAAAAAAATCAAGTGTCAAAATTCTGGGCTGATCCAGGCCACATGAAGGGAGTGTTAAGATGACCTCACCAAAGAAAAGAAACCAAAGCTTAATGGCATCTCAATGAACTGACAGTCATTTGACAAAATACTACTGGATTGCTGGTGTGCAGATAAACATTGCATGATATCAGATTAATCCCACAAGCCTGATGCTAATGATACTTATTGTATTCATATGTAAACATTTGTACTCTCTCTGTGCCTCCATCCACCACACAAGCCAGAACAACATTTGACCAGTGAGTCATTCCAGCATTAAAAGTATGGAAAATTGAATGGCGTTTGGTAAATGAATCCATTTGAAAACATATATTAAAAAACAAATATTACCACAGAATGTTCAGTTCTGGAGGCCATGATCCTGACATGGGTCATGGTTCCACATGTGAGACAACTGATGGCATTTTTCAGAAACCATGAACTTCACATTGTCATCCATCAACGTTCTAGGATCTAATCCTAAGCAAAACAATAAATGTTTCTCAATTAAGCAGGACTTGAAGGCCTTCATAGGTCAACTTCGCAGAAAAGCCAAGCTATTTGGAGTCGAGGATACCAATTTGATCTCAACAAAGCATCAATCAATGCATAGTTGATTTTTGCGAATAAGCAACACTCAATGAACTAATTCACATAACAAACTTCCTAGTTCCAGATGCTGATTAAACAAACAAAAGATGGTTTAAAGTACATTGATTGAACCATTATTAACATTTCAACAATACATTCCTTTGAATCCAACATAGATTTAAACATACATTGTTTGAGGAGGGTTCCTTTTGATTAAAGAAGATGCCATCTGAATTTCTCAGGAAACATTCTCAACAAATGCGACTATTAATTTCTTACTGGCAGCAGATCTAGAACATGTACAGAATCAAACTGCACAAATATAGGCCTCGGAGAGTATTCTTAAGAAGAAAGCATCACATAAATAAGTGGCTATCAGTACTACTACCGATAAGTAGATGCACAACACCATGGTGTCACAACACAGGAGTACAGGACCCACAGATCCCATGCTGAAACGCAACAAGAATAAAATCAAACCATATATGGATGATGCATAGGCTAGGTTAGTGCTCTACAGAAGCAGTAGACAAACCCATCCACAGCCGACTGGATGGATCAAATAGAAGGAAAGATTCAGGTTTGATTGCTCACAGCGAAGAAGAGACACCATGCGGAAAGTTCGAACAATCCAAGCGAGTTAGGGCTTACCGGCAGATCTGAACGGATCCCCACTTAGCGCCATCCTGGCAGAGGAAATGGGGCAAGGAGGAACACCTGCCAAGTGAGTGAGTGAGAGGAGGGGAGGGGGGATGGATGCCGTCAGGGAGGAGGCTATGAAGGTGTGGTCCAGTGGAAGGGGGCGCCGCCGCCTCGCCGGCAACCAAAAGGTTCTTCCTTCCCCCTTTGGTTGAGAAAATAGGAAGGGTCAAGTCAAGCGAATCCCTGTTGTTTAATAAGGTGGTGCCTACTCATTTGTGCCGAGATCTATCACAAGGTGCCATTTCTGTTTTGATCTGATGACACCTATAACTTTTCCAATACCATGATTTACAACTCAGGCAAGACAATTTGCTTTGGCTCTATGGTTTGTTGTTACAGACAGCATAAGCAATCAATGCGCTGAACAGATTTTGTAAACTCAATTTATTGAAATTGGAGTTTTCTCCACAATTTAGGACTGTTTAATTTTTAGTTTAGCACCAAAATCCAACAGCTTAAACCAAACCAAATACCAGAATACCCAAGAAGCAAGACAATTTCTTTGGGAAACCTAAATTCACAAAAAAATTAGTAAAGAAAAATAGAATCTTGAAAACTTTTGTCATATCTATTATTTGTGAATGTATCAAGGTTGTAAAACATCTCGTGGGGAGTTCTTACGTCTCAAAACTTGCTTCACAAAAATTTGATTTGCTGCTCCCGCACACTAAACTCGAAACGCTGGATCACGGATATTGATGCATGTGTTGCTGCCAAATCATGATCCACACAATAAAAATCTTTAGTGCACATGACCATTTGAATCTGATCCCTTTATGTAAAAAAAATCCCCTTTTACTCAGTTACCAAAAAGTTACCTAGAACTACTTATAAATTTGTATAAAATATGTAGACATGGAAGCTTTCGCTCGAACACATTCAAAGCCCATCTGTTTCAATTGGAAGTCGAGAAACTTCCTTAATTCCTTTTAATACCAAAAAGAAAAAGCATGCTGCATTGAATTGACCATTTCAGACTACTGTGACAGCAGCAAATAAACCACGCAATTGGAAAAAAGTAGAGCCCAAACAGACTACTAGTGTGAAAAAGCATACAAAAAAAAATCAATAGATGCCGCTTTTTTAATCGCTCTAGATCCTCTATGTAAACTTTCACACCAAACTGGCCAACCTCGATGGCAGGAGCGTGAAAGATAAAATTGAGTGGATTGCATGATCAATTGAGGGCAAGAAATCAAGAGCCCCGAGTGATAATTAACCAGTGAGTAAATGGACACGAGCATGACAAGGTAGCAGCACAGGTAACCGACAACGTACTATGACAGCAAAGCGAATCGAGCGACGGATGACGTAAGGACCATGCTTAGCAGCAGCAGCAAGCAAACAAACAAATCCAACCCCGCAGAAATTCGGGGGTCTGGTCGATCGCACGGGGGGCATAAAGCGCAGGCCACCCCGCGGCCCGGCGGGCGGGAGGGCGGGCAAGGCGAGGGGCTTACCGGCGAGTTCCGGCGCGTCCCCGCCCGACGCCGCCATCCCGGCGGCCGACGGGTGGGGTCGGAGGATGGCACGGACTCGCCTACCAAGGAAGCGAGCGTGGTGGGGAGACGGGCCGGCTGCCGGAGCAGTCCCGTCGAGGCCGGCGGGCGGGCGTGCGGGCGGCGGAACGGAGGCTAGCGAGGCGTAGCGTAGGTGGCTAGCGCGCGGCGGCGGAGAGGGCTCCGCCACGCCAAGGGTTCGTGGGTTTGCTCGATCGTGCGGTGCTGTGCTGCGCCGCGTAACGGGAAACCAACGTCAAGTTGGCAACTTGGTTTCGGTCAGATTCTTTTGCTCTTTTTCCTTCTTTTTTTTCCCCCACGATGGATTTTGATGCGCACGAGAGAGAATCTGACCGGGATTTACTGTCGGGATGTGACGCCAGAGGTAGAATTGCTCAGAAATGTTAGGCATTTTTCTCGGTTTTTATTTTTTACTCTAAATTTACCATTTATCTTATTTAAAAAAAAAAATTCTTCTTTTATTATGGTTTACTTAATAAAAGTTCTTCAACAATACTTAAATTTGACAATATTGATCTAATATTTTTAACTAGATGAGTGATTAAACTGTGGTAAAAAAAAAACAAACGAATTATAATTCAGGATGGCAAATCCATTAACTAACCATGTTTGAATGCTTGACACTGACTCTGTTCATCGTACTACTTTTTAACGAACGAATAATATTTTTTTCTCATAACAAATTATAAAGTATTTAGTCTAAGCTAAATTTTAGTGAAAATAAATAGAGACACTTAGTACTACAGGATACAATATGTCAGACAACAAATATAGGAGGATCCTCCCTCTACATTACACCTAAAACCATGTTAGCTTGATCGTTTTTACGGCTGATAAACTGACTGATACTGTTTTTGACTTTTTTAATATATTGTTGATAAGTCGGGCTGATAAGCTAGTCGTGTGCTGCTTTACCTTATATGGGGCATATGACACACTGGACTGACAGAAAGTGTAGAATGAGCATTCCTTCACCTCATGCACAAGCCATCCACAACGACAGTGTGAAATCGCTTCCCTGCACAATTCAACATTTTGCTTGCAGCCTCTCGTGATAAGGACTCTGCAGCATAAACCCTGATACACGCTTAAGCCCATGTGCAGTGGGCTAGTTACACATAATTGTACAACCACCTTTATATACAAGTTTTTCTTTTTCTTTGATAAGGTGGAATAGTCATTTTAGTCCCTTAGTTATCATCAATTTTATCATTGAACTTTGTTTCAGTTTTCAAAGCTTATTTTAGGCTCTATTTTAATTCTCAAACTTTACATTTTAGGCTCCATTTCTTTCATGAACCATCAAAATGTATTTTACATCGTAAACTTTTCTTTTCAGCTCTCACCCGACATCCTATGTGAAATGCCACACCGTCACGCCTTCTCACCACTAGCACCACCCGCAATTTGAGATAAAAAAATTTAGAATAAAACATATTACTAGATCGTCTAAAAACTCTTTAGCAGCCATTAATAATATTGTGCATTATTTAATATGTTACCTTACAATGATATGATATAAACATTAAGGGTATGTAATTATTTTAGCAACCACAAGCCTTATTCTTTCGAACTTATCAGCCGGCTTTTGAGGCATACTTTAGTTTATTCTCTCTCACAAAAATATCATTACATCGCTTTGTGGGAGCAATTACATTAGGTATAAACGTTATTTAGTACACTGAGAACACATTGATGAGCTAGAGCAACAACAGATCCAAGAAGAATTCGTTAGCTATTTCTAGCATCGGCTTCAACTAATAATAACCAGTTGGAAATAAAAATAATATCTTTTTTCTCGATGAGCTAAAATATATTTAGTTATTCAAATGAAAGAAACAAATACTAATAATTCGGATTATCAATATTCGAGGATTTGAGATCTATATTTATATTCATTTAAAAAAATATGTGGATATAAATATCAAAAGTGTGTTATCCAATTCGATTAAGGATGATGATATG